>OZ004602.1:244587-861339 GCA_963924605.1 Malthinus seriepunctatus
GTGTCTGTCTCTTTATCTCTGTTTCTCTCTCTTTATCTCTGTTTCTGTCTCTTTATCTCTGTCTCTTTATCTTTCTCTCTGCATCTCTGTATCAATCTCTAATTGCCTCTATTTTACTATGTTTTTCTCTTATTTCATCAGTCTCTTTATCTATTTCCTTATCTCTGTATCTATCTGTATCTATCTCATTATCTCTGTATCTATCTCTAAACTCCCTCTATTTGACTATGTTTTATCTCATTTATTACTATATATCTCCTTATCTCTGCAG
This sequence comes from Malthinus seriepunctatus, assembly GCA_963924605.1. NCBI lineage: Eukaryota > Metazoa > Arthropoda > Insecta > Coleoptera > Cantharidae > Malthinus > Malthinus seriepunctatus. The sequence goes on from OZ004602.1 coordinate 244,859, forward strand.
GTATCTATCTCTAAACTCCCTCTATTTCACTATGTTTTTAGCTCATTTCATCACTCTCTTTATCTATCTCCTTATCTCTGTATCTATCTCTAAACTCCCTCTATTTCACTATGTTTTTATCACATTTTATCAGTTTCTGTATCTATCTCCTTATCTCTGTCTATCTCTAAACTACCTCTATTTTACTATGTTCTTATCTCATTTCAACAGTCTCTTTATTTATCTCCTTATCTCTGTATCTATCTCTAAACTCCCTCTATTTTACTATGTTTTTATCTCATTTCATCAGTCTCTTTATCTATTCCTTATCTCTGTCTCTGTATCTATCTATAACTCTCTCTATTTTACTATGTTTTTAGCTCATTTCATCACTCTCTTTATCTATCTCCTTATCTCTGAATCCATCTCTAACTCCCTCTATTTAACTTATTATCACATTTCATCAGTCTTTATCTATCTATCTCTTATCTATCTCTAAACTCCCTCTATTTGACTATGTTTTATCTCATTTACTACTATATATTTCCTTATCTCTGTATCAATCTCTAACTCCCTCTATTTTACTATGTATTTCTCTTATTTCATCAGTCTCTTTATCTATCTCCTTATCTCTGTATCTATCTCATTATCTCTGTATCTATCTCTAAACTCCCTCTATTTGACTATGTTTTATCTTCATTTATTACTATCTATCTCCTTATCTCTGTATCTATCTCTAACTCCCTCTATTTCACTATTTCTGTCTCTGTCTCTGTATCTATCTATAACTCTCTCTATTTTACTATGTTTTTAGCTCATTTCAACAGTCTCTTTATCTATCTCCTTATCTCTGAATCTATCTCTAACTCCCTCTATTTTACTATGTTTTAATCTCATTTCATCAGTCTCTTTATCTATTTCCTTATCTCTGTCTTTGTATCTATCTATAACTCTCTCTATTTTACTATGTTTATAGCTCATTTCATCACTCTCTTTATCTATCTCCTTATCTCTGTATCTATCTCTAAACTCCCTCTATTTGACTATGTTTTATCTCATTTATTACTATATATCTCCTTATCTCTGTATCCATCTCTAAACTCCCTCTATTTGACTATGTTTTATCTCATTTACTACTATATATTTCCTTATCTCTGTATCTATCTCTAAACTCCCTCTATTTTACTATGTTCTTATCTCATTTCAACAGTCTCTTTATTTATCTCCTTATCTCTGTATCTATCTCTAAACTCCCTGTATTTTACTATGTTTCTATCTCATTTCATCAGTCTCTTTATCTATTTCCTTATCTCTGTCTCTGTATCTATCTATAACTCTCTCTATTTTACTATGTTTTTAGCTCATTTCATCACTCTCTTTATCTATCTCCTTATCTCTGAATCTATCTCTAACTCCCTCTATTTGACTATGTTTTATCTCATTTACTACTATATATTTCCTTATCTCTGTATCTATCTCTAAACTCCCTCCATTTTACTATGTTTTTATCTCATTTCATCAGTCTCTTTATCTATTTCCTTATCTCTGTCTCTGTATCTATCTATAACTCTCTCTATTTTACTATGTTTTTAGCTCATTTCATCACTCTCTTTATCTATCTCCTTATCTCTGAATCTATCTCTAACTCCCTCTATTTGACTATGTTTTATCTCATTTACTACTATATATTTCCTTATCTCTGTATCTATCTCTAAACTCCCTCCATTTTACTATGTTTTTATCTCATTTCATCAGTCTCTTTATCTATTTCCTTATCTCTGTCTCTGTATCTATCTATAACTCTCTCTATTTTACTATGTTTTTAGCTCATTTCATCACTCTCTTTATCTATCTCCTTATCTCTGAATCTATATCTAACTCCCTCTATTTTACTATGTTTTTATCTCATTTTATCCATCTCTTTATCTATTTCTAACTTCCTCTATTTTTCTATCTTTATATCTGTCTCTCCCTCTACAGCTCCTCTTTTAATATCAGCTGTCATACTCATGTTATTTAATCTCCTCTGCCTCTGTCATCTCATTTCACACAAGTAAAGAAGAACTCTTTGTATTACAGATTTAGCCAGCTGGAATTTATTGTCTTATGTATTAAGACTTCATTTGCCTTCAACAAATTTACTTTTTGCTTTTAAAATCCAAAGTTAATTGAAAATTAAGAAGAGTATGGAGAGAAGAGTCTTAAAGACTCCAAGAGTGCTGTTTTCTTGGGAAAAAATGTCAAGATTTACATCAGTTTACTTACTATTTATTAAAATGAAAAATACACAAAAGTATATTATAAAACGTATATTTAATATAATTATGTACACAAGAAAATAATAATAATATACTAGTAATTAAGTAATTATTATACAAATTTAAAACTAATTATTTGTAAACAATTTATTATTGATTGACGGGCCAACGCTTAGTAAATCACCCAAGCGAGAATCAAGAGACATAAAAGTCCCTTTAACGATTCAGTCTTGTGTCCTAATCGATGTATGCAGCAGAAATTTAAAAATGTAAAAATAGCTATACCATTAAAAAAAAGATTAAAGGTTGCAGCCCAGGGCATGGGCTGCAACAAGTCCACCCCTCGTTAGATTTGGAAAGAAATAACTGTAACAAATAAAGCTTGAGGAGTCATCGCTTGAGGAGTTGGACTCATCAAGCGGTGGCCCACAAGACATAATACATAATTAAAACAATAAATAATTACAAAATATTAATTAATATTAAAACTGGTAATGGCTGCTTATCGGGTAGCTGCTAGGTAGGTGGCGTCGCTTCAACCCTGCACCTTGTCCGAGAGAGTACGAGGGGTGGCACCCCCCTCCACCACTGGGGGTTGTCCTCGAAATTGTCGGTTGTTGCTCCTCCCCCTTAGTATTTAATGCGCATGCGCGTAGACTCCGTGTAGGAGTGCGCATGTGCGTTGGCGCCGGGCGGGGAGGGGTAGGGGGGAGGGGACCGCCGACCCCCCTCCCACCTACCCCTCCCCGCCCGGCGCCAACGCACACCCACATTGCTACACGGAGCCCATGCCCATCACCACATCAGAGACCACGAAAGAGGAACAACCTCCGACCAATTCGAGGACAACTCGCAGTGGTCTTAGAGGTTGCTTCCCCTCGTGCTCTCTTTAACGTGGAGAAGAGCTGTTGGAAGCAACTTACCTAGCTGCTACGTCTTCGCTAGCGATGACCAGTAAATAGGGGTAGCTACCCTCCTAAGCAAGCAATGAATTTAAATTGAAAAAAATTAATTAAAAAAAAACTAATCGAGAGGTGTAGCTACCCTTCTACTACTATACTTAAATACAACCCAAAATAAATTAAAAATAAATTAATCCTCATGTTGGGTCCAAAACCAGAAGACACTGTCGACTGTCGGCTTGATAAAAATAAGCATCTTTCCGAATCAAAGGTGGAATGTAATCTGAAACTAATCGAGATGTTAGTCTGATGTACCCATTTTGGACACAAGCTGAATCGTTAAAAGGACTTTTGCTTCTTAAAGTTTCGTAGTTATCGCTCAATCATTACTTCCAATTAATTAAAAATAACTTCAACTTGGTCCATTAAGTTTTCTAAAAATCCTTTTGATGTCGACTAAAGGGCACTCTCACTGTCGACGATTGAACGGAAACTAAAATAAGACGTGTTTTAGTATGTATTTTAGGCATGTTTCGATTACGTAATTAATTTATAATTTGCAATAAACATTAAATAAAAATACATGCAGGATTCAGCATAACAAAAAGCAAACAAACTTCTAGAGTAGGTTCTATATTTAAAATTAATTAAAATAACTTACTTAAATTTTAGTAATTTTCGTCCAATGATTATTTCCAACTAATTAACTTTTAATAACCAATAATTAAACATAGTTGGACCCAAAATATCTCGAAAGCGCTGTCAGTTAATAAACTTAGAAAAAGTAACTTCAACTTGGTCCATTAAGTTTTCTTGTAATCCTCTCGATGTTAGGCAAAATAAAGCACTTTTAGTCACAAGACCATCTTTCAAAGTCGAAGATTTGAACGGAAAAACTGAAATAAGAAACGTTTTAGTATGTAATAGGCATTGTGTCGATACAGGACTCAACCAATGATTATTTTTAATTAAGTAATTAATTTTTAATTAGCAAAATTAACTAATTAAAAATACAAGGTGTAAGCAAAGTGCTTCAATAAAGTTCTAGGAGGGTGAGTTCTCTACTTAAAATTAGGTACTTACTTTAATTTTAATAGTTATCGCCCAATGATTATTTCCAATTTTTTAACCAATAATTAAAAATATTTTGATTTAAAATATCCTGAAAGCGCTGTGAGATAATCAACTTAGATAAAGTAACTTCAACTTGGTCCATTAAGTTTCCTTGTAATCCTCTCAAAATAAAGCACTGTTAGTCACAAGACCATCTTTCAAAGTCGAAGATTTGAACGGAAACTGAAATAAGAAACGTTTTAGTATGTAATAGGCATGTGTCGATTAACTAATTAAAAATACAAGGTGTAAGCAAAGTGCTTCAATAAAGTTCTAGGAGGGTGAGTTCTCTACTTAAAATTAGGTACTTACTTTAATTTTAATAGTTATCGCCCAATGATTATTTCCAATTTTTTAACCAATAATTAAAAATATTTTGATTTAAAATATCCTGAAAGCGCTGTGAGATAATCAACTTAGATAAAGTAACTTCAACTTGGTCCATTAAGTTTCCTTGTAATCCTCTCAAAATAAAGCACTGTTAGTCACAAGACCATCTTTCAAAGTCGAAGATTTGAACGGAAACTGAAATAAGAAACGTTTTAGTATGTAATAGGCATGTGTCGATTAACTAATTAAAAATACAAGGTGTAAGCAAAGTGCTTCAATAAAGTTCTAGGAGGGTGAGTTCTCTTCTTAAAATTAGGTACTTACTTTAATTTTAGTAGTTATCGCCCAATAACTTTCATTATTTCCAATTAATTAACCAATAATCACAAATATTTTGATTCAAAATATCTCGAAAGCGCTGTGAGAAAATAAACTTAGGTAATATAACTTCAACTTGGTCCATTAGGTTTTCTAAAAATCCTCTTGATGTGGACTAAAAGGCACTCTCACTGTCGACGATTGAACGGAAACTAAAATAAGACGTGTTTTAGTATGTATTTTAGGCATGTTTCGATTAAGTAATTAATTTTTAATTTGCAATAAACATTAAATAAAAATACATGCAGGATTCAGCATAACAAAAAGCAAACAAACTTCTAGAGTATGCTCTATCTTTAAAATTAATTAAAATAACTTACTTAAATTTTAGTAATTTTCGTCCAATGATTATTTCCAATTAATTAACTTTTAATAACCAATAATTAAACATAATTGGACCCAAAATATCTCGAAAGCGCTGTCAGTTAATAAACTGAGATAAAGTAACTTCAACTTGGTCCATTAAGTTTCCTTGTAATCCTCTCAAAATAAAGCACTGTTAGTCACAAGACCATCTTTCAAAGTCGAAGATTTGAACGGAAACTGAAATAAGAAACGTTTTAGTATGTATTTTAGGCATGTGTCGATTAACTAATTAAAAATACAAGGTGTAAGCAAAGTGCCTCAATAAAGTTCTAGGAGGGTGAGTTCTCTTCTTAAAATTAGGTACTTACTTTAATTTTAGTAGTTATCGCCCAATAACTTCCATTATTTCCAATTAATTAACCAATAATCACAAATATTTTGATTCAAAATATCTCGAAAGCGCTGTGAGATAATCAACTTAGATAAAGTAACTTCAACTGGGTCCATTAAGTTTTCTTGTAATATTGTTGATGTGGGCCAAAAGGCATTGCCAGTTACGGGACCATTGATTGAACAGAAACTGAAATAAATTGAGAGATGTTTTAATTACTAAGCAATGATTATTTTCAATTAAGAAATTAATTTTTAATTGTCACAATATATTAATTAAAACTACAGGGTGTAAGCAAAATGCCTCAACAAAATTCTAAGAGTTCTCTACTTAAAATTAGTGTACTCGTTTTTTAGTTTTCCTGAGTCCCTAGCCCAACCCCTATTTTGTCAATAAGTTTAAATCCCCTACACCCATTTTAATGATATTACTTATTATGCAAACTATCCCAGTGTATGTAACCCTAAACCTTAATTTAAAAATCCGCTAGAAGTCGCCCTCAAATAACTAAAAAATAAGGGAACCCTAGTTTTAAGTAGATATAACATACCCTAGAAGTTTGTTCAAGCATTTTCTTGTAATGGTTTACAAAGTTATACTTACGATAACTTCATCGTGGTTCATTAAAATTTCTAGTAATCCTCTTGTTATGGGGCCAAAAGGCAGTGTCAGTTAAAAGACCATTTTCTAAGTCACAGGTTGAATGGAAACTGAAATCAATTGGTACAAAATATTAGAAATTATGTCACGACACAAACTGTATTATCAAAATCATTAGTCACTGAAGTAAACGTAAAAGTAAACTGAAGTAAATTTTTAAATGAATTAGTATTAGATAATATACAGGGTATTGAAAAAAAGAGTCCAAAACTTTAGAGAGTGATTCTATGGCTAATATCGATTATGAGAGTTCATATACAGGGTGTTAAAAAAACATTCGTAACTTTAAGAGCGTAGTACCTACGCATTAAATGAGCAAAAAAGTTAGATTGAGGGATGTCCAATAGTTAATTCTTTTTGACTTACGTCCACTTAGGCTAAAATAAATATAAACCAAAATATTCTCGTTAGTGTCCAAAATTTTAATAGCGTGTAGTTCGCATTAAAATGAGTAAAAAAGTTATATTGAGGGGTGTCAAATAGTTAATACTTTTCGAGTTGATGCCATTTAACTGGAAAAGTATTAACTATTGAATAATTCAATATAACTTTTTTTGCTCATTTTAATGCGTACTACACCACTACACGAATGTTTTTTTAGCACCTTGTTTAAAAATATGTCTAAATCGGCATAGTTATAAAGTTACAGGTTATTTAACAATAACAAGTAATTGATGAGTTTAATAATAACAAGCAATAACCGACTAAATTAATTAATTAATTTAATTACTTAAGGGAAGTTATCAAAAAAATTGAATAAATAAATATGGGATTACTGTGGATGGACATAATAATTTAAATTAGTTAAATGTTTAATTGTTAAGAGATATTTTGCATAGAAACAAGTATATCAACTAGAGCCTACTAAATGTATTTCAAAAATATCTTTTTCTCTTACACTTACATACTTATTCTTAAAAAAACGAAAAGTCAAAAGTACTTACATTAATCTTTGTTAATATTCTTGTAATCCTCGGTCCATTGGTCTTTGGAATTATTCTGGTATAGAGAGCACTTAACGAACGATCTTTCTAGTTCAAAAGTTGAATGAAATCTGAAACAAATTACGAAATGTTTACTATGATAGACACAAAGTGAATCATCACAAATTCAATGTTTTTATCTATTTTTAATTTTTTTTACTTTCACGAAATTTATTCTTATGCCTACATTATATAGGATGTTGAAGAGAATAGAATTTCAAACATCAGATTACTATGTGTTTACATGATAATTTAAATTAGTTTAATGCTAATTGTTAAGAGATATTTTACATTGTAAGAATAACTACCTAAAGCCTATTTTGAAATTAGGGCAAAACTTAACTTAATTAATCAACTCTAAAATATTACTTGCCAAAAATTTCTTACAAATACACCCTTAAAAATAATTAAATAATGCTATTGGTTGATTTGAACATTAATAATTAATTGTATTTTTTGTTAAAATTAATTTAATGAAAGTAGTCGTAGTCTTTTTCCTATTTTAGAGAGTTAATGAATGACCGACTCAATTACCGGGTACATACGAATTACTGATTAATTTGAATAATGGCTACGTATTTAAAGCACTACCTAATTAAAAATATTTTTTAATTTTTTCAACAATTCAAAACAGTGAATTAAAACGCTTTAAATTTATTTAATAATTAGTTAGCTAGACAAAAGTTATAATGATCATAAATCTTACTTACAAAATTTTTTCACTCGTTTTATTGGGAATGCAACTGGCAGCTTTCTTTCCACAATTGCAACTCTGGAATTGTTGTCCGTGTCTCTGTTCGTTTTCTGTTAATCCCTAGGTTCTGTTGTTAAACGCACTGGCACTTCAGGAACGATCCTTTCGACTCAGAAGTTCAAACGAAACTAAAACAAATTACGAAGTTTTACTATAAATGACACAGAGTGAATCATCAAATACTTTATCAATTGTTGTGCCTTTGTAAATTTAAACTTCAGATTTACACAACAATTATTATGTAACGAAATATGTATTTTTATACTTGTAAAAGTTAATTATTTATTGTTACTAAAAACTTGGCAGGATTAAAAATTAATGTTCTAATTTAAAATTACTGTCATTTTATTAATTCCCTAAATATTAATTTATTTAATTTTGTTTATAAATAATCTTAGAAATAAATTAAATAATGCAAATGTAATCACTAATAAACTTATCAATTAACTTGAATTACAAAATAATTGTTGATCAGGATATTTAAATTTTTACCCTTAATATTAAAGTAAATTAATTAGTACTTGGTAGAAATACTTATTATAATATAAAGAACAACTTCCAATCAAAAAAAATTCGAAAATTGAAAGTTGATTTTCACAAGAGTAACCCTTATTTTTCTAAAATTTGCTGATCTGTGTTACTGATAAGAATCTCAACTTATGGCGAAACTCGCACTTATATTAACTTTCTCCTACCAATTCCCTACCACTAAAGAATTATCAACCAATAATATGCGAGTATCAAAGCAAAGGATGGCCTATGTGTTAGGCGGAAATTTAAATTACATTAGCATTATTTAATTTATTTCCAAGGATTGTTTATAAACAAAATTAAATTAATTAATTATTTAAGCAATTAAAACAACAGTAAGTAAGTAATCTGATTTGATCTTCTTAAGTTTAGTTTTTCAAACTTATTGTACCTAATGTTTATGTTAAATTAATAGACAACAAAGAAAGAAAAAATGAGTTTTGAACTTTAGGTGCCCCACAATTTATTTTAACGTATAAAAATTAGAACTATAAATATACAAAAAGATGTTGTTTACAAATTTGAGTATGACCAGGAAACTGAATAAATATAATTATTGTTCTTTACATTATTTCAAAGTTAAAATACAAAAACAGAATTGTGATTAGTGGTTGTTTTCTTAGCCTAAAGTTCAATAACCGCTTATGACTAATATTTACAAGAAGTTACATAAGAAAATTAATTAATAATTAAAAGATTCTCTATACCTTAATAATATTTCTGCTATTCCTTGCTTTGCATATTATATCCAATGATAAAACAATACACTACTCACTAAGGTCTTAGGACTAGATCTAAACAGTTCGACTTACATTGACAAACTGAGGCTCAAACAGCAAATAATTAGGTAACAATGACTATTGATGTTTCATATTACATTTTGAAATGTTATTTTAGTTTATTTTAAAAGTAAACATGTATTAGTCATCGACAAATAAATTTAACTGTGATATTCATATAGTTTCTTATCCTTAGCAAATTTTTCCACTTACAATAAGAAATATTTTTTGTATAATGGAGTAATGCCTATCTTTGTAAAAATTAAATAAAAAAATTACATTCAATTTTTTTGAACTTATTGTAATGTTTGTATTAACATCATTTTACATTTTTAATAATTAATGGTAGCTACTAGTTATTATTTAGTAATAATATCTCACTCCACTATCTCACATCAGTAAAAAAACATGGAAGAGTGACCTGATCCAACGAGTTGTTTTCTTGAACAATTATAATGCTTCCTACTACTAATCTGATATTTAGCTGCTCTGGCAGTTGTTTGTACCTGAAAGCATAAAATTAATTATTTTTCTGATTACTATTTACCAAATTACACAAACATTAGCAGATGGACACATACAATATAGAAGAAATTTAATAACATTTCAATAACACGAATCAAAAATTATAGTATGAATATGACCAGGATCAAACTCTTATAAAACTATTCAAATATGAAAAATAATTATTAACAAAATAAATTATTAAAAATATACTACTTTTTCTTCTTCTAACAAAGTTGAGGCTTTTGGCCGCTCATCTCCATTTTATTTGTTTTCTAAGTCTTCCACTTAATTATGTTTCTTCAAGCTTATATTTAGCTTCATTCTTTTGCTATTGTTACATCTTCCATTCCATGTAGGTGTTCTCTGCAATTAGTTTTTCTTGGAATAGACATTTCTCTGGCAGTCGTTTGCATCTAAAAGCACAAAATAAATTAATTTTGGAATTACTATAAGAATTAATCAAATTTGAAATATAATTAAGCTATTATAGTGACTACTGATCAAGCAAATAAAATATACAATAAACTATTAGTTTTAGACACTACAGGTAAACAAGTCGAAAGTTAAATTGCAACAATTCCGGTACACATAGTTGTGACTCGATCAGTTATTATAAGATATAAGGAAACAGTAAAACTTTATAAACCTGCCAAATCCTTTCTTTCGAATTATAGTTGTACTTAATTTTAAAACTATTAAACATCAATGTTGGGGTGGTCAACGGTTGGAAAAACTACTGCAATATCAAAGTTCTAATTCCAACAACAGTACTTACTTCATGACAAAAGCTTAAATTCAACCCTTTTCCACTTGACTGAAAGCAAAATGTAAGTAAAGTAAATATTTGGAGCAACTAAAAAATCCAAACTTTTAGGTTAAGTTTAAAATGACAATCACTAATCACATGACAATCACTTACATTTCTCAAAAAACCATTGAATAAATTTCTTGCTTGCAACTTTTTATACACTTGTGTAGTGCTGGTTGCAGATACACAAAGAATTAAAACCGAAAATTATGAATTATGCCACAAAGTAAAGAATGAGGGACAAAGGGTTGTAGAAAATATTGCACCTACTCACATTTCTTAAATATTAGGTTTCTAAATTAATTTTACTACAATTTCACTGCACTAATATAATGGTCATTTCACTAAAATCTTCGTGTTAAAATTACAATAAACTAATGAAAAATACTATTAAGGAAATAAACAATAAATTAAATTTAGTACAGGTGCTGTTTTTATCATAATTAAGATCACGCCTCCCCTCATGTGTATATTGTATTGCATAAAACAGTTAACGAGAAATTTCTTTTGGGTTTTCTTATTTAAATTCTAACAAAACTGAGGTCTTAATTAAAAAATACAATAATATAGTGTTCAAATTCGTAAACGAAGATTTAGGTAGCATAGTACCTATACATATAATTTGATAAAATTCATTTAAAAATGAATGTCAATATAAAGCATTTATTTAAACTTAAGATATGTAGCCGAAACTAAAAGTAACAACAATTACATAATTTAAATAACATTTTGTCTAATCTAAACTCAAAACAATGCTACAATAATTATATATTTTTTTTCTTATAAAACGCATTTGAGTACCAGGCATAATGAGAACAAGCAAAAATTTAAATTTGAACAAATTTTCAAACACATTAACGGTAATCTGAATAGACCAAGATCAACTTTAATAAGACTTGCACGTATCGACTAGCAACACCTGATAATTAAAAACAAAGACATTATTTAGTGCTACAAGTCAAATAGTGCTTTCAACTTCTACAACTGTTTAAAACACTTTCAAGAATAATGATAAATAATAACGAGTAATTCTTCGCCACGTAGACAGTGGAATAAATAAATGAGGAATGTAACTTTAGTACTATTTCAATATGAAATAAATAAAAATACTTCAAATAGCGAGCTAAACAAAAATCACAAAATAACACTTAAACTAAAACTTCCGCATAAACTAAATTTAACCAATTTCACGTCATCAAACGAGGACTATGTAATTCATCAGTTTGATAATCTAACTCCGGCTTATGAGCCGAAGTAGCAGGATCGGGATCGCCCTAATCGTACAAACCGGATGAATTTGCCAGTTTATGTGTAAGTCGATGAGCTATCGAAAATCCCCCACTTCTTTCCAGTTGAGTAAGAACTATAATCACTTGTCTATGTAAGGGAGGAACAGAATCTACAGTTTTTAAAGTGCTACGTGTCGAAACTACGTTGTAACTTTCTTGGCAGTGGCACTTTACGTGAATCCACTTATTTTCGTGTCGATTTTCAACCATTACAACTAAATCCGCCCAACCTTTGGTTAAGTAATATGCAGTCATCCCTTCTCTCCCTTCGTGTCTTTGTTCACGAGCCAGCGTTAAAGATATTATAGCACCTGCTAGAATTTGAGTCGGCGGAGTTACTTGTTCCGCAAGCAATTTCTTTGAACTGTGCACTGCCAAAACATATCTGAAAAGTTACCTACATTGAATTAACAGTTCTAAAAGATGGTTTAAATCGGTAAATGACTAAGGTGTCCCAATGAACATTAGAGGAACACTATTGGGACACCTTGTACAGACAGACATTTTGGTACAAAAAATCGAAAAAATTTTTTTTCGATTTTTGGAATCAGGGTGACTCAAAACGTCGAGAAATGCAAATTTTTATTATTATTATTTTTTGTCTCGTTTATAACAACTTTTACTTGGATTGGAAAAAGTTAAAACACTAGTTGTATAAATAATTATTATTTTGTAGCACCCACATTTTTTTCGGAACGCATTGGAACGCATCAAAGTTAATATTTAAACGAGCAGCTAAATTGTCATTTTTTTTTAAATTGTGTGATTTTAATGTCAAATTATTTTAACTTTAAGAAAAAGGTAGCTGTATTATCGACATGGATTTTATTACTTTTCTTTACGTATAGATGTCATTAAAAAAATGTCAGTAGTTCATTTGCACAGTGCAAAAAGCCTACTAAATTCGTTCGTTTGCACAAGAAAAATTAAATAAAAAAACCTACAAACGTCAAAATTTAAGTTTTATTTATTATTAAAAAAATTATTATCCGAAGATAACGTTAATGTTATCAATGCCATTAAGCACCCTTTTTTTTATAAATTTGAATTTATGAACTTTGTACAATCCTTATAATGGATAAAAATTATAAACTTTACAACTGTAGCTTATGAACGTAACAAAACTTATAAACTGTTTTTTAGTTTTAGTTTTTCCTAAACAAGTTTTAAACTAAGTTTTAGTTTTAGTAAACAGATTTTTAGTTTGTTATATTTAAAATTTATTCGCAGCGCGCCAAAAAATCAATCGTTAGCATGCGCACACGCTCAATTTTTAAACAGGGACTCTTCCTGTCTAGAGATTACCTTTAATAAAAAATTGACATTGACAGGTGAAAAGACAACTCGAAATCAATTTGCTTTAAAAATAGGAAAAAAATATTTTTCTTGAGGTGAGCGTTAGTTTAAAATTACCACGTTTCGGGTTAAAATACAATTTTATCCTCAATATCGAACCTAACTAATCGGTTCACACGTAATAGATGTCTATGTTCCATTATGTTGTAGGTTTCGAGACTCATCAATTTGTTAACGATATTTAATCGATAGCAAATACAAAGATTGTTTAACGTAATTTTGATTTAGTGCCAAAGTTTAAAAAAATCCAATAAAAGATGGAGTTAACAATTAGTTTATTGACAATTTTGACAGAGCTACTGATAAGAGCGTGATATGATATCGTCTTATCTCGTGTCGTTAAATCTTAAATGTCGCTTCTCATTTGGCGTCATTGTTATTATTATTCTAAATTAAGCTAATTTAGTTGATTAGAGATTTTAAAGTAAATACTTGTTTGTAAAAGATGTGCGAGAATGGTGGTAAGCACCAGAAAGAATATTCGTCGTTGGTAACGACTGCTAGAAATTACGGTTCTTTATTACCAAATCAGTTTTGGCTAGGAAAGGTAATTATGAGCGACAAAAATAGCTCGAGAGCCAACGTTTTTGTATGTAAGTTGTTAAACAACTATTTGTTTTCACTGCGTTATCTGTTTATCGCTTACATTAAAAATAATTCGGTCCGCTTGATATACTATTTACCGTCGCACATCAATATTTAAGTAGTTTTACAATAAAACTATTATTATTATCGTAATTATTCAAGTGCGCAAATTGAACGAGCATATTTAAACTGGGCCGATGATAAAAATGGGACATTTGTAACTTGTACATTTCCGTCATGTTTAAAGTTAACGCGAAAAAGATTTTTTATATTAATCAGGTAATTGTTACTATAGGTAAAGTGTAACTAACATTAACGACTAAGAAGCTATCGAAAGAATAATCCATTATCGTCGTTATTATCGTAGCTTACTTAATTATGGATAATTCGAGTCGGAAAGCCAAAGCTAGACACAGTATTGCAGTACCCGTGGCCGACCAACACCAAAGACGTTTTTCGTCATTTTTAAATCTTCACATTCCCGATAAATCGTGGATCGGAGGCTCTTTGACACATTTACATTTACCTTCCATCACCTTCACTTCTCCAGAGGGAGAAGGAAATCAAAGGTTTTATTTTGGCCTTCGAAGACATTCTCACAGCGTTAGTCGGTTTTTATGCGCTATAAGTTTTATAAACTAACAAATTAACCGTTTTGAGAAAGGTTTTTCTAGAGGTAGATTCCGATTGTTGTGTTGATAATATTTATTAACGGCGAGAGTTGGCACGAATTTTTAAATATTTTAAATTTAGGCCAAATGTGACGGAGCTTTTGTCGTGTTTTAGAACCTCCCTTCGGCAGAATCCATGTCTTGCTTGTATTATCGTTCGATAACCGCTTTTATCAACGAAGACAACTTACAAGGATTACAATCGTTTTTAGAAAATAAGCAAGTACAAGTGGACGAGCAGGACGAAGTGAGTAAATTACACCTCGTATAATACGAGATAATATTTTTTGCTATCGTTTAGAATGGAGCTACGGCACTTATGTCGGCAGCTTCCAAAGGACGCATCGCGTTCGTTTGCGAACTGCTAGCGCACGGGGCAAATCCCAACGCCGAAGATGACGACATGTGGAGCGCGCTCTTATGTGCCGCTAAGGAAGGCCACTCCGACGTGTGTCACGAGCTGTTGGGACACGGGGCCGACATACAACACAGAGATATGGTAATTATATTTCCCGGATGACGCCGGCTTCTCGTCACTCGTAATTTTATAGGGAGGATGGACGGCACTCATGTGGGCTACTTACAAAGGAAGGACCGACGTGGTTTTACTATTGTTAGATAAGGGAGCCGACGTTAACGCTCACGGCAATTATCACATTTCTTCGCTTTTATGGGCCGCCGGTCGTGGACACGCGAGCATCGTTCGAGCTTTAATAAGTCACGGGGCCAAAGTTAACGTAGGCGACAAGTACGGCACCACCGCTTTGATATGGGCCAGCAGGAAGGGTTTCGTAGACATCGTAGATATGTTGTTACGCGCAGGTACCTACGTAATGGCGCTTCTCTTCCTTCTTAACCCATTTTCCAATTTTAGGCGCTAACGTGGACACCGCCGGCATGTACTCTTGGACGGCACTTTTAGTCGCCACACAAGGCAATCACATAGATGTGGTCAATTTACTCCTAGAGTACAAACCTAACGTCAACGCTTTAGATAAAGACGGTTGCAGCGCTTTAACGATAGCCTGCAAAGAAGGTTTTTACGAAATAGCTTCGGCAGTTATGAACTTCGGCGCATACATCAACGTCCAAGTACCAAGTGCCATAAATTTATAATCCCGTTTTTAAAATATTAAAATTGTAGGATCGCGTGGGAGATACAAATTTAATTCACGCAGTCAAGGGCGGTCACCGAGGCGTCGTGGAAGCTCTTTTGAAGAAGTACGCCGACGTCGACATTACGGGAAAAGATCGTAAAACCGCCTTGTACATGGCCGTAGAAAAAGCTAACGTATTGATAGTCAAAATGTTACTGAGCGCTAATCCCGACTTGGAAATAGCCACCAAGGTGCGTGCGTCAAATCTACGTGTTTAAATTTAATCTTAATATGGCGAATTTTAGGACGGAGATACGCCCTTATTAAAAGCGGTGAGGTCTAGAAACGTGGAAATTGCGCAAATGTTGTTGGAGAAAAAAGCTAAGGTGTCGGCTGCGGACAAAAAGGGCGACACCGTACTTCATATAGCTATGAGAGCTCGTTCTAAAGCTATCGTAGAAATTTTATTACGTAATCCCAAGCACAGCCAACTGTTATACAGACCCAATCGAGCAGGCGAGACGCCTTATAATATCGACATCAATCATCAAAAAACTATTCTCGGACAAATATTTGGAGCGAGTAAATAATTATTTTGTAGCTTTCTATAACTTTATATAAGTAACCGTTTGTAGGACGTTTAAATACCAACGAGGATAACGAAAATATGTTGGGTTACGACTTGTATAGTAGCGCTTTAGCCGATATTTTGAGCGAACCTTCCTTGTCCATGCCCATAACGGTAGGGCTGTATGCAAAGTGGGGAAGCGGAAAGTCTTTTTTGCTCAATAAACTGAGAGGTAAATTTAGCGTAGTAAGATGAGAGGCGACTCACTATAAATTGCTCAACTTGCAGATGAAATGAAGAATTTTGCGCGTCAGTGGGTCGACCCGACTTTTCAATTTTCCGCTCTGATATTTTTCATCGTATTTCACGTGGCGGCCGTTCTAGGAACCGTCGTAGGTGTCTCGACGTTCAATTGGGTTATAGGATTATCCGTAGCGGTCGCTTGTATAATTTCTGCTTACGCGTTTCTCTTAATATTGTGGTTCTTTAGCAAAAGGTATTAAAAGCGAGTTTCGATAGTCGAGAGATAATTTTTTTAAATTTCAAGGTACGACTGGGATTGGCCGTACAACTTCAATATAAAGTTAACTAAAAAAATCAATAGATTAAAATTGGTACTTCAAATAATGTTTTGTCATCCTCCCGGAAATTCCCAGCGAGATATTATTTCCGTACAACCCCTAAGGTACAGTTGTTTTATAGCGACAAGATGGGTGCGTCGTTAAACGTTAATTTTTAGGTTTTATTTCACCGATCAGACTCGAGTTAGCAGTACGGTAGCGGGCGAAAACTGCGTAGTTCAAATGGTGGGCTCTTTGTACGACTCCATAGAAAAGGATTACGGAACGATAGCTACCCGTTTATTTAGAGCGTTTAAACCCAAAGCCTGTATTTACTTAAATTTAATTTAAATATTCGGCCTTAATTTGTATTTTTTAGCCAAATCTTCGTCTTGGAAGTGGAGGAAATTGTGTTGTTTGCCAAATATAGCGATTTTTGAAGCGACCGTCGTGTGTTTGTTGACCGGAACGTGCGCTTTAACCGCTTTTATCCTCAGATCTAAAAACGAAACTGCGTACGCATTGTTTTATTAAACTTTTTCCACGTCGTATTTATTAAACTTTTCTAGATCCACCGATATAGAACGTATAACGTTAAATATAATAATGATAGGAACTGCTTTGCCTCTTGGTTTAGTGACCGTCGCCAACATTTACACTTGGAATAAAATGTGCGTGTCTTTATTTTTCTCGCAACGTAAGCATTTACAAAGAACCATTACTAAGTTACACTCGGTCAAATCCGAAGGTTTTCTACAAGCCCTTAGACAAGAGGTGCGTTATCGTTTAATTATTATTTTAATCTTTTACCTTTGTCTATCGTTATTAGGTCAATTTGATGAAAGATATGGTCAAATGTTTGGATAGTTTAAGTTTGCAACAAACGAGACTCGTTATTATAGTGGACGGACTCGATAGTTGCGAGCAAGACAAAGTCCTGTTGGTTTTGGATGCGGTTCACGTGCTTTTTTCAGATACGGCTAGTCCTTTTATAGTAATATTGGCCATCGATCCGCACGTAATCGCCAAGGTTAATCAATCTATTACCGAGATTTAAACGTCGACTAATATGTTTTATTTAGGCCGTCGAAATAAATAGCAGACGTTTGTTTAGCGAAAGCAACATCGGAGGTCATAGTTATCTCAATAATATGGTACATTTGCCTTTTTACTTGCAAAATTCTGGTTTGCGTAAAGTTAAAATTGCTCAACAAACGTCGCAGTTGCATCGTAAATTGACCGGCGTGTCTTGTTTCGAAGTCGACGATGGTATCACTTTCGGAGCTGGAAATTATTTAGGCCGTTCTGTAAGTACCTTCCCAGTTAATAACTAATCTATTTTATAAAAAATCCACATCATGTTCTTCAAACGTCAAAAAAAACAATAAGTAAAAAGTGAGCTTAAATAAATTATAACATAATAACCTCACTTATTAGATTAGTAGAAGTAATTGACAAAAGATGGCGCTATTCATTTTTTCTTTCGTTAATTATTTCGAGTTTAATTATTATTCTTCAAGTTTAAAGAAAAAATACAAAGTTTTATTCCGTGTAAAAGTAATTATCGATACTATTAGCGTAATATTCCCCCGTTTTAAAAGTTTTCAAGTTTTCGTATTGCCTAATTTGATACCGTAATCGACTCGGTAGCTCTTACAAAAAAATTTTCATCATTCTAGTTATCTAGCAGAAGATTGTCGACAGAAAGCGCCCTAATGTCGAGCACCGAAAAATTAAAGTTTAGTACGAGAAAAGGATCTCGAAAATTAAAGCTTTCTGAGTCCGTGGCAAGTTCTATCGGATCCAATTTAAATAAAATCGGAGGAGCTCAAGATTTAACTAAAATGTTGTTAACGGACGACTATTTCAGCGACGTTAATCCCAAATCTATGAGAAGACTTATGAACGTCGTTTATGTCACAGGTATGTCCATTAAAAGTACACTTCCTCGAGAGAAAAATCGTAAACGTCGTTGGTTCTTTCAGGTCGATTGTTAAAAGCCTTTCAAGTCGATTTCAATTGGTATAGGTTAGCGTCTTGGATTAACATAACCGAGCAGTGGCCATTTCGAACGTCTTGGATTATTTACCATTGTGACATATTCGAAGAAAATCTCGACGACAATACCTCTTTGAAATCGCTATACGAAAAGTACGTAGGCGTCGAAATCGTGGGAACGTCATTTTCTAAATATTTTTTTACACTCGCAGAGTTCGTCCGTTCGTGCCTAGTTTGAAAGATGTCGAGCCGCTATTAGAATTGGACCGTGACGAACGCAAGTTCGATATATTTTTAAGTTTCCACAGATCGAGCTTATTAGTTAGCGACTTGAAGATTTTTTTGCCTTTCACGATTAATTTAGATCCGTATTTGAAGAAACTCATCAAGGGTAATTTACATTTTATAATTTCCTCTATGTTTTTGTCGATTTTTAAATTTAGAGGAAACTCAGGCGATGGAAGAAGATTCTTCTAGAAACGATTACTTCGCTAGCGCTAATTTGGCGGGAAATACGAATTGGAATAACGTCACTAACTGGATAAATCCTTCGGCTTCTTCCTTCGGCGCTTCTCGCGGATCGAAAGTGCTTCCTAGATATCAGTCTGCTTCGACGTCGGCTCCGGTGCCCGCTAACGTCACGAATTGGGGAAATTTACTAAATACTCAACAGTACGGTTTGGGGCCCGTTTCGGAGTTTGCAGTAAGTGGTAAACATTTACCTCAAATATGCTGTAAACTAATTGTTTTTTATATTTAGCCCGAAATATTAGAAAATAGATTATCCTTATTATCGGTGGACGGTGTGTGTAAATTGTTAAACACTATAGAAGAGTCCGATACCGTAACTAATAACAAATATAAGAAGGTGATACAAGAAAATAACATTAACGGGCGAGTTCTATTACACTGCGATTTAGACGAATTGAAAAAAGTAATTAGCATTTTGATTTTAATATCCGACTTTAATCCACGTTACGTTTCAGATATTAAAGATGAATTTTGGCGATTGGGAAATGTTTCGTGTGCTAATCGTATCTTTGCGTGCTCAAGAAATGACTTGCGCCCTCAAGCAAAACGAAACTAAAAGTTACAACTTTTTCGGTCAGAAACAGAACGTACGTGAACGTAAAGGTAGCTTTAATCGTTTTTCTCAAGTGGACTCGCTTAAATTTCATATTTATTTTCAGCTAGCGTTCCCAAAATTAGCGCAAGTATGAGCGAAAAAGAAATGAGTAAAATACAACTGGAAGGAAATATAAATAAAAACAAGCAAACTATTATCGAGAAACAAGTACCGAGAACAGACTTCTTTTATCGCTTCGATAATAATTAAAATTTAATTTTAAGGTCACCTTAGAAGATCAAACGATATGTGGGGCTTTACAAACCCTCAACGAAGAAGCTTGCGAAGACGTCATAGAGGAAGTCGAAGATGTGAGACATTTGGACGTACCGCGAACGTCTATAATTCCTCCGAGTCCCGACAGTGTTCCAGGTGAACCTTTTAGTTTCTCATAGTGTGTAAAATTTGTACTATGTAAAGCTGGTTTAAGTTGAAAACAAATATAAGCGTCCGCAGTTTGTTATTTTTAGTTGTGTTCGTTTAAATAACTTTTCTTTCATTTTTGAGTTCGTCTTCTATAATCGATTATAAGCCGCAAGAGAATAAATTGGATAATTATTTCGTAATTTATGTTTGTCGCGTTTCGTAATCGATATAATTTAACTAAATTACGTGATTTTTTCTAATATCTATCCACTTTTATGTCTACTATTTTACAAGTACAAATAAAGATAAGGAAAAAAGATTCGAGTACATATTTATCCTTATAAAAATTTCTTCGAGTCGATAAACATTTGTTTTGATATTGTCTGTGTAATTATTTTAGATTGGTCTAACAATATTAACTCCGACACCGAATATGTATTGTTACAATCTTCTCCGATCGTTAATATGCATTGGCAACCGGTTAAAATATCTCTTTATGGTAACACGGAAAATTTCAACGATAGCAGTTCGTTAGGACGCTCTCGCCCTGCGTCTCCAGGTTAGTAGGTCACAAACGCTCCATTACTCTTTTTAAGAAAATTCCTTTTAGTCGGTCAAATAAAACGTAAATACTCCATCAATGTGGCCAAATACGCAAACGAAGTGGACACGGATAAAAATTACGATAGACCGGCGTCTTTGAATTTATTAATGGATTCGACGGACTCAAAAACTAGATCCAAATCGATGGATAACTCTCATATTAAAGACGCCGATTTTAATGCTACGACAAAATTAAACGAAATGCGCAATTCTAATTCCTCTTCCATAGATGAAAGGGATAACAGTGAAACTTTTCCGCTTGTAAATGAAATTGTATAAAATTAAATTACTTTCAAAATAAACGATTAAGTACTTTCTTTTTTTGGCAAGCTCTAGACGTGCTTTTTGGGAGCGGGGGGCATTTTGTGCCTTTGAAAGTAATTACATTTTAGAAGAAGCGGGCGTAATCGATCGTCTAAATTATTTCTAATTTAAATAATTCCGCTCAATATTTAAAATATACACGGCGCCATCTATTAAACAATCGCTACACTAAACTATTTAATCGAGCTACGTCAATTTACAAAAGATGGCGCTACATGTACGTTACCGACTTGACAGCTTGTATTCGTTTAAATTATATTATATTCGTTACAACTTGAGAACTTGAAAGTGAATGTGTTGATCTCATCGAAATGGATAACGATTTAAACAGATCATTACGTATGTTAGAAATTTCTTTGGGCTTTCATCAAAATTAAAATTACTTTTCTTTTTTTGGCACTCTTTAGATGCGCTCTTTGAAAGTTTTGTGTCTTTAAATTAGTAAAAGCAATTACTTTTTAAAAGAAGCGGGCATAATCGATCGTCTTAATTATTTTTCATTTAAATTATTCCTCTCAACATTTAAAATACCCACGGCGCCATCTACTAAACAATCACTACACCAAAATATTTAATCGAGTTACGTGCATTTACAACAGATGGCGCCACATGTATGCAGCTAGGTTACCGACCTTACCGATCAAAAACTAGACAGCCGGTTTCGTTTTTAGGTTATGTTTTTAGCCGGACTTGTTTAAATTAATGCACAATTTAAATTATAAAGTACCGGTATATTCGTTACAACTTTAAAGTGAATGTGTCGAGCTCGTCGAAATGGATAACGATTTAAACAGATCAATACGTATGTTAGAAAAGTCTTTGGGCTTTCACGAGAATTTCTTATTAAACAGTCCGACACCGAGAAGCCAAGAAAAATCGAGAAATCTCAAACGCGCCGATGTATCCGTCAATTTAACTCCTCAACAATTATCCGACGAGCTACGAGATATCGATTTACATAAAAAGGCGAAACATTCGCGATACGAACCTTCGGTCGCTTCGTTATTAGATGTAAATAAAAGTATCACCGGTTCGATTTTAAATGTTAAACAGCCTTGGCAAACGACAATTAATAGTTTATATATCGAATTTTTTCAAACTCTACAATCGCATTCTAACGATCACCAAGTGTTCGACGTAGTCGCCGATTTAGCTCGTTGTTGCTCCGACGCTTTGCAAGTCGTTCAAGGTTTGCGATCTAAGGCCACCGCAAATCGCGTCGAAGACGAAATTTGGTTAGAAAATGAAAGAAACACCTGGCGTTTATTATTTGTTTTATACCAAGATCGCCTAAGTTCACAAAGTTCGTACGAAAACGAAACTTCTCCACCTTATTTTGGCACGAGCGAAAAGTTGTGTATTTTGAATTTATTTAAAGTCGATAATCTTTTGAGAGAAAGTCAGTTGGTCATAGATTGGTTGGAACACGGCGCTTCGGAACGAGATAACGAAGCCTTACACTTTACGGATAGTTCCGTGGCTTGGGAAAATACTCTTCATCAGTTGAAATTACCCGAGACGATCGTATTCGAAAGCACAAAACCGTTAGTTAAATCTTTACATCCGGACGCGGCGCATTTTGAGAAATTAAATTTACACGACTTAGACGTAGAAGATGATAAAAAGCTTTGTCGACGTTTGTTTCAAGAAATTAGATGCGGAAAGTTGGAGAAAGCTAAACAGGTAATTTTTATTTTTATTTATTAATTAATTGTACGAAATTTTGGTTAATTAAAGTTGTGCGTTACTTGCGGGCACGCTTGGAGAGCCGCTTTATTGGAAGGTTGGAGGTTATACCATAATCCAAATCTTTCTTACGATACCGAGCCTACCCAGGATATGCAGATGGATTGCTCCGAAAGAAACGTTAATGTAGAAGAGAAGGATTTACAAGTAATCGAGGGTAATTTAAATAGAGATCTTTGGAAAAAGATGTCTTACAATTATTGTCGAAAGGTAAATGTCGGCGAATGTAAATATTTATGTCTTTAATTGTTTCTTATCGTAGTCTTACTTGAACTTACACGAACGAGCTGCAGTCGGTGCTTATTGTGGCAACTTACAAACTCTATTGGAAGTGTGTAAGAATTGGGAAGATTATCTGTGGGCGTATATGAAGGTGATGGTGGATATCCGTGTGGAATCTGAAATTCGTGATAGTATTAGTAAAAAATACAAAGCGTTACCGGAAGAGTATTGGGATCAAAGGTAGCTAGAGTTTTCAAACAAGGTATAAAGTCGTCCTAATCCGAGTATCTTTTAGAATGTCCATCAACGAAATATTTACATATTTAGATGGTTCGGAAAATCCCGTAGTTCGTTCTGAAGCAGTTATGCAAGATCACGTCATTCAAAAATACATAATTTTGGACGAAATTCCAAAACTTATGCAAGTTTTAGGAGAATGGATTCAACAACCTACAATTAGTACACAATTTTTAAGATTTTTATCGCATCTAGTGCTCTTTTTAGAACAAATCGGTCAATCTTATAGACGAGATATTTACGAGAAAATCGTCGAAATGTAAGCCAAACCCAAACCCAAGTTTAACTAATTTTAATTCTATTATTTTGAAGGTACGTAAGTCGCTTGTGCGAGATGACCGAAACGAGTCTCGTCGCATTTTATGTAAGCAAATTAAGTTCCGAAAAGCAAATTAAAATTTACGCCTCGTACTTGGAAAGAATTTTGGAAAATGACGAACGGAAGCTAGCTTTATCTTTTGCAGAAGACAGCGGCTTAAACACTACGGCCATTACTAAAGTGGTGGTCGAAAACATTCGTAACAAACCTCACGAAGTTACGAGTTCCGGAGACTTGCAACAGAAAGTAACAGAAACGGACTTGTTAAAAATATCCGCTCTAGATTGGTTATTAATTTATAAGTCGCAAATTTTAGACGCCATCCGGCAAGCCGACGCTCTAATTTTCACCTTTTTAACTCTGCAAAAGTTAGACGCCGCCCAATTGGCGTTTAATAAAATTCCGTTCGACGCCATCGACGAAATTTTATCAGGAAACGAACCGACGCCTGATGTAAATCAAATCATCAAGGAACATTTAAGCTACAAAGCTTATTTAGACGCTCAAGAGGCTTTTAATATGTTTTTCAAACAATTTAATTCTAAACCTACGCCTCCACAAAAGCTTTCGGAACACGCTCAGTTTACCGAAAAAGTTGCTCATCAACATCGCGAGTCGCAGTACAAAGCCGAGACCGAAAGATGGAAATTATCCACTTTGCATTTATCCAAAGTGGCCAAGGTCAAACTTTACAATGTCTTACTATTTCCCGAAGGAGGATGGTTAGGAAACGTACCAAATAGCCATTATCTTAAATCTCAATGCATCCCGGAAATTGTTATGTTGTTGTATTCGGTTCTTTTTCAAAGCGAATGTTTCCAAGAGTGTATGCAGTTGGCCGATTTATTGGCGGACGAAAAACACGGATTATATAAGGTATTAACGTAACGACGTTTTTTTTTAAGTAATTTGAATGTTTTTTACGGTTTTTAGACATTTTCAAAAGAAAAACTTGGAGAACTATTAATAAAACTGGGAGAATGCTCTGTCGAATTATTAAATAGGCAAAAAGATCCTTGGGGAAATACTAGCGCACAATAATTATTTTTCATTTTTACAGTTTGCTAATTTCTAATAAACTTTTTTACTGTTTTCTTATTTTGTTACCTTTATTAAAGTGTTATTAACAGCTGTTTGAAAAATTTTGGGTCATACTTGAACAAGTCTTTACTAAGAACACCATGAACCTTTAAAAAACAAGTTGTGAGTCAAATTAAGCCTTTATAAAGATCCAAAAGTTTCAGTCCATGAAGAATCCCTTAGAGATGACTCTTTAGCTTTACACTACAAAATGACGAGACGGGATATACAGTCTCGTTTGCGATCCATCCTTACCGGTACAAAATACCACTAGAATTGAAGCCTTTAGTACTATCTTCCAAAAACAACTTAAAGGCTAGTTACGATAAATATGAATTAGTGTTGAAGACATTGCTACTTTCAAAGGAATATTCGGGCTTCCTCAACACTTTGAGAACTCGACAACAATTCCAAATTCGTTAGAAATTTGACTCTACCTACAAGAACTTGTAGCTTCTATAACAGGAAGTTCAAAGTAGGTATATAAAGGAATTTTAAACCTTTAACGAGAGTTTCCATTTTTATGGGCTTTTGCACCGCTTACAGATTAACTGACAGATAGTTTATCTAGTAGTTAAGTTGTCAAAATATAATTTATTTGCCACATAAAGTAAAATGGGTGCAAAAGGTCATAAGTAGAAGGTAATTGTGTAGAAAATGTATTCGTCAGTAATTTATTTATCCTACAGTAGATGAAGGTGCAAAGGTTTTTGACAACTTAACTGCCAGATAAACCATCTGTCACTTAATCTGTAAGCGGTGCAAACGCCCATTAAACAAGTATATGGGGGAATTTAAAAAAAAGTTTGAGTCTTGAGAATTTTATGTTGATAGATTTTAATATAAAAATGCGCACAAATAAGATAAATTGTGCGCAAAAATGACTATTAAAAGTTTATTTTTGTTTATCTTTTTAAACGTTTAAAATTGAGTTAGGTACTTAGTGCAAAGTTTGCGTAGTAATCTCAATTTAAAATTTAAATTAATAGGGGAAAAGTTTGGCTCAAATTTATTTTGTACCTACACGGTGCGTCAAATTTCAGTTGAAGGTAGTTGCATACTAAAACGAACATTGAGAGTTTTTAATAAAATTTAGCAGAGATGTAGATAAAAGCATTTCACTGATTTCACACTTAAATTTTCAATTTAAACAAAATCGTCCGTCTAGTTTTAAAGTAATAACGTCTTAAAGTTAAGCTAGCTTCATAGCTCTCCGTTGATACGTTTCCGTTGGTACGTTGGCCAATCAGAGCAGAGCATTTTTCAAGTTTGATGGATGAATTTAAAAAAGACTCTGCTCTGATTGGCCAACGTACCAACGGAGAGGTTCATAGCTCACACCGTTTTCTAGATATAAGCGAAAACCTCAAAAACGAGACCTTTTTACCTCTTCCCTCCTTTAGCCATGTAGCTAGCACCGAGGTCTTTTAGTATTTTTACCTCCTAACTAAGGTAGTGTATTTTTGTAGGGGCCCAAAAATAATTAGCGCCTCAGGCTCCAAAGTTCTTTGATCTGGCCCTGAACCCTGGGCTGTCATTATGAAATATCAAAAACGCATATTTAGATAAATTGGGGTATAACGAAACTTGTAACAATGTATACATCTATACATACAGGGTGATTCTGTATCAAGATCAAAAAATTTCAGTAGTGATGATAGAATAAGTCAATACAATCATTTTTTGTTATATCGTATGGGACCGCAGACGCTTTGTAACCTCATAATTCCCTTTTAAACCTTAGGGGTGAAATGAGGTTTTTGGCAAATATTTAAAAAACTATTCCATCGAATTGAATGAAAACTTTACAATGAGTCATTAGCTCTGTTCGCTTGACTTGCACTAGTTACTCCGAACAGTTAGTGAACCAATGAGAATAAAGAATACAGAATGAAGTCTACAGTCATTGGTTTACGGACTGCTCCGAGCAACTAGTGCAAGTCAAGCGAACAGAGCTATTATAATTATTTCACATTAAATACTAGAAGAACAATTCGATATCTCGCTTATGGGTGGCTCGGTTGGGATGGACTACGAAGCGTCGGAAACCCCCGTAAAATTAACAAAAGATGATTGTCTTGACTTATTCTATCATCCTTGAGATTTTTAGACGCTGATACAGAATCACCTAACCTGTGAGTGAGGAAAAAGTAACGCAATATGGAACTTTTTTTTATCAATTTTTCAATAAAATGTTTTGAACTAAAATTTAATGATTGGTCTAAAATTTCAAAAGGTACATGGTACGTTTTATATCGTCAAATAGGCTACAGAATTTAATTGCCTTTCGATTGAGTATGAATTGGAGGTTTTAATCTTTTCCAAAAAGTATAGGTACTGCCGTGTATGTTTAGCAGAAAGACATCGAGAGATACCCATAGCCGACGTAGTCGTTGAAGTGGAGAGTCCTTATAGAAAATCCTAGAAAGTGAAGCCAAAATGGAACAAAAGCCATTTTTGATAAGAAAATTAATGTGCCGATTAAAAAGCATTTTTTCGTTACCGACGGTAATTTTAGTCAAGTTTAATCAAAGAAGCTTATCAACTTTAATAAGTTTTGTAATTAAACCTTTGTAAATGATCAATGTGAGTGAGCTCCGACTATAAATTAAATTAATTGATGAAAAGGGCGGATGCGTATTGATTAATTGTTCAAACTTTTGTTGTATCCGAAATGTATGTGCTTTTATAAGTAAACAAAGTGTAGATATACCTACGCACGTATAATACCTAATCAACTTTTTTAATAACGATTAAAGCGTTTCTTCAAAAGTCTCTCCATTATTGAGTATTCATAAAATGACCTTTTTTAAATCACACCAAAATAAATAAACGGCATACTTTTACAGGGTGCACTTTTAAAATATTTTTAATTTCCGGTTTAACCGTAGAACAGTGAACCTAAAAACGCTACCGCTACGGATACGGATAGGTACAGTCAGCCTCACATTTAATGGCTACCCCCTGGCTATAAGTTTAGCACTAATTGTGGATGCGATCATAACACCCCCTACTTAAATTGAGGGGTAACTTTATTTTGCCAACAAGTAGTAAATCACCGACCTCCCCTTCTGTCCTTTTGTCGTTGTTGGTTAATAACTACTCTGGGTATAGCTAGAGTGGCCAATACTTGGTGAGGTTGACTGTACCTATCCTTATTATAGTATTTAAAACTCTATAATACATATTTACTCTATCCACCGATCGACCGATCAGATGCAGCTAAGCCACTCCCCACAAATTACTGTCAAATAAGGTTGACGTACAGTGAAAGTCGCGAATAACGACGTCGCTTATAACAACAAGTCGCATATTGCGAAGGGGATTTAAAAGTTTGGTTTGATTTGTATTCAACTCGATGCAAAAAAATCCGGATATAGCGACGCCGGTAGACCGGCTATAGCGACGAAGTCGCATTTAACGTCCGCAAAAAGCGAAAAATTTTGGTTTGGCAGGCCGGGTATAACGACGTGACGGGGTAATTTTAAGACTAGCACGTGGTTTTCGGTCTCACCTGGCGATATTAGCAATCTACGGCTGCAAATAATTTTCTGGAAATCATCCGGCGCGGACGGGAAAAATGACGTCGAGAAAAAGAAATGTTATGTCTATTTCATGGTGCTTTATTAATAAAGAATTTTTGAGAATAATAAAAATGGGTAAGTTTTGATATAACGACGACCGGGTATAACGACCCTTTTTAGTCGGTCCCTTCGCCGTCGTTATATCCGACTTTCACTGTACGTCAATTCTCGTGTGAGTGTTATAAACTGGATTTTCAAAATTCGACTAATAGAAAAATTCTATTGGAATATCGTGCGCTGTTTTTGGGCGTGGCTTAACTGCATCTGTTCGGTGAACAGAGAACAGTAGACGTTAATAATAAATATTCTTAAGTTTTTCCGTACGTAATTTCGGTTCTGTTTAACTCTTAAACAAGACGTAACCAAAAGGTAAAATTGCCGGGTCTAGAAGACAAAAAAAACAACCGATGTGGCCATACGAGGAACTTTTTTCTGCCCGTCAAATTTTGTATTTTTATTAATTAAAATTTAATTTGATACCTTCAAAAAGCTAATTTTACGAGCTCTCAAAATATTGCAAAATATACAAGGTGTTCCTAAAACTTTTGATATTTTTGTAATTTCCGGTTTAACCGAAAGCGTTTTGTTAACCAAAAATAGTGTCAAATAATAGATATTCATGAGATTGATACTTATATCAATTTTCAAGGTTTCATTTTAATTACAAAAGAAATTAGAGTTTTTTCAAGTTTCCATATTCATAAAATCATAACTCTGAATCCTTATCATATAAGTCTTTTAAAATTTGAAGTTAAATAGAGAATTACGTTGTTTATTTATAACATATCCAAAAATAAAAAAACGCTCGGGCCAATTTTTGAGAAAATCGATATCAAAATTTTGACCTACATTGGCTCCTTAAAGGTAGCCATTTTGAAACAATTTTAATAATCGACTAGGTTAGAACAAAAACCCTAAATTTTGGCTGCAAAGTGATGTTTCGAAATTTTCGTAATAATAATTACCGGCCAAGTTATGAGAGAAAAACAAAAAAATGAGACAATCGCTCTACTGGTAGTCATTTTGAATAAAAAAATTTGAAATTTTTTTCAATTGGGGCTCACGTGTACCTACTATCTTATAGCTAAGTAAAAATTGAATTTGGCCTAAATTTGCAAATATGAGCCCAAAATAACCATTTTATTTTTGGACACCCTGTATAGATTTCTTATAAAAGCTATTTTTGTCAATAAAATAATTTTAAAGTGGCTAAAATGAAATTTCATCAAAACCGGTTCAGTAGTTTTTGCTGGGGAGGGGGGGTACATATATCTGGAAATTTTTGTTAAAAAAAATCGAAATTTTTTTTGCGCTTTTGCAATCGGGGATGCTCAAAACGTTCAGAAATGCAATAAAATTTTTTTCTTTTTTTTCTTGATTATAGTAACATTTTCTTGGAATGGAAAGAGGTAAGAAGATTGGGACTAGCTGTGGGGGCTCGTAAGTAAGTCATCGACGATTAAAGAGGCTTTTAATTAAGATGGAATAGTAAAGTAGCTGCGAGATTATAGTAGTGGGTAGCGGTAATTTAAATTTAATCCTAATAATAAATTGTTCAATTTCGAGTGCAACAGTTTATAAATGGATATCGTAGAAATGTTAGTGTTGTTATCGTATAAATAAATCATTGCAGCGCTTACAATTTACAAACAATATCTTAGAACCGAGGCAAACTGGAAATAATTAAATTTGTAGCAACGGTGGCGCCTCCGACGCGGTTAAATATTCCTAAACCGGAGGAAAACCTTAGCGCCTCGATACCAAATCCAGAATTACAAGTGGTACACAATTAATAACTCCCGCAAACTTGCATAATGTTTCAAATTTAATTATGCATTTCTACGCAATCAGTACGGATTTATTTATTTACTTTAGTACAAATTTTCATAAATTTATACACCTACCGAGTTTCCCTAATACACCTACAAATCGAGTTTAAATATATTTCTCGCCGTCACATTTTTGCACAAAAATATCGCCACCTATCGATTCGCTAAAGGTTGTCACTTTGCACATTAGTGCGGTAGGCCTGAAATTTATCCAATTAACCAATTAACACATTGCGAATTCTAGTAATTAATTCGATTATCTTCCGAGCATTACGTGTTTCCTCTTGTCACCGACATTAAATGTTTATTGCGCCCAAACCGGAGTCGTATAATATCTGACTAAGCTACGACCTACCTAAATGCACCCCGAGGACCAACTTTTTAAAGAGCTTTTCATATCACAACAATTTTGTCACTTGGAATACCTAAATATGTATTTTAAAAATGTAGGTTCGATAATCATCAATACGTCAAAAATAGAGTTAATAAAGAGCAACACAAGAAACAGGAGGTGGCCGATAAGTTAGATACTACCGTGAGCGTAAGGTGAGTGATCCAAAATTATGCGACCCCTAGCCCTGTCGTCAAGACCTATTTAGACCTCTAAGGACAGACCACTAGACCTGGAAGAAACAGAACACACGGGTTTGCTGAAGGCAAGAGATAAAGAACTAACTAATTAATTTAAAAATAATTAATTGAACAGAGGGTAAAATTACGCAGAGAGAAAATTGAATACAGAACGTACTCCCGCTTACCACAGTGGTGAAACGAGGAGTCCTTTATCAAACTGGAGTAGGAGCTTATATGGGAAATCTGGCGACCAACTTGGATTCACTCGACAACCAATAAGAACGCAGCAAATAGAATTGAACACAAGAGCGACTACCATAAATTAAATTAAAAACTTTTTAATTAGCGTGAGCTCGAGGATAAAAGTTAGCTCAATAGAATCGCACTAAAATAACGAGCACGTCAGTATAAAAGTTGTAATTTTAAAATTACATGTCATGTAAATTATTTAATAAAAATAAATTAAGGGATGAAAATGACTTAGGGGTGCTAATTAATTAACTAGGTAAAAAGAAAGAACACTAATTACATCTTATCACTAATTATAACCCTTCTTGGGAATAAAAGGGATAAAAATGACACGATAGTCACACTTAAAATAAAACGGAAGCTCTAGCTCTTAAGCCTCGTCTTCACACACAGGCTTGCCTTCCGGTTTGTCTGTGCAGGCGGCCTGCACACACCGGAGCGTGTGGACACAGTTCAGGCGGCCTGCACAGACCAAAGCGGAACATATAGACACAGCGTTCAGGCGGCCTGAACAGGCCAAACCGGAAGGCAAGCCTGTGTGTGAAGACAAGCCTTTATGGTTGCCGAGTTACAGGGAAATCAACTGTTATCACTTATCACTGATAACGCTGATAGTGAAAATACAAAAATTAAAGTTGCGTAATTTTAGTCCAATTTTCTTCAGATTGATCTGAAATAACAGTTCTTGAAGAGCTGAACACGGGAATGTGAAAATTATCTCCATTTTAATCTGAGGTGCGGCGCTAGGGGGGAAAACTAAAGAAAAAAATGACAAGTAGCTGGTTTAAACGATATAAAATTTCCAGGATGATGTAATACTGTACTAGTATTTTGGTCCAGCATCCGGATAAAATTCTGCATCGTTACAACATTTCTTGTTAAATGGTTGAATGTCAGTTTCGGAACTTCCTCTGAACAGATTGCAACCAAAAACTAACGACTTCAAATACGATCTCAAGGAGGTCGTATGTCAAATTTAAAGTCAATCGCTAAAAGCGTTCGCGAGTTACCGTGGAGAAATACATCATAAACACATATCCATCCAACCATTCAGCCGCACAGACATGATGCCAAGAACGGTCTAGATCAGGGTCGTAGCCAAGGTTAACCAGGGAAGGCTAAGCCTGTCCTGGAAAATTTTAAGCCTGTTTTAGCCAGAGCTTACCAAGGATTTCGCAATAATAATAATAAAAAGTTAAATTCCTAATTGGTGTCGAAGAAGAAAACGTTGATTTAGAGAAAGTAATTTTTTTGCAAACTTTGGGCAAAAAATTTCCATCCTCAGAAGAGATTACAGTGGTTAACCGATTTATACACACCCAGAAGAGAGAGAGAAGACCCTGTTTTTAGCTTTCAGCCTCCCTTGAATATTTTTGAGCCTGCCCTGATAGTAATAACACAGTCTGGCTACGGCCCTGGTCTAGATCGTTTCAAAAAGTGCCAAAATAGTCTAATCAAACTACGATTTGACCTCGGATAAATTCCCAGAAGGCTGAATTTTTGTATGGGCCTTGATATTGTCCTTTTAACCAATGTCTCAAAAGTCCCCATCGATCCGAGTGGAGCTAAAAATTTTATAGGGGGGTGAAGGTAAGAAAATACAGTTTTTGCCAATTAACTCGTAAACTATGGATTTTTCGATATAAATAGCGATTACCAAAATTGTAGATTACAAAATTTGCTACAGGAAATGTTCATTCCTATTACTCAGTGTCCTAAGTTTGCTGCACATTGTATTACTTAAAAAGAAGATAACCTCTAATGCTTAATTGATTCGTATCTTCCAAGGTATCCAGTTTAGGGATAGTAAACCCCAACACAATTTGAAACATTATTAAATTCTTTATTACTCTACGCAAAAATATACAAAGTGTTCCATTTAAGAAATCAAGTTTTCGTCACTTGAAAATGACCAAGTTTCTCCCTCTAAAAAAAACACCCTGTATAATAAAATCAATTTCTTGTGATGGGAAAGCATAAAGGACAGTCTTAACTATGTTTCCAGCAAAAATCTTTTCTTAACTTGTAAAAACAACCACTCTGGGATTTTTTTAAGCAACTATCCTGCATTTATAAAATAATAGTAGTCAAGTTTGGATTCGTATGTTCGTCTACGGAAAAATTCCCAGAAAGCTGGATTTTTGTGTGAACCTCGATATTGTCGTTTTAAACAATGTCTCAAAAGTCCCCATCATTCCGAGTGCAGCTAAAAATTTTGTAGGAGGGTGAAAGTAAGAAAATGGAGATTTCAAGAATATCTCGTAAACTATTGATTTTAATATTAGAAAACTTTTTAAAAATAATAATAATATCCTTTTTATAAGAAATTTTATAAACTACAAATTTGATAATAGCTACTTTGGCTAAAAAATCAATAGTTTTCGAGATATTCTTGAAATCTCCATTTTCTTACTTTCAACCTCCTACAAAATTTTTAGCTGCACTCGGATCGATGGGGACTTTTGAGACATTGTTTAAAACGACAATATCGAGGTTCACACAAAAATCCAGCTTTCTGCTAATTTTTCCGAGGTTTCGCTGTAATTGTGTTTAGTTTGACTGGATTAAAACGCATAAACGTATTTTGTTGGTAATGTCAAAAAAATTTTCAGCGCAATCACTATACTTTTCCTTACCTCGGATAATATGGAAAAGTAATATCGAAATGAAAAATAATAGCAGCTTCGTGCTTATTGACAATCATCGCAGCAACACATTCTTTTTATTCGAAACTCGCTTAAGAACCTTATAAATCAATACGGATTATCGCCATTTTCAGACATAAAAACTAAGATTTTCCTTAATAATAGAGAAAGAAAGAAAAGTTGATTTTTATTCCCATCAATTCGCCCTTAAAAATAGATTATTTATTTTTAGTTAAATGACGTAATGGATAATGGGCCGGTTATATAATATTTCCATTTTCGAAATATCATCTTTCTTGTCACGAGACGATGATCTGAGCACCCTTGTCAAGAAAATGTTATTTAATTGAAAATAAACATAGTTGTAAGGGATCTTTTTACGAGAAAGAGCCTTTCTATATTTTAAATAAAGGCTTCGAGCGAGGAGGGTTTATTCAAATTGGCGTGTTTTTTTAATAAATTATTTACATTAATGCACTAATCTTCTTTTTCAACGAGATTTCATTTTATTTGTCGGTCCAAACTTTTAAATTTCAAATCGACAACAAAGCCAAAATTACGCGTCCTTGCTTCTATTTGAGAGATATCGGTTCAGAATGCAATCCGCCAATCCTTATTGACTTTGTACTAGAAAACGAATGTGATTATTGGCGTAGAAATCCTAACCGTAACCTGTTGAATTTTATTAAACCAAATCGCTAAAAGTTTTGATTAAACGGCAATTGCAATTTAACGTTTGTTTGCCGAAATAAAAGTTTTAACGAAGCTCGTGTTAAACAGTTGTCGCGGATCACATCAGGGGTTAACATTTCAGACAATAATCTTTTATAATAGCCAAGCGATACGCATATGGGATGCTCTTTAAATGTAAGTAGTATCTAATCAGGGCCGTGCCGAGGGAAGGGTCGAAGGGGCTCCTGCTCCGAGTGCAAATTTGGTTTAAAAATTTTTGTATAATTGAAGTAAAATGTGGTGAATATGTGTTTTAGGTCAACCTTTACATCTCATTTTTAATTATTGTCAATACCAAACATGACCTGCCGCCCGACAAAGAAAAAAGAATAATGCACTCTATTTTATGACCGCTCTGTAATAAATTGTATTGTAGTGGTACCAAATGAAATCTTACAAATTTTAATAATTGAGTAATTATTTAATAATTTAATTAATCGTATAGGTAATTATCTTTAGGTTTACGCGAGATCTTAATGGTGAAAAATTAAATACTGGCCTAGTATAGCATTCCTTTTTGACAAGAGAAAACTTGCGAAACACTCTGTATATACGTATAGTTAAACTGCACGCATTAAGGAGGAATGAAATGAAGATAACAATGAGACGTTAGCGAACACTAATTACAAATTATAAGATAGTGCACATTGAGAGGGACACCCTGTAGTAATTGAAATGTATCTCAAAAGGACATAAAGTAGAGTGTGGAAAATAAAATTTGATTTAAATTTGTAAATTGGGCCAATAAATCGTTTGGAAAGAAAAAAAAACAAATTGATTCCACTTTTTGATATAACCTAATCCCATTCAATAAAAATAGATGAAAAGCAGACTGGTCTGATAAACAGGAGATTTGTAAGAAAAATAGAACATTTTCTAGGGGAGCTTTACGGCCTTATTTGTTTTTTTATGCATCAGATGCGGGCTTTTGTAATTTGGAAAACATGTTTTAAAACAAGAAAAGCAATAAGAAAAGATATGGTGGCAATAATTTACAACTTTTCTCGCGCTAATGTAAGGTCGAGAGAGCGAAAACGAGGCTTATTATTTAGGGGCAATAATGCATAACGGTCGACAAGCAGAAAAAGCGCATTCCGCGTCGAGGCCGAGCCGCATCCCTTTGATGATGATGTATGCACCGTATTCATCTTCCTCCGAGCAACTTTGCTCTCATTAACACCCGCCTCTGGCCGACACAAGATGGCTCGTTTTTCATCATTCACGCACGCGCCCCTATATTCATCTCCATCCCGGATTCTGACTGACGTCTGACGCTTCTTGTGCATTTGATTGTGATTAATATTCTCTAGATTTCAACTTACTGCAGTGCACAGATTAAGGACCGCTATAAAAATGAACCCGCTTTGTGTGGAGAGCTTTGAAAAAGCTTCGTGGCTTGATAAATACGCTAAGAGCTTTATCTCGTAAGGGACCTAACAATGAAATTAATAAATGACAAATTTTTTTTTTAATCTTGTTATCTCAATTTTAACCCGCGATTCCTCTTTACTTCACTTATAAGCCTCTAAATTGAATTCGCACGCGCCCGCCGATACTCCCGTGTCTCGTCGCTTCTTGTGCATTTTTCTTCTTCTACAATATTATATATTCCCGCTTTCGTCGTACTTCATTCACCGACGAGCTAACCTAGTTCTCAAAGTGTGCGCTCCGACGCCACCGAAAGCCGCGACCTCCTCACAAAAGCGCCGCAATTATTGCAGAATTTTTTAATTTTTATTTAGTTCTAAGTAAAGGCCGGGTTATGCACGATCGTTGAATGTGACATTTAGAGTAACGTAATTTAATAATCTCTGTCCAGCGAACAGATGCAGCTAAGCCACTCCCCACAAATTTCTGTCAAATAAGATTGATGCATTTCAATTCTTGTGCGAGTGTTGTAAGTAAACCGGATTTTTAAAATTCGACCAATAGATTAATTCTATTAGAATATCGCGCGCTTTTTGTGGAGTGAGAGGGAGTGGGAGTGGCTTAACCGAATATGTTCGCTGGACAGAGTATAGTAGTAGAAAAAAAAATTTTAGATTTGACTAAGCTCCTTGAAAAATATGTTTGAAAAATATGCTGTTTTCAAAAGACGAAGGTATCCAAGATGACCCTCCCCAAAGGGTAAAACGGAACGACTAAAGACCATCGAGAAGATTACGAAAATGATAGCCGCATCAAAGCTGGACATTGTCGTCTGTCGAATAGAAAGAAATAAAAAAAAATTGATCGAATCTTTGTCCTCATAATTTAGTGGACCTCTTTTAAATACCCCTCTTAGCATTTTGGAGATCCCCGAAGGAAATGTAAAATTTGAATAGTCCCGTATATTAGCGAAAAATAAAAGTTTGTAAAAGCTGCGAAATCCTTTAAGTGGAAGAAAATTGTAAATCCAAGTTGAGTTAGTTTATAATTTATTTTTGGCAACAAAAACTTCATATATTGAAATTCCTTTATCCAATTTGAATAACAAGAAGGATTAGTAACTTAGCAAATGCAAAATTAGCCTTGTTAAAATAGATACGCGCCCCATTTAAACTGTCGTGAATCTACTGACAGGGGTGGTCGAGCACAGGTGTTGCTCAAATATCGAATTAAACGGCTAAGCCGTATTAAATTACCATCCATAATGTTAGGCGAGAATTAGCAGTGTCAAATTGACACGAAACGCATTTGACTTGTCACCTTTTAAATCGCCCCCTTTTTTACTTTTTTACACATTTCATCTACTTTCAAAAAGTCTTATCAAATTTAATTTCTCGACGTTTCGAGCCCCCCCCCCCCGATTACCAGCTACGGACTTAATTATTTATTAGTTGATAAGTTTTTTCTTCTGTCTATTTTTATTTATTTAAAAAATTTTTAATAATTTTTAATTAAATTTTTTTTTCATATAAGTACCTAGTTAAATTAAATGAAATTATAATTTAAAAAGTAGATACAATCACTAATTATTCTTGTGGACCTGGTATGGCCACATCCGTTAGAAGTGAGTGTTACACTCCACCCTCGGAAAAAAAAATGTGTAATTATTTAAACTTTTTTTTTCTAAATTCGTTTTGCAAAAGTAATTTAAGTTTAAAAAAGTAAAAGATTGATCACACTTGTTGTTTTTCTTCTTACATGTCTTTTACTTCCATTTTTCTTTAAATTCGCCATTTACTAACACAGTTTCTAAACTTACTTCTTTCGCCAACTACGAAAATCGTCGATTTTTCAAAAAAACTATTTGAATTTAAGGGTAGTAAAATAAATTACCGACGACGTCCTTTTTAAATTAAACGAAATGACCCAAAATGTC
Source organism: Malthinus seriepunctatus (assembly GCA_963924605.1). NCBI lineage: Eukaryota > Metazoa > Arthropoda > Insecta > Coleoptera > Cantharidae > Malthinus > Malthinus seriepunctatus. Next base: position 282,661 of record OZ004602.1, read on the forward strand.
TTACAAAGCAACCTCCACCAAAACTTTGATAAAACTTACCTTTTTCTTTCTCGCATCGGCCGCCTCCCTGTGGTCGCCCTCTTTTAGCAGTTGCCTGAAATAAATAAATTTTCACTAACTTTAAGCGTTTGTTTTTAAAATATATTAATATTTTAATCTGTTATATTTTACAAGACCCTATATGTTTCCGTCGATCGGATCGGTGCGAAAAGCACAAAATTTACGTATCGATAAATCAAATATAAATTTGTCAAAATCACTTGTATAGGTAATTTAACGAAATAAAGGAAGTTTATGATCATGTAAATTATTTGAAACGGCTTAGGTACAAAATATTAGTGTTAAATAATGACATACGTTGTAGCTATCGTTCGATAAAGTATATTTATATCCTTCACAGGAATTACAATGGCAGATAATAACAATTACTTTGATATCGAATCACCGGCGGTTATTAAACATTTTAGGAAAATTTACAATCGGCGCTCGATAAACTTGAAATTTTAATACGCAATACACCTATTTGTAATAAAACGCTTTTCCCAAAAACCAAATAGAGCTTTTTCTAGGGTGATTCGTTTGAAAGATGCACATTAAACTTGCACTTTTCTAAATCAGACATTCTGTATTATATTATATGGAATTATAGTATAAGATATGGGAAAATGGGTCTGCGATGGATCAAGACTAAGATAACGACATAAAAATTATTTTCAAAATTTAAATTGTGCCCTCTGAGTTGTAGTTGTGGTCACCTTCTTGTATCTTCATATAATTGGTTCAAAACCAACCCTATATTTAATTAATCGCACTATTAAAATAAATATTAATACCCTACTCCAGAGTTTTCCTCAAATTTTTACAATTTCTCTTATACTTTTTATTCCCAACCCCTGCTAAATTGTCTGTTTCCTTAGCTAAATTCTTCAGTTTCCCTGAATTATAGATACGAAATAACTACACCTTCGCACACAAAATAAATTCATAACCACACTTTACACACGAATTTTACACCTTGACCACTAACTACCAAATGTCTAGAAATCGTAATAATAGTATATTAGAGCACTAGTTTCATAAGGCATCTTGTTAACGTATACGAGTCCAAGTTTAGAAAAAGAGCCGCTTGCGGCGAGTTTTCTAAAGGACGAGTACGTTAACAAGCCTTATGAAACGTGTTATCTATACTATTTTTTCTATTTCGGTATTTTATTAAAAATTAAATTTTTTTTTAAAGATTTGGCATGTGATAGGAATTTTATTTGTTCATGGTGGGAACACTGAATGACAATTGTCACGTCAACCTTGCTTCTATTATTCATAGATGTCGCTCTATTAATTATTATATAATCTATTTTTGATATAATTTAAATAAATTATCTTGTCTAATTATGTAAAAAATAAAAACAATACTCAAAAATGTTGTAAAAGTATAATTTGAAGTAATTAACAAACCAAAAACACATTTTAAGATTGATATATTTGACATTTGTTAAACGTCAGTTTAACTTGGCGCGAACTTAGCAGCAAAAAATTCCCAAGAAACAGTACGTTAAGAAAGCTTCTTGTGCTTCCATGCATTTAAGTACCGAAGTAGAAAAAAGTATTAATATTAACATAATTTGGAAAATGTAAGTTTATTTTATGAGTGTGAATCATATCTTAACTATAAAACAAACTATAAGGTGGTCCAAAGCTAATTACGCACGTCCAACTTATTTTAACGACTTGAAACTTGAAATTTGAATATTTAAAAACGCCTACGAAGACGAGCACAAAGTGACGCGACGTGAAACCGCAATAAACCAAACGTATATCCCTAAGCAAGCTTTTCTTTCGGTGGTCGCGCAATACACTCAGGTGTGTCTCGTACGTCGGTACGTCCACCACTTCCGTTGTGGCAAAAAAAAACGCGTTGTTGTTATTAAAATTAATTTTGTTTTAACGTCCATGTAAAAAGCTAATTAAAGTTGAAATAGAAGAGAATATACAGAGATGTGTGTTGTTATGACACGAGTGGTGTTCGTGTGTAGTTGGTGGCACGTCGAGAAAGATTTGTCGTTAATTTTGAGTGCTCTCTCTATCTCAAAATTACTCCTACAGGTTATAAAGTAACGGGTTAATCGTTTTATACGATAACCAACTAAATAGGCTACTATAGTGGCTCTTTATTTATTAGCCTCCGTGTATTAGTGGTAGATAAAGGAATCGATCTGATTAGGGCGCATAGCCGCTGCTTTGACAATAATTATCTAAAATGATAGAATGTAAGGGAGAACATAAATATGGCCTTATCTCGATTAAAAGCGGAAATTCCGTATTTAAATTAGCGATTTCGGAAATAATTAACTTTACAAAATTACTACTTAAAGGCGTGTAAACAACTACCCTCTATTAAACGAAGTGACATCTTAACAGCTTTTATTTTCAGATGGCATCGGTCTTAATAAGCGTCCGTCCATAAGCTCACACTTAATTATCGACAAAAAAATCTTCTTTTAAACGAAATCCTCGAACGAACTCGACAAATTTCACCCAAAATAAAAGAAGGAGCGTCGGTTTATGTTTTGCGACCCCCGCCCCTACGCCGACGCCCTAATACGTTTCAAAAAGAGTAACAAAGTTTAAAATTGTCTCGAACCAATTTTAACTAAATATATTCTTTCGGTTGAAAGCGCGTCTTGAATTTTAATTCCAAATAGGCAATATCATCTGGTTTTTAGTGCTTTTTATGTATTTCTCAACATTTTTACTCGGACCATTTTCTTTAATGAAACTCTCGAATTTGTTAAATTAAAACTCAAAATGATCCGAGTTAAATCGGATTATTAACGCTCTCCAGTGCGATCATTATAAAAACAAAATTTTTAATTTTCTTTCTCTAATAAAAAACTAATAACAAAAGTTTTATTTATTTTAATAAGTTGGATGGATATTTTCCTAAGTAGTTAATTAATTAGAAATAGTTCACTCCTCAGGGTAGGTTGCTACACCTAATTACTATTCAACATTTTGAAAACACACGAGAGCGTGGACCACTAAAAATTACTAATTAGGTATCTCTACTTTTTCAAATCACTCAGTATATTTTTACGGTATATTTTAAAAAGGGGTGTTTTCGAGATATGGTCACCTGTCTACCCAACAATTCCTTTGAACGCTTTTAATAACGTCGCGACGGACAAAAATTTCGAATAACAATTTACAATTTTGTCTTTGCCCTCCTGCAAATGTTTTACATTTTAATACCTAAAAACGCCACGAATAGGTCGTGATGCTTTGAAATTGTTAGGTAGCTTGGTAGCTACTTATAATAAGGTCCAGAGCAAACAAAAACGAACTTTGGGAAGTTGATAAATTTATTATCAATTCCTAAGAGATTAGTCTACTATGGTCAATATCACGTAGAATGTGCTACGATAACACCTTAAATTTATTATTAACTCGTGAAAAGATTATAGCTACCGTCGAAATATCCAGTATCGATGAACTCTAATACCTAGGTAAACCTTTTGAGAAAATTAAATACCACAACATCAAATGTCAAACAAAGAAAAAAGAGATGATTTTGTAAAATTTTCTTTTTTATTTCACAGTCATTTGCATCTAAGAGGTATTGTTTTGTACTCAGAAGTCGACTGGCTTCTAAACCTTACAGAACTGCCATCAGTTCATTTTTTCATAACCCTACTGGTATTTATGTTCTCAGGAATTCAATCTTGCAAGCGAAGCATAGAATGTCCCTGACAAGTTTGCTTTTCACTTCTTCAGGAGTCGAGCCGATTTTAAGTGTTTTAGCCTAAGCCGAGTCAATGCATCGCAATTGAGAGAATGTGTTGGGCGGATTCAATCTCCGATTCACAGAGTCTGCATATGTCACTAATCATGTCACTGCATATGTCACTAGTTTCAGCTTGCATAATTGTGGGGTAGGTTCCTATAAGGCTATTGATGCCCTATATTTTGGGTCATATGTTTCCTGTTCAGTTTTAGATCCATCTGAATTACAGATAGAAAAGTTCTGTTTCAGTTGTATTGATTGATTTCTAGCCGTGTTGCGGTCCTGAATGACCCACCTCGAACGATGTCCGGAGTCAGGACGAACGACGCTGGAACGGCGTCTTAGAATAACTCCAAGGGTTTTTCAAACAATGCTGGCTGTAGAAAGCCCATGATCTTTAGGTGATCTGTTCTGTCACCCAGTTTGAATTTGTTGCGCTGTGCAATTTTTATGGCGGTTTGAAGACCCTCCCTCTTTACCCAAAAGTGAAGGGACGGTAGATCTAAAAGTGCCTCCGTAGCTGTAGTCGGGGTTGTGCTCATAGCCCCTATTATATCCAAACACGCTAAACGTTGCAATTTGTACAACTTGCTTTGTGTTGTAATTTCATTCGTTTTTGTCTAGTACACGAACGAAGCATATATGTGACAATAGATCTTATTATTGGATTTTACCTAAATTGCATTTAATTCCAAATCGCGAACATTCAAGTCGGTCTATCTCACGATTTACGTTTTAAAGTGTTTTAAATATGCATCCCCTTCCCTATATTTTTAAGACACTCTGTATTTAGTCAAGTATGTATTCACTGTTAGAAGGTTTTTGTATAAATAAAATGTGCGATGTATAGAGCTTTTGAAGGAATGCGAGTCCAAACTGTAAGGTGTAAAATTTAGACGAAAACAAAAATAATACAAAAATGGATGGAACGATTTCCATCTCAAAGTGGCAAGTAGATATTTGAAATATTGCAATATTTTCGTTTGTTGTAGCAAAAATTTACACTTTGTCAATTTTGTTTCTTAGCTTTAAAGTTGATCATGCATGCATTTGTTGTAAGGATTCGTCTCTTCTTCTAAAGTCGAATTTAAAAATATTTGACTAAGTACGTCAGCGTTCAACACGGCGCGAGATCAATGTTCGTATTATATTCGAGGAGATTGGGAATTTTTCAGATTCTTCTTTTCGCCGGTTGCCCAAAGTGACGCAGTGACGTCAAAATAATATAAATAATTTAAACATTTTTTCTCCTTCGAGGCGTATCGATAAATATAACTTTTTGCCGGAGCGATTCATTTCGTAAGTTGGCCATCAATTGTGCCGTCACAACGTTATCCTCGGATAGATCGGCTTTTAAGTTTTTGAGCGTGATTTACATCTCGTTTGATTTTTTATCGCGAGACGAAAAAAGAGGTTTTACGTTTGCAGCGGCATTGTTTTGTAACTCGGCTTAAAATAATATGAATTATGCGAAAGCCAAAACCATCTGTATTATGTTTAAATTATATAATCTAGAATATGGCACCCTAAGACCACTTCGCACGGTTCTATTGTCCCAAAGCCTGCAGGCGACATTCCTATCGTCCTTGTTAAAGCTACAAGCTCTTAGCTTCTACCGCTCTACTAGTCTTCTCAGAATACCTTCCAGTCATGTTGGATTTCACATCGTAACTCCGGCATTACACTTTCATGAGATGTTGAAACTAAGCTATTTCTTACCAGCTTTGAAAGCGCAATTTTCTTGTCCACGTTTATTATATTACACAAGATATAACCTTATAATAAGTAATCTTCATTCTCTACTCTAATTGCCTCACAATTCCTTCCAAAATAGACTTACATTTCTTTCATTATCATTGCCTGTTAGCTGCACATAAATAAATAGGAGTAAATAATAACCTGTTCAAGTAACTAAACGTAGTTTAAACGAAAAGTACATAACGTATTTACAAGAACATAAAGTTGGTATCTCACTATCAATATTTTTATAGATTTTTTAAATAAAAACCGGTTTTGACAGTGTGCTCAACTATATTTCGTCATATAAATACAAGGGTTTCTATCTTTTTGATAAAAGGACGACTACTAATGGACTTTGATGCGAGCGTGTTACTTGATTTGTTTTGTGATGGCAAATGTTTCGTATTTACGTGTATTTCTTGGGCTTTGGAGGTTTTGCAGCTTATGCAACACATTCTACAATCCGTAAAAATAATGATAGCAAATTATGACAGTGTGGTATACATCCACATGATAATTCAGAAGCAGGGGAGGTCGTAGGTAAAACCACATGATAACGTATTTTTATAAAAATATTTATGAAAATATTGAGAGTGAGATACCTGCTTAAGGAATTAAAATTTTTTTAAGATTTCCGATTCCCATTTTAACATTTAACATGACAATTAGCTGAAGCTAATTTTTTTCTACCAATGATGGCTGTTTGTTAAGTTTTAGTCCACCTTGACTATACGACCGAATTTTGAAAAATTAGATTTTCCACAAACTGTGGACAAAAAATATTAAAGGTAAAGGTATTCTGATTTTGCTAGTTAGTGGTGGTTCGTGATTTGATAGTCGATACGACTATAAAAATGAGTGTTGATAATAATTTGGTAAAAGTTTCAATTATTTGAATGACCACAATGAACTCGTACCCACCAATTTTGTAAAATAAACCGTTTAGGCATAATTTATTATTTGAAATCGCTATTAATTTTGTTTTTTAATAAAAGAGAAAAACGTTAGTAGACGGTTATTCCAATACATAGGTGTCAATAATATCTTAATAATTTATATAATTTGGTTTCTGGTTGTTAACCAAATGAACAACATAATTTATTTACGTAGTAAAAGCAATTTAGTTTAATAATTCAGTATACTATTTCTACAAAGGCTATTATGTTTTGACACATGTGTGGTAATTTATCAAACTTCTATTTCCTCCATCTAATATCGAACTTATGCAACAAAATAAACCTCCATTTTTTATACAAAATTAAATATTATTTTTCCAAATTGCTGTCATCAAATATTTAGTTGACAACCAATTTGTGCTAATGAATGCTAAGTACCTATTTATATACGGAGGATTACACCTTTAATGTTACCCGCTAAAATACAGGATGTAGGTAAAATACACCTCGTATCATCACGATGTCATAACAGTTGCTAGCCCGGCTAGCCGTCTACTTTCTATCACTACATTTGACAGACGACAGATTAGTTGCTATGGCAACCAATTGATTGTTTAAAACCAAAGTTATTAGCCGCTACAAGTGTACTCCTTTGCGTTTACAAAAGCTCTTTGATAGTCACCATGTTGTTCCCTATAATATAATATAATTCTACACCGTAATACACGAGTGCACTGTGGATTGCATAATGTGATATCGTCTCACGGCGCATGCGACTTGACCTCACAGACGGCCAAGCACAGCAACGATCTACCTGAGCAACGTGCTAAGGTGGGTTATTTGAGATGTCATATGTAATTTGATTAAATTATATACAATCATTTCGAAAGAAATAATGATTTTTAAAGTTGTAAAATAAACAAAGTTGAAATTGTGGGTTTACTTTTCAAAATTAAAGTAAAGGTTTGCAACAAATCCCGCAAATTATTTTATTACCTAGCTTGTAGCTACACGAAAAAGGGTCTATTATCGTATTACCTCTCGTGAGGGATAATTGCTTTTACTTCAATGAAAAAAGTATGGTTGGTTGCCTGACATCCTATGACATACCGGATTTTTTTCTAATTTTGAACAAAATTTTTATTAAGCAAAAGCCTAATTTAAAAAACTGGTTCAGTAAAGATCTGTAGTTTTTTATTGACTTTGTAATGGTATAAGTTAAAAGATAAAAAAATTAAAATTTAACATAAAAAACACCAGAAATGAATTTGAGCTTTTAATTATTTAATCAAAATCAAGACCTTTTTGTAAAAATCTGAGACGGCACGGATCTGTAGAATTATGTTACCTATTCATAGAGACGTCGACCGCTCTTTCAAATAGAGAAATAACAAAATGACGCGTAAGAAATGTAAGCATAATTTAACATTGCTTGCGAAATTACTACCGAGAACCCTAAATAAATGGGGTAATATTAGTAATATGAGCTGCTATGATAAAAGTCATAGCGTGGATTTTTACCACTTTGAGTTGTGAGAGAAAAGTAAAAATGGTGTATGCGTTCACTTTTCTAATAAAATTAAATAATTTATCGGTATTGGCATGGTAGCAACGTGTGCTTATTTTTCATCACTTTATATCGAAAAAGTGAATTTATTTTCTAATAAATATCAGTCTTAACGATCGTACGTGGATCGATGGATCTTGAAGTTATCGATCATTTTGAAGTCGAACAACTTTTAAATCGATCAACTAAAATGTCGCTTACGCGAGTTTTTTTATCATCCGGTAGATAGTTGCTTTCACACGTTGTTATCTTAAATGTTATCGCTGTAAAAGATTAAGAAACAGCATAACAAAATATCTGGGGGTAAATATTATTTTCCAGGTAAAGAAAAATTGAAGGTGGAAAATTTATATTCAATCTAAAATATCAATCATAGCTGTTATATAAAAACGAGACAGATAGCATTGATAAAATTTTCCTTTACCTATTTTCTTTATAAAAAAAAGTTTTTAATATTAAATAAAACAGGATGAAAACCGAAAACTTTTGTGTGGGGCGGCTTATCCGGAAAATTCATTCTACATCTATTTTTCAATCGTCGAAGGTGTTTATCTTAAAATGTATCTGTGCGACATCGTCTATTATTTCCTTTTATTTGAAACTTAAAATTTCGTGTAACTGTATAAAGGCTTAATTAGACTGGGCGAGTTTATACTCTCTGGAGAATTTACTCGCTTGTGCAATGTTGACGAGTTTACTCGCCACTCGTATTGTTGAAGTTGTGCTCGACGAATTTTATGGTCAGCGAGTAGCTCGTAGATTCGTCCAGGCTATCGAGCCTTTTAAAACTGAATAAAAAGATTATAGTACAGATCCCAAAGGTGAATATCAACATCGACCTGGAAATAAAACATATGTGGCTGAAAATTTGGATTTGGGCATTATTTGATATGTACTACAAGACGGTAAAAAGTTTACCATCGTCAGGGGTGTGCAACATGGGTAGATCCCACCCATATATTGTTTTTAGGGGCCGTTTTTTTAAATCCAATTATTTTTTGATAAGGACATGGTACTTTATAGTTTTGGGGTCGCTGATTACGAATATGATGTCAAAATTGCAGTTTAATAACTGCAAACTGTTAAATCAGCTGCCAAAATAATAACATTATGCTTTTTTAACATTTTTTTTCGATTTAGCGGTTACTGTAAATGAGGAGGAATAAAAAAGATAAAAAAAGAGATGTAATTGAAATTTTAAACCAATTTATTTAATTTTTTTTATATAAATTGATGTAGAGGCTATCTAAATGTTCCTTACGTGGTGCTTATGGTACAACTATTGCAAGTACAGAAAATTTCATAGATATATAAATTGTTTAGAATTTAATTCTCTATAAATTGACCCAAACAAAATTTAGATTTTTCTATTACACTTCCAGTTACTCTTTTAACAGTTGAGGACACATTTATTCGATGTTGCACATCCCTGAGAGTGGTAAACTTTTTTGCCTCTTTTTCTAGGTTTTTAATACTACCTTATTTCAAATTTTCAGCCACATATGTTGTTTTTCCAGTCTGTGCCCTAGAGTGATGTTAAGGCTATATAAATGGTTCTTTCGATACGTTTACAGAAAAACTATTGCAAGTACAGAACATTTCATAGATGTATAAGTTGTTTAAAATTGCATTCTCTATAAATTGGCCCAAACAAAATTTAGATTTTTCTATTACACTTCCAGTTACTCTTTTAACAATTGAGGACACATTTATTGGATGTTGCACACCTTTGAGAGTGGTAAACTGTTTTGCCTCTTTTTCTAGGCTTTCAATACTAGCTAATTTCAAATTTTCAGCCACATATGTTGTTTTACGAAATGTAGCTTGTTTTTGCCCTTTGTTCAGGATCATCCAAAAAAACTGTTTTTTCGGGTTTCTTTTTTCGGAACAGGTAGTCAGAAATCAATATTTAATATAATGAACTGAAACGTTGAAATATCCTCTTTCATTATCCGCAAACGTTTTTAAGATATAACGTTTACGTAAAAAATGTCGTCAATATTACGATAAAAGTGCCCTTTTTAAGACGCGCGCACTTTATCTTAATTTCATAGAAAGTACATGAAGTAGAGTAAATTTCAAATACATCATTTGAAAGCACGATGAATTACCTACAAAACCGTATATTTATTTTTTTGGAAATCACATTTTTTCATCTTACACATTTCTCTTAAAAATTTAATTACAAGAAAAAAATAAAATTCAAAAAAGTTGAAATATTTAAGGGGTGTTTTTTTAAAACTGAAAATTGTTTTAACATGATTAGTAGCATGATGTTATTACAAATATATTATAGAACATATATCCAGAATACTTTTTAAATTTTAACTCTCTGTAGTTTATGGTACATTAATATGTAAAGAGTCGTCAGAAAAATAAAAAAGAAAACTTCTAGTACAATTTCAGGGATGATGAAAATAAATAAAATAAAAAATAACCCCATCAATTTAAAGCTAAAACCATCTTCTTTCCAAAAATTTACTCGAAATAATAATCTGACAATTAATTACAAAATGGCTAACATTTTTGTGAGTCACTACGCTGTAAAATTTCCAATTTTCAGATTTCTAACGGTTTATCCCTATTTGTTTTTCATCGCGTTTTTCTGGAAAAGTACTATTGGTACAAAAAATTTTATAGACTCATAAATTGTTTAGAATTCCATGCTCTATTAAATAGCTTTATCAGAATTTCGAAATTCTCATTTGTTTTCGAGCTAGTATTCTTTGAATGTTGAGGGCACATTTACTTCATGTTGCACACCCCTAGGAGTGGTAAACTTTTTTATGTCTTTATGTAGACTCTTAAGCCTAGCTAATTGTAAATTTACAGCCACATATGTCGTATTTCCAGGTTCAAACCGATAGACCCTGTACTATTAGCAATCACAGGAAATATGTAAAAATGCACCCCTTCCCTAATTTGAAGAAAAATACATTATTTAGTTGCTTCAAATTCCACTCTAAATATTTGGTTAGTTAGTGATGTTATCAAAAACTATTTTACAACCGCACTTGTAGAAAAGTTTCAAAAATGCAGATCCTCAAGTAGAGTTGACAGTAATTTTCAAGAGAGACGATTTTTCAGTTTTTTAGTTTTAAACTAAAATTTGTTAAATTTCATTTTCAGAGGTTGTATAATTGAAATTAAAAATAATTTGTTGTATTTATTTAGAGAATAAACTATTTTTGTAAACAAGAGTAGTTAGTAAAGTGTAATTAACGTTAATCAGAAACCAAATAATCTGCTTCTAAATGATTTGTGAGCAAAGTTTAACCCATAAAATTAAATGATTAATTGATGATGGTATTAATTTACAGGTAAATAATTTTAATGTTTCGCGCAAAAATGAAAAAGAAAACTAACTCGAGTACTTTTTTGTTTTTATACTAAAAGGCTTACTTTTGTCGATACTTTTTGCCACAAAAAATCTCAAAGATGTAAAAATTAGTTTAAAACGATGGATAAAAATTGTATTACGAACACTAAAATCTTTCAAACATACTTCACATCTTCCAAACTAAAGAAAATTAAATTAGACATATCTTGTTGGAAGTTTTCTTAAGTTAGTTTGTGTAGCGTCAGGACTTGTCGGTAGGTAGTTCTCGACATAAAAGCCAGCCATTCAATATATACCATAATGTATTGATAGAATCAAATTTTTTCTTTAAAAAGTTGCCAGTATTGATAGCCAATCACATACAGGAATACTTTGGTTTCTCTTTGCGATTCCCCGAGGCTTTTCTGCAATTTTCAAACTACCTTCAATCTAACTTTATGGATGTGCCACAAACACGAAAATATATTTTTGTCTTACATATTACATCTCTTAAAAATATCAAACTTACTTTAGTTATACATTTATTCCCCTCAAAAACACATTTTCTTTCGTCGCCTTTTACTTTTAACAACTTTTGCTTTCAAACAAAATAACTCTTCGACTCGTTCGCCTACTCTTTTTCTCTCAATTAAATCAAAATTTGATATTCCGAATATATTAACTTAAAGACTATAGTAGACAATGTACGAAGTTCTAAGATGCGCTCTCGTAATGGAGTGCAACCGACCTTTACCTAAACGTTTTGCTTAACGCAAACCTCTAGGGATCGTTCATCTCTAACTTGGCAACGAAAAGCAACTTGCAAAACAGATTAACGTTAGATAATTCTATTTGTAAACCCCTCGTCACTTTTATACAACTTAAATAATATACAGTGTGTCCCTGACCAAATGTGTATCTGTACCAAGGATTTAACAATTCCTGCTTGCCATTAGAACCTACAGGAATGTTAATAATATCTATTGATAGAGAACTTTTTAAATTCGAATACAACGTTAAATCCATATGTACACCTTTGGTCAGGGACACACTGTATAACATTAAGGTCACATTAATTTATGTTACGTTATAGCCGAATCTAACACCTAACACCTTTTAAGTAAACACGAAAAAAAACTGTCCACACATTTACAGAAGTAAAATGCGATTTTGCAGAAAGAAACGATTTTGATGCCGCACCTTGTATACAATAAGTAGGAATATTAAGCTCCGAGTCGCAATTGTAGCGTTAACAATGGCACTTTGTTTAGATTATTTTGAACGTTTCTATATTATGAATGGCGTACGTTAACGATTTTGGGCATAATTAGGTTTAAATTATTCTCTAAAATACACAAGGGTAAAATGATGTGCCATTATAACATAAATAAATTATAGATAATTGTTAATTAACTTAGATGTTAAAATAGTTCATTTAGACACACGGTTGTTATTGCTACTTAATAAAGTGCATACGGCTGCACATGTCAGGTTAAACATTTCCAAACAAAGAGGCAACAATTAAATATTTCGAACCGAGTGCAACAATAATTAAACTCAACAACAAACAAGAAGAAGTTTATTATTATTATATACTTTCTGTGAAAACTCTAAACTTTCTGCAAAATAAAGTTGTTTCAAATTAATATCGTATTACAAATCGTTAAATTATATAACTAATTAAAACAACGTAATTTTAATTAAATTATAACTAGAATAATTTACAAATAAATTTCGACGAAGCCCAATAAAACCGAATTGGCTATTTATATAAAAAAACTTTTCTAGGGCTCGCAATGCCCGGGTTACGTAAATATTTATTTTCGCGAGATCGCGTGCGAGCGCGATATAGGGTTAAAAGATCACCGATCGTTCAGCTAAAATGCTGCACTTAATGCCAGCCAATTGAACAGGTCATAATTTAGAATTATATTTTTTCAAAGTAAACCAAGTTCACTAAAACGTAAAAGGGAGGAGGGTAATTATAGTCCGGTCGGGATACCAAAACCCGTGCGTTTTTTAAGGGGGCCTTTTTTATGATTGATAATTATTTTTGACATGATGAAAATGCAATTTAGCTTGGGTGCTACTCTTAAATTTTTTGAGTTTGGCCGATATTTTGAAAAATATTTTGAATTATAGGTATTAAATTACTCTTCACGTTCCACGGGTAAAAGTAATGAAAATGACCTTGAGAACGAGAAAACAATAAAATAAATCTGAAAGAGTTCTATTCGTGCATGGTGATGTTTCAAGAAACTTTCGAGTTTCTAGCAGATATGACAAAATATTGACTCTATTGACATCATTGACGTTGAAATCCTGTTACAGCACTACCACTGTCTAAAAAGTGGAGTAATTTTTTAAGAATACTTAGAAAGTTGCCGCAGAGGGCTTCTTCTGTTAGCAGCATACGGAAACATAAATTTTCTGCGCTACCTCTCTCTTTGCTACTAGCGAATGTCCAACTTGACAGAGGATGGAAATATACATGATCTACGGCTTCTACATACTCATTCTCTTTGACCAGCAGCCATTTTTCTTAATAGCCGCCAAACGCCAAAAATTTAAAAATGGCACCCACGCTAAATTGCATGTTTACCATGTCAAAAATGAATATCAATTATAAGAAAAGCCCCCCCCCCCAAAAAACGCACTAGCTTTGCTATCTCGAGCGGACTATTATGTCTACGTTTGGGTAACAAAGATCTGTTAAAATAATAAGGAAAAGATGACAAGTTATCAAATTTCGTGACTACCTTGAGGTCATCCCACTCTCACCCATAGAGCCCTCCACACGCAAACCCTTCGTGTATAACAGTAGTCATTATTTGTAGAAATTCAAATTTCTAATTAGAATTAACGGATTAGGAGAATAGGAGAGTAGAATTAAAATTTTATGCCTAGTTGTGTTTTTCCTTTATTCTTTAGTAGTAGAGGTAGTAACGTAGTAGAGGACGTTAGTACAATAATTTTTTGAAATGATTTATGGACTCTCTGAGAAGGCGTAACGGAGCTATGGAAAGAAGAAGTTATTACCCCTAAAAGATAGGCAACTTTAACTTTGCTTCTGCAGCCAACATGTTCGCAATAATAAATTGATGTCGTTGTTTGAGTTTTACGTTTCACGTAATTACCTTCAAAAGTTTTAAAACTAGAGAAATGTTTTCATCTGTAGGTACAGTTGAAATAATTTAACTTGAAGAGCGGTAGGGATAAGTTCACGCAGATTTGGCCACGCTCCTTTAATAGTTTAAATACGTTGACTACTGCGTTGGTGAGGATAAATACCAATTTAGGTATCTGCGCATTCCCACTGCTCGTCAGCATAAAATTATTGCAGTATAAATACCTTTCTGGGGCAATAACTTCTTCGCTCAATAGTGCCGTAACGACACCTAGGAGAGGCGCAAACAATTTAAAAAATTAATTATACAACGTCCTCTACCACCACTTAAAGAATGTTCCTTTAATTCATTAACATAAAAGCAAAGAAGAATTTTTCTAAGAAAAGTAATAATCTTACACGTAATAGCAACACTAGATAGGTATCTATTACAAGATTAGAAGCAGAACAAAGTCCATAGTTTCAAAGATATGCACCGAGACTCCTCCGAGACTCGTTTGTAAACAATATCGAGCACGATGTACCTCTACATGTAAGAGAATTAATTGCTTACAAGATCATGAAACATTTAACTAGCAAACATAAACACGATAACAAAAGGAATATTGGATTTCACACTACACAAGAACAAACTTATAGGACATGGCTCGACATCGAAATGAAATAAATATATACTAAACGAAGTTGATCCTCTTTAGAAATGACAAAATTGTCGGAAGAACGATTAAAAAGGAAAAATTGGAAAGACCATCTTGAGCGAATAGCGCCAATAGCGAGAAGGCGCCCTTCTAGTACAAGAGACACCGGCAGACCAGGATCCTCAAAATGATAATAAAAGTTCTAAAGACAGCAAGTGTTTTTGAAAAACTTGTAACTAAAGGAAAAATGCTATCAGGAGCTATAGGTATAGTAAAATATAAAGTAAATTTAAAAGTCAAGGCTCGTCCGACATAAAAGAGGGTATCTAAAGAGATAGACCACCGAGTTCTGGAAACTAAGAAGGTAAGTCGTTTGCCAGACCTCGAGGTCCTTCTCTGATGAGATAAAAACTCTCTATGAAGAGAGATACTACTGAGTCCTAGTGTACGAGAGAAAGTCACGGGCTGACTTTCGTAGTACGAGAGTAAATGATAATTAAAATTAATGAATTCAATTATTTAATTAATGGACCTCAAACAAAAATGACACAAGGGAAATAGTACAAAGCGCGCCAGTTCACCTTAAAGGTGAAAACGAGGAGCCCCTTATCAAAATGGAGAAGGGGTTTATATTGAAAATTCGACGGTAAAAAGAAAAAACACTAATCAGTTCCAACAACAAATTTTACCACTCCACGTGGTTCTAATAGAATTTAAAACTTTTCAATCCTATAATTAAAAACTATTAGATAATGAAATGCTTAAGTGATAAGGGTTAAATAATTTTCATAGGGTTAAAAATGATCTAAGAGTTAAATTAAAAATTAAAGGGAAGCACTAGTTCTTCTGGTTGACGAGTTACAGAGAAATCAGCTGTTATCACCAATAACGCTGATATTAAAATAGAGAAAATTAAAATTAAGTAATTGTGGTCCAATCTTGATGAGGCTCAAATGACGGAGCTTGAAAAACCGAACACGGGCATCTAAAATTTATCTTCAGTTTAATCTCAGGGGCGGCGCTATCAAAAGGGATTAGGAAAAATTGCAAGTAGCTGGTTTAAACGATACAAAATTTTCAGGAGGCTGTAATAGGTAATAATAGAGTACAGTAATAATACTGTGCCGGTAGTTAGGTCCAGCATCCGGATAAAAGTCTGCATCGTTATTACACCTTTTCACCAATTCTTCGAACCCTAACGATCGAGATGTCCCTTTCTATTTTGGATCAGCTCTTATAACGAAATTAAAATTTCCATAGTGTACAGAGGGTTTTATTAAAAGGAGTTAAATAAGACACTGTATAAATAAAATTAAAGGGCAACCAGAAACCGTAATAGGTAATAATTTAAGCAAGGAAAGGAAGAAGGAACTTAAATATTAATGTAGTACTTGACGGAAGTAATAATTTAACTATTAATAAATAATTTTACGTTTGATTCATGGCTTTCCCATTATTAATAATAGAGAAACTCTTTGGATTTGTGGTTATAGGAAACGCATAATAATCTATAAATCAAATTTTAGATATCTATTGTATAAAATCAATCAATCTTTACTTGTGCCGGATAAACATTGAATTTGTTGGACGTTTAATCTCATGTGTCGTTGTTCGTTTTTTATCCAATACATAAATACCTAACATTATAAGGGGAGAGAAAAAAGAAAAATTATTAAGAAAATTCAAGTGAATCCAATGGTAATTACGTTAGGTAGCTTAAATTTAAACCTTTAGAAGAGATTAACAATTTGGCACAAAAATGTAGATATCAAGTATTTGAGTTACAATAAAAATAATTGTAAAAGCTCGGTATCGATCAAAAAATATATATATCAAAAACCAACATCGCGTGCTTTGATTTCAATTCTGATAAAGCAATTACTGAAACTAATGTTGCAGTAACAAAATATTTTTATACTTTTTTTTATTTTTATCCTAATATTCAATTCGTATTTCGTAATGCTCTTGTGGGCAATTGTCATTTAAATACAATAACGCCTTAAAATACTTTACAAAGTCTCGCTTCTTCTCGAAGCAATTTACACATCGTTTATCACGCGTGTATTTGTGTCTGTCCATTCAAAAGAAGCTAAAAAGGTGGAATCGTTTTGTAGTCTTACACCCAACATCTAGAGAGAAAAAAACAAATTCGCTAGTATATTTTGCTTCGATTTTTATTGCGTTCGAAGAATTGAGCTATAAAAAATACGATTTAAAAAAATTGTCAATAACCGCTGTAGGTACTTAAATATAGTATTTATAAGAAAGAGCTTAACGAAGATTATTTATATCAGAAGCTAAATTGTTTAATACGATTATGAGCGTTATCGTGGAGGATGAGCAAAATGCAATTTAGTAGGATTCGTTGTGCTAGCAATTGTATCCAGTTCCGTGGGTTCCTCCGGCTTTTTTCGGTGCTTTGGATAAACCCGGCCAAATTACTGGCTATGTTAGGCCAGTATTAACAAAATATATGTACAGTCAGCCTCACAATTAATGACCACCCTGGCTATACGTCTAGCACTAATTGTAGATGCAACCATCATAACACCCCCTACTTAAGGGGTAACTTTATTTTGCCAACAAGTAGTAAATCAACAACCTCCCCTTTAGTCGTTGTTGGCTAATAACCACCCTGAAGTATTGCCAGAGTGGCCAATGATTGTGAGGCTGATTGTGTTCTGCGTATACGCTACGTTTTTAGGAAACCGGATCTACATACAGGACACGGTAACCCTTCGTAATTATAGCCCCACCAACCAATTTTGCGAGACAGAAAATAATATGGCAACTAAAAGAATTTTATTTAAAATATTTTATGCGGGAAAAGATTCATCCAATCATAATCAAGAACACAGGTATAGTAAATTTTCCGAAGATACTGACAAATATCATCAACTTGCATATAATTTTACATCATTTTAAATTTTCAAAATATGTCTTTAATCGCGTTTTAGCAGTGAAATCAATCTCTTCTACTTTGACCAGGTGTTACCCTGCAATCGTTACCCTGATTAACGAAAATTTTAACAACTTCTAAAGTCTATTTTGCTCTTTAAGTAAAGGAAAGATGAAATGTGATACCTTTATCATCTCTAATTTTTAATTCTGCATAATTTTTGTCTCTTTTATGTTTACTCTAAAACAATTAGGGAAACAGAAATTTACAAAAACGTGATTTTACGTGCTATTGCCCTATGTATCGATAAGTCATTCAACACCCGGTATATTGTTACGTACTTTATCATAGAAGTCTTGTGCTATAGACCCATCTCCAAAATTGAATAAATAATTATAATAAATTATGCAAAATAGAATTTCTTTTATCATTTCATAAAATGATGAGCTCTGCAATGTAAAGTAAATAGTATATTAAGTATGGAGAACGGTAAGGATGATTTACCGACGAAAGACAATTGTTTGGAGGCTGAGAAAAGCAAAGCCTCCAATTATTGTCTGAGACCGGTAATCCTTAACGTTCGACATACTTATAACGTTTTTTGTATGATCAGGAACAAAGAAATAATAGATTTATTTTATTATAAATAAAACTTCTACTAAAAAAATCAAATGTCAAAAATTACTCGGAAAAATAGTAGAACGGTTAAACAAAAAAAAATTCCATCAATATTTCTCAAGATATTTAGAAAAGGCAAACTTTTAAATCTTCGGTTTCAATTTTTTCAAAGAAGCAGATTTTTAAAGAATAGGCTTCTTAAAAGTCTATGCACTGAGGTTCACCTGTTTCGTTTTTCAAAAACTATTTAGTAAATACTGGAATCGACTTTGACTTTTATAAATTTTGACTATCTGTTTTGTACAGTCTAGGCTTACTAACTTTAACTGTTGGCCCACCGTACGACAAAACACTAACAATTATTGGACATGGTGATAAATATAAGTAGGTCCAGTTGGCTCGTCAAATATAAATTAGAAGTAATTTATAATATATAAATAATATAATAATATTTATAATTATAATTTAATTTATAATAATAAATAATAATTAACTATAATTTAGAACATTATCTGATCAGATATATCTTCGAGCGGTAACTGAATCCATTTACTTTCGCTTTGAAAATAATTATTTGGGTTGTTTTGGTCCTTGAAATGCCTGTTTTTACAGTGCTCCCACCTCTAAATTCGTTAGTTACATAAGTCCAATACTAGTAGAGTTAGAATCATATAAATATATGCCTAGAAATGAATTTTGTCGGGGTTTTAGGACTACAAGCTTCAACTTTCCAAAACGATAGTATATGCCATAAAGACTTTAAATAAAAAGTCGTAAAAAAATCGTCCGGGGCAAAAAGGCGCTGTTCAAAATTTTCGAGTTAGCTATCGGAAAACGTAGATAATATACTAAAGTATATTTTGTCAAAAGAAGAATAAGATGTCTGTAGCCGTTTGGCTGTAGAAAAATAACAGACTTGGAGTAAAGCATTGGCGTATGAAAACTTTGAGAGCTATTATCTCCGTTCGAACTAGGACAAAAATTAATTATTTTTAGCTTTTCCAAAACTCCTTTCTCAAAAAGTATTGTGAAGATGTTTTTATATTCCTTTTAACGTCTCTAATTATTTAGTTGTAATTAAAAATTTTTTCTCGATTATAGTTAACTTTTTCTTGGAATGGAAAAAGTAAAAAAAAGATAAAAATCTTGCAAAAAGAGAAAATGAGTAAAATCGTCTTATTTTCCATGTCGCAATTTTCAAGATTGTTGTAAAAATAGGTTAGGGGATGTTATTTTTAATCAAATTACATTATTACGAGGGTCAATTTAAAAATTATGAGTCGGAAAATTGATGTAGAAACATTATAGAGTAAAGTAATTTGAAAAAAGACAACGCCGCGCCGGTAGATTTAGTTGCATCGAATGAAAAGGAAATGGTTTGTGATTATTTTTCCAAGGACTATCAACAAAGCTGAATGGGGCCATCCCGAGGCGCGACAACGAAACGCGATTAGAGTTAAAGCTATTTCAAAACATATTGTCCTCGATGTGCTTACTATCCTTACCGTAGCTCCTTCGACATAAAATGTCTCGCGGCAATCGAAAAATCGGACGCGCATTTTTTGCTACAACCTCAAAATATTTTTTACTTACATTTCGTATGATTTATATTTTTGAAATTCTCCTTTTTTATTTAAAAATGAATATAAACTTTATGAAAGGAAGAAAGTACCTACGTGTATTTGGTGGAGCCGATATAAGGGAAGTCTTCTTGAATTGCTTTTTATATGTTGTATAAGGCACAATGTTTGATTTAATTTTTTCGATTTCATAAATCATGCCGAATAAACGCATACAATAATCGTACAAAATACGATAAAAAAATCTCCGAGCAAAATATAAATCACGAGTTTGTAAGAATTGCTCTTTATGTGGTCAACATTTCATAAATATCACATATAATTCGAATTCCTATAAAAAAAGATTTTTACAATTTTGACAGTGTTTAATTAGCCTAATTTTTTCTTTATAATCAAAAATTTATTAAACGTCTTCCTTCGTTACAAAATTTCGCCTTTATGTGCATATTTAAGCACAAGTAGGTATTATGAAAAATGGATTTTTTTAAAATGTTCAAAGTTCAATATATCAAAGCATAATATTATTATCTCTTGTCATAAAGTAGTAAAGCATTTTTGTAATTTTTAAGCCATCTCTAGACCTTTATAAGAAAAATAACACGCCGTGCAGAGCTTCAAAAGACGTGGTGTGAAAGAACCACACGGAATAGAAAGTCAACTAATAGAAAAACAATCCTTGTCTTCTGCGACTATTGTGATTGTGAAGAAGTCACGACTTTCGGTGTTACTTGGGACAATCCTTGTTGCTGATTTAAGCAGTCATATGCTAGACCCATAAGTTCCTATAGAGCTATTAGAGCTGCTAGACTTCCAAAGAGGATAATAAGAATTGAGAAGTGAACTACAGGGTGATTCTTTTAAGTGGTACTAACATCGGAATCTTGGAAATGGTAAGAGTTACGAGATTGGTTAAATTAGCAAAAAGTTGAATATTTTGATGACCTTTAAAAATACGTTTAGAAAACTTCAAAATTCAAAATGGTTTCAGAGATAACGCAGAAAAACTGAAAATTTTCAATTTCTTTTATCGACTGTAGTTTCAAAATGGCTTACCTTAGAAAAAAAATTCGCGAGCAAAATTTTCAGGAGATCAAAAAAGCTATCAAACGATACCAAACTCGACTTTTTATCACATCGACGCTAGGCGTCGCGACGTTCAACTTTTCATTTTCTTGTGGAGGACCTAACATTTTTTTGCAAAAATTACTTAGTCGGCTTGTCAAAATTCAGATTTTTGCCAAAAAAATGACAACTCCCCCATAAGAAAATGAAAAGTTGAACGTCGCGACGCCTAGCGTCGATGTGATAAACAGTCGAGTTTGGTATCATTTGATAGCATTTTTCATTTACTGACAATTTTTTCAGAGAATTTTTTTTCTCCGATAAATTTAGTAATAAAATGATAGCGAGGTGTCATTGGGCCCTAAGCGGCGGCACATCGATAACTTATTTTTGACTTATTGCGAAACTAAGTTTATTTGTAATTTCGGTAAAGAACTTATCGAAAGTCAATTAATAAAAGTTTTAACGACGATATTCGTTAATCAATTCTATTTGCTCATCGCTCGACGCACGCTATCTCGATTTGACCAACTGTATAGTATTATAGCAAATAATATAAGTACGCTATATGTTTCTTATCAAACACAAAATCATTATTTTGTTGGCATTTAAAGCTTATATCCTTTCTCGTATACACGAGGTTCACAAACTTGCAACTATATTCCAAGTCAATTTTACGAAATTGCTGCATCTGATACAAAATTGCATTTCTTAGACAAAACGGCCAAAACGAAATGGTCCGTTTTAACTAGAAATAAAATAGAAAAAAGGAGGTTACTGGCGTAATTTATACAAAAGCGTTCACAGTAAAATGACGATTTTGTATCTTTCTTTTTAAACAAAGGCCCAATTAAATTATTATGGTGCGCGCCTACAAAATACGTGTATTTTATGCAGATTTGCATAAACAAATCGGAAACCGAACTAACTAGGCAAGGCAGGGCAAAAGTTGGTTTTATTTTCCCAACTAAAATGTAGAAATATCAAAAGCTTTAACAAATAAATTAATATGCATCCAGTTCTCTAGCGAAACTTTCACCAACAGATGACGTAATTTTGAAAATAACAAACACGAACAAGATTTTGGCAAATAAGCCTAACAATGTTTCTCTTTTGCTAATCGATATTTGTTTTTATATATCTTCCTCGTCCTTTTTTGCATCTTTAAACGAATTATAATAAAAATGTACCTAAAGTGATTTTCTATTGTATCGGTAAAAAGCTTCTTTTAAAAATTTTCCATATTGCACAAAAAGGAGCACAAGGTAAACAAGGAAAAATATTTAAATTTTAAGCTACCTACAGAGGAGTCCTTTGTTTGTTGGAAGATTTTCTAAAAAAGATTAAAAATTCATAGAACCGACTGAAAATAGTAAACAACAAAACCAACCCTCATGATGCTTTGTATTTAAGAAAATATAAAAAATTGAGTTCCCGCATTTCTACAAAGTATCTCGGATTTTGTATTTTATTAAATATTTCAAAGTTATTCTTAAATAAATACATATTATATTTTTTCTATTGTGCGCTGATAATACACTTATTCAAGCATCCAAAACGTTTTTCTTATAAAGTTTTAAGAAACCTAATATACTTAATTTCCTTAAATTTATTGATATTTTCAAAAGTATGGATTTTAGGTATGGGAAACCCAAATACAATTTGGAACATAATTTAATCCTCTATCATATCACTTGAAAATATACAGGGTGTTCTATTTAAAAAAATCAACGTTTGGCCATTTGAAAATCACTAAGTTTGTTCCTTAAAAAATCGAGGGATCTATCGTCCTACGGAACAAGCTGCTCCTATGCAAGACCATCATCCCACCCATCACGACGTACGCCGCACCGTCAAAAATCAAGAAGATGCAGACCATCCAAAACAAGATCTTGAGAACCATCGTCAACGCTCCACGGTTCATCCGCAACAGCGACCTTTAACGGGATCTACAGATGATCAGCATCCAAAATTTAATCAAAGAAGCAGTCTTCAAATTCCACGAGACAACCTTACCATCCGAGGACTATGGGAATACAACATCAACGAATCTAGGCTTCGGAAGAGACCCAAGTTGGTTCTTGACCGAGCCTAACAACTTCGTTACCGCCATCAAAACAGACTAACGTTTATTGTCAGCGATTTCGGTCACATTTCACAACACATTTAATCAAGGTTTTTTCTTTTTCAGATCCGATCGATTAAGGAGGTACAGGGCAGAGCCAAAGCACCCCAATAGTCAGTTCCAAGACTCCAGATTTCAGAGAAGCTATATAGACAAATGAAAAACGCCCAATAAATCTCTTCGAGTTGGACATATCTACAAGTATTTTGCACAAACTTGGAATAAATAATATCAAAGTCAAAAGAAATGGGACGGAATTAAGTAAAATAGTTGGCATTTAGGGTTACTCGCACGTTATAAGAAATTAGAGCCTGTAAGAGTCTTTCGAGGATAATTAACGAAGCAGTTTGTGTGGTTAAAGATGGAAGTGTGTCGAGGAGGAAAATGATACGCCGATAATAGTCGACATTAAGAAAACACACAAAGAGAAGGCTTCTTGCAAGGAATAAAATGTTGCGAGTTGTTGGAAGTTTAAAAGCTGACTACCGCACGAGCTCACATTCGGCGTGTGTTCCGACAAGCCGTTAAAGAGAAGTAAAAGCTACTGGAGCGAACAGAAATTACATAGACTCAGCACCGAAAATTTCTAATAAAAGTACACGCTACGAAGAGGAAATTTTGCCGCAAAATTGAGTACTCGACAAAATATTGTAAAGAAAGGCGATATTAAAGTTTTCGAGTTGATACACCTTAACGACGCTACGTCACTACCATTATCGCGAGATAAATATCGATTTAAATTTTACGTCGACACCACGACGAGCAACCTCTCTTATTCTATCCAAAGTCACAGGTTACGACAACAAACCTTTAGCGCCTATTATCTTTTACAAGTAACCCATCAAAAGCTTCTTCCACACGGCACATAAGAAAAATACTTTTAGTTTTTCCGCATGTTTTCCACAGAGACTTTTAATTAAAAACGGAAAAGTCGTAATAGCGACCGCGCGGATTCTTTCATAAAAATGCGAGTAAACCGAAAGGATAAAATAATTTTGCGAGAATGCGAGAGGAAATTGCTATTATAAAACATTTACGTTTTCATCCGTATTTCGACCTAAGTCGATACTCCAGGTGACCCAAAATACTGAAACTAATTTCCCAACTACTTACCGATAACAACGTATATTTCCGTTCTTATGCTAAATGAATCCGGTGTAACGGTGGTTTATAATCTTCTGCAGTCAGAAAGCTGCCTCTAAGCTCGAGCGAGCTTTCATAAAGCTTTTTAAGCGCCATCCGATGACAGCTCAGAGATTCTTAATCATTTGCAACGGACGTACCGTCACTAAATAGCTAGTTCTACCTATAGGTGGGTTAGCGAGGTTTAAATAATTAATTTTTGTCCACGTTTTCCACTTCTCTCCACGACGTGTGAGTGATAATCACATTTCGTCGGTTTGACATGTAAAAGTCGGGGTGCAAAACATTTTATGTGTAAGAAAAATCAGCATTCAATGTGTGTTGAAGTTTTCAAATAAACTTTTCTTGTAGTAACAAAACTTTGTTACATTACTTTTCTAACTTTATACGGGATATCAAATTTTGTTGCCTTTTGTCAATTTTTTGAGGCACAATAACTCCTGTACCGGTCAAATAAAAAAATCTCCTACAGACTTTAAATGTGCCTTTTAGCGCGAAAATAAAATAAATACTTTTTTTTATCTTGTTAACTCGACAACTTTTTAATAATATTTTCTCCGCTCATTTCTTTTATTAGTCTATACATTTTCCACGTTTTCAAACATATATTACATATTTTCCTATTTTTATTAATAACTTTTTCATTTCGTTTTAATTCATCTACCTATATCTACTCAAGAAGAACCCAATTTCTACACATATCTACATATAAGAAATTATAATTTAATATCTAACGATAACTAAAAACCATTTATGAAAATATTTTAATTTCACACCGCTGTAGATGTGGAAATTCGGATGAAACAGAAAAAAGAATAAAGTGGATTTTTTAGGGAGTTACCTTATGTGAAGGTTATTCTTCAAAATTTCCAAAATAAACCTAATAAAATTATAAGAAAAGCCACTCCTCATACTCGTAAAAGCTAAAGCTCAACATTTTTGAAACGTCGACTTATTGTAAAGCAAAATATATTTAGAGCGGTTTAGAGGAAATTTAAAGTAAAATTCTATTTAAAACAAATAGCTTGGAGAGTGTGAAACTTTATCGAGCTAGTCGAGAAACTCGAATAAGTAAATATTTTAAATAATATATTTTTAACGCCACCGCCCATCTTGTTACTGTAATTACAATAAATTACACTATTAAAAGAGTTTTCATCCCTATCTAAAATCCCTTTTATGTATTACCTACTAATTATTTCCGCATATAGAGTGTCCTAAGTTCGTGTACCACCTGAGATGTAGTTATATGAAAGCAAAGTTACGGACAACGTTAGAGGTGGGGGTCGCTCCCAATTACTTACCATGAAAAATGATCTGTGAAAGACAATATCATTGAAACTGTTGAAACTGAAAAAAAGATCGAATAACTAAAATTGAAATAAAAATGAGTAAATGAGTATATTTCACTTCTGGTTTAAAATAGTACTCGGCTACTTAGGGGTTGCAAATGTCAAAATATATGTATGTATGACGCAATAAAACTCAAAATTTAATGGATAATTTAGATCAGTTATAAAAAATAGAGTGTTTCATTTAAAATAACGAAGTTAACATCCGGTGTACTGAAAATGATGGAAAGGTGGTCTAAATATGATTGAAAATATCCAGGGCTGTAGCCAGGGGTGCGCCAGGGTAGGCTAAACCTTTAAGCCTATTTTAGCCAGAACTTTTTAAGAATTTCGTAATAGTAATGAAACGATTGGTTCCTAATTGACGCCGAAGAAGAATTGGTTTAGAAAAAGTTAAAATTTTGGGAAATTTGGTTAAAAAATATTCATCCACAGAAGAGATTGCAGTGGTCAACAGATTTATACAAATCCAGAAGAGAGAAAACCCTGATTATAGCTTTCAGCTTCTCTTGAAAATTTTTGAGCCTGCCCTCATACGGCCCTGATAATTTTGTTTATCTTGCACGACCACCGAAAGAAAAGCTTGGTTAGGAACGTGCGTTCGGTCACAAAAATGCAAATGAATTTCTTAAATTCGTAATAAAAGAATTAAAAAAGGTAAACTTTGTGTTTTGTTTCCCTTGATTTTGTTTCCGTTAGTTTCCCAAAAGCAATGGTTATAAAAATGGCAGTTCAAAAATTAAATAAACCTCATTTTTGAGGACTTACCTTTGTTTCTATTTATGCCGCAACACCTGGTACACAAATTCTCTTCATCAAGAGTGACGATGTTATTTTTTCCATGACAATTTCTGTAAATAAAGAAGCACACAATTACTTTCAAATTCTTACCACCTCAAAATTTTTTGTAAGGGATGTTTCAAAATTAATGCCATAAACACATGTATCTGATATTTTTTAAACTTTCATGTAGGGAAAGTTTTACTAAATTTTGAAAAACCTCATTTGCAATCAAAAACTAAAGAATCGATTTGGATGTTACGTTTGAGCCACTTTGGCAAAATTTCATCGACAAAATAATAAAAATAATGGCATTTCATACTCCATTTTGTTTCTTTGATGATTTCAAATTCGATACACACAACATTTTAAACCAATATCCAACAATTTACATGTATAAATAAATACCTCGTGACAAAAGGGCAAGAAGTAATTGTCCAAAAAATACAAAACGAGCCAAAACTACACGCACAAAACGCCACACTAAAAATTCACAAACGACTGATGAAAAATTAAAGGTGAACGATAACCGATATATTGTATATCGTTATCAGTAAAAATTTGGATTTTAATGCATTTATTTTAAATAAAATTGAATAAATTGTAATGACCTACAAAAATTATCTTCATTTAACAAACTCGTAAAAATGATTGTAATTTTTGTGAGTGAATTGGTATTACTTTTAAGTTACTTAACATTTTTAACTGTAATAAAATTTGTACAGGGTGAATGAAAGAATATCAAAAAAGCATATCTACCCTAACCCTTAATTTTTGTAATTTTTTAAACTGACCACTTTAAATTAGGCACAACAATCACCCTATTTCTTTTTAGTTTTTCGTATCCTTTGAAAAAATTCATCTACATCCTATAAATAAGTTTCAAATAAAAAATTACTTAACTGAACCGATTTTCATGAAATTTGGTGTAAACGTCGCAAATAACGTGACCCAAAATCGCCCAATATTTTAGACTCGGATTTAAAAAGATTTGCGCCATTTTGTTTGGCATGTAGCATGAAACCAAGGGCACTTTTTTACGTGAACGTACCGCTAGGGCGCTAGGCGGCGATGAACAAAAAAATATGTAATTTTTCACGAACTAATTTTTCTGCGAACACGAAAGTCAAAGAACCAGGAGTATTTTGCCTCGAGGAGGTATCCCGAACCTTCCTGTTTTAATATCGTCCTTCAAAACCCCCGCCCTTTCTATGGGGGTGGGCGCAAAAAATTATTTTTTAAGGTCGTGTTTAAACTTGACGTTTAATAACTTACAAAAGTACAAAATTGTGATAATAATGCCAAAATTCGAGCAGTCGTAACGCCCTTAAAAAATTAAAAATCCAAAAATTGCTACATAGGACACATTCCGCAGAAACAAAAAATAAAAGAAAATTACACAAATAATTTTTTATGAGGGCATTACGAACCCTCGGAGTTAGGCGAAAAGCTCAAAATTAAAAAAGGTTAATTTTTGAAAAATGAGAAAACGCTTGAAAATATTAAAATCTTAAACATTGCAAACATAGAACATAGAATAATAGAACACAGTTGGCAGAAACAAAATATTAAAAAAATTGCTTAAAAATTTTTTTGTGAGGGCATTATGACGCGTCAAAGATATAGACGAAAAGCTCAAAATTAAATATAGTTACTTTTTAAAAAATGAAGAAAACGCTTGAAAAATTACAAATTTTAAAAATTTCCACACACACAGTCCGCCTAAAACGAAATAAAAAAAAATTTCTTATAATATTTGTAGGCGAAGGCATTACGACCGCTCAAGCTAGACGAAAAGCTTAAAATAAAAAAAATTACTTTTTGAAAAATTATAAAAACGATTAAAAAATATAAAAAAGGGTAGATTGCCACATAGAACATATAGGACAGTCCGAGAAACAGGAAATTAAAAAAAAAAGTTAAAATTTTTTTTTGAGGGTATTACGACTTGTCGAATTTTGGCAATATTATCACAATTTCGTAGGTGTTAAAGTTTAAACACGAACTTAAGAAATAATTTTTTGCGCCCACCCCTATGAAACGGTGGGAATTTCGACGGGCGATATTAAAAGAGGAAGGTTTGGGACACCCCTTCGAGGAAAAAAAACCCTGGTCTTTTTTACTTTCGTATTCGCATGTTACATATTTCTTCGTTCGCCGCCGTTTAGGTCCCTAACCGTAACGTTTACGAAAAAATGTCTACCTAGCGAAAAGTTCGCGAACTACGGGCCAAACAAAATGGCACAAAAAATTTTTAAATCCTTTAAAATGTTTAAAATTTTGGACGTGGCTATTTTCAAGATGGAGGCCGAAAAAACGTATGTCAGGATGTATACTTTTGGTATGTTGAATTGAAGTATGTTACCTTCAATTTGCAACTGAAATCATTTATGTGGGAATTAGGTTATAAGCTTAAGGTGCTTTTTTATTTAGATCTAGGTACTGTACTAATTCTCATCAGTTTTTAAAAATGTTTCAAAATAGGCTACCATTCAAAATTTTAATAAAAATGTCACTTCTGGTTTCACCGTAATTAACATTCTTTTACCTCGACGTATCAGAAAGTAGCAAATCTCTTTTATGCCGTAGTCAAATATCAAAAATTAATAGTTTTCCCAATAGACGAAACTGTTCAAAAAAATTGCTAATTACGAAGTAGGTATAGAGAGAAGGATAGATGGAAACAATAATTAAGCAAAACGATTTCGTAATGTAATACTAAATAATGCACATTCGGTTAGGGTTATTCCTTTTACAATTCAAGGGGGAAATATTATGAGTTGCGAATTTTAGTCTATTCCGAAATTATTATACATCGTAAGAAGATTGACTGAATGAAAGATAAATTTCATCGCTTGAACGTCTTACATCTTACTTTGCCAAGTTACAACCTCTCGTATATCTTTATCAAAATGTTAATTACGACGTATTAAATAAACATTAACTATACGTCAAATAGACGGACCACCTGTAAATTAATTTTTACTAAGTTCAAAAGGTTCAAAATCAACTCTTTCCAATTACATGTTTAATAAATTAATTTAAGTTTTAGAATACTAATTAAAGTTTATACAGGGTGATAGGTTTCTTAAAAGATTAATTTCATACACAATATTTGGAATTTGGAAACCCGTATGAAGCTACGCTACAAATAGCTATATTAGCTCCTTCATTTTAAACATGGGCGCACGAGTAGAATATTTCATAAACATAACCTACTGAGTAATTTTTGCAAAAAAATGATAGATATAAGAAAACAAAAATTTGAACGTCGCGACGCCTAGCGTCGATGTAATAAAAAGTTGAGTTTGGTATCTTTTGACAGCTTTTTTGACCTCTTGAAAATTAATTTTCTTTTCTAAATTAAGCCATTTTGAAACTACAGTCGAAAAACGAAATTGCAAATTATCAGTTTCTCTGCATTATCTCGGAAACCATTTTGAATTTTGAAATTTTCCAAACGGATTCTTAAAGGTCATCAAAATATGCAACTTTTTGCTAATTTAACCAATCTCGTAAGTCTTTCCGAGATCCCAATACTAGTACGACTTAAAAAAATCACCCTGTAAAGGTAGATAGATAACTATAAAGTTAAAAAAGGCAGAATTAAGTTTGGAACAATTGTCGAAGTTTGCGAATTTGGGTTTGTAAAGTTATAAACTGTATAATTGCCTTCGTTTTGAATAATTTTCTTGTACTCGAAAACAGTCTGTTCACCTTTATCACAAACTAAACTTTCGTTAAACAAATTAATTTCTTCTCCCTTAATTTAAATTTTTTTTTAAATTACTTACACAACCTTAAACAAAGAGTAACGGCTTTAAAATTGTTTCGGGCCTCGTAAAATATAAGAAACCAAAATTGTAAAACAGATATAGGAAAATTAAATTAGAAAGGATTCGAGAGCCAACTTTCATATGTTATCTAAGGGTTTTGCAATTTAGTTTTCCCTTGTCGAAAAAGTAAAAACTCTCGAGTCAATAATCTCGCCGTTTCTATTTCAATAATACATTTCAAATCGCGACATTTGAAAACAATTTAAATCGATTAAACGCGTAAACCGAAAGAAGAGACTCTCGATTTAACCGACTTTTCGAAAAAATAATTAGCCGGACTTATTAATAAACAATAAACCTTCTTTCTGAAAATATCCACTTCTTCCACCCCTAAAAATAAAAATTTCCAATAAATTTCCTTCGATGAAGTTTATCTAAAAGCTCTCGAAATTTAACTGGCGCTTATTTTTTTGTTTTTATTTTCATCTCTTTGTGAGCGCTTTCAATAATCTTTTCGAGTTGTTTTATTTTTATAATCTTACGTATTTTGATGGGTATCCGATGGCGGAATAATTTGAGTCGCATTTTAATAAACGCAATAAAATTACTTTTACGCCCTCTTCGGCCATAAAATTGCAAATAAGAACTAGAAACAATAAAAGAAAGACTTAAAGATTTAATGACTTACGGGCACGGAAAAAGGTATAAAATATTTTTAAAACACCCTCTTAGCACAAAATGTAAATGTTTAAGTAAGAAATTATTTATAATTTCGTAATCGTGCATAATGTAAACTATTAGTTGGAAATGATGCGTAAATAAGTGACACTAATAGGGTTTGGTTCCATAGCTTAGCTTTTAAAGGTAATATAATGTCGCATTCAAACACATTCTACGCTAAGCTTTCTCAATTTTAAAAGGCTCTTTGAATTGCACCCTTTGCTTTCCTAATAGAACTTGGAGGGTTTAAAATGCTGTCGTACAGAAAAACGTCGACGCGATGTTTATTCGCCTTCTCATTAAAATCGCAGTTCGCACCTTGCTCATAACTTTGGAATCCGACAACGTACTCGACGGGTACCTACGCACAGAGAGTGCTCCGTACTGCAGTAATGCCATTGAAATCGAAGCAGAATACCTACCACATACAGAATCGATTAAAGGACGTGTAGAATAAAAGAAATAACATTATCCGAAGTAGATGATTCTTTTCTTTTAATGGCCAAATTTAAAAGTTGGTTTATACTATAGTTTAGGATGGCAACTTAGAGCAACTCGCGATAAATTATTTATAATGCTTTAGTCGACTTGAGGGGTTTTAATTAAGGGGACTTAACAGGGTATGACACCGACTTCAAAGAGCAGCCACCAACCTGCAGCTCTGGTTCAAGAAATGGCGAACCCCCGTCAACACACAGATGAGCTCGTCCATTTACTTTTCCAAGCGACCAAGTCTCCGTCGTCCGTCAAACATCGAAATCTTGGGTCAAAAATCAAGAAGATGCAGACCATCCAAAATAAGATCTTGAGGACCACGGTCAACGCTCCATAGTTCATCCGCAACAGCCACCTGCAACGGGACCTACAGATGATCAGCATCCAGGATTTCATCCCAGAAGCAGCCTCCAACTTCCACTACACAACACTGGACCACGACAACCTTAACCAAAACAGACTAACGTTTATCGTCAGTGACTTGGGTCACACTTCACACCACAACACATTTAATCGACGTTTTTTCTTTTTCAGATCTGACCGATGAAGGACGTACAAGGCCCAGGCGCCCAAATAGCCAATTTGAAGATTCCAGATTCTTGTTAAAGGTAAAGGTAGTCTGTATTCGGTATGACATACATACAGACAGACGAAAACATTATTTTTAAATTTAGATCGTCATTACAAATTTGAGCCTAAATTCTTATAAATTCCGTTTGAGAAAAAAAATGAAGCAATAAGTTTAAACACCCTGTAGGCATTTAATAAATAATTTAATACTCTTCAATTATTAATTAAGGCGCATTTGACGGACGTTTTGTCGGTGTACCCACTTGGAGATAAATTGAATTCTTCTATCGACGATTAAATCGAATGGAGAGCTTAATAAGAGATAACAAGCAACAAATTTTGAAGTTAGCTAAGCCCTTCATGATTGATCGCTACCAGCTCGAGATCGTAAATGAATTTAAGAAATAACAGCGCTTATGCATTTTTTCCGATAAAACGCATTAATAAATGAAATATAAAACGAAGAGAAGAAAAATTTAATTAAAGCGGGAATTTGTAAAAACTATAAACAGATAAAAAAAGAAAAGAAATAACGTCGTTGACTTAGTGCCCTATTTCGATGCTGCAACTGTGATCTGAGGTAATCTGACGTCAGAGGCGCGTATCGACGTCATTGGGATAGGTCGTCGCACGCGTCGCACAAGAGCACTCCCTTTTCGGCACTTTGGTGTCGAAACCGAAAATTTTCTCCTAAATTAAATTTAGCAGAAAATTGCCTTTTTAACTAAACAAGTTTTTTTTGTGTGCGTACGAATTTGTCGGCGGTTACTTTTGACAAATAGCGGATAAAAAGGCGAGCGAGTGAGTGTTAGGACGGCTCGATGTAATTATCGTCGAGTTAGAAGGTGTCCTAGGCACGTACGGATGTGTCGGATTAAAAAATTATGCGAGATATTTACTTAATTGATTCAAAATAATCGTGTGCGATTAGGTGCGGGAAGAGTAAAAGCGCGAGAATCGCGTCGCGACGCATGCCCGCCACCGGGAGAGGCTCACACAGTGTGCGATTGTGGAGCGAGGCGGTAACATGCCCAGCGAGCTCCGAGTAGAAAGCGCCGTCGAGGACGACGACGAAGACGCCGACCCTCATAAGGGCTATCGCGATCGCGCGATTCTGTAATAAAATATTCTAAAATAGATAGTGTACAATAGCATCATTCTTTGGTACTTTTACGTTTTTCATTAATCGCCGATACGGGCTGCTTCGGATTAAAACGGGTACTGTATATAGTGTGACTAGGGACCAAAAACGAGTAACGTATTCTAATCGACGATTCTTCCATTTACTAAGTGTCTTGGACGGCGATGGCTTTAACCAACGTTACAGCACGAGTGGCCGTCGCCGTCGAAGATATCTTACTGGCACAAGAAAACGGCACCGGCAACGGCACTTTTTCTAATAACAGCGTTAGTTTACCTCACTATCCCAGCGGTTACACCTTACCGCAGATAGTGGTGGCTTCTATTGTAGTTACTATCCTTATGATTACGGTAGTGGTAGGAAATATGTTAGTTATAATTGCGATTACGACAGAAAAAGCTCTCAAAAACATTCAAAACTGGTTCATCGCGTCTTTGGCTGTGGCAGACTTTTTCTTAGGACTCGTTATTATGCCGTTCTCGTTAGCGAACGAATTAATGGGCTATTGGATTTTTGGACATTGGTGGTGCGACATACACTCGGCCATGGACGTGCTCCTGAGCACGGCTTCCATCATGAACTTGTGTCTTATCTCTTTGGACAGATACTGGAGTATAACGCAAGCCGTAGAATATTTGAAAAAACGTACTCCGGGCCGCGCCGTTTTGATGATAGGCATCGTGTGGGTCGTGTCCGCACTTATCTGCATTCCGCCTTTATTAGGTTGGAAAGTCGAGCGACAACCGGACGAGCAATATCCAAAGTGCCAGGTAAGTCCTCGTTTAATTAACTTTTCTCCCGCTCGAGTATCGTCCGATTCCAAAAATGTTTTCCCACAAAAAAGTGATCGATAGGTATAAAAAGAACAGAGCAAGAGTCGTGCTCGAAGAAAAAAAAAGTTAGTCGAAAGCAGCTTCTTTTGACAGGCAGTAATCAATTTCTAAAATGTTTCATATACCTACCGAGCGTTCGAAATTCAAATTTTTCTATAAAAGTAAATAAAGAAAGGACAAACAATTTTTATTTAAGGAACGATAAATGTCGAAGCGTTGTAAATATTAAGTAAAAAAATCAAAAAATTTCAATGTGGGTTTAGTCGGGAAGGTGATATAAATCAAGTCGACTAGTAGATTCAATCGGTCCGTTGAAAAATCCTCTTTAATTTGCGGCAGCCTAACCTCGGTCGAGAACCGAAGCCACCCAACCTATCCTCATAAATTACGAAGCTAACTCGATGCTCGCGAAAAAAGAAGCTTCGCGGATCGAAGCGTCGTATTCTATAGTAAAAAGCCCCAGATGAGTCTGCTAATTCCGGCTATCGTGTGGCTGTTGAAATATGGAAGTTCCGGAGGACACGCCGCCAGTTTCCAATCGCACTTTTTTTAGTCCGCCACATCTTTCGTGGCAGACAAAGAAAGATTGATATAAACCACTGCGGCAAGAGGGTTGATGAATTAACAGTCGCCGATGGGGATATCCTATAAGCATCAGGTGTGATACGCTTCCTCTCGTATTTTAAGGAACCTTAACCTAATTCGGGGGCGACGATAGGTGGCGGTCTCTTTTTATATGTTTTCGTACTTAACGGACAGGAGATGGATGACTTTCCAAAAAAATTAAAAAAATTGCAACAACCCTTTTTAGGAAAAAAATTCTTATCGAATAATAAAAACCATTTTCTATCGGTCTGTCGGTCTGTCTGTTGGCAGGAATGCAAAGATTCTCATTTAACAATAATAATTTATGGGCGTGACGCTTACGTCATTTATTATTTCGGCGATATTATGTTAGTTAACAGAATCGAACCCACGTCATCCGGAATTAGAAATATTCGGTTCAACGTATCGTGGTGGTAAATGTCATTCGAGTTGATTGGTGGCACGTACAAGAAGAGGTACGTAAAAATGTTGGCATTAATTTTGATATAAATTAAGTACCTACATATTATTACGGCACGCTTCTGAGACCGGACACGTAAAAACATAATTATCTAGATAATCTGACTACGAGATAATGGAATAATTTACAGGTTGCAACGCTCGACGAATTAATGGATAAAGAGAGAGAGCAAGACATTTCCAGCCAGTCTTTGAGTTCAATTTATGCACAGATGACTGCATCGGAATAACTATGCAAATTCTAGCGCCTTTAGTATTTAGTAATGATCTAAAGATCCAAGAATCGAAAAAAAAATTATAAAATCTAATCAAACGCAAGAACAGAATAATTCGTGTTTGTTAGGTTTCTTTAAGTTTTGGTCCAATTTTGGACGAAAAACCAAGGAATTAAAATTATTAAAACGATCGTCGAGTTAATTCCCTCGTACCTAATTGTTAAGAAGTTATCGATGGTGTGGTGTAAAAAGAAGGTTTTAAATATTTGGATTGTTCACAGACGACCTGTCGCTCGTTTACTCTTTCTTCTCGTAATTAACTGTCGCAGAAATTGCAAACCTACATTCTATCAACTTTCAACCACACTCACAGTTCAGTCATCCAAAAATGATATCCGACACTGACGTCCAATCACAAACAATCCGTTCAGTCGGGCGTAGAAAGCTCTCTCTATCCCATTTCTCATTCGCGAGGCTGTATCTTATTGGAACACACAATTGCTTTACCGTTATTGTTTAGTTTCAAAACATTTAATTTAATAATGGCAAGTATATTTCCGAATCGCTTTTGTGATTAAGTCGACCTTATAAAAAGGTTATTTTAAAACGAAACAACATTTTTGGAGAGGAGAGCGCTTAATCAACTATCGCATCGCCGATACGACAACAACCAACTACGGCTACACCGTTATTAAAGCTCCGCGATAATTTATTAATACAAAAAAGTCATTTCGCTCGGATTATATGCACTCACGGAATTGAATTTTTGTTTCTTATTTTCTAATGCACTTACAAATACAACTTTCCAAGACTAAAACAAACGGCGTACAAAATACCGAAATTATTCTCTCAACTTCATTTTGCAGTTTTTTTCCAGTTAAAAGTAATTTATTATAGAAATTTGTAGTTGGAAAGCGTTCTTTTTGTTTCGTTTTAAGAGTAAATCGAATATTTTTCCAGTACCTGCGGGGTCGTGTTTCATAATGAATTATGATCGTTTTGTCTATCTGTCTAATGGATCGTTCTCGTTCGAATGCAAGAATAATCGCGAGGAATGCATGTGGGAAACGATCGAAGGATGACGTCGTTGGATTCAATAGTCGCAGACAATTAATATATGGGGCGTCAATTCCATTATGGACAGTCGGTTAGTTATGTGATGTTTTAGAGTCCTAGGCATGGATACACGCGCGTTTGTCAGCTCATCTAGATTCGAATGCAGATAATCCAACATTACGCTATCGTAGTATTATATTTCGATAGTTATTATTTATGTCGGCACTAACTATTATTGGTTACAAGAGCAAACTATAAACCTCCGTCGTGTTTACTGGCATGTTTATAAATTTAAATAATTGATTTATGTAAGGGTATCCTAAAAATTCAATTTGTTACGTAATTTAAAACATAACAAGTAAAGAAGGAATTTTAGGGGTTGACTTCTTAACGTCTTTCACTTTCAAAGGTAATCTTTAAAGATGTATTTTTAATCTCCAACGAGATCCAACGAGATTTTTAAATTATATTTGTACTAACCAACCATAAGGCCCCACACAATCTATAAACGTAATTTTATTTCACATAACTTTGTACCTACGTGATCTTGAAAAATCAAATTTTTATAACTTTATTTATATTTTGTAAAAGCTTTTCCCTCTGTTGTAACATCGACATTCGAATACAGAGTGTCTAAGGATTCACTATCGACGTGGAAAAAAGTAGAAATTCTTCGAACTAAAGAAGTGGCATCTGAACCCACACAACACGGAGTAAGGCAACTTACCCCTAGTGCCGTAAATAACGGGCCCATAAGGACCGCGTTGCGAGAGAACCATAAGATAAGTTTTGTATCAAAATTTTTGTAAAATCCATTTGTGGTGAAGTAGAATGATATCAACGATGGGTAGGAATTGCACTCTGGATATTGCGGGATAGCCCCTAATCTCTTAGGTACGCCACTGCTTACCCCATTGTGTCGAGGAAGATACGAAACTCGTTAAGCAATCAAATTTCCTGCCGATTGTGTCTGTAAAAATTGGGAAATTGGGATAGACATGAAAAGTGCTATATTTTCAGCCATCTGTCGATACCACAAAAAAAGATAAATAGGAAAGCTTTAAATAATGGAATGCAGAAAAAATTTACTCAAGCATTAAAAATATTTTTGTTCTTTAAAACACTTCTGCGAAACGCTACAAGGCCTTTTAAACGATTTTTTGGCAAGTTATACAACAGAGGAGTCCCTAACCCGTAGACAGCATTTCTGCGGACATGTATTGGACCAATTCTTCTCTCAGGTCCCTACTCAGGAGTTGATTGGCTTCTAAGCCTTACAGAACTGCGACCAGTGTTGATCTTTTGTTCATAATCCTACTCGTATTTCTGTTCTCAGGAATTCAATCTCTCCAGCGAAGCATAGAATGTCCCTAAGAAGTTTGCTTTTCACTTCTTCAGGCGTCAATTAAGCCCACCCTAAGTGTTTCAGCCTAAGTCGAGCCAATGCATCGCATTTGCAGAGAACGTGTTCGACGGATTCGATCTCCGATTCACGGAATCTGCATATGTCAGTATCGTCCAGTCCCAGTTTCTTAAGGTGGTACCTCACTGATGCCCGTATTTATAGACAGATCTCAAGCACTTGCTCGGACTCAAGTCCGAGACGGGGCCGGTTGCTATTGGTTTCTATTGTATAATACAATAGAAACCAATAGCAACCGACCTCGTCTCAGTCTTGAGTACGAGCAAGTGCTTGAGATCTGTCTATAAATACGGGCATGAGTAGTGTCCAGTAAACAGGCCCGTGATGAGTCTGATGTCGTTCTTTGATAATAGAAGAAGCTTTTTAGCATTCGTGGTCGAGTATTTAATGAATTTCTTCGACTGTCTTTGTCCTGGTGCGTTGTTCCAGTGAGAATGTTTGTTCTCAGTTTCTCATTTTTAATCTCCGCCCTTCTATGTGTTCTAGATAGTCCACAGATGGGCTCGGGTCCGATGGAGAGGGCTTTTGAGCCTGTTCTAGCTATTTCCTAGGTTCCTAAGACTATCGATGCCCTATATTTTGGGCCATATATGCGTATAGCTATTCCCAGTTCAATTTTAGTTCCATCTGAATACCAGACGAAGGAGTTTTGTTCTAGTTGTTGCGGTCCTGAATGACCACCTCGAACGGCGTCTGGAAAGACTCAAACACTCTTGGAATGACATCCAAGGATTTTTCAAACAATTCTGACGGTAAGCATCTTACCTCAACTTAATAGTCAGATCACGAGTGCTTAACCTCTTGCCGGCAACATTTTCATTTTAAATGCACATTGCTTGTTTGACAATTACACAAGAACAAAACGTGTGTTCGAATTTATAACTGGCAAACTTAAAAAAAATTAACCAGAGGTCGCTCTCCATTTTGGATTCGCCATTTTTAAGAGCCTAGGTAATTGTCACTTTAAATACGTAACCAACGAAAATCCCTAAATAATTATAATATTTTCCTAGCATCATTAATAACTAAATCTTAATTAAAAACAAGAGCGAGTTAAAAGATGTGCGCGTCGTCTAAAAGGACATGAAATATTTAAGCCTCGAGAAAAACGTTCGTTATGTAACTTTTATTCCTCTCTGTTGATTTATTCAATAGTAAGTATAGCTACATAAAATAAGTAGGTAATCTATTTACGAAAAATACACCAGGGACGTTCCAATTAACTAAGAATGGCTACAATTACAATAATTCACGAAACTGAAGGCTAAAGTTGGCTTTGGAAAGTTTAATTCGATTAAGAAATTCAAAACAAGTTTCAAGTTCAAATCTCGATAACTATCGCCTACTTATATTATTATTAGAAAAGGGAAATTTCTTTTTATAGTTAATAATTTGGTTAATTTGGTATCCAATACCGAGAGAAGCTCATTATAAATAAACAGCCAATTTGTCGTGTAGATTGAAGCTGCTTAAATATAACTCATTGTTTGTGTTACTCATAGACTTCTAGCTTCTATTGTTGGAATATTAACTCGACAATAAATTAATCACCTATCTTCGTGATTGAAATTTATACAAGGTACGACAAAAGTTTGTTAATTACGAGTTCAAAATCAACGTCGTTATTAGATCATCAATAGTTAAGCTCGAGCTTTAGGTATTATTCGCAAAGAAATCAAATCGTGTTGCTTTTTGTGAATAATAAAAAGAAATTGGGGAAAGAGGGAAATTTGTTTTTTTTTTTGAAAAAAAATTTAAAGCTTAATTAAAGAAACCCCTAAAACGCGATATTTCGCGTGCCGCAATAATTACACCTGTATCAATTTCGTTTCACAAAAAAATGGAAATAAAATCACTTGGTTATTTTATTTCCTCGTTCTAAATTAACTATTTTAATTGCATTTGGAAATTAACAAAATTTTCACAAAAGGTCAAGCATTAATTTAACGATATCGAAATTTAACAATGACGGAATCGTTCCCATTTAATAAGAAAATACAAAAACCGCAATGCGATGGTGTAAATATTTTATCAAATACATCGATTTTGATCCACTTACTTTATAAAGTAAATTTAATTAAATAAACACAATGGTGTGTTTGCGTAATTTGTACGTAGTTCTTATATACAATTCTAACATAAACCCACGTAACAGCAGTGCGTAGCTAGCGTTGTACTTCGATCAAAAGAAACCCCTGATTATACCTATCCGTAGCTTAATATTTTAATATTAAAACTAAATAATAATTATTAAAGATGACAGAAGAGCACGACGTAGACCACTTTTGTGGTCATTAGTCCATAATCGCTAAAACAAGCTCGTATAATGTATTGTTCAACCACCGAATGAAAAGCTTAGAAACCATAGACAACGTGAGTTTCATTTTTACTGCTATCTTAGTAATAAACTTTTATTAAATTAAATTCTTAGCAACGCCTATGGAATAGACGGTAAAATTTAATCTTCCAAACCAACCGTCATTATAATAAAGTAGCGACGTGTTCTTTATGACTTATTTGTGCAGCTCCAATAAATGAAGCGGCACAAATATGCATATAATATCAAAGAATGTAATGCAAATTATGAGTTTAGCTATTTTATTATAATAGACAGAACTCACATTCCTGAGAAAGCTTTTCTTTTCGTGGTCGAACAATATCACATGCGGCATCACATTATGCAACCCGCAATGCCCGCTTGTATTGCGGTCCAGAATAAAGTTTTGAATTTGAATCCCTTGGTATGTGGCTACGCCACTGCGCGCAATTATATTTTTACAATATTTAATTAAAATTAAATTTGTTAATTAGAATAAAATTACTTTTGACAGCAAAATAGGCATATAAACTAAAATTGTGCTGTGAACGCTAATGGCGCGGTAAACATAAAGAGCGTGGTCATGAATTTTCAAAACCACACTAATACATACATAAAATACAAAGGAGACCAACTCCAGTGCTTCAAAAGAATTTTCTTACAAGCCAATAAACAATAATTTATCAAAGTTGATGTGCGCGCGTTACATACTGTTTTTGTAACGTTAATTACTGTTACGTTAATTAAAAAATGATTAATTTGGCAAAAAGGAAAAAATTTAAATCGCTAAAAAAAGGGCTAATTGGTGATATGGTTCTCGTATTAAAATTTCAAATGATGATGGTCGGTTTTCCGTTGCCTGATAACAATCAGCAAAAAACGATTAAAATGATCAAAAGTGAAATTCATAAATATGTTACAAAAAATTTTAATTTTTCAAACAAATAAATCAACTGCCTAAAAATTTCTCTTTCTCATAGTTGTAATATCTACAGGGCGATTCATAGATATGACCGTCTTTGATAGCTTCCTAGTCGTTTGAAAAGGCATACATAAAATTCTATATGGGAACAATCACACAAGAATTGACATGCGTCAATCTTATTTGACAGAAATTTGTGGGGAGTGGTCTAGCTACATCTGGTCGCTGAACGTGGTATATAGACATTTATCTAGCTAAGGAACACCATACCGAGAAGAATTAGCAATGGGCCGTAATGTGAGTGCATATTAATTTATGTTGATCGTGGTGTTAATCCAAATCTTTGATTCAGAAAATAAAACGTCCCTTTCAACACGTATATCATAAACTACTATTTTTAAAATAATTTTAGTGAAGTTTATTTACGACTTATTTGTAAACTTAAACGGCTCAAGTTTACGTAAAATTAAATTCAAAATTGAGACCCACGAAATTAATTTACTTTGGAAAATTTAACAATTTCGCACATCCCTGTAAACATTTCCCAACAAACACCCTTTATGTTAATTTATAGATGACTAAAATCTTTCTCGTCCGTAATTAAAATTAATTTTTCGTACGAATCGATAAAGAAATTTTCTACTTCACTTATAAATAATAATTTTTAATCGCGTTTAATGGGTAAACAAATAATTTTTTAATTAAATAAAAAGCCGCCACTAAATTATCGAATAAACAGAGTTGTTTAGTAAAGGTTTAAATAAAATATTCGATCAAATAAAGTACAATTATAATAATTTATGTTAATTACCTAAAAGCTGTTAATTGACATTTTATGGCGATTACGTTAAGCAAACAAATTAACCCAAGTAAGGGTAAGATTTTATAGAGCTATAACAGTTAAAATTTTACGTACTTATTTCTTGTATTAAGTACAAATTTTGTCGAGTAATTAAAATTTTTTTGCGAGCCCTGAAAGCAGATATAGTTGGAAACGATTAATTCGAAGAAAATTGAATCGAGCGTAATGAATAATTAGGGCCGAGTTGTCGTAGCTGCAAGGCTAAAGACGTAACAAAAACCTATCCTCTGGTGCTTCCTAGGTATAAGAAATTTGTGTTTCGTTTCACTACCAAAAACCTAACACGAAATCGTTCAACAAGTTGTAATGTTTAAAGATAGTAAGTAGTAAAATGATAGTAGCGAAGCAGACATTTCATCTTTAAATCATTTCATTTTATAAACTTGCATTGGCTCCAGAACCGAGCATCCTAAATGAACTTATTTTAAGATAATAATTTTATTTTCTTCTTCCTCAATAAAGTAAATCGACTATTTTTATCCAACAATACCAGAAGCAGGGAATACAATAATTTAATAAAACAATAATTTGTCGGATAAAACTTTCCGAATCGATTTTTAAATTCGTAATAAACTTATTAAATTAAAGTTGTAAAATGCAAACTTTGTGTTTTCGTTCTGATTTCGTTTCCGTCAATTTTCACAAAAGCGGCGGTTTTAAAATGGCGGTTGAAATATAAAAGAAACTCATTTTTGAGGACTTAGC
This sequence comes from Malthinus seriepunctatus, assembly GCA_963924605.1. Classification (NCBI taxonomy): domain Eukaryota; kingdom Metazoa; phylum Arthropoda; class Insecta; order Coleoptera; family Cantharidae; genus Malthinus; species Malthinus seriepunctatus. Next base: position 325,388 of record OZ004602.1, read on the forward strand.
TACTTTTGTTTCTTTTTATACAGCAACATCCAGTAGGTTAATCTCGCGCCATCGAGTGAAGACGATAGTTTTTCCCAAGTTGACTTCTGTAAATAAAGAAGCACAAAATCACTTTGAAATTCTTAACACGTCCACAATTCTAATTTGGACCTCATACTTGGGCATTTAAGAAGAAGAAACCCGATTTTTAGTTTTTAATTAATTTTCACAACAATCCAATTAATAGATTAAATTAAAACGTGACCCTTTTGGATATCTATATAGAAACGGGATGTTTCAAAATTAGTGCCACATAAGAAACTTAAGACTTTAGAAATTTGAGCTAGGTTTTTCTAATTTTGAACGATATTATGCATTTTAGTGTATTTGAGATGTAAATAGCGCTTTTAAAATTTAAAAAAATATGGATCATAACATTTAAATTACCAAGACTAGATACTGCATGACAGATTTACGATGGCGAGCGGTGGGGATACGCAGATCACTAAAGTTGTATTTAAATTTAAAACAAACGCAGTAGTAAAAGTATTTAAATTATTAAAGAGGCGTGGTCAAATCTGCGCGAACTTATCCCTACCGCTCGCCAGCATAATTCTGTCTTGTTGAACCTAACTTGCTAACTCAAAATCGCAAAAAATGCAGTTACGATACTCTTTCTTAGGACAGGAGTACAGGGTAAAGAGAAATGGATCCAAAGAAATATCTCTGAAGTGGAATTGGCAATTGTAGGGAAATTTTGGAAGCATGATACATGGCACATACGATGTACTTATACAATTAGGCATAAATATACGCACAAGACGTCGTTTTAACCACAACACTAATCGTACGTTTGAGGTATTACGTTTATTGTGATTGAAGCCTAACTGTGCCTAGAAAACATTAAATACACATAAGTTGCATCGTGCTACAACAATAATAATGTTGTATAATTTAGTAGCCTATAGAATGTTCAATTAGAAAAATTTAAAGTTAAAATAAACTGTCACACAGCAAAACAGCGTTGCCAAGCTTCTGGTTTATGAAAGAAAGAAATGAAAAACAATCCATTCTGTACAAATAACCTTTACAAACAAAATAACAGTTATTATAAATTTACAGAAAGTGAAAAATTATAAAAGAATTATTGGATAACGTCGAGTGTCTAATTTAATAACTTAATGCACGATTTTATACATACATAAACATATACATACATACAGAGAGCGCGTAAAGTATGGAATAATCAAATTATTTTTTTTCTTGATAGGAATATCAAAAAACGGTTGTACACATGAAATTGATTTGTTTTAAAACAAACATTTTCTTAAGATTTCCATTTTTCTATCCCTCGCCCCCTTCGAGCACTGACGTCATCGAAGACTTTTTTAAATTGCAACCCATAATTTTTTTTGATATTTGGATAGATTATGAAATTCTGATATAGCAATAAGCATATGTTTGCCCTTCAGACTTACAGTTTCGAAGATATTAATTTTTAAATGTATAGACCGGTGGTGGTTTTTTTAAACGAAAGTAAATTTTTTTAAAATTTATTAGAAAAAAGATGCTGGCAGAAAGCATTTCCCAGTTTTTTCAACGAAAATTATTTTACTGATGAATTTTATCAATCATCAAGTGAAATAATTTTTTTTTTGGAAAAACTAGGAAATGCTTTTTGTAGGTTTTAGCATCAATATTAAACCAAGCCAGCATCGTTTTTTCAATAAAAAATTTTTGCTTTGAAATCAGAATTTCATAATCTATTCAAATACGTAAAAAAATAAGGATTGCAATTTAAAAAATCTTCGATGACGTCACTACTCGAAGGGGGTTAGGTGTAGAAAAAAGAAAATCTTTCTAAAATGTTTGTTATAAAATAAATCAATTTGACGTGTCCAACCGCTTTTTGATTTTCCTATCAGGAAATAAATAATTCTATTATTCCACACTTTACGCGCTCATTGTAGATAATATGCGAGTTCTAGAATTATTGTACATTTTACCTGCATATTTCATATAAATAACCTATAGGTAACTCATTAAGAATTCAAAGAGTTACACCACCATTAAATTTTATTCACATTAACGACTTCGCTTGTGATATCAAATCAATTTCGAAACGTAAATAAATTTGTAAAAGTTTCCTCCACATCAAAATTTTTCTTTAAAAAAATATATTTGCACCGTTACATGGAGCGTCCTAGTGGTAAATGTAAATAAATATTTTTTAATTCATCTCCACAGTAGTTTTTGCACTTATTAGGGACTTAATACCCAAGAGAAATAAAACATGTTTTTGGAGAAAATAAATTCATTAAGAAAATTCATTTCTTTGAAATTACCTCTTTAGCGAGCCCAAAAAATGGGCTGATAATTTTCGATTACATAAAATAAAATATGAAGCTTTGCTTGATCTTATCGCAAACAGTATTATGCCAAATTTAAATACCTACGTCAATTTGTTCTCAAGATATGTATACAGGGTGATTCTAAACTATTGTAAAAATAATTAAGGGGTAATTCTTGGGCTAATTTCACACTTCACTAAAGTTTAAATGAACATACGTCCAAATTGACATAGTTACAAGGTGCTTAACAATAATAAAAAATGCAGAAAATGCACCCCTTACATTGTATTGTATAGTGGTCACACAGACAAACAGACAGTCGGGCCGATAGATGAGGCAGCTAACGGGTCCAGCTAGCTAGACGGTAATTTTATAGCAACTGTAAAAAAATAATTTAAAAAAATCCCAATATAGCGAACCCAAATCTCATTATTTATGTAAAGATACGCAACAATTATCGATTTTTTTAACTTACAAGTCTATTTTAGTCGCACACACGTTGAAATATTTACAAATTGTTTATTTTATACGTTTTAATTATGTTTAATAACGTGATGTAAACGAAATTGGTTTATTAAAAGCAAAATTCCTTATTAAAAATAGACCGTTACATGATCTTTAATTATTAGTTCGTTAGTTATTCGCTATGAGCACCACGGCTACAAATAATGATAATAAAAGTATCTTTTGTACATTTTTTAATTATTAACATTTTCGAGAGCTCGTTTTAAAAATGTACAAACTTAAAATAAAAGTCGAGTACAAACATAAATGAGGTTAAGTGGAATACGAGATGAAAAAGGAAAGAAGGAGATTTTTGGTGCAGCGTCGTTAAAAGTGGACGTATGTCAAAGGTGCACTACCTGTTGAGTGTAAACCGAAGAAGCGCAATGTGGATCTTCCAAAAAAGTACGCCTTCGATAAATTATTAAAGCATTAGGCGAGGTTTGAGTATTTTTTTTATAAACAAACGCTTTGCTAAATTTCTAACAAAAGCCGTAAACTCGAAACAAAATAGAGCTTATGGTCGAGCTTTAGGTAAAACAAGATTTTTAGAAACATGTGGAAAGCGAAAGCTTTCCTCGATTGTGGTAAGAATTGAAACGGGACGAAAGTAAGGGTGCGATGAGTTGAAAATGAGTCGATCAATAAATGAGTTCAATTGGACACAATGTTGGACGTAGGAGATTTTCTTCTTTAATTTTATTTGTTATAAATAAACATTAAAATTTTTTGCAACGACCTTGTATATACTAAATATTGATCTTTTATTAATTGCATCAGTAACACTAGCTCGTCGAGACATATTAAACTGTTACTTTACGTTTTAAGAAAATTCAATTATGTAAAAAAATAAAGGGCCGTTGCAGAAACTCGATACGAAATACCACTCACCAAACCAGTAAATTCAAATAGGTGTTTATAAATATTATACAGAGAGTTATTATTTAATGAGCCAACAAATACGAATGGTTTATGAACGGGTTGACGATAATCTGGAGGCATTATTAGTTTTTTACAATATGCATTCAGGTTCTGTAACCAAGTTTTTCTCTATGACGCGCAGTGGAATTTTTGGCTAGGAGAAGCTCCAGCTAAAGCCTGACCTAGGCCCTCCGAAAACAGAGAAAACATTGAACAGTGTGCTGTTATTTCATTAAACGCTATTTTAAATTTTAATGCTTAAGAACCCCCGGGGCCCAGGGTTATTCTACTCCCACGGCTTCAATCGATTGGTTATAAAGGAAAGCGAGGAGAGAACGAACTAAGTTTTTAAAGATACGTAGCGGTGGTTGCCGGTGGTTCTTAAGTTCAAATTTCGCGCCTTTACACCACCGTGGTATTTCAACCCTTGCTGCAAGAAGGCATCTACACCATCGGTCCCAGGGAATTCATCGTCGATCTTCACATGGTCTACACTTGAGATCTTAATTAATTAGTTACTAAAATATTATTAATAAATAAAATAAAGTAATTAATTAATTATTAATAAACAATATAACACACATAATTAACTGAGGCGTCACTGGACGTCGGTATACAGTTTCATGATCGATGAAGATCTTTGGGACCAGTGGTGTAGATGCTCGCTTGAGGTAAGGGTTGAAGGCTCAAACCGTTTTGGTTTAATACGAAAAAACTAATTATGTATTTCCTTGTACCTTTGTAGGGAAAAACTTTCGTATGTAGATTAGTTGGGTTAAATCGACCCTATTTTAGGTATAGTCAGGTATAGTATTTGGGGTTCCTTTTATGCACCGCAATTTTAGTCCACCCCGTACATTATTTCTCAATTTAAAAAAAAATGTAAAAGGCGGTGATTCTGTTGTTTAACGTCGCCCCACTCGAAATTGAAGACACGGGTTCACAACTTGTGGTAATAATAGACGAACAGAAGTGTGTAATACTTGCCACCTTTTCATTATAACGCTAATCTCACGTTTAGCGACCGTACTTGTTAATTCATTATAATGTGACCGAATAAGTAAAAAGAAGCTACAGTCAAAACCGGTTATAACGACTTTTCAGGGACAGCAAAATTCGATCGTTATAAGTATAATCGATAGTCGTACTAAGCAATACCTATGTTTTTAAGCAAAACTATGCAAAAACAAAAAACGATTTGTACATTTCGTCGTTATATCCGATATGTTGTACAAAGCGATGTCGCTATAACCGATTTTGACTGTATTATCAAAAATTGTAAAAATACTTGAGGTGTTGTTATATTTAGAATAATTAAGAAAACGGCTCATTGTACATTGAAAACAATCTGGTGCTGATTGTAGTCGTAAATGGAGCCATTAAAGTTGACGCCATCTTTTATTCGGCCTCTCCATCGTGTGCATTAAAACATAATCCTAATTAAAGAGAAAAAAATTGAAATTTTAATATTTAAAATAACTTTCATTTTTCTCATCTCTTTGATTAGAATTTATTTTTTTAGAAAGAAAAAAATTGGAATCAAATATTTTGATTAGTTTTTATATGGAAAGAAGCTTTTTAGCAATTTTAATTTGATCGCTGATAAAATTGACTGTCGCGTCAATCAGTTAAAACCTCTTACAGCTCCCTTTCGAGAGATTTAGAAGCCCATAAAAATTTTAAAAGTACATACTACAAAAGTAAATTAAATAAATTGACAGTTAAAGAAAAGGCATTTAATCAAGAGCACACATAGAAGATTTTGAATCGAAAAAACACGGAGAAAATTAACAAAAAAAGTGGATTAGTTTAAAAAGAAGATTTAATAAAAATTTTGACCAAATTTATGATGGAAAATTATTTTTCTCTCATTCATATATATTTTCCTCTTATACTGCCATGCAAAAAAACGAGACCCAGAAAGCTTTTTAAACGACTCCTAAGGGTATTGTCCCTTTAACGGGCTTCTCAATAAATCGAGACCAATTTTTTACGAATTTAAATGAAGACCAAATTTATTACAACTCATAGTAAACACAAAAGTCGAGCCGACATAATTTTCTTCTTCTACAACTTCCTAATTAAATTTAAAATTCAAACAAAAGTCGAATTACGCTCACCCTCTAATAGTTTAACTTATATAACATCTATATACGAATTAGGTAATTTATATAAATTTTTATTAAAAAAAATAAGTTAAAACCAAGTTTACGACGCCAAAACAATAAAACTATTTTATGCTCCGTAATAAACGTAGTAAACAAACGTAAAACTTCAGGATTAAGATTTTAGTCTAAGATTATCGATTTACACCAACATTTATTTGTTTTTCTTTTATACGCAACTAAGTACCCACTCTTTAAAAAGCTTTCACGTAACGTCTTGGTCTTCAACACTAAATTTAATTAAAACTAAAGCTTTAACTTTAAACGACTAATAATTATTTAAACTTCTCTTTAACAACTCAAAATGTCTTTTAGGGATTATCTAAGTTTGTACACCTCCGACACCAGTCCTTCTTACACTCTAGATTCAAAATGGCTCTCAAATTGGCCCATTATTTTATCTATTATCAAGGTTTATGGCTTTCTAAACAACATCCTCTTTGTACTTTAATTATTATTGAGCGTCGTCATTACGCATCTTCTGCTCGCGTCTCGCCACCTCGAGGAAAATTTCCTCTTGGAAAATTTCATTTTTTTACACCTTCCAATTCTTGATGGAGACTAATCTTATTAAGTTTAACCTAAATCAAAAGCACTCTTCTCCGTTTACAAACATAACGTGAAAAATGAAGTTACTTCAAACATTGTTTGCGAACAGTTAAATAAATGGCGCTTCCTGTTGAGAGTTTCTTTAAAACTATAAAACGTGTGTTTAAGGAAATAATGCTAGGATGCTAGAGCTTGAACTTTACATGCAATTTTGGACTGTCGGAGAAAACAAAAAAGAGCAAAACGGTTGTGGATTCTACAGCGATTCAAACTATGCAAACGAGCTTTTGAAAATAGTGGTAGTTTTAGCAAGTTTACTCTAGGTTTGATACTCTATGTATACGACCAATCAATTTAAAGCAATATTCTCTTCCTCAAAGCCACCTCTATAATGTGTTGTTTTTCTATATATATCAATGTGGCATGAAGAAAGCTCGATAGACCGTTTTCTACCTCCAAGAGAATTTTAAAATTTACTGGAACAACTTAATTTGGATGAGAATAAAAAAAAATGAAACTAACGTTTAAGGGGTGGCATTTATGGCATTACAAATAAATGGGGTTTAGACACATTTTTATTCCCTAAGATCTTTAAAATTAGGGGCTCTATTGCAAAAATTTAAAAAATATGTTAAAGCATTTTCATCATCGTCGACACTATTGTCCCCATTATTACTATAAATCCATATAAAATGAGTACAAGTTACATACTTTGTACTAATTCGGCATCTTACCCCATTGTATGGGAGAAATTGCAAAACTCGCTAACTAAATCAAATCTGATGCGCATTTTTTTTAGCAAAAATTACAATAGACGTGAAAAGTACCTTGCTAACAATTCGTCGATATCAATAACGCAAAAAAAACACCTAATAAAATTTAAAAGCTGAGATGCAGCAAAAACTTAGCCAAACAAAAAAAAAGATTTTTATCGATGTTTGCTAGTAGCTTATAAACCAAAGCAATCCATAGATAACAATTTCTGGAGATATGTTAGAGGAATTTCGAAAAATGCTGGGTGGGCATGGGCATCTTGCCCCTCTATGGCGTCTTCCCCCGACTTACCTTATGTAATATAAGTAATATGAGCTGCCATGATAAAAGTCATAGCGTGGATTTTTACACTTTGAGTTGTGAGAGAAAAATAAAGATGGGTGTTTGCGTTCACTTTTCTAATAAAACTAAATAATTTACCGGTATTGTCATAGTAGCACAACGTGTACTTATTTTTCATCCCTTGCTATCGAAAAAGTGAATTTCTTTTCTAATAAATGCCACTCTTAAAAGAGTATTTGAATTGTGCCGGTACTATAAAGCTCTCGACTAATTTAGTTTAACTGTGTGGGGTTGGAGAGGACTTAGAGGCCAAATTACAGCTGTTGCCGACTGGATCAAATGAAGACAGTCCAATCCTGAACAGTTGAACTAATGATCTATCCAAAACTACGACTAAATTCAAGGTATTTTTTGTACGAAAACTCGTCGACATATCCTACCAAAAAGCTACACACAAATATGTTAAACGCGTACTGCGAGAGCTCGTGAAAAATGTTAAAAAAAGCGAATACAAACCGCAGTAACATATTTAAAAAAAAAGAAAATTAGAGAGGAAAACATTTGCGTTAGAAAAATCCATCAAAATTATCAAAGCAATCTCTTTGTTAAAATCTACATGAATCTATTAAAAACAATTTCTCGTTGCTCCTTTAAAAAAATATAAAACTGTTGATTTTACTTGCGGAGAACATCTCTAAAAGCTTAAAAATTAAAGCACAATGCATTTCTATTTTCCTTTGTCCCACTGTAATATCAATTACACTCAAAAAGCTTCCTCCATTGAAAGTATATTTCTTTTTTTTGTCATTTGGCGGATCCGAAATACGTCGGGCTTTTGTAAAAGTACATTAATTTTTTTTCAATCACTTTAAAGAAGTTATAAATACAACTCAATCAAACAAATTCCATTTTCGTAAAACATGGAAGCAATTTAAATATTTTTTTGTGGCAACAATAATTTGGGAGAAAGTTGGGTAATTTATTTTTAACGGTTCGTATAAAAGGAGGAAGGTCGTAAGCTCGTAAGTATACAACAAAAATGAAATTTTTTGTGTATCTTTAATTGTTTAAGCGAACATAAAGTTATAGAAAATAAAGTCGAAAGTATTCGAGCGATGTCGTCTTAAGCTTTGTAAAACTTTCGGTGTTTATCAAAAGAACCCACAAGGGATATGATAATACAAAGCCCGACTGTTGGAAAACATCATGGCGCCAGCGCGTCTCTTTTAACGTTTCTCTTTTTACAAATTTCGACGAGGCGAAAAGCGCGCAGAAACATACAGAAAGCTCCCTAATTGTTTAACACTGGGCAAGAAAAAAAAGACGACCTCAAACGGCATATTAATAAATCGGTTATTAGTAAAGCTTTCTACAAAGTCAATTTAACCCTCGTAAGTAATTTTTACTTCCTCCAAGTTATAATTACTTTTTTTAAATTGATATTTAAAATTTTGTCGCCAAAAATTTAAAAAGAAAATAATTAAAAATGCCCCAACGCTTTTTAAGTTAAAAGTAAAAAGTTAGGTTGCTTTTAGCGCATTATTTAAGTTTCCTCTAGAACTCGTTAAATATGTAGATCAAATTCCCGAGGATAAAAATAAAATCGACGGGATAATGTTGGCCGGTAATATCAATCAATTCTACTCTTTTTTAAAACATTTCTATAATCCATCAGCCAATTTCGTATCATTTCAAAAATAACCTATTTAGTTTTTTGTCGGGGGTGAAAAAATCAAACTTTGAGGATGGGGCGAAATTAAAATAGTTAAAAGTGAAAGAAGAAGGTTTTATTAAGTGCGTCTATGAAAAGAGTGCTCGAGAAGGCTTCTCATTACGATGCAATTGTACGAGGGTAGGATAAACGATCGTAAAGAAAAGAAAAGACAGCGAAAGTGTAGATTACTATGCTCCAAGAGCTATTGACTACAAAGGAATTAGTAGTGAGAAACAAGAGAGTAATTACGTCGTCGATATTTAAAGATAAAAAGTCAATACGTTATGGGTAGTTACCATTAAATTCGTACTAGGGGACCGCGTAGGAAAGAAAATTTAAGAAATTCCTAAAGAAAATTACACTTGAAATCGTTTATATTTTTTTCTATTTTGCGTTTGTAATATAATCATTACAGCATCAAAAACCGTCAAAAACGATGTTGTAATGTTCTACTTTTATAAGTACCATTTCTAGTTTTTTTTAGTTTGAGATTGGTCGACATTGGTAATTAAAATAAATATTTTGACATATGATACAAATCAATTATGTAAAAATTATTCTTAATTTTAAAAAATAATTACAAAAAATGCTTATTAAGTAATAAATACCAAAGGAATAATGTAATTTTTACGTAAATTGATTAGTATTAAAGTTAAAAATATTAAAATCAAACAAACTTTACCGCCATCTCTTGGTAAAATCTTAAATGTTTAAATAAACGTCAACTGTCAGTAGGACCAACTTAAGAATTTAAGCAATAAAATTCTCTAGGTAACACGATTTTTTTAGAATAAATTTTTTAAATAAATCATTGCAAAATAGAAAAAATAGTATAAAACACTTGTGTCCGTCAAAATGCTATCTTGTGACACATGTATTTTAATATACTATTTTATAACCCTGTGCAATGTTTTCATTAATTGAAAATTATACTTTTTATCATAGGTTAATCAGGCTCGGGAAAGCCAGGAAATAAATCAGGAATGGCCAACAAGTCGATTGAAGTCAATCTTAGCGATTTTTGGTAGATCATAGCCGACAGGAGAGATTTTAACACGCAAACGCAACTTATAAGGGCTATTTGTCGTGGACTAAATATCATACTAACTGTTAGTAACTGAATCAACTCAAGCAGCAAAAGCACGGGAATCTAAGCTTTAACGCCGTGCACGGTCGTGCTTCGAAATTTCTACGCATTTTTAAAGCTTAGATTCCCGTGCTTTTGCTCCTTGAGTTGATTCTGTTACTAACAGTTAGTATGATATTTAGTCCACGTCAAATAGTCCTTAGTCGAAACAAACGGTCGTGGTTCTTTTAGTATAAGAAACTATGTCAGAATAATAGCTGACTCATCACGTATTTTTGGTCAAACATCAAAGTGACCTTTGATGTAATTTGCCCTATTTCTAATCTGATTAATTTAAATAAAGTTAAGCTATTCTTAAAATTTTTGACAAGAATGGTCTTAAAATATTAGACAAGATTTTGTTTCCCATTTTGCAGCTTAAAATTTCGAAATAGCCCAAATGACATTAAAATTCACTTTGACGTTTGAACCCAAATGGCTGACGAGTCAGCTGCCTGTATCACTGTTGACGTCAAGATTTTAATAGGTAAATCGCGACACATTTTTAAGAAAAATAGTCGATGGTATGTTTAGTAAAGCTCCCAACTCCTGACCTAAGGTACAGCCAGCCTCACAATTAATGGCCAACCTGGCTATACGTTTAGCACGAATTGTGGATGTAACCATCAGACCACCCCCTACTTAAATAGAGGGGTAACTTTATTTTGCCAACAAGCACTAAATCAACAACCTCCTCTTCGGTCCTTTTGTCGTTGTTGGCTAATAACCACCCTGGCTATACGCCAGGTACGTAGTTTTTAGATCCAATTTATGCCGCTGTAAAAAATTGAGTAATTTGAGTAATTCGACGTGGCGTCCAATCTCCATATTATGGTCTCCACGAAATTTACAGAGTGACTTCAGTGGATCTGAAATCTACGTACACTCTAAAAAATTTACGTAATTTTACGGTAGTAAAATAGTAATTTTCCCTAATTTTCGAAGTAAAATTACGTTAAAATTCGTGGAAATGCAGTTTTACCTCAAATATTTAGTATTTTTACCAAGTAAATAATTATTTTAAGTAAAATTACTTGTTGCTTAGTAAAATTGCACCAGTATATTGTAAAATTTCAGTTATTTAAAACGTAAAGTTTAAAAGTTTTAGAGGCCCATTGTAAAATTACTCATTTGTTGGGTAATTTCACAACCACTTGTAATTTTACATATTATTATTTTCACTCTAAAATTTTTTTGTAATTTTACGGTAGTAGAATATTAATTTTAGAAGTAAAAATACACTAAAATTCGTGAAATACAATTTTACCTGAAATATTTAGTAATTTTGCCAAGTAAATAATTATTTCAAATAAAATTACGTTTTGCATAGTAAAATTACAGCAGTAAAATTTCTGTTATTTAAAATGTAAATTTCGAAAGTGTTAGAGATCCATTGTAAAATTACTTATTTGTTGGGTAACTTTACAACCACTTGTATTTTTTCATACTTATTTTATAGGGGATTTACCGAAATGTGTAAACTCATCTATTTCGTGTGTATACGGTGGTACGAATACGAGCGAAATAAAACGGCGGAAATGCATGTGATTCAAAGTGTTGATTGTTGAAAAACGTGTTCGGCGAAAGTGTGTGCAATTTGTGCTAACGGTAAGCTTCTTGTTATTTTAATAACTTACACATGAATTTCATAATAATAATTAGTAATAATCAAAGATTTTAGTATACGTAAGTGTTTCTAATAGTTAAAGTATTGTACGAGTAAAATTTATTACAATTTTTGTATATTTTTGCCCCCTTTCTTTGATAAGTACTAATTGTAATTATATAATTGTATCAGTACGTTTAAAAATTGAGGCAAGAAGGTAAAGAAGTAAATAAAATAAACCAATAATAATATAATTATTGGTTCATTATTTTAAAGATTTTGCCTAGGTTTGTGCTAAAATGTAGAATGTAATGTAACCTTGGCAGGAATCGTGGCGTCTTCGCAGGATAAATAAGACGCTGAGTTCGCGATAAATTTGCACCATTGTGAAATCTTTTAATTATGTGTTTAGGATATCGACTGCCTACAAAAATAGGGTTCTATTATTATGGGCATAATATCTAACTCTATTATTATGGGCAGTCGATATGTTTATAATTAAATTGAAATGTAGTTGAACAATTACCTACATAAATTGATATTCCAAATTTCAAAGCGTAATCATAATAATGGGAAATTGGCTGTATCTGAATTTTTAATTTTTATTAATGCCAATGAATAGAACAACTAAACGCCATCAATTCTGTTTTAGTCTTTTTTCTACAGTGTCCGCAAAAAAGTCTGCATCATATGGGATTTTTTTTTATTATGCATATTTTTCGAAAATAGTTTTTGGCATCATTGTGTGCATGAAATAAAACCAAAAAGGCGCCAAAAATATTAGTTATGTCAAAATCAAAATTATATATTTTTTCTTAAACTTTGTATTTAGTATCTTGAGGAGAATAGAAAGAATTTTCCCTTATTATGTTTTTCTCTGTTTTGAAGAATAAGGGCATTTTTGGGCAATCGAAACTTTCAAAAGACGATTTGGCAGCGTTGCGTAAATGACATAACTAATATTTTTGGCGCCTTTTTGGTTTTATTTCATGCAGACATTGATACCAGAAACTATTTTTGAAAAACATGCATAATAAAAAAAAATCCCATATGGTGCAGACTTTTTTGCGGACACTGTATAACTCTAAAATTAGCTTAAAAATAATTTTTAAAAGTACTTATACAAAAAAATGTCGTTTTCATTTGTGACAACATCGCCTACAAAGCAAGTGAGGTTTTACAATCGAAAGTAGTTAGACAGAGATAGATAATTGTTATTTTTTTTGAAAAATGTAATTAAGGGGTATCAATACCTACCTCAAACCATTAATTTATTTTTAAAGGGTGGTCGAAATTGGATGTTTGAATAATGAATCTCGAATTTACAAACATAATTTCTGGGGAATCCCCTACTTATCCGTCGGTATACATATTTGCTTATTGCTTTTTTTAATGGTTCAAACAACAATTAACCGCCTATAGTAGTATAATGTTTGCAACACTGTTTTGTTCCAGATTGCAGATCATTCTATTTTGATAATTATGCCCTTCAAATGTGCAGTGTGTCAGAAGGCATTCATTTATTTAAAAAATTATAACAGTCATCAATATAGTCATAGGAATATTTTAAATTCACGCTTCTATTGTAAATACACTAATTGTTATGCGGAATTCGCCAAATTTAAAACTTTTCGAATGCATTTATATAGAAAACATGCAAAAAAGAAAAATATCCGAACTGTTGAATTTTATTATTGCAATATCAAAGACTGCGAATTTAAAACGGGAATAAGAAGTAGGTTAGCTTCTCACGTATACAGTCACATTAAGGAAGGCGTTACGGTCACATGTCCATACTCGGGTTGCCTAAAACCACAACATCCATTTAGGACTGTTTCAAATTTAAAATCACACTTTTATCGCTCCCATTTTAAAAATTTTGATAGAAATGCTTATCAATTACCAGAGTTTTCTGAATTTCAAACTAAAGATTCATTGGTTACTAGTCAAAATGAAAATAATTCAGATCAGGAAGAAGAGAGGAAAGGTGAGACAAAATACGCAGAGGAACTTGATGACGCTGGGGAAATTGAAGAAATGACTTTCGATGAAGATGATTACATAAAATCTCTGGCCACAACATATTTAACATTGCAGTCAAAACATTTTCTTTCCGATTGGGCGTTGCAAACTCTCATTGATGGTATATCAGATATTAATCGCATTACATTAATGAAATGTACTACATTTTTACGGCAGTCAGGCTTAGAATTACCATCGAATTTTAATTTATTTGAAATAGCTCATAACCCTTCTGAAGGAATTTTGCGTTCACCATACATCAGAAAAAAATATTATAAAAATAATTTTGATTTTGTTAATCCAACTGTTATTAATTTGGAAAGAGTTAAAGAAAAAAATATTAGTTTCTGTTATATATACCTATATTGGAAACCATTCAGAGTCTTCTAAAAAATGACGATGTGTATAAACAATGGTCAGAAAATAGAACATCTGAAGGTGCTATACTTGCTGACCTAATAGATGGAGATTGTTATAAAAATAACAAATTTTTTAAAAACAATCCCAAAGGATTGCAATGTGTATTTTATCAAGACGCGTTCGAGGCTTGTAATCCTTTGGGCTCCTCTAGAAAGATTCATAAAATTGTTGGAATATACATGTTTCTCTCTAATATACCCCCATTCAATAGATCCAAAGTTGATCAAATTCAGTTAGTAGCTCTCTGCTTAGAAAGTCAAGTCAAAAAGTATGGCTTCCATAAAATTTTGGAGACACTTATTCGAGATGTTCGTATTTTAGAAACTACTGGCATAAAAATTAGAAACGATGAAATTGTAAAAGGAACTATAATTGCTTTTTGTGGTGATAATCTTGGTAGCCACCAAATAGGAGGATTTTCTGAAAATTTCAGTTCAAACAAACATTTTTGTCGATATTGTTATGCTACGAAAACTGATTTTGAAAAGGATATAAACAAAAAATTTCCATTTAGAACAGTAACTTCGCATGAAAATGATGTAATGATGATGATGACTAACGATGAACCTTTTAATGGAATTAAACGCGATACCATACTGAACAACTGTAATTATTTTCATGTTAACAATCCGGGATTGCCTCCTTGCCTAGCCCACGATATTTTCGAAGGAATAGTTCCATATGACATGATGCTTTGCATAAATTCATTAATTTGCAAAAAATATTTCACTTTAGAAATTCTGAATCAAAGGTTTCAAAAAGTGCGCTTTCTTAATGAAATCAAATACGATAAAGTTCCTCTTTTAAAAAAAGGTGATAAACTTCTGGGAAGCGCAACAGAAAATTTAAGATTGATGATAATATTCCCTTTTGCTGTATATGATGTTATTGATGATACAGATCTATGCTGGGAAATGATCATGACACTTCGAGAAATTTGTTGTTTATTACTTTCCACCAAAATACGTCATAGTCAGGTAGCTTATTTAAAATCACTCATTGGAGAATATCTTCATTTGAGAGTTCAAATCTTTCCAAGTACAAAGCTTAGGCCGAAGCATCACTATTTACAACATTATCCATATCTTACAATGAAATTTGGCCCTCTAAAACATCTTTGGACTTTAAGACATGAGAGTAAGCATCGTTTTTTTTAAAATATACTTAAACATTGTCCAAATTTCAAAAATCCTTTATATATGTTGAGTGAAAAACATCAATTACTTCAGGCATTACATTCGTCACAAGGTGTTTTGTATATGAACAAAGTTGATGCAGATGAGGCAGTAGAATTTATGAGTGATAATTATGAGCCCGATCTATCTTTGATTATAAATAATTGTTCTTTCATTGGAAAAAAATTTATATCTTTCAATGCTACGTTTCGAGGAATTACTTATAGAGATGGAATGTATTTATGTTGTGGAAAAACTGAGTATGGAAATTTTATTTTGTGCCGTTTAAAATACATAGTAATTAATTTGACTTACGATGCTTTATTTTTTGTGGGGCATTCGGTGAACATTATTTTTAATAAACAAATTGGTCTCTATGAAGTTGATGATATTCTAAACTCAATTTCTGGCACACATCTCAATGATCTGCTTTCACATGAGCCTCTTTTACAATATCTAACTCCCGAAAACAATTCTTTTTTCTATTTCAGAAGTGCTCCATTGGATTCCTTATAGCGGGTATGTTCAACTTTTACTGAAATATGTACATTTAATACCCATTAACCCCCAAGCAAAAAAATTCAAATTTTTAAATTTCAAAAAATAATAAATGTCAAAAATGGTAATGGTACGATGGCGATGGTTAACTAATTTATTAATTTTTCATTCTTTTACAAACAGGAAGATTTTATCATTATTTTTGTTTTATCTGGGTAGGTCCATCTCGATTATACTTGTTCATCATCGTTATTATGATTTTTAAGATTTGGAATTCTACTCGAACTGGACGATTTTTTGTTACAGTACCAGATGACGATTATATTTACGATAATTTAATACTTGAAGGTGAGTGAAAACATTGGTTCATAAACATTCTCTTGTAAGTATCTTTTTTGCAGCTTCTAATAAATTAAATATAGCTGGATCAAGTCTTGTATTAGAAAGTGATGGCACTGTTGTGGATAATGATGAAATACTCAGGGAAATGAAAAGCTCAGTATTCATCCTTTTAAAAAAGGATGATATTTGGCAACCTCAAATAGTTTCCAGTCCATTAAACGAGCATTCATTCCATAGTGCTAGCACTCTCTCAGTGATAAGTCGTGATACCTCTCCTGACTTCAATCGGTCACTGTCAATTTCCTCAAGTTCGAGTTTAAGCTCTCACGGGAGAGTAAGTGAAACAACCTGGCAACTGTTCGAAGTTCCATGGAAAAAATTGTCAGCTTGTACATTAAAGAATTTGGAAGAAGATATAAGGGATAAGAGGAGCATAACAGAAGTTATCCATCTTGTTGTAGCGGAGCTGCAACAAATTAAATCAAACGTACCAGCCAAAGGCTTAAAATGTGTTGCACATAAACTAATTTCAAGATACCCAATTATTTTTCGCGATGTTGATGACGACGGAGTGATTATTGGAGATGGGAGTCACACCGTATTCTCTAAACTCCACGAAAGAATTAATTATTTAAACCGAGCGAAAAAGACTATGAAGACTTCTGAAGACTCGACAAATTCTCCACATGTTAGTAAAAGAAAGAAAATGTTGGAACACCAAGCAGGTTGCTCCAATTGGCAACCTGATCCTGAACCAAATAAAACAGAATTGAGCCTAGAAGAAATACAGGAAAACTTGAAAGCTATTAATTTCCAAGAAACTTTCTCCGATGAAACATTGAATTTACTAAATCTAACCTATTCGGCTCAGCGAACCTATCTTAATCAAATAGTACCACCTTCAGTAAATCACATTGCAATAGATTGGCCGGTTCTACTATCATATAATGGAATTGCTTGGCATTACCAAAAACTAATGGAACAAAATATAGAGGTTCTCACAACAAACATGTCAAATAAAGCGGAAAAAATAATTTTATTTGGAATTAAGAAAAACTATGTAACCCGCATACCAGATACTATTCCAGAGAAAATGATAATGGTTTTAAAGATTTTTGCGAACCATTTTCGTGAAAACCTAAATTTCCTGATAACCACGATTCTTGTAAGTATATATTGTTTGAAGTTCATTGTTTTTGATTTGTAAATTGTTTATCTTTTTTTAGGGCGAATCTGATCTGGATAACATGCAGAATGCACCCGTTATCGTTTCATTTCCAAAAGGTATCTTTTTTCTTTTAACCAAATTTTATATTTATAACTATGTTAATTAATTGTTCTAGTTGATGACGAAGACCTTAAATATTTTATTATATTAGAAAAGAAAAAAATAGATGGTGGAACCCCCAATTTTTCATTGGCACTGCAAAGTCTTTTTGCTTTATATTATAACTTTAATTTAGCGTATCCGAAACAAATATGCTGTACTTTGGAAATGATCCAACGATATTTTATGAAAATACATCCAGATCAGGGAACGAAAAGTTCAAAAGTCACGAAAACAAAAATTGTAGGTTTAATGAATAAACTTAGAGATTAGTTTCTAAGTAAAAACCTACAGGGTGGTGACCGGACCTTTCGGTCATAGGGATTTAACAACATGTAAAATTATACTTTGGTGATTTGTAGCTTTAAAATTTTCTGCTCTAAAACTTTTATTTGAAGATTTTTTCTAAAGTTAATTGGGAAGCAGGAAATTACCAAAGTATGATTTTACATTTTAAATTCCTATGACCGAGAAGCTCGGTCA
Source organism: Malthinus seriepunctatus (assembly GCA_963924605.1). Taxonomy (NCBI): domain Eukaryota; kingdom Metazoa; phylum Arthropoda; class Insecta; order Coleoptera; family Cantharidae; genus Malthinus; species Malthinus seriepunctatus. The sequence goes on from OZ004602.1 coordinate 343,626, forward strand.
CCACTCTTGTATACCTGATGGATGATGGAAAGTTTATTTGAATTTTTAGTTTTTTGAGTAAATGTTTGAGTAAACCCATGGTTTTAAGAAGAATCGAGTTTTTAATACCAGATAAGAAATGTTTTTGTTTTTTATATTACTGAAATGTATTAACTTGTTTCGTTTCAATCGTTACTATAGTTTTGAGAAGAATCGAGTTTTTTATACCATGATAAGAGTTTTTTTTTGTTTTTTTGTGTTACTGCAATGTATTAACTATTTGCTTTTAAATCATTAAAAATTATTGGATTTTCAAGAATATTCACCTCTACTTATTAACTAATAATTATTTTTTTTTTATTACTCATATAGGTATACTATGGTTTTGAGAAGAATCGGGGTTTTAATGCCATGATAAGAATTGTTTTTGTTTTTTTATATTACTCAATGTACCTACCTATTAACTTGTTTCTTTTCTATTATTAAAAATTATTATATTTTCAAGAATATTTTTTTAAATCGTACATTTTTTTAGAATACTGAATATTATTTTCTATTTGTCTTAAATTTGAAACCATGAGTGTGTGGAAATACTTTTTTTGTTTCCTTTTATATATAGGTACAAATTGTGCAGGCAACTTTTCTGATTATAATTTTTATAACAAAATTAATACTTTTTTTTGTATTTGTATAAATGTTTTACAGATATGTAGTTACATAACTATTACTATAAGTATTGAAATAGTATGAAAAGTACCTTTGTATGTAATTTTTTACAGGTATTGATGAAAATTAAAAAGTAAATTTTAGTCAAACTTGCATTTTTACCCGTTAATTTTACAATCCTGCTAATGAAATTTCCTTGTGAAAATTACATGGGAAAGTATATTTACGTGGTATTTTTACTATTTAAAAGTATTTATACTATTGCAAATACCCATTTGTGAAATTAAAATTCAACTGTAAAAGTACAAAGAAAAGTAATTTTACAGCGGTAAATATTTTTTCGAATGTAATTTTTTACAGGTAATGATGAAAATTACAAAGTAAATTTTAGTCAAACTTGTAATTTTACCTGTTAATTTTACAGTTGCTTATGAAATTTCCTTGTGAAAATTACATGATAAAGTTTTTTTACGTGGTATTTTTACTATTGAATTGTATATATACTATTGTAAATAGTATTTGTAGAAGTTAAATTTCACGAAACTGTAAAAGTACAAAGAAAAGTAATTTTACTATAAAAATTGTAGGTAGAAGAGTTGCCTACAATTTTTATAGTAATTTTACATAATTTTTTTTTAGAGTGTAGTACGATAAGCTGTCGAAAATATTATTATCAAGTATTTGACACCCAGACTAATAAAGACTTGGTCTGACGTCTATAATTTCTAGAGTAGAACAAGCAGACCGTTATTCGAAACGTCTGGTAAATTAACAACTTAAACATTTAAGCCTCGAGTTGAACCCTTTGTAAAAATTTTATTGCAAAGAACAGCACCCAGGTCCTACAAAATAAACAAAAACAAACGTTTTCTGTTATTTTTTTGAAAAAAAGTTTAAATTATTTCGTTCCGCGGCGTTAGTAATGAATTTCTTTTGAAAAGAAAAAGCAGTAATTACTTAAAAGTTTTATATAAAACAAAGAAAATTAGTATGCAATTTTAAATTAGACAAGTCCCTCGAACTACATTATTAAGACAAATGCCCTTTTTTATCTTTAAGTCTGTTTAATCGTTTAATATTCAAAGTATAGTAAAAGGGTTGGAAAATTTTCTAAATTATTACGAGTCGTACAGGAAAACTTTAAAGAATTTGCATAAATTATCTGTAAAAAAACACTTCTGGAAGCGACTTGCTCTTTCATTTTTATTAAATGTAAAATTGCCGAGAAATCAAATCCTACACTAAACTAATACTTTTTAATAAATAGAGCACGGATCGACTGCGAAAATTTGTATTCCTCACGCACACTTAGGTAAGATAAAATTATAATCAACCGAAAGCTTCTCAACTTGGAAGAAATAGCAGTAGGAAGCCATTCCGACTTGCATTTAATTACCACTTCTAATAGCACTTTACTAAAAGTACCTATATTTTTAATCCCATCGAAAAAAAAAACTTTCTTCTTATTTACCTACTCTACGCGAACAATTAAAATAGTATTTTTTACAACATGAGATGAAACATACGTTTTTTTCGTGAGATAGAATTTAATTCACAAGCCCCGTAGGGGCGAGTGAATTAATCTTTCGAACGAAAAAAACGGATTTCATCTCGAGTCGTAAATGCTATTTTTTCTACGACGATAATTAGTACATTTTAAAAAAATAATTCTTTTTACTAAAATGTGAACCGACCACAAAAAAACTGGTTTCACCTCATGTTGTAAATAACATCTGCTTGTAATAACACTTTTTCTCACTAGAGACGAAAATGCTATTTTCGTAACGAGTAAGTGATGACGAAATGCTTAGTTTCACATATGGGAGTAGAAAAAATTCTTTTTCTCGCGACTCGATTAAAATTTAATTTCCATTTGGAAAGAGGGTTAATGAAAAAATGAACTTTGTTGCGCGTAACGTCGACAGTTTTTAAGTTTTGATTTATTAATGCCATATTTTGACTCCGAAAAGCCCCTTTTTTCTCTACAAACTTCTCCAAATAACGAATTATTGGAAAACTAAAGCGAGTTATTTAAGTGGCAGGGTAGGAGAGAGAAAACTATTTTGATAAAACAATCGTGTTCTCGAGTAATACAATTATGCTAACCAGAGCAAATCTTTTTGTTCTTTCATGCACCCCTAGTGAATTCACTGACCGTGTCTTTGCATATATTAACCAAACCATCCACAAATAGCTATGTCCCTCGTCACTATTCTTTCTGTCCACACGTACAACTGGATGCTCCGCTGGCTTTTTAGATAAAACTAAAAAGTCGACCTAATATTTTATTGTTCGCAAATGTGCTTTTTATAAAAAATTATAGTTTTAATGAAATTGGAGTAACCTCGCGTCTATTTTAGTGCCCTCACCTGTAAATCGACAAATTAAATATTTACATTTATCGCCGTGACGATAAATAATTATAATCCTGCAAACATTTAACATAACTAAAAATAAAATAAGTAAACAAGAGGTCGGGTTGTTAACAAGTACCAGAATAAGGGATGACGTAGATTGAGCTCTACAACTGCAATTTATGTACACAAACACGAAATTAAATTAAAATAATAAATTACCGCGAGCAAAACTAATTTTGTATTTGTTTAATTTTATTTTGAATTCTGTTTTAACCGTCAATTAAATATAGAAAAGCCCTTTTTTACCAACTCATCTTTTGCCCTTTACCCAAATAATCGAGTTCCGTCACAAGTTGAGGAATAACGCACAAACCGAGTCGAATACGCGTATAAAAGAGAATTTTTCGTAAATCGATATTAACTTTAGTGCCGTAATGGATAACTAAAAACGTATTTTTTATTAGGGGCGTATCGATCAGAAATTATTAATGACATTTATCGATTAGTTTTAATTAATATTTTAAAAAGTAAAATGTTGTACTCTTTTAAAATTCAGTGTTGTAATACGAGGGCCGATTGATACTTTGGAGAGCTATTATTTATTTCGCGGATGATTTTAAATTAAACACTACGAGAGGGATGAAATGGATGTAAATAGTAAATGCAAAACAAATACGGAGAAAAATATTTAAAATGAAATACACAATGGGTTTGTGAAGATTGCGCTTTGGATTAAATCCCAAGATCGCTATGGGATCTGTTAGGTCGTTCTTAAAGACATATGTACCTATAGTCGTATTCAAACTAGCTTTTAGTTCGAGTTGTGCTAAGAAACGTCAGGTATACGTCACTGATAATTATATTTTTCTTCAAACGTCAAATCTCGTCTCATCTCGATTTCGCGACAAAAAACGAGATGAGACTGTGATTTTTAATTAGTTATGCACGAGAAATTGTTTCGAGATAAAAAACGAGACGAGACAGTGATTTGTAATTACTAATTAGTGATAAACAAGATATTGTATTTTTTCTCGTCTCGATTTAGAGACAAAAAAACAAGACGAGACAATGATTTGTAATTAGTGATGCACGAGATATTGTTTTTTTCTCGTCTCGTCTTGATTTAGAGATAAAAACAAGACGAAACTGTGATTTGTAATTAGTGATGCACGAGATATTGTTTCTTTCTCGTCTCGTCTTGATTTAGAGATAAAAACAAGACGAAACTGTGATTTGTAATTAGTGATGCACGAGATATTGTTTCTTTCTCGCCTCGTCTTGATTTAGAGATAAAAACAAGACGAAACTGTGATTTGTAATTAGTGATGCACGAGATATTGTTTCTTTCTCGTCTCGTCTTGATTTAGAGATAAAAACAAGACGAAACTGTGATTTGTAATTAGTGACGCACGAGATATTGTTTCTTTCTCGTCTCGTCTTGATTTAGAGATAAAAACAAGACGACACTGTGATTTGTAATTAGTGATGCACGAGATATTGTTTCTTTCTCGTCTCGTCTTGATTTAGAGATAAAAACAAGACGAAACTGTGATTTGTAATTAGTGATGCACGAGATATTGTTTCTTTCTCGCCTCGTCTTGATTTAGAGATAAAAACAAGACGAAACTGTGATTTGTAATTAGTGATGCACGAGATATTGTTTCTTTCTCGTCTCGTCTTGATTTAGAGATAAAAACAAGACGAAACTGTGATTTGTAATTAGTGATGCACGATAAATCGATTTTTTTCTCGTCTCATCTTGATTTCGAGACAAAAAACGAGACGAAACTGTGATTTGTAATTAGGGATGCACGAGATATTGTATTTTTTCTCGTCTCGTCTTGATTTGATTTAAAGACAAAAAACAAGACGAAACTGTGATTTGTAATAAGTGATGAACGAGATATTGTTTTTTTTCTCGTCTCGTCTTGATTTAGAGACTAAAAACAAGACGAAACTGTGATTTGTAATTAGTGATGCACAAGAAATCGATTTTTTTCTCGTCTCGCCTTGATTTTGAGATACCAAACGAGACGAGAATGTGATTTGTAATTAGTGATGCACGAAAAATAGATTTTTTTTCACGTGACGAGACTGCGATTTGTGATACGAGTTAGAATCAAAACTAGAGCACTAAAATAGCTTAGACGAGATTACCCTTTTGAGAGTGACATTTCAATTCGAGACGAGACGCAAGTTTTTAAAGACCAGACGCGACGAGAAATTGTCGTCTCGTCCATTACTACAAATTTAATAATAGCCTCATAGCCATAATTTCTTTAGATCAATCGGTGAGAAAATTCGCACGGTACACTATTTTTTGTCAAACGAGACCTGATGGAATTGAAAGAATTAAATATGAATGAAAATGCTTAGAGGAAAGCACCGGAGAACCCTATGCGAGTCGAACAGGTTAAAACACTCGGATGTGTCGACCCACTAAAATAATTATCGGCTATTATGGACGACAATTACACGTCGACGTTTTCCTCCGAGCTAATAAAAGCCAAGTGCAACTCTGTTGAAGCTTAACTTTCTAGTGTTGTAAAGGAGTTTCAAAGAAAATATGTATTTAGAAAATGCAACATTTTACGAGTTGCATTTGTGTAACGACAGCAATCGTGTTGTCGGCGTAAAAGTTAGTGTCCAATTTAAAGTAGAGAAGTAAATGGGTTTACCTATAGAGTGAGTTTTGGAGTGTTTTCGCAAAAGTACACAGTTTGATGTTTAAAAGAAAAAGCGTTACTAAGTAGGTATGCACGCTTCTGGTCATTTACATTCGGTTCGTTCTACATGTAAACTTTTACCCCTGAGGTTTACAACATTTTAAATTCTAACAACCACCATATCTTGGAGTGAAAAATGTTTATTCGACTTACTCCTTTTTTAAAGAAAAGTTACCTTTTGAAAATTCACTTAAACACAAATGGACCAAGTTTATTTAAATTAATTTAACTTTTTGCATAAACATATATTTGTTAAATCTCCAAAATTTTACTTCTAACCGATTGTGCCCTAGAGGAACATTTAGGGCTTTTAAGATGATAAATTTTACCTTTTTTATCGGCTTAATACATCTACCACCTACACGAGTAGCGGATAATAAAAAATATATTTAATTCTTATGTTATACAAAAGTATTTAGGGTGCATAATAATTTAAAATAATTAGCGTGCGTGTTTTTTCTACATTTCCACTATTAAATCTAAAAGTATTTATTTTATTAATACGCCCTAATAGGGCAAATTTTTCCGGAATAAACACAAAATGAATTGGTTTAAAATTATAACACGCGACTTAGCCCGAAAAAGTTTTATTAAAACATTTTAGTAATTAAAGTAATTAAAATTGACCCGACTAAACTATTTATAAAAATGTTTCTAAAGATTACGATTTTTTAAATGAAATGTAATATTTTCTTGGGCCGTTAAAATAGGAAATAGGGGCAGTTTTTAGCCGAATTCAATATATCCGGGGAATGTTATTAAAGTAAGTTGATGCATTTGATTGCTACGTTTACTATTTTAAAGGAACAATGCAATAATGGCATTGCCATAAAATTTTATGGTTTCCTCAGAATACTAAAAGCGATGTAGGTACACGATAGTTTGTTTACTGATGCACACATTCAAATTAATCTGCACAAGGAAAATTAAAATCGGAAGAAAATTGAATAACGAGATAATCTTTACTTTTTTTAAACTTGCCATAGCTAACTAAGATCTTTTGAATGGAAACTTCTGAAGGTTTCGAAAAGAGATCAAAAATGTGGACAGATGCAGATTATAAACTGCCATTCGATGATTTGTAAAAATAGTAACAAAAACATGAGGAATTGCACAATTGATGTTACTCCTGGAAGTGATTTTTCCTGTAAAAAGGTTTTGAGACACAGTTCGATATCAAGACGTCTGTCTATCTTCCTATAATTATTCAAGAACACTGTTAACAGTAGCAAATTAACCCATTAACCGCCAAAGGTGCGCCAGCGCTTTATCTAATTTTTTTGTGGGATCAGGGGCACTAATTTGAAAATTTTTTTTTACAGATATTTTTTTTAACAGTTCATAGAATATATAAAAAATTTTTTTAAATTATAAATCTCACATTTTCACCCCTTTAAAATTTTCTAAAAATCGCATATTTTAACCAATTACGACCACTTCTACAAAAAAATTTTTTTTGAAGTTATTTTGGAATAATAATTATTTATTTTTTGCTAGACTTGAAGAAAATAAGTAAGTTTAAAACACTACTTTGCGTTTTTGTCAATTTTTTTGAAAATAGATGGTCCTACTTGTATGTTTATCTAAAGGGTGCGTATACGCACCTTTGGCGGAAAGTATAGTTAAAAGTTTGAAATTTTATAATATAAATTTTTTTTTATTATTTATTTTTATTTATTTTATTTAGCAAAGTAAGCTATTTTTTCTATGAAAATTTTCTAAATAATCTGTGTGCCCAATAACTTGACATTTTTTACATATTTTTTTAAATATTACCACATAACGAAATCACACCCTGCTACTCAAGAACGATAGATTTAGAAGATTGGCACCCATTTTTTAAATTATAAGTCAAAAATTTAGACAGTTCGGCATTGTTGTAGAAAAGAAACGATGCTCTATTTTGGTCGCCATTCTTGTGAAAACCAATTAAATTCGGTTTTTTAGCTATAGTGTCTTCGTTTGGATAGTCGCCTATTTATTTAGGTCTATTGAATAGGTATATAGCGCAAAAAAACGGAACCTAATGTTAGATTAGGGGCGAGGGTTGTTCTGGTTCATGGTCGAAAATCCACAACAACATACAGTTTTTTTCTTGTTTTATTTGATAACTTTTTCTCATCTTACGCTCTTTTTGATTGTTTAAAAGGAATAGAATTTTTTTGCAACGGACACAGTGAGGGAAAATCGCACTGTTGATTGCCCCGATGAATGACGATAGCAAAACCATGTAAAAAAGAGACGAGAGTATTACAGATGTGAATTTGATCCTAATTTGGAGGTTTTAGTGGAACGGTACAAGGAATGCAAGGGTGTTCTTCTACCGCAGCCTTATGTCATAAATCAGTATAATAAATACATGGGGGAGTGGACTTGCATGATAATGGAATTGTAATCTACGGTTTTGGAATAAGAGGTAAAAAGTGTTAGTGGCCACTGAGTATTTCATGGTATTTCCCAATTAGACTCTCGCTCGCAATTAGTGCTGAGCTTGTTGAAATTTAGTGGAGAAGCAGAAAATCCTGATGTTGCGGAAGACATTATTATAGCATCTAGCAGTTCAACAGATGGCAGGCCTTCTAGAGCCGCTTTACCAAAGGTCATAATATTTTATAATATTCGCCATATTATTATAATAGAAGATGGTAGCGTAAGAAGAAAATGTCCATTATGTAAAAGTAATACTATATGTGTGTAAAAAATACAAGTTATTGGGCACACAGATTATTTAGAAAATTTTCATAGAAAAAATAGCTTACTTTGCTAATAAATAAAATAAATAAAAATAAATAATAAAAAAAAATTTATATTATAAAATTTCAAACTTTTAACTATACTTTCCGCCAAAGGTGCGTATACGCACCCTACCGTATCTCCTTCCACATAAAAAATTTTGAAATTTTTTTTTTAAATTAGTCTTAATGAATGTATTTTGAATATGTTTCAATAAAAAAATTTTGAAAATTGGGATTATTTATTACCTTGGCCGTTAATGGGTTAATGAAACGAGGCATGTCTACTGACCTATTCTTAACAATAAGAGGTGAAAACTGCAATGTTGGTAAAAATTTAAAAATAGGGGGTCTTGAGAAAAGAGTCGGAAAATTATTTTCTGTACATAAAAAAACGATTAACCAAGTAGTGGGAAGGTAGCAATCATAATAACTTTTTTTCAGTAGAGCTCTTTTATGCTCCATGGTAAAATGGAATCTCGCAATAATGTAAAAAAAATATTTGTGAAGACTTACCCTTTACTTCTCTTATTTTCTGCAACATGCATCCTGTAGTTATGTCCACGGTCTTCTTTTGATTGAAGTTGATTTCTGAAAGTAACAAAACACAATTAATTTCAAATTCTTAAATTTCACAGAGCTAATGTTTGTCTATCTCGGAGATTTAATTCCGTAACATTTTTTTTTTCTAAATTACATCACGTAATTAGATTAATTAATTTAAAACGCGATTTGATCGAACAATTCTTAAATATTAACTAATATTACATTACTTACATTCTAAGAGTTAAATTGGCACTATTTTCTTACAAACCACAATTTAATTAATTAACAAATTACTTATTAATTTCTAAATATATTAATAACAAACGTGTCGCTTTCAATACTTTTTGATACTAAAACACCTCTACTCCTCAAGTTCAAACTTGCACTTTTGTTGAAAGCACGAGATTAACGAACACCTGCATGCGATATCAATGTTCTAGCCAATTTGTTAATAATTGAATTTAAAACTATTATTTGAATATTGTTTTTATTTTCAAAACAACGACAAAAATTTGAAAATTAATATGAGGGTTCTAAAGCACCCATTTAGTAAAAAATTAAATTTTTCTACTCTTGCAATTTCCAAAATTTAATTTAAAAATTATGCGAAATAATTCCAAATTTCGTCCAAATTAAACTTGTAAATTACTTTACGGAAAAACAGGGCCGGACTAAAAGTAAAGCAACCTATATAATTATTAGGGTTGCTTCTTATTTGGCCTAATCAAGTCCAAATAATTTAAAAAAAAATTTTTTTTTGAAAGCGGCCGCTACCCAGCAGAGTTCAAGTTTCTTATGTACAGTCACGTGCATATCTTTTGGCCAATCCGGCAATACGATAGCACGAATTGTGAGTGGCAACATCAGAACACCAACACAGTTTGATGATTTACTACTTGTTGGCAAAATAAAGTTACCCCTCAGTTTAAGTTGGGGAGGTGTTATTTATGGTTGAACTCAGAATTCGTGCTAGGCGTATAGACGAACCCATAATTCTTACTCGCCATCTTGAAAATCGCGCTTCCGGTTAAAATTTCGCTTTGGTAACCGCAATTTTTGGATTCAGCGGAGTCGAAATATTGGGCAAACATCGGTTACCAAAATGTTGTATAAAATTCCTCTAGCATTTCGATATTGGGGTTTTGTTCCCAGTTTACGGTGCTTCTCCCGGCTCTAGGTCCTTAAGGAGTGAACTGAAGATAATTGTACCTCTAATGAAAATTGTAGAACATAAAATTATCTATCCGAACAAATAAAAATATTTAGCGTAATTGCCATAATCATTCTACCATTTATCTCTTGGGTACCAACTTGAATAACGCGCTTCTGGTTAAAATTTCGCTTTGGATTCAGCGGGATCGAAATATTGGGTAAACATCAACGGTTTCAAAAATGTTATATAAAATGCCGCTTGCATGGTACGGAGACGTGTTTTTTGAAAACGTTCCTTGGCTACAAGATTGATGATGCCAAATTGAAAATTTAAATAAAAAAAATTCAAATTCGATGGTCCCAGAGTCCATTACCCCAAATAGAAATAAAAATAAAAAGAGTCATTACCTCGATTTTTGAAATAGCACGTAGAAAATGTCCTCAGCAGATTTTGGCTATTTAATTAATTTAAGCAACACATCCAAAAGCAATTAGGAGAAATTATATTAGTGAAAAAGGAAGTCGAAAGACTACCGTTGCCCGATGGAGAGAAAAAATGGAAGGAAGAGTTTGGAAAACATTTTTAATGTAAATAGAGTTTAAAGTGTTAATAGATTTAAAAAATTATTCAGCACGTTCGATTAGTAGGGAATGGTATTATTTATAATGTACTTTTATAAACTGGCGTATACGCTTTCACAAATTCGACCCTTTTAATGTGTTTGATGTATATCATAATAGAAATACTATTACATAATTTATATTTTATCGAAAAAAGAATTTATTCCATATCTTTTTGTTATTAGTTGTTCAAAAAGTATCAATTTTTTAAATCCATAAAAGGTTTTATAGGTACGAATGTTGGTGTAATTGTTAAAATAATTTAAGAGAGCGCCGAGGGGTCGCGAAAGAAGAAAAATGTAAATCGATAAGTTTAATTGCCTCTCGTAGGAATTAGGGCGTATAAGTAAAAATTTGTTATCCCGAAGATTTAGTGTTCCCAGTCGCAAGTTCATCTTAGTACGTTTGTGTAATTTTGATAAACGTAATCTATTTGCACACGTTTTTGCACAAAAGCCCCTAAGTTTTTTAGTCGTTATACAAACTTTGTAAAGCTTTCCATTTTGGCGTCATTAATATTTTATATAAATACACAGGTACACAAAACACGCACAAAAATGTTATTTTAATTTCTTATTAAATTTCGTATTTACTCGCTCGTATTATTTTTAAAATATAATTAGCGAGTACCTAGAGGTACATTTCGTAAATTAAAGTTAAGATGTTTAATTAAACTTATTGCACGGTTTCGTAACCTTCAATTTTTAACCGTATTGCCAATTTGGACTTTCTTTTGACTTTTAGTTGATGCATAATAAAAGTCTCCTTTCCATCCCCGAAGCATTAAAATACATAATTCAATTTCTCCACTAATCTAAAGTCGCTACAAATAACGTTAATTATTTTTACGTTCCCTTCCCAGCTCTTGGGATACTTTTCTATAAACAGAAACAAAATGAAGAGGAGGAAAAAAAGGAAATTTGACGCGAAAACCTACACAATTAAAGGAATACAAGGAGTGTAGTAGTGTAAATCTCGAGATGGGTATTACCCGACGATATAAATGAAGTGTCGGGTGGCGCGTCACTTGCCCGGAGTAGTCCGGATACGCCCCGGAATGTGGATATTAAAATTCCTCAGCAGTAGCGGTGCAGAGCCGGTCGCAGACTCGGAGAACTAAATGATTTTTGGAAGGAATTGTGAATTATTACGCGATATAAGATCGTGAATACATTTAATATTTTAATGGAATACGAATTATGCAGAGGCACGTAAAAGAATATACAATAAATCAACAAACAAGAAGCGGGCACTTAATTTGAGGTTAAACTCAGATCGGGCTCGCGAAAGAAGAGAAAAAACGTCTTCTCGTAGGTACGCTTAAATTTGATTTAATTCTTCCAATCGTAATTACGTTACAACGTATTTGACCTAGAAGGGATGGATAAACCTTTTGGTCGATTTTAGTTTTAAATCACGTTTTATGCGATGGTATTTAACGACCCATTAGATTAACGTAATGTACTTTAATATCTTTTAGGTAAAAATAAATCGTCCCATCTTGTAAGTAAGAACCTTTAATTTTTGGCTAATTGTTAAATGGAAAAAGGTTAAATTTAACGCGCGTAATTTATACACCTAAAATCCTCCCTTTAGAAACTTTTGATAATGTATACTTTGGCGAATTGGTTTGTTTCACTTTGAGCTTTATATATTGCGCCGACCACCGACCAAACCACCGCCAATTTCTATTAACTTTATTTTGTTATATTATAGTAGACAACGAGCCAAAAGGAGAACACTATTGTTAATTTATTACTTTCCCAGAGGAAGAAAAAAGTCTCCCTATAAATTCTCTCCATAACGCATACTCTCCTGCCTTCCAATTAGCCCAGTTTATTATATAAAATTCCAATTTTAAAAACTTCTTTTTAATAAAAATAATTACTCCTTAAGACTGGCATTTATTAGAAAAGAAATTGTCTGAAATTTATTAGAAAAATGTGTCTGAATCCCATTTATTTCTAATAACATAAATGTCGCCCTTAAAATAAGAGTAAAATTGTTTTCTTTCACTACACGATCCTGAAGGACCTACAGCCTGTCGATAAACTAATAACGACCAATGATTTGGCCCACAAACGGGTGATTACCTATCTTTTAAGCGTTGTTATAAGAACTTGTATAATGTATAAGTTCCCTTTGTATGCAGAGGGTAGGTCATTATTCTTGGGTCAATCAAGTCATTCCCTGCCTAATCTCGGCTAAGGAATGTTAAAGGCGATATTTCTGTGGCTCTGCTCTAAACCAATCATAAAACCCGTTATAAAAACTGTTAATACCTATCATATCTATCATAAGAATTAATAGAAAAGTTATCCAGACTATTTTAAACTTCAATATTTTTGCGGGACACTGCAGACTAAATGCAGGGAATAGTAGACAAACCCTCTACCCTAGGTGACGTGTTTGCAATTTGGGAGACAACTGAACATGTACTTTGGCACTGTCCGAATTAATGGTCTATAAAAAAAATCAGTGGAGAGAAACTTGTGATTCGACATGACAATATGTGCCATCCCTTCAAAGCCAAGATTTTGGAATTTATCCTACAAGTAAAGAGTTGATGAATCTTGAGTGCTTAGAAATTGTAAGGTTGCTCCAGATAAGTGGCTTCTGTGCTTCTGTGGAAGTCTATTGATGACTCATTCATTCAGTTGAGTTTATATTATCATTTGCTGTCATGATCTTTCCTTATAAGTGGGAGTATAAACAACCATTTCTATTGGAGAAATTGACCAGAAATCGCTCTATTTACTCGTCCATTGAGATTCATATTATTAGCTAAATGGCTCTTTCCTGTTAGAGTATCGGCTATAGCCCCACCCCTCTCCGTTTTTTCTGCAGGTCAAAATCTAGTTACCTTCTAATCTTCGTTTTACTTGTGAAGTTTTGTCCTAGGATTTTTGGTCAATACTGGTCCCGTCAAATTTCAGAAGCCCACCTTGGGTGACTATGTGGTGGTGTTCATAAATAGATATTTTTTGGAGTCAAAGAATTGGATTTCTATTAAAAACAGTAACGGTAAAGTAACAGTAACGGTAAAATTAAATTTCCAGTAAAACAGCGAACGCCCAACTACCGAAAGCGAAGGGTTGAAAATAGTGAATTTAAAAACTTAAAACAAAAAGAAGATAAATGTATTCCTATAATAATGCACTATAATAATTATTTATTTCGAGTCCCTTTATGTAGGTTCAAAAATTGCATAATTTACGAGCTTGTTTTATATATTTTTTGTACATTTCGAAAACACATACAAGGCGTTATCGCAACTTTGACCTGTGAAATTTGTAATGTAAATTATACATAAATTTAAATATTCTAACGAGATTATTTTAACATATTTCACTAAAATATATGAGCAAAATTTTGCAAAAAATCACTTTTATAATTTCAAACTAAATAAATAATAAATGTGTAGCGCGCACCTACCTATATTAATTCAATTTATCGAGAATTTTCACAAGCACGAGCTCCATTTTTTATGTATTTATGTTTGTTCAACGTCCATTATTTTATACCTACCATTTTTTCAAATAATAAATTTTTAAACTATACCCAAAACTGCTTTATAACAAATCGTTTTCCACCACTCTTTTATTTTGGCCAACAAACTAATTTTGAGTTATTAGTCCACATCGACGATTGTGTAATTCTATCGAGAAACCTATATTGAAATTGGATATCTTTGTACAACCCTCTCACTTCTATGAGAAAAGTCGAGAGACATTTTAAGCTTATACATATAGGAATAGTTTCAATCTGACTATTTCACTAGAGTGTATTATAGCGACAATAAAATCAAGTATTCAGGTGCCAAAACTAGTACCTTGTCAAAACTAACAACATGGTATTTCAGCGACAATTTTTTTGACGTTTTAAACGTTCAAGTCAGCTTGGAAATTAAATCATTGTCAAACTGACATTTTTGCATCGCATTGCGTTTTGCAGTAAAAAATAAGTTTTTTAAGTGAAAATAGACTTAATTTTTCTCTCGTAAAATAGTCATGTCGAATACGACTCAAGATAAAATTTTTTAGGCAAAATTGTTCTCTTGTACTATTCAAGTTTGTTCCTTTTTGACAATTTCGCTCATGACATTTAATTAAAAATCACTCGCCTTGCGGCTCGTGATTTTTTGAATAAATGTCATTCGCGAAATTATCAAGCAACAAACTTTCATAACAATCGAACAATTTTGCCGACAAAATTTTATCTCTAGTGGTATTATATATGAATATTCCATTTCTCGATGAGTAGATATTGCCAGAGATTTAAATTTTACGTTTTACAAAGAAAGGTCAGTTTTAAAACCTATATTTTTAATAATTAGGTTTGTTTTCGCTAAATTTGCACAAGTATTTATTTGCTCAGAACAACTGAGCTGACGATATGACGTAATTATCTATAATATATCTATAAATTCCTGTCTAGACCACTAGACGACTAGACCTCGCTCTAAGACCCAGTACGCGAGTGAGACCAACAGACCTAACGGACAAGACACGAAAGTTCAGTACTTCTCCAGACCGCTAGGATAGCTCGATAGGATCGCACTAAAATTACGAGCACGTCGGTAAAAAATTGTAATTTGAACTTAAAATTTCAACATTAAATTAACTAATAAAAATTATTTAAAGAGTGAAAATTACTTAAGAGTGCTAATTAATTAACTAGGTAAAATGAGTAGGTAATTATAACCCACCACATGGTTTTACATTAAATTTAAACATTTAATAATTTTACAAACCTATAATTAAAAAGTTTATATAAGTAATTAATCAGATAAGGTTAAGCTAATTTCTAAAGGGGTAAAAATGACACCAGAGTACCACTAAAAATAAAACGGAAGCTCTAGCTCTTATGGTTGCCGAGTTACAGTGATATCAGCTGTTATCACTGATAACGTGGATAATAGAAATACAAAAATTAAAATTGGGTAATTTTGATCCGATCTTTTCGAGATTTGCCTCAAATGAAAGTGCTTGAAGAGCTAAGGGAATGTAAAAATTATCTCCATTTTGATCTCAGAGGCGGCGCTAGGGAAAACCTACAGGAAAAAATGACAAGTAGCTGATTTAAACGATACAAAATTTCCAGGATGTATTTAAGTCCAGCATCCGGATAAAATTTTGCATCGTTACAAGGGTACAAATTGACCATCGATGAGCAATTTCTTAACGCTCCTACCTAAAAAAGCTAAATATACCGAGAGCACTGGGACATAATGGTTTGTTAACAATTAAAGACAAACCATTGATTTGACTTTTAATTAGGATTATTGGAGCAACTTTGATGGGTTCATTTTCCTAGGGCACGTTAAATGGATGGAAATTCAAAATGTAGTCAAATTTTAATATGAATTAATCGGAGTGCAAATATTTGCAGTGGATCGTGTATTTTTAACAAGTATAAATTTAAAAGGTCCGAAACGAATTACGAATGTATATAAAAAGAATAAAGGATTGGGCGTGAGGGCAAATACATCGTGTATAGTGTTAATTTCAGTTAAATATTGATAATTATGATATTCGTTTGGGATCAAACACAAAACTAGCAATCAAATAAATTTCAAATATTTCCAATATTAACGATACACATTGTTTAAACAAATATTTGATTAAAAATGGACGTTTACATAAATGTTGCAACGAACAATCGATTTGCGAATGAAGAAAAAAGAAGCAACACACAACAACAACGAGTTTCAAAGCTTATACATGCAGTTTGCAGTTGTATAAACATACAACAAACAAACCGATCGTTATAAACAAAAAATATCAACAACCAAGTTGTATTGTTAACCAAACTAATACACAAACTAAGATAAGCACGTCAAGAGTTTCATAAGAGAGATAATCATCGACGAGTATTAAGGGTAGCTCGTGACCAAAAGTGCTTTTATGTGTATAATATAAATATATATCGAGAGAGAAAAAAGTTTTCCACTTCCCAACCCATTAATAATTATTACAACTTAAAAAAAATCCCATAAGAGGGTAAAAAAGTAATGCATTTTAAGTTAAACCACGAAATGAAAAATTTTGCTTTCGGATTTCTAAAACCGGCTATAAAAATCTAGTAGAGTATGTATTGTTGTTTTGAAAATGCATCTTCATCTTGTCTAAAATCTTTATAACGGCCATAAATCGTAGATGGTATCCTACGATCTGTTTCTTCTTTTATTTCAAACTTATCTCGTAGGTATAGCGTTATTTCGCTACATTTAAAAAATTGGGAATCCGTTCAAAAGTGCCCTCTCGCGCGACGGTAAAAATAATCGAAAAGGGATAAAACGTCCGTAATTAATTTTAAATAATAACTCGGGTTTATTAAAATAAATCGGCGGAATTATAAATTAATTAATTTGGCATATAAACCCCTTTTTTGTTTAACGTTAAGCTCGAGGGGTAGTTTTGTTAAAATTGGACAAAATAATTTTTTTAATTAAAAATACTAAACCAAGTTATAAAGTTTAAAGGAAACAAATAACTTAATTATTTACAATTCATTTGACGGTGGCGGTGGTTCGTTTTAACTGCGTCATTTTAGATTGGGATAGAAGAGAGTATTTAGGTAGGTAATTCGGGTTGGGTACGGATGAAATAATGAAACCCTCAAGTCACGCACATTCACCACCAAGTATGTGCGACGCATAGTTGCTTTCGTGTCCACGAAATCAACAATCACGGTGGTCCTAGTTTCAGAAATTCGATCTTCCACAATTTCCTCTCTTGATTTACTTTTATCGTCATCTTTAAAAAGAGCTCACGCCCGCGTTTATTCTAATTTTTCACTTTTAACCAACAAAGCGATTCTTCTTAACGATAGCATCGAATAGTCATTTCTTAAGAACGCTAATGGTGCACCTACACGTAATATTTATTACTATAATGACCGATGACAAAAGTGACAGAAACTTTCACAATGATTATTATTCATTAGTCTTCCCGACGTTTTGATGGTTCGGCCTTATAAACGTCGCCAGTGCCTTGTCTAGGGGTTTGTTCGGAGGGAGTTTGGAAAAATCGCCAAAGGATCTCCGTAAAACCCCTTAGTAACGCCATTGAGAAGTAACGAAATTCGATAAAACTTTCATATCCCATTTCGGTAGCATTTGGGGTTCGTTAACATAAAAATATAAATTACCGTCATAAACATTATAGTAAATACAACTTATACGGCGTAGTTATGACTTACGATTATTACTTATTCTTGCCTCTACTTGAAACAATAAAATGATTAATTACGGTTTTGATTGTTATTAATGTTATAAGTGCAAAATTAAAATCAATAAGGACTAAACGTCAACTTATACCGGAGCTTTTTTCTGTCCAAAATCAGATATTGATAGAGGGGCCTTTAAGAGCCGTTTTACGTGGACTAAATATCGTACTAACTTGTTAGTACTGAATCAACTCAAGAAGCAAAAGCACGGGAATCTCAGCTTTAACGTCGTGCACGGTCGTACGTCGAAATTTCTACGAACGACGTTAAAGCTCAGATTCCAGTGCTATTACCCCTTGAGTTGATTCAGTACTAATAAGTTAGTCCATGTAATACGGCCGTAAGGTACATTTTAGGTAAATTTAAAATTTTTGTTATTAGTACAAAGGTCTTATTATACTTGAAAAACAAGTAACTTGATTTTTTTTTAAATAAAAAAACATATATTTTCTCTAACTAGAAGTTCTCTGTAGTTCTAATTAGTGGGTGAGAAGACATTCAGTTATTTTAATTACCGATATTGATCTAGGACACTCCTAGGTACATTTTACGTGAATTTAAACCCACCTATTGTATGACTATATTTATCACTCATCCTATAGTCGAACTCATCTGTGAGATGAGATGACAAAAAAAAAGTTTGATAACATATGGTATGACAGATAGAATGACATACAGAAGGATAGATGATATGATAAATGGAATGAAAGATGAAATGACATATTTGATGACAGATGGGATAACAGATGATCCCCCTGACATAGGATATGACATAGCATGGCAGATGACCCCTCCCTCTATGGCGACATATTAACATTTGGCATATATTAACTATCATGACAGATTACTCTCTCTAAACCAATCTCTGAAATTGATAGATAACTCCATCAGACATATGAAATGACAAATTAAATTGACATATCGTCATAGTGACAGATGACCTTGACGTTGACATATGTAGGGTGACAGATAAAACCCCTTCAGACACTGACACTGACATATGGTGTCAGATGATGACATTGGTACATGGTAACTATGGTGACCACTCCCCATTCTAAAACAATCTCTATTCTACATCCCCCACTCCCCATTTCTCTAAACCAATCCCTATTCTACTCTATCTCTATTCCCTTTATTTCATATATGTCTTTTTCGGACCTTACTGCGCATTTCCCATGATCCATGTGTTTTTATTGTGTGGATAACCTTCCCATTATTATTAGGAAAAATCAAAAAGTGTTGAAGTTTGAACTAGGAACTTATCGAGAAACTTATGTCAAAATTCGTTATAATAAATCGAGCTGGATATAATTTTTACCTAAATTAAAATAAAAACTTGCGAGGTTTTATATTAATGAAATTGATGAAATGGCGTTTAGAAAAAATATTTAATATCCTTTAAATCAAAGTCAGTTTTCTTTAACATTCGGTTTTATTTTTAAAAGAATTTTGAATCTTTTATATTGGAAATGAGCCAAACGTCATACAAAATATTTATCTAAACATCCATCACCGTAACTTCATTTACATTTAAGTGTGTTCATAAAAGAGTTGTGGCATTTAAAAAAGTGAGCATTAGAGTTTAAACTGTTTCGTGCTTCATTTAAGCTAATACAGAGCGATTCGTAAAAAGTGGTCCACGAGCCAATATTAAAACGTCGTAAAACATTTTAAAGCTACGCGTTTTGCCGAGTGCGGGCGTCGTAGGGAATATTCCAAGTTTATCTAAGTAGGCTTTTCGACACTATAAATTAGGCGTATTCTTGACACGTACGCATTGTTTAGGGTTAAAGGAGGGTTTCACAATTTTTGTTAAAAACATCTTTAATCTATTGCGAATTTACATAATTAATTTTGGCTTCAATTTTTTCTTCTCGGGCAAAAAAATATTTACGAAATCTTACCGAGTGGTCAGAATGTAAACAAGGCCGATATTATTTTTTCCTCTACATAAGCACTATATATCGAACAGCGGGTTTTATCTGCAAACATTTTCTATCAAAAATATTGATTTTATCGTCAAAATCTCGAGAAATAACATTATTTACTTTCTTACTTCGTTTCATATAGTTGTGCCTTTTTTGATATTACTTTGACACAATAATATAATAGAATAAATTTTCTATAAAAATACAAAAATACCATTTTTGTTCTTTCTTATAAGTTACGACATGCGCTGTATATAAATGGCAATCAAATGAGGTATAAAAGATGGGGAGTTGGAAAATGACACGCCACTAATGAAAATAAACGAGTCGCTTGATTTTCTCTAATCTATATATCCTCGAGAAAGGGCGTGCCATTTCATATCCTTTCCTAATATCCTTATATCCATAAGGAAATCCTGTAAGATTACGAATAAATTAACCAACAATAGTACGGAAGATAAATTAGCCGGTTACCGACGTTCGTTCGTTCGTGCACGCACACGAGAGGAGATTATTTTAACACACGAGCCTTTAATTGATAGTTTATTTTGTCGAGGTATTAAAATTTCACCATCCGAAAGGATCGCTTAATGACCTATAATTGATCCAAAAATTTTAACCCTTTAATTAAAAATACGTGTTTAAGCTATTGCGCGCGTTAAATAAATAGTCTCGGGCTCTTTTTTGCTCGCTTTTGTTGTAAAGTTCCGCTCGGCTATTTAGTTTTTACATAGTTAACACTAAATTTCTCCGCTTCACTTATCTAAAAACGGATCCTCAACAAACAGACTTTCTTACTTTCTTTTACTTATTTGTTGGCAAAATGTTTGCCCACAAGCTTACACCAACATAAATATTATCCTTTAATTGTTTTAAGACCCATTATGATACTGTATAAACGATTTCGTTGTCTCAATTAAATAGAAATATGAATTCGAAAATAAGTAAATTTTAACAAAATACCGAATAATCCCTCTAACGTATACCGACCTTATTTACTTGTTGAAATGAGGTTTTAAGTAAAGAAACCATCTTCAGAATACCTATTAACTACCAACCAAATATGTTTCCAACATCTCCAAATACAGGGTGGATAAATCGTCATATTTTATAGTGGAAATATTAACTATTTCTTGCAAATTTCAAAAGTTACTAGGGGGCCTAGGAGGACGTCGCAGCCCATCAGTTGGAAAGTTTAGTTACAACAACTGTCGATTGGGTTAAATTGATCGACGACGTCTAAAGAAGACAAGGCACTTGGAAGAAGTAGTAAAGAAGTTTTTTTTTGAATATTTTAAGAAAGACAACACTAAATTGTTTTATCGAGGGCATCAGGGCTGGACTGGCCCGTGATATGACAATGAAAAAAATATATTGTAAAAATTCAGATTATCTGAAAAAATCAAAAATATAAACATGGACTATCAGATTTCCCGATACTAATTTTTTCCCCAATCCAGCCCTGGAGGGCATATAAATAAGCAATAAACATCACTGTTTCCATCATTTAACTTGTTCTCTAACTCCACTAATGACAAGGGTAGCCGTGGTAGTTCACATCTTGTGGAGGCTACCTACATTTTACATTACAATGGGTTAATTGGGTTCATCTCAAAACGTTTGTGGGGATTGCTAAAACTCTATTTTCCCGGTTTTAACATTACGGGGGTGGGATACTGTAATTATTACTCTAAAAGAATTGCTACGCTCCGCTAAGCTACCTATACTTTACCCTTCTCCTATCAATTTCTAAAACTTTGTAGGAGACGGGTAGGGTAAGAAGTTTAGCGTAGCTAGCAATACGCTAATAACTATAAGACCCCAGTCCTGGTACGCAATTTTTTATAAAAATTAGATCAAAAAACGATTTACAGTAATCGCAAAGGACGAATCCAAATAGTTTTAAATATTTATGATAATAATAAACGGTTGCATTAAAATTTAAAAATTGTAGTGTAAATTTAAAAGTTTTTCCAAGTTTTTACTCTTTTCTAGTATAATAAAAAGCAATAAATGCTGTGCTTGTAACTTACGACAAATTTTAGTGCACCCAAAGCCGTAACATTTTACCCAAAAAAAAGTCAAAAAATTACTACACTTTTCCTTAAAGCTTTAAATTTATCATTTTTATAAATTATTTTAACCCTAGCAAACAAAATTGTTAAAACGGCGAGGTTGATTAGGAAATAAGTTTTTTGAATTATTCGAGATTTAAATAACAAAAAAATTAAAAAAAAATGAAGTTTTAATTAACGGCGGACTTTTTTGTGGTGAAAATTTGTAAATAAAGTGTTTGGTAAACAACAAAAATATGCTAAAGAAGACGAGTTAAAAAGTGCATAAACTTTTTGATATGCACTTTGAAAGTAATTTAACATGAATAGAGTTGGTTTTATGGTTACTTTTCTATTAGTTTCCATTAAAAATGCTTTGAAAGTGCAAAAGTTTTAAGTGAAGGAGTGTGAAGATTTTTATATGATTTCTTTTAGAGAGAAACATTTTGAAAGGGTAGTTGCTTTAAGATAAATCTTGGCTAGTATTTGTGTTCGAATTATTTTTATTTGCAATTTTTAGCTTACAAAATTTATTTTTAATTTTTCTTTTATTATAACTTGCTCGTTTTATACGCAAAATATGCTCGTTATTTATATTTGCATCGACGAATTTATTTAAAAAAAAAGAAAATGTACCTTATATTACGTACCCTACGGATTAGTTTAGAATACCTTTTGTGAGTTTCCCAAGTATCGAATTTTATTTTCCAAATTTTAATTATTAAAAAGTTGGCAAGATAATATTAGCTTCCTTTACTCGTAACATTTTTTTTAACAATTTTACGATTTATTCCACTACAGCGAGTAAAAAATGTAGAGTAATTAGACAGTTGGTTAAATGGGAGAAAACGATCTCTGTGGATGTCTTAACGAAAAAAACAAATTTTAGGTCCCCTCGTCGGTTTTTGTGATATAACTTAAATCAAAAAATCAAAAAATTTAAGAAGATAAACACATTGAGAGAAGAGAGAGGAGACTTCTAACAGTAGCAAAGTACCAGAAGATGAAATCGACTCGTGAAAATTGATAAAGGTCGATTAAATAAACAATGATAAGAAACTTGATCTTTTTTTGAATAAGTAATATCATGAACGCGCGCTATCTTCTCTCTATTTATTTATGCCTCTTCTATCTATGTCAATCTCAACTGCCAATCTCATCTCATGTGTCAGTCTTATCTGTCATCTCATCATATCTGTCATTCATTCTATCTGTCAACCTCATCTGTGAGATGAGATGACATATGGCATGACAGATGACCTCCCTTGACACTGACAGATGTAATGACAGGTGGAATGATCCCCCCTTGAAATGAAAAAAAATTGGCATTAACAAGATGACCTTCTTTGACCATGACAGATGTGATGACCCCCCCTAACAAATGATGTGACAGATTAAATTGACATTGACAAATAACCCCCTGATATTGACATTTACGGTGACAGAAACATTTGAAATATGGTAACTATAGTGATGGATTACTCATTTCTCTAAACCAATCCCTATCCTATCTCATCCATTTCCCCTTTCTCTAAACCAATACTTGTCTTACTTCCCTCACTCTCTCTATCTTTATCTCTTTTATTTTGTACATCTGTCTCTTTCCGACCTTACTGCGCATTTCCGATGATCCGTAATCATGTTTTTTATTATGTGGATTTTTGTAATTGCACTATTAACACATAAATTTGGAATAAACTAGGACTTGTGATGCCTAAACAAACAAATTACCCATCTCGTTAAATTTTCATTAAGTAGTTATTTTTAAGATAGCTTATATAATTACTTAAATACGAGCACCTACTTTATTATTTTTCGCAATTATATTATCCCTCCTTGTTCTAGGAGCCACAGTTTAACTCACGAATTGAACATAAACTTGACTTATTCCGTTTACTACCATTTTAAGTCCCCCATTTCTTGCAAACATTAAGATAATTGCTTTAGGAAAAAAACGAAAAAACAATAAAAATTATATTTCTTTATAAACTAATTTGTATTTATCGAAGAAGCGATCTGTTAGTCGGTTACTAAACGGGGAAGAAGCGATCGAAGTTAAATTTTCGCGACTTTTGTGAAAATCGTTTTACAAACATTTTTGACATTGTACAGTATAGGGTTTCTTCAAATATTCATGAGCTTCATAGAAATTCCTCTCTTGGGTTAGTTCCGGCATCCCTTAAGTTTCATTCAAATTGTAGGATCTTATCCTGCAATATTTATTTGCAATATTAAGCAAAATTGCAATAAATAACTAATCGTTCCCACATATAATTAAAATTTTATTAATATTCTCTACAACTATTTATCACTTTTGGACGCCAAGGAACAACCATTCTTCGTTTAAAAATGCACAAATAATAAACAAATCGTGAAAAGGGCGAATATTTGTTGAAAATAATTAACAATTTTATCTATTCACGACCAAAAATATAAATAATTATAACCATTTTGTTACAATTTTTTTTTAATTTCCAACGACTTTCATTGGAGTTTTTTTCGCGAAACGATTAAAAAAATTTAATTACAAAAAAATAATTAAACATCCCCTATCGAGAAAAGAGTTTTTAATTTGTTTATTTGAAAGAAAATATTAAATACATCAATTTCCAGTGCTTTATCTTAGATTCATTTCCGTTTAAAAAATATCTTTGAGAAAAGAAAACGAGGAAACTTTATCTCTTAGTGATTTTCTTCTTTTTTTTTTAAATAAAGCCAGTCGAAGCGGAGCAGATACGAAATTGCACAAGGGGCTAATCTCGAGTGCGAACAATAGTTGATACGAGCGTCAGTCATCAATTTAAAAGTGTAATAATTGCACTTAAAAGAAAATGTGTTTTATTATTAATACTATCATTATGGTGGTCGTCGAAGAAAATTTTGTTAAGTGCATATAATGAACATAAAAAAACGTATTTTCAAATTTAATGAAAGAAATAAATTTCATTTTTTCAAAAGCTTTACATTTTACTCTTCAAGTTTTCAGGACTTTTTTCAAAATCGTTTAGAATATTATTCTAAAAGGTCTTAATAGTATTTCGGAGTAGTTTAAAAGTAATTTCATGCCATTCTAGACAGTAGTTGGAAATTGTATTTTACAGTATGAGAGTTGCATTGTTCAAACTAACAGAGTGGTTATTTTATTACGACTCTTGCTCAAATAATATATAACAATTCAAATTGACATTCATCAGAAAAATTAAAGTTGACTATAAAAAATAAAACAGAAAGGGCTAGTTTTGAAATTATTTAAAAGTTCAGTGGTAGTCGTGCGATTAGGCATATTCGCACTTTCAAGAGACCCAGAAAGTCCTTGTAAAATGTCAAAAAATAAGAAAATGCATGGTTTATTATCCATTCACTCTTTATTTGCGCTATGGTTGGCCATGTTAGGGTGACAGATTCCACCCGGTATAAATTTGAAAAAAATCAGTTAGGTTAAGTATTGTAGAGTATAGTGGTTTTTATTCAATAAAGCGTGTCACTTGTCATGAAGTTCAATTTTATTCCACGAGGTTCGCACAATCGACGGTCCCAAACGTCAAATTACAGTATTACCAAATTACTTAATTCAAACAAATTTGAAAAAATTCCTATAATTATATACAATAAAAGAAATTTGGTAACACTGTAATTTGACGTTTGGGACCGTCGATTGTGCGAACCTCGTGGAATAAAACTGAACTTCATGACAAGTGATACGCTCAATTGTGTTAATAGTTGGCCTGTCAGTGGTCTGTCATTTTTTTGGTATTGTCAAGAGCTGTCAGTCAACTTAATAGGGACTTTTTATTTTGGCAAACCAAAAAATAAAAGTTCATGGCCAACCATAGCGCAAATAAAGAGTGAATGGATTATATGTTGCTTCGAGTTTGAGAATGAAAATTTACAACATTTTGGTATCTCTCGACTATGAAAATATTTTGTTCTAAACGACTGACGACGGTATTTGTATTTTAACTCCTTTAAACGGAATACCCTGTATATTATTTGCTTTTTGAACTCGATATTAAATTCTAGATTAAATTCACGTTACATTTGCTATACCTAACTCTTATCGTTGGCAGTTAATTTACAAATTTTTGGACGAATACGCCGGTGTTTCATGTCTCAGGAAAGTTGACACTTTAATATTCATAAATCAATTTGAGGTTTTAGTAATAATTGTTTTATTGAAATTATTATTAAATTTAATTGAAGCAGTGAAAAATTGCATTTTCATTGGAAAATTGCGACTAATTTTATTGGGGTCTAAATTTGTATGAAAAATTTGTAAATAGAACAAAGTAGTAAGATACAGTAAGACAGATTTATGCTGGTGAGTGGTGGGGATGCGCAAATTACTTAAGTTGGTATTTAAAACGTATTTAAATTATTAAAGAGGCATGACCAAATTTGCGCACTTATCCTTATCGCTCATCAACATAAATCTGTATTTATTAATTGAAACGCAATTGAATGCAGAATTTACTAAACTATTCAACATTATCTCAAATAATATCGATAGCTTCTTGTGCTGGTATGTGTGCTTGATGCTGTAATACTGAACCAGTATTTTGGTCCAGCATCCGGATAGAAATTTGCATCGTTACAGTTTTAATTTTTTAGTACAAGGTGGTGAAATTATTTAGAAGACCTTTTTAAACACCAAAGCACCCTATATATTTTTATATTTGATTAACCACAAACCACAAAAACTATAAGATATAGGTCAAATTGTTGTGGATATCCTATCAGGTGAATTTTATCTCTTAGTAATTGTTTAAAACTGTCGATGAATGAAATAAAGGAAGCTTCGTTCACAATATTTTGACCTAAAAAAATTATGAAAGCAATGAAATTTTTATAAAAGTCGATTAGAGAATAAGATAGAAAGCTTTTAAAATGACATTTCTGAAATGTGAGGCATTTGAATTACACACTTAATTACAGGACCTAAATGTAACCTCTTAAGGGGAGGATGAATAAAACTAAAAACAAAAGAGACTCTAACTGCAAGTACACACATAGAAATTACACACCTAGGCGTACCTACACGTCACAATAATAAATTGACGTCATAACGAGCTGTTTACAGTGGAGCAAAAATAATAATTAAAACGCATTGTCGAAAATAAATCGATTTTTGTATAATAAATTAAAGGTTCTGACGATAATTTAAAAGCATCTGTTGCTTTTTAAATTTAGTTGTGTAGTATAGATAATGTTCGGTAACATAAGCCGGGTGTCGGAAGTTTCATACAAAACCACCGGCCGATTGTAGGTCCGGATAAACGAGGGATGCGCTTTGGGGTTCCGTCCGAGCAGTGTCGGGTCGAACAATTCCCTTTTATTTTGCGCTTTTCTTACCGGTAGCTCAAAAGTATAACACGGACCTTTTCTCATCCCACGCATCCCTTTCCATTCAAATTCGACCGTCCAAAGTTGGAATTATTACGTCAAAATTTAGTTCGGACATTAATACGGCAAAATAAATTTTTTTTTGTAATTTCCGTTCGGGTCGATTAGATTTTCTTGGTTTTCTCGGTAATCAACAAAATTAACAAAATAAATTTCCAACAATGTTATAAAAGGACATTTTTAATTTAAAATGATACCATTAAGTAGATAGATCGCTTAATTTTAAAAGCAATTTTAAATCTGGTAATTTACATTCTTTACAAACTTTTAGTTTTTGCTCTTTGAAGCGAGAGAGAGAGAAGAAAAAATATATCTTTCGGGAGACTAATTCATATTTTATTAGCGGACCAACATTTAGAACAAAAATCCTAGAGCCACACTCTCTTATACTGGGGATTTAGTTTTCTATTAAGTTTATACCACATTTTCCTGGTTGATCTTCTTAAATCTTCTTTTAACCTACATTTTCAATAGCCATCTCTGAATATACGTAATGGTGTAGCTTAAATTGTGCCATAATGTGATAAACTGTTATTGCATAGTGCTCAAACGCATTTCTTTCAATTTATAATAATAAATAAAATGGGAGTAATATTAAGGGGATAACACTTTGGAAGTGATGGAATTTTTCCCCCGAATTATAAATATTAAAGTTAGTAGAAAAGTAATCATCTTAAGGCTTTATAGGCTTAAACCAAACTGAATGAATGTAGAAATGACAAAACGAGAAAAATACAATAGGCCACGACGTCGTTCTTATTTTTCGTAGCGCGTTGGAGATTATTTACAAAAGACGAAATTTTCAACAAATGCTAATAATAAAAAAAGCGTTTAATATTTTTAAATATTTTCCAACAAGAAAAAAGCAACTAAATTTAAAATAGATCGGTCAGAGCAAAAAGTATGTCTATCGGAAAGTTGAGAAATTAGATTAAAGCGAGTGCCGTGCTGTCAAATGGGGTTTGGCGAAGGAAAAACTTTCTCGTCCGATAGAAGTGTAGACGAATGTAATATTTCGCTAACCTCGGTATTTTTTGATTTGGGCCGACATTAATAAGAACGTTTTTTGAAATTTTATAATTCCTTCTGTTCGAGACTCGAGAGTAGTCCCGAAATGATATTTTGGGTGCCGTTACAAGCACGTAATGTGTCTTGGTTTATTACAGTGAGCTGAATTGATTTTCGATGAAAATTTTATGTTACGATAACATAAAATGCGGTGTTCGATTCTAACCCATTATGAAAGCTTTTTCATATATGGCTGTTGCAAATAGTGCACTCGAAACGCAATTCAATGCCATTTTTCCTACTTTTTTTTCTTTTCAAAAACCAATATAATTTTTTCTAATAAAAAATTCCATGCTTTGGCAATAAATATAAATTGTCAAAATGTTACTCCCTATTTAATAATATTCTTTGGCGAATTCCATTTTATTTATTTTTCAAAGTAAAATTTAGCAACGAAAGGAAATGATGTGTAGGTAAATCGAGCTTTGTAGCTCGGATTTTAAAGCTGAAATTTAAATACGTCAGTTGCGGTAAATCGATCAAAACTCGTATACACTTCGGCGACACTATTATTAAACCATATCGAGCACCAACTTCGCTTCCAACGGAGGCCGTATTTTACGCTGAGGCAGCCTAAGTAGTTGTTGCCTAGGGAGGTAGTACAAGGAAACCCAACTTTTCCTCTTTAAAATATGTATTTTCTTTTCTTACGGATTACGAATTGTACTTACGCGTTGCCCTCACTCCAGTTATTCTCCAGTTCGTGAAATTATAACCTCCAATTTATGAACTAATGGAAGCAGATCGTGTAACTTTAGTTTTTGACGCAATTTTAGCTTGTTGTATTTATCCACTTGATGAAATATTTGAAAATACACCATTTGTACATTGGAAAGTTAAAAATGCCTTTGTATCTTTGCGTAACATTGTAAACGTTTTACTATAAGTGGGTCGTTTACGATATCCAGTCGATTTACAAAGTTAGTTGGCATTTATATTTTTGTTAGTGTATAAATAAATAGAAAAATTGGTATATTGCAGGTTACCTCAATTGCAATTATATTTCCAGTAGATGATAAGCAAATTTGGGAGAACAGTCGAAAGGATCGGTCTCATGACGTACTAAAGCCGGGGAGTTTATGTGGTATCCCTAGCGTATCCGAATCCAAATTTTTGCGTCGATCTACAACTTTCGATTATTTGACCAATGGAGACGTATAAAAAAATTTTGAGCGCTTCGATTGGTTCCAAATTTTAGGAGGGGATACCTATATGTTTGTCTTTCATAACTGTAATTTTTGAGCTCTTGCACTTAAAGGATAACGAAGATTAAGATTTTTAACTAAAAAGTGTCAATTTTGTCCCATTTAATGCCACCCCTTCGCGCCAAATTTGAAATTTGACCTCATAGCGTATAAAGCGATTAGTAGACGATGTTTAAAAAAAGGCCTCCAAGAAGAAACTTCGTTGCTCAATTTTTAATTTTAACAACAAAGGCCACAAAAGGCATTTTAAACATTAGTGAAGCGAACGGTTCCGATGTACAGATTGTACAATTTTAGAAAATTTCGAGAGATAAATAAAATTCAATTTCATGAATTTAACAATTACGCTGTGAGAGTACAACAACTTTGGATGTTGGATCCATTAGTTCTCGAATCTCTCCAATTTAATGCTCTGTTCTTGACGTTATAGTTCAAAAGACGTTTTAGCATAAACTGCAAGTTGGTGAGTTCTCAAATCGTAGAGCACGAAAAGGTCATTTTTCGATATTTATCATATTACCGAGTGAGTCTTATCACTTCAATAATAACAATTAAATTCAGCCCTAACTTGGAATTCTTTTCATTTCGAATATACGAGAAGCAATCAAAAACAAATCATGTAAAAAGGTAAAATTTAATGATGAAACGTAAATGACGCACTTAGCAATACATGATTCTTTAGCTTCATCTCTTAAAAATTCCCCCACGTGTCCTATTTTCATAAAAAAGAAAATATTGGTTCATATACGACCAAAGCGAATGTACAAAGATAAAAAATGGAAACAGAAAAATAGAAAGAATTGAAATATCACTCAAGAAATACTTGAGCGATAAGAATGAAATAATTTTTCTAGGGTTAAAAATGACTTAAAAAGTAAACTAAAAATTATACGGAAGCTGTAGCTTCTCTGGTTGTCGAGATAAAGGGAAATCAGTGATTATCGTTGATAAAGCTGATAGCAAAATAAGGAACATTAAAAATACGTAATTCTGGTCCAATCTTGATGAGATTGGACTCAAATGAAAGTGCTTGAAGAGCCGAACACGGACATCTAACATTTATCTCCATTTCGATCTCATGGGCGGCGCTAGCAAAAAGGATTAGAAAAAATGACAAGAGACTGGTTTAAACGATACAAAATTTCCAGGATGCTGTAATACTGTACTAGTATTTGGGTCCAGCATCCGGATAGAATTTTGCATCGTTACAAACGTATTAGAAAAAACGATAAACGATTCATAGTTGGTTACATTTTCCCATCATGTTATGTGTCAAAATTTAATTATTTTTGAATAGATCTAATGTTACCTTTAACGTTTTTAAAATAAATAAAGTTTAATAAAAAGCCATTTTATCATGTGAACGCCCGTGAGCTGCTCCTGACCTTTACCGAGTGCTTCACACTCTCCTAGAGTCTTTTACAGAAGACATCCTTAACCTTCCCTCCATACCGATCAAAAGCTGCTCTCTGAAAGGCGTAGAATTGCGATTCTTTTCATATGAAATCATATAATGAATAAACTATAATTGACAGTCATTAAGAAACATTTTTTTAAAGCAATATGTAACGAAGTAGTTATGTAGAATGAAATAATAATTGGAAACAAGAGTAAACATCCTCGAAAATATTTGCTAAAGTACCTACGTGTTTTTATTTTCTCTTGCTCTCGAGAAGTGCTCGACTATGGTTCTGGGATATAACACGAAAGAAGAATATTCGATAGTTTCGCGTATCTGTTAGCAAATATTTTACGACTAAAAAATTTCGATTTAAAGTAAAGTGAATAAAATGCAACGAAGCTCTATTTTTAGCTTTACTCATACAGATATACCGGGGCCGACAAAACTATTCTCACTTCTCTCAATATTAATATCTAAGCAGAAAGAAAGGTCAAATACATCCAACTCCAAGATTTTAGTAACTTAAAATTAAGCGGCTTGTACATAACATCACTTGCCAAGATATTTTGAACGGATTAAGTCGAAAGGAATAATTACAGAATTCAAGTGCATAGATGGCATACTTGGCGCAAACTATCATTACGCGAGGACTACCTACCCTAATGAGTTTTAATAATCAAAAGTTTTTCGACTAAAGGAATAATTATTCATTTTGACCCGAATTATTATACTTTTGACGTGATCCATTTGAAATTGTTTTTCTTGGCAAGCCAAGTTCAATTTATTCAAGTGTTATTGTAAATTACAAATCGATAAAATCATCAAATAATAATGGAGTGTTCCATGTAATTAAACCAGGATAAAAATTTTTTCGCTTGGGGCCAATATTGTCTTTAATCGTGCAGGGTGATAAAAGGATTATTAGAAAATACTGCAAGACAGATTTATGCTGGCGAGCGGTGGGAATGCGCAGATCACTAAATTGGTATTTAACCCCACCAACCGCTGAGATGTGACTTGGGTTAGCTCGAAGGCGTGACCAACAGGAGAGATGTACAGCTTAAACTTCACAACTGCAGCTTGTACCAGCCACCGGTGCAGGGACGCCAGACCATCAACTACCCGCAGCACAAGAGGATTACACTGAACACAATCATACACTCTGTACAGTGGATGCACACGGACGGTCACAGAGTTTCTTTACATTAATGCACGTCGAATATTTATTAATTCTCCACCACCAAGTTCTTAGCATCTATCAGAACTCAACCCTAGATTTAACTACGAGGTGGGGACGCACATCTTACTCCGTATCTTTCCGATTATCACCAAACTCTTACTAAAATGCTTTTTATGCGATTACGTAGGTGACAATATATGCGGGTTTAAACGAAGCATGGCATAAGTTTCGAGGGAGTACGTGAATTTTAAATAACTTTAAAAAGCATTTAAAATACCCTGAATCGTGATTCAATTTTAAAACATCTTTTTACAAGCTTTACATTCTGTACATAGCGACTTTTGTCGCAATCGATAAGAGCAAAAGATGCAAAAACAACTATCAAACAACAAAATATGTATTGACGAAGTGTTTGATCCTAGTCTTCTTTTTACCGTTCAATTTTCTATTTCATACTTTAAATACCGCCCCTTATAGAACCCGCAAACGTAATAAAGTTGTAAAATTAAATAATTTCACCCACAAATCCGAATTAAAATTTTAAAAATAATTGTAAATAAACATGTTTGAAAAGAAAATCGAATTACCTTTACCTTTAGTTAAAGTTTTAATTAGATTTTTCCATACGTGAGAAGAAGACGAAGAAGGAGAAGAAAAAGAAATAAAAGTTATGTTGATATACTTGTAGGTAATTTAGAGAGGAGTTATATTTTCTTGTGTTATGGTTTATTTAACTACAGTTACCGCTGCTAGATAATTACAAAGGTATTTTGCGCGAGATATAACAAAGCGAAAATGCGGGTAGTTATGGAAAGCATTAACATCGTCTTAACCACGCAATTTATGTATTCACAAAGTAAGATTCCCTCTCTCTTAATGATTCGTCAAATTTAATATCAAAGGGGTTTCGTGGTGCATGGAAAAAAATAATTTTATTGGCACGATAATTTATGGATACTTTATTTTGAAATAGTACGATACCTTTTTTGACAAAGAGACCCTCATTGGAACCATCTGATAATTAACTTGCGAGGGTATAACAAAGTGGCGAATAAATTTTGTAAATCTATAAAGTAGATATAAATTGACCGAGGAGTATACTCCGCAACAAGGAAGGACTTTGAAAGCTTTCCTAATATATTATACATATTTTATGCAAAAGGGCTGCTAAACTCATCTCAAGGTTAATTTATCTCGTGTAAATCCAAAATTGTTGACAAGCTTTGACAAGATAAGAAAGTAACTTTCGGAATCTATTTTCAAACTGTCCAACTTTGTTATTTCAACTTGGTAATATCGAAAATGAAAATTTTTACGTACGAAAAGAAAATTTAATTTCGCTTTTATTAATTTAAAACAAAACTACCCCAAGGCGTATAGTTTTTCGCAATTAGTTAAAATAGAAAAGAATTCTCCATGTAAAGACAATAAATTTTGTTTAAATCCTCCTATTACGTTAGTTCCATTATATCCGAGCTACGTTTTTCTTTGTCTTGTCACATTTGCTTTTCCATCTAAATTTATAAGATTCAATTTGGTTTGTGAAAGGCACAACCAGGTAGAAATTTTAATTTGCCCAAAAAGTTGTTTGCTTGCAAAAAGGGAAAAAATAATAAACTTAAATACCTTTGGGAAAAAAATCGTGTCGTTGATATCTTATAAAGCAAATGGATCAAGTTATTCTAGAATTTAATTTTTTTCATACAACAGGGTGATTTACAATAAACACAAATGTACGATTAATCCCAAATGAATTTTTAGGAAATTAACTACAGTTGAAAAGAATCTACCCATCCATTATTGTCGTTAGTACCTATCTACCTATTGCATTTCGTAATCAAAATCGCAATATTGCATAATTTAAGAAATGCAGTCCGAACTTAAACCTTAATCTTTCTCATCAAATTTGAAAGATTTTACTCCAACAACGATTAAGCAAACAAATCACAATAAAAAATAATTTTAGAACTTACCAGTGCTCCTCTAATTTTTTGCAACATCCTGTAGTTATGTCTTTTTATTGAAGTTGACTTTTAAAAGTAAGAAAACACACAATTAGTTTGAAATTCTTAAATCTTACAAAGCCAAAAGGTTTAATTTTATTAAACAATTACTTTAGGTATAATAATCGAATTAATTAATTAATTTACTAAAACACGACGTGCTCGAACGATTTTTAAAATTTAACTAAAATTGTATTGAATAAGAGCGAATGATTTATCGCCACACGTTTTGATTTCTTTAAAACGATAAGTGGCGTATTATTATTTATCTCGTATTTATCACATGGTGTTTCTTAAAAGTATTTTAATATTTTGAATGTTTAAAAGTAATTCGTTATAATTAAACAATTTTTTTGCTAGAAAAACGGCCAAATTAGCAGTTTGAATTGTGACACCGACCCTACCACCCTGACTAGCTTAGTGGAGACCGGGTTCCTAGCTATCAATAAAACACAGGTTTGATGGAAATTACAAAATAAAACGTTTTTCAGAATAATGATATGTACCAAAGTCGTACTCGTACAATAAAAAAAGCCTTGATTAAAATAAAAATAAAGTGGTATACAATACCATACAACATGACCCGGTATGGAACAACTCAGCTTCTCTTTTCGCCCACCAGATCCCGAGTCCTCTCACTAAGAGAGGTCACAGGATCCTGATGAAACAAGGAGGCTTGATCCATCAGATCCCGAGTCCTCTCATGAAGAGAGATCACAGGGTCCTGATGGAGCCAGGGAAACTCACGGATTTGCTGAAGGCCATACGGAAAATTAAAATGAATAAGGTGGAACGGGATTAAAAACTAAAATTAATTAATTAAAATAAATTAATTAACTAATCAGGGGCAATAATTAAACAAGTGAAATGACGTAGGCGAAAATTTAATGAAGTGCGCGATCCCGCTCACCACGATGATAAAGCGAGGAGTTCTTTATCAAAATGGAGAAAGGCCTTATATTTAAGATTCGACGACCAACTCGAATCCATTCGACAACCAATATGAACGATGTAACTTGAATTGTACTCAAGAGAAATGATCACTTAATACGTTATAAATTTTACTAATTAAATTAATAAGTTAGTAATTAATGGTAACACTTAGCTTATTGGAGCCGCACAAAAATATCAAGCACGTCGGTACAAAATATATAATTTTAAATTAAAATTTCAACCCTAAGTAATTAATTAAGGGCTGGAAAATACCTAGGGGTCCAGCATCCAGATAGAATTTTGTATAATAATACGATGATCACTACGTCGACTAAGTCAAGTAGTTAAGAAGTAAAATTGTTGTTGTAAAATGTCTAATCTATGTTATTACAGCCCTGCTCCAGAGTGTAAGCAACAATTACCAAAAAATCATTAAAGCATCAAAGCCTGATATTCAAAATGGCCACATTCAGTTTTCCTTATCATCAAGTGACGTACAGTCAGCCACACAATTATTGGCCACCCTGGCTATATATCACGGTAGTTATTAGCTAACAACGACAAAAGGACAGAAGGGGAGGTTGTTGATTTACTACTTGTTGGCAAAATAAAGTTACCCATCACTTTAAGGAAGGGGTGTTATGGTGGTTTCATCCACAATTAGTGCTAAACGTATAGGCAGGGTGGCCATTAAATGTGAGGCTGACTGTACACTCACTTTATGTTCGGGACCTTTTTCACCCAAAAGAAATAAAAGAATTGCGCATCCAAGTTACAATAATTACGAGTGACTCTGTATTTCATGCCAAACAAACTGATCATCGGTTGAAAATTGGCACAGATCCTATACAAATCCGGAAAGATCGTTTCCACGTTTTTCTTGTCCCAGAAGGGGAAGAAAAAGAGCAACAAGATTTTTAAACGTAAAACGAAAGAATCAGATTTTTGCTAGAAGAAGCGTAAGTTTAAGAAGTTAAAAGCGTGTTTATAATATCTTGGAATAATGTTATTGGAGAGGAGTTTTATTTTTACAAAACCAAGACT
Source organism: Malthinus seriepunctatus (assembly GCA_963924605.1). NCBI lineage: Eukaryota > Metazoa > Arthropoda > Insecta > Coleoptera > Cantharidae > Malthinus > Malthinus seriepunctatus. The sequence goes on from OZ004602.1 coordinate 379,852, forward strand.
TTTCGCATCGTTCTCTTTAGTAATTTTCTTGTAAAAGAATCAACTTTTTGTAAATCTACTCAATGAAGCTATTCACAAAGATTCTCCGGGTCATTTAATTTTTCTAGCTCTCGAAATATCCCGTAGTTATAATAAATTCTATACATAGACGTTCTGAGAAGCCATCGTAAGTGTCGAAAAAGATGAGAGAAAAGTCTACAAAGTCAAACGGACGACACTAACAAATTTCGTTACATCTTATGATATTTGACGTCTTTTATTTTGTTTAACTTTAAGAAGAGTTTCTTAAGTGCATCAATATTAAAAAGTCAAAAACTACGAGACTTTTCCTTCTAGCTGTAAGGCATTAAAATTGCAGCTTTAAAGAGCTTTCACATATCCTTTTTTTGTACCTTTTAAATCGAATTAAAACAAAAATTGAATTTAAATGAGGTTTTGAAACTGTAACGAGTACTCTGAATTAGTTATATGGTAAGTTGTAGCTGAAATTGGTAAAATTCGAGTGTCTTTCGAATAAAAATTACTTTAAACTCGCCATTTAAATTTAATCATTTCGCATTTGGTCCGCTCGCGTAATTTTTCGCCTTTGCGTACCGCCAACCGTGGCTAGGTATACTTTTGCGTCCTTTAAAATATTTACTTAAACGTAACAAGTAGAAAATTGGATAGGAAAGGACGACGCGGAGTTTTATTTAAAGTAAATATAACGTTCGCGGTTTGACCGTAAAGCAAAGCATGCACGGCATCGTTAACATTTTATGCCCTTACTACATTACGCAGTTTACAGTTAATAAAATGTTTTACCAGCTAATTTTGTCAAAAATAAATTATTCAGAAAGGATTTTATTTATTATTCAATACATTCACACTTGGCTCGAATCGATATCCTCCTCCTCCTCTTTTCTCCACGTCCGAAAAGTTTCCGCTTCCAGTACCGACAAAAAAATTAACATTAATCACAATCTAAGGGGAAAAGTCTTCTTACAATGGATGTTACATTTTGTAGGAAAAAAGTTGATAGATTTAGTAACTATGGCAACGTCGTAATGAATATATCGATTTGGATATGGTGGTGGTTCGAATCCTCGCTAAGTCGTTCTGCTGACAAGTGCCCTCGGGTTTATACTGTAATCACCACTAGCCGCATTTACGTGGTTGCAGCCCTCCTCGGGGTCTTCTACTCTTTCGTACTTTTCCAACTACGATGCTTCTCCGACGCCATCCGTCAACGTCATCCGTAGAGCTAGCCCAATCAGGAAACGTCCAAAAAACAAATGATTTTGCTTTTAACCTGGCGTAATTGTTTCATTTTATAAAGAACGAAATGCCAAAAGTAAAGAAAATTTATGTAAAAAATAAAAAATCGTTAAAAGCAATTTATTAATCAATTAAGCGAAATGATCGGTTATCGTTTTCGATAAAAAACTAAACATTCAAAATGTTATTATTGAAAACGCGTTTCACTACACAAAATTAACCTCACCGGTGCGGCCTAACTTTATTATAAACTTTTTTAGCGAATATTTTTTACAAATAACTTTAAAATAAATTTGTTACAGACCCTTATTTTCCTCCTTAGTTCATAGTAAATTTGTACAATTTATTACGAGAAATGAAAGCGTGGAAAATTTTGCTTTTTTGCGCTTTCCTTTAGTTTATTAGTGTTATTTTATAATCCAAAAGGCCACTTTTGAAAAATAAGGGCGTAGATTGCTAAAAATGTTGTTTAATGGGCTTTCCTAAAGCATTAGGGCTGTTTTTACGTATCTACAGCTTATAGACGATTGCTTAGTAGAGGAAATTTGAAAGAGAGCATTTATCTCTTATAAACGTTTTCTTCACGTTTTTGATTCTGAGTTGCGAACCAATTACCACCTCATTTGTAACATAAATTATGGGCATGTGGAGCCAAAAACATGGATTCTGTATTGCTAAGGTTTGATCTGTAAAAGTGTGGGGTTTGTAAAAATCACTTGTGCTTTACCAAAGTGATTGTGCAATGTGCACTCTAGATGACTAAGTGCCGGTTTTTCAATCATCGTTTAAACTAAGTTCCAGCTGAACGAAGTTCAAGCTCATGCGCCGTAACTACATTACAGTAAAATTACAGCGCATGAGATTGAACTTCGTTCAGCTGGAACTTAGTTTAAACGATGATTGAAAAACTCGTCCTCAGAACCTTAAAATTTGGCACGATCTTGATGGTCGTTCACGTTTCCAAGTATAGTTCAGTCAGGTTTAAATCACTTGTGACTCATCGCTCTAAAGAGTATCAATCTGTATTAAACCTATGTCCGTTTTTAATGCACAATGTCAGAGACGTTTACTGCGATGAATCACAAGCGACTTTAAGTTGACCGAACTATACAGTGCCTTCGGAAATACATTCAACCCACGTGAACAATTTGCTGGGCAACCACCAACCAAACGTATCGAAATATGGTATTTGCTTAGCCAATTGGTCACGTGGGTTGAGTGTATTTCCGACGGCACTGTATAATATTTCAAAACAAGGCGCAAACGAGTTGTTACCGATCAATCCAACAATAATCGGTAGTTTCAAAATAAGTAGAGGATTGTGTTAGTGGGGTGGGAGGCGTTTAGTGACGGTGTAAGAACACGAGCTCGCGATATTTCGATTTTTCTTGTTATTTTTGTCAAATTTATGGCACGGCCTCTTTGATACATTGCACTTTTAATACCTCGGCATTATGTTCACTATCGGTCTATAAGTCAATGTCGCCGCTTTTGCTTTGTAACGTCGTCGTGAGTTATCATTGGAAAACACTTTAAATTTCACTCCTTTCTCAATTTATTCTTTTTATGCTTTTTATTTTTTTCGTGTCACAATGTCCAAATCAATCAAGCGTTTTGAAGCTTTCGCGTTAGTTAGGAGACGGTGTATCATCTGCATTTTTATATCTTATCGTGACACGCGTTCCATCATCATACATTTTTGTAACAAAAAGGAAAGCTGCATATAATTCGTTTATGTGTGGTGTTGCCTATATCGATCACGAGAGTTTAGCACAACTTGCATATTATATCACTATTTTCGCCTATATTTACTTGCTAATAGTTTGTTTATCTCCAAGTTTTGGGTTAATCTTCAAAATGTCGTGATAAAGGCGTATATTACGTCAGCGGTTTTGTAAACGCATATAACTGTCATTTGTGGACATAAAGGGTGAACGAGCATCCCTTAAATCGATATCGTGCCGAAATGGTAACACTTACACTAATATTTCACACAAAAATTTATAAATAATAATAAAGCTGCGCAACAAATTATTCCGATCCGCGTAATTAATTTCCTTGTCCGAAAATAAGAGGGGTTTTCAATTGTACTTTGTTTTGAAAATGCGTATACGCAAAACTTGGACCATAAACCAAACTCGTTATACTTAGTACCTCATAAATCACCAACTTATCACGCAATGATTCACAGATTATTCAATATTAAAGCAGGAAGCAAAACGGTAATGTTGCAAATTGGTAGCGACGATGAATTAAACCTATCAAAAAGTGTTGGTGCCTATCGATACAACGTGTAGATCCGCCCGACAAAATATTGCCAATTTTCCAATATTTCCCGAAATATGTGCGACGATAAAAAACGTTTGTTTTTACAAAAGATATCAATTCAATTAACTGCACTAATACAGTTGCGAAAACATTTTTCAAAAAAACAAAAAAAAGAAATTCTTTTCCCAAAAGTAATTAAACAAAAACATTAATTTAGAGGTTCGTACAATGCCGTAAAATAAAACTACTAAATAAACGAAATATTTTTTTCCAGTCCCCAGTTACCTGGCCCTTTTTATTTTTTAAATAAGGAACAAAAGCGTCACAGAACCAAAGACATCCCTTTTTTTATAAATTATTATTTCAAATAAAATAAGAGCTTTTTGCTTTTAAAAATTTGGTAAAAAATAAATGTTCGCGAGACGACTTTACAAAGAATTAAAGCACAATGCACATAACGAGAGGAATGTCAACGTCACAAAAATTTACATGAAAAAAGCTCGTTTTTCTTCCATACAAGGATAACGCATATAAAACAGAATTTTTAAATAAACCAATAACCGCTTTTGATGGGTATAAATATGTGCTATCGATCATTATTAAAAAATATGTGCGTATAGATACCTTTTACTTTAGTTTTCAAATTCTATTGAAAAGCTCCTCACTAAATGAGCGCCATAGCGTCGGAAGCATATAAATGTTCTTGTTTCGTATTTCTTGGACAGTAAAGAAACACGAGATGAAGATACCTTTTCCTAAAACACAGTCACCCCTGATTCAAACGGTTCATAACCCAGTGGCTTATTTCCTTGTCGTAGGCTGTAGGAATGAATCCCTGTTCCCAAGAAAACATCGGGTAGCCGTGGTGTCGTTACTCACCAACAGTTGGTCTGTTCACCAGACTGCCCTGCGGCTGTTATTATTATAATTACGAATAAATCGGGGCTTTCCGAACTCTCTGTCGGGGCAGAAAGCTTAGACTACCGTCAGAGTTGACTGTCTTTGGCACGTGCCAAACCCCCTGAACTGGGCCTCTTCATCACCTCTCTGACTTTCCCCTTTATACTACGAACCCGCCCTGTTTAGGAATCTGAGCGTTTCATTCCCATACAGTCTCTCATTCTGCCCACCTGGGGTCTTCACCCCAAGACCGCCAGGTTCTTAGTCAGTGGGAAAGTCTATCATAGCTGCAGGTGACAAAGACCTGCCCAGTCTCCTGCTACCTGACCTCAGGTCTAGTCGCAACTGGACTAGTTTTAGGATTATTCCTCACAAGGCTTCGGCTGCTGGTTGCAACCTCCTCGCATCAGTTCGATGATCTTTCTCGAAACCACAACTTCGAATTCTAAATAAGGTAGCGGGAATGCGACTAAGAAAGTTTTAGAGTTTGACACTATTGACACTAACCACTGAACTTCCATGAACCGAAGAAATCCCCATATAGCGGAAGATCTTGGACCAAAAGGGAAATGGTTTGACTGTCATGGATTAAGTAGTAGCCCCGGTACTACCGCTTTCTCTCACGAACATAAGATGTACCGTTACATGCTGAGTTCTGCGGCGAAAGTGGGTGGTAGGAGCAACCGACTCAGGCGTAAACCCGTTTAGCCGAACTCGCTTCGAGTGTGGAGGATTATGGCGTTCCTCTTGCTTGTGGTTTCCAAAGAAAGAACATAAATCTTAGGTGTTGGGTGGGCTTAAACGAAAGTCAGAGCGGGCTTCCATCTCGTTGAATCGTTCGCCCCCCAACCTAACCTCCTGGAGCGACTTCAGTATGATGGTTGTCGAAATAGTGTGGTCCTTATCCTCTCTTTCCCTTCCTCTGGGATAAACCCAAATACCTTCACTCTCCAAAGCGCTTCTTTCGGTTATGGAAGAACGTATAGGCCATTGTAACGAAGATTTACACATACAAAAAAGCTTCGGTTATGCAATTGAAATTTAAGAAATTATGAGGAGAGAAAAGAAAAAAACTATTAGCAAGCCGATAACGAGTGACGCTGCTCATTTTGATCTCGATAGCTTTCTGGATTAGCAAAGCTCGCAACAAGAGACCCCTTTTTTTTTTATCAAAAACGTTGTATTAAGCGATAAATCATTCATTTTAACGATGAAGTATACAACTGCCGAAATAACGACTGTACAATAATCGATGGGCTATTTTCGAAATAGATTTGTAAAATTGTCCTAAAAGTTGCTCGGCTGTATAATAAAAAATTCAAACAAATTCATATTTTGGTGTGAACTTGACAAAGTATGCGGGAATCGATGGAGAGCAAGTCGTTGCAAAATATAAGATCTATTGGGAAATTGAAAAATTCATAAAGTAACAGACTAGATCCAATTATATCGTTGTAGAGTAATGTAAACATTCACATCACAACGCTTATTTTTATATTTGGGAATATCCGGTAAGAGAATGCAATTAAATTCGAAATTTTTAAACTAGAACAAAGCCCTAAAGTTGCTCCTAATTCGTCCTCCCATTTAATTCTACAAACAAGCATTTGGAAAGTTGATAAGTTTCAACTACACACGACACGAGTATAGTAGAGGTATAGCTTTTAATCAAAAGATCACAGACATATACCTACTACTAGAGGGAGAAAATGTAGCCTTATTCGAAAGTAGAGAGGTAGTAGACTTTGTTTCGTTTAGAAAGGAGGAGAGAAGAGAACGAATTAATTAAATTTTAAAACAATAAATAAATTCACTTCGAAAGAAATAGCGAATCGTTTCTTGAATGACATTTTAATTTTCCTACAAGTTAATTCATCTAACGAACCAATATTTCCGGTACTTTAAACTTGTTTGCGACCTAATTTAATAAGTTTCGTAATACACGGTGGGCTTAAAATATGTTTTAATATAAAACAAAATACTAAAAGGTACTTAAAATTGATGTAGAGCAAGAAAATTTGATATAGAAAATCTCGTTTACTTCTATGGTTGTCAAAGACACGACGTTGGTTTATATTTTTACGGGGCGATTTACTATATTAGTATAGTTCGGTCAACTTAAAGTCCCTTGAGACTCTTCGCAGTATGTAATAACTAATAAGAAATGTCAGTATAAAATATTTTTTTAAAAAAAGGAATTAACTTAATTAATTTTACATTGTGTATTAAGAACGGACATACGTTTACTACAGATTGACGCTTACACTTTAGAACGATGAGTCACAAGTGATTTAAACCTGACTGAACTATAGCACGAAAATGCAATAAAATTTCCATTTCCTCCTTTATTATTACGTTTTGGGCAATTGAAAACCGTAACAAATTAAAATAATCGATCATCGCCACGAAAGGGTCACTCGCCGAAGAAAAGTAGAGAGAGCAAACTTTAATTTTTTTTAAAGACGTCCCCGTAGATAAAGGGAGTTTAGGTATTTTATAAACAAAATGAAAGAGCTTTTGTGTTAGAGAAACGCGAGTTTGGGTAGCCCGCCCTGGTGTGTATTGTTATCCGAATTTCCTTTCGAGGGTTAATCTGGTTGCCTTTCAAAGGTGAAAAATATTATGATCCGTCAAGACGATGTTAATGATAATCCGACACATAATCAATCTTGATATAAAAATAAATTCAGTCGTACAAGGTGCAACATAAATCCTTCGCTAATGAGACTTTGAAGTAAGTTGGAATTTAATCAAGATTAAAAGTTAAGCTATCCTAAGTAATCAGTCTAATCGTTCTGCAGAAGGATAAGAGAGAATTAGGGCGCCAGAGGATGTCAGATATCCTGGCGAGTTGCAATAAGGGCCTGGCTTTTGTTTAGGACAACACAACTTGCGGCGAATCGATAGCAGATGTTTGCGAAACAATACCAAACGTAGACAGCTACACCATCGCTTTTCTTTGCCTTACAATGCGACCACTTTACCACTTATATCTATTGAATCTGCCCAATTAATTAGTTAACATAGAGTGTAAGTTCGCGAAGATCGCTCCCACTCCTAACCCACCAAATTAAATTACCAAACAATCGATAGAAATATGATATTTCGGAAGGACGATTTTAAAGCTAATCGAGAAATAGCTTTTTGTTTTAGAATTTCATTTCGACTTTGAACGAGGCTTTATTTATCTCTCGTTTTATACTTTATTAAGATCCAGTTACGACGATATTTTCTTGTTATTTTAATTGAACTCTCGTTCCGATATTAAATTTAAAAACCGACTTTAATTAAGTACACACTCGAGCGAGTGAAAGTTTGCCCTTTTATTTCTTTATTTATTTTTTACAAAAAAACTCTTATTAATATTTTCTATAATTTCGCCGGCGCCGCGGCGACGGCCTTCCTTTGTTAAAAAATTTTCTTGTTTGTCTTTTCTTCAATCATTCACAACTTTGATGTTAATAAAAAATTTTCGTTTCGTATAGTTCTAAGTTTCTTTAATATTGTTTTGTTTACTTTAGCGAAATAATTTAAAAATTTGCCTTTATTTTTCACAATTTCTAACAACTTAATTTATTAACGTGTCGCATCGGGCCTTAGCTACTCGAAAGTTTTTTCTGTAAAATATTTTTTCGTAAACGGAAAACTGTTTGTTCCGATTTAAAATCATTTGTTTCGTGTGAATGTGTTAAGCTATCAATTCGTTTTAAGGTGAAAAGTGTTTTTAAAGGTTCGGTAAAAAATGATGCAACTTTCAAACTCTCTGAGGAATCAAATCGACAATTTGGTATAGATAGTAATAATTTATTCAACCGAAATGTAACTTTTGTAAAACACGAATTGAATGATTTTGCTGAGCAAACGTTTCCGCGTCACAGAAAATTATACGTTTCTTTTTCTCTCTTCTTTTTTTTAATAAAAGAAAATTACGTTTATCCACGACCGTCCAATAATACGTTCATTACTCTATGATTTTTGACCAGTAATGTGTGTCATTACTCACTAGTTGCAAATCATTGAATAATATACATATTACTCAATGACTATTCCATTACTCAATGGTTTACCGGGCGACACAGGAGATTGGAAAACTTTTATAGCTTCGTTATTTGTCAACGTATCAAAATGAAATTTGCTGTGAGTTGTAGTCATATAAATTGCAATTTGTTTAACTACTTTTGAAAATTCTTCCACTTCCGATTTCGCCGGAAATGAGGTAAACTTTAGATTTTTAAATGCAACACCATATATATTTTTACATTTTTGAATTCTACATTACATTTTGAATACATTTCCATAAAAAATTATTTTTTTTTTAAATTAATTTTTTTTTTAAATAAAATTTTTTTTTTCAAAAAGTACTCGCGTATTCAATGTATATTTGGTTCATAATATTTACAGTCGTGGAAAAAGTATAGTATCCTACTCGCGGGTAATGCTCATTACTCACTCTAATGATTACGACACTCGTCATACGGCTCGTGTCGCAAATTCATTCTTGTGAGTAATGAGCTTCATTACCCGCTCGTTGGATAATATACTATTAAGCTATTTTTTTTAAATTCGCAAACTATTATTTAATTTGATTTGAGTACAAGTTTTCCCTTGAAACTTAAATATAGGTACGTATACGTGGTTAATTCCATTCGGCCCGTTGTAAGGTAATCTATTGGAGGAGTCTATTGAAACATTGAAAGTGAACAAAATTGCGGAATGGACTTGGAATAAACGCTGTTGTAAATGACATCAAAGGCTCACATATTTTGTAAAAACCGATATTCGACTTAGTCCACTTCTAAGCAACATACACGACACCAGGGCCGTAACCAGGAGTACGCTAGGACAGGTTGAGCCTCTGCTCTGTAAAATTTTAAGTCTGTTCTAGCCAGAGCTTGCTAAGGATATCAATTATAATAAAATGATAAGTTCCTAATTGGTGCCAAAGAAGAAAACTATGATTTACACAAAGTCAAGTGTTTGCAAACTTTGAACAAAAAACTTCCATCCTCAGAAGAGATTACACAGTGGTCAACAAACCCAGAAGAGAGAAAACCCTAATTTTAGCTTTTCATCCTACTTTAAAAAATTTTGAGCCTGTCCTGATAACACAGCCTGGCTACGACCCTGCATGACACATCTTTATAAAGCTCTAGAATGTTGAAAATAGGAACTACAAACACACCAAAAGCTCCAGCCACGTTGCCAAATTTCCATCTTATTCGAGATTATAGAAAAACCAGCGGTCAGATCGTGGATAATCCCCGATTAGAATCCCATTTGAATAAGTGCGTTACGACCTCTCAAAGGTAAACTAAATATTTAAAATGAGAAAAGGCAGTTTTTGAAAAATTACAAAAATGACTAAAAAATTAAAACCGAGTAAATTGCCAAATCGATCATATAGGACACAGTCCAAGAAACGTAAATTAAAACAAATGAACAAAAATAAATTATTTTAAGGGCCTTACGACTTCTCGAAGTTGTAAACGAAAAGTTTAAAATTAGAAATATGGAAATTTTGAAAAATTATTAAATACGCTTAAAAAATTAAAACTGGATAAATTGACACATAGAACGTATAGAACACAGTCCGACTTACCCTAGATTATTAAAAAAATAATAAAAAATCTTTTTAAGGATAATTACCACCTCTCAAAATTAGACGAAAAGTAACATGAAATGAGAAATAGTTAATTTTTGAAAAATTATAAAATCGTTTAAAAAATAAAAACGGGGTGTTTGACAACGCTTAAATGAAGTAAATTATAACAACACGAGATCCTTTAATTTTTATCGTTAATTTAACTCATAAACATCTCGTAGGAAATGGAGTATTAGTTAGTTAAATGTGTGGTGCTATAGTGTAGGTGAATAATGAACGTCGACTTGGAGAAATTTATTATGTGTGAAGATTATGTACTCCGTTAGTTATTCTATCTGTTTAGCCCCACTTTGAAATTGCTATTTAACAAATTTCAACTAAAGTAACTATACGTACAGTTCGCTTTCGCTATAAAGTCTCTATCGAGCCTTTTCGATACGTTTGAGCGCAACATAAAAACCTTCTCAAAGGACATAACGGTCCTAGTGAAACGAACAGTAATGACCTGCAAATATAATTAAACGGATAAAGTAGAACGAGAGTTAATTTATATAAAATAAGTTATAAAAATGAATTGAGTCGAGTTCCTACGTAATGAAAATAGAATTAACTGTGTCGGATAAGTAAACCAATTATCCGTAATATACTCGTTCACAATAAAACGTTGTTCTCCATCAGAGTTAAATCGCCTAAAAATATTCTTTCATCACAAGGGAGAACTGAAACGTGTCGGTTGTCGAGTACAGTCCTTAAAATGAACGTTCAGTTATATATCGGTTATTTAGTTGTCCCACTTGTTCAAAAATAAACGAAAAAAGAAAATTTTAACAAGCGACGCGAAAATAGTTAATTAAAAAATAAAAAAAAGACCATCAGTCAATCACACGAGAAACAATTTGTTTGAAAATTCTATTTGAAAGAAGTAGAACACTATCTCTCGTAATAAGATTGTAAAATCACAAATGTCAACCGGATCTAAAATTTTTACAACATTTTTTAATGTCGAAAAAAAGCTCGAGTTTATAAAGTCTATCTGTTGCCGCAATCTTGTTTTAAAATTAATTTTAAATTACCTCATTTTGTATCGTAAATATACAATAAAATTGAAAAATATTCTTATTAAATATTTACAAAGTTTTTTAAATTAAAAATAAAGTTCTCGAAAAATTTTTATTAAGGGCTGTTTTTAAGAAAACTTTGCTTTTATACATTCTTTCCAAATTTTAATTAATTAACTTAATAGTGGTACAAAGTCACATTTTTTGGGTTTCTCAGTAGAGTATAATAGCGTATCAGCGTTGATTGAAGGAGTTTTATGAAGATACGCATCGCTTAGTTAAAATGTGTGCCTGTTTTCCTACCAATATTTAAAAGTTTGTTCTCCCCGCTGCCTACAAACTAGCAGTTTGGGTCGAGAATCGAGATGCGCCAATGGCAGAGCACCATCGCCACAAGGTCGACCCATCGTACGGCACATTTTGTTCCATAAGCTTGCGTATCTTGTAAAACTCCTTCAATCAACGGTATCAGGGTAAAAATAACCTATATATACTGCAAATTAAAGATGGCGGCATACTTGATATTATTACTAATAAATCAAGTAGCCATGAAAACACAATTGAATTAACATCAAGCATACTTCCATATTTTATGAACTTATTTATCTAAAAAGAAAGAAAGTTACTACTACACCCTGTATTAGGTTAGGTTACGTTTCGATAGGCATTTGGCATCCGGATCAATTAGAAAATTACAAATCGTAGATCGGTTTAGATCTTCCTTTTTAATTAAAAAGGGGCTCTTGGATGAAACGAAGCCAGAATCTTAATCAATGCGACAGCATCGCCGATTAAATATCGAAATGAAAGAATTTATAAGAAATAAATCGATAACTTAAGCACCTTGCTGATGAAAGCAACGAAAACTCCGAGTTGGACGTGTCTTACACATGAAAAGCTCGCCAACGAACACAATCATATTAAACTATTTTAGCTAAAAAATGAAAGAAAATTTGCATTTTTTGTGTAACTCGATCTGGCGGATTTAAAGTAATTCAAAAACACGCTGCTTACAAGAATTGATAAAAAAGGGCGAAACGAGTTGAAAATTTATCCAAACAAAAAATTTAATTCAAATACAAAACTGAAACAAATCTCTGTCAAAAATTAATTTTTAAGGCATTTTTCCGATAAATTTAATAATCTGAACTGAGCTAAATCTAATTTAATCATTTTTGAACAGCAAAACGAGATATCGTCGGGTTTTTATGTTGTTAAAATTGCCTTTTTAATTTTTAATCGGGAGAATTGAATTATTTAAAACAAAAATATATTTTTCTTTGGCAAAGATAAGCAAAAATTATAACCATATTTTAAGTAATTAGAAGGCAAAGGTCTACAATAGCTCTAATTCTAGCAATTTATTTCGAGTTACTAATGAGCTTATATATTTTGAACTAAAGTACCCTCGTTTATAACTGATGTATTTATCCCCGTATTATCTTAAAATTAATCTTATAAGTGGTTTGATGCACACCGTAAGTATAAGAGTTAGTTAGGAACACACGCAGATTTTGATCTCTCTCCGTTCTCCCATTTTACTAACAAAAATTTAGACTAGCAAATTCCGTTAATTAGTCTTTCATCTAGTTACAAAATAAATAGTTTAAAAAGAAGCGTACAACTAAAATTGTTTCTTTGTTTTCATATGCACACAAAAGCTCTTTAGATAAAACAAATAATAAGAAAATCCACTCGCAACTTTGTTGAATTAAAATTAAATTACCCCTCAGGGCCGTAGTCAGGAGTACGTCAGGGCAAGCTGAGCCTGCCCTGGAAAATTTTAAACCTTTACTAGCCGAAGTTTTTTAACGATTTCGCAATAGGCATAATAATGAAACGATAAGTTCCGAATTGGTGTCGAAGAAGAAAACACTGATTTTCAGAAAGTCAAATTTTTGGAAACTTTGGGCAAAAAAACTTCTATCATCAGAAGATATTACAGTGGTCCACAGATTTATTCAAACCCAGAAGAGAGAAAACCCCGATTTTGGCTTTCAGCTTCTCTTGAAAATTCTTGAGCCTGTCCTGATAACACAACATAGGAGAAGTCATATGACTTCTCCTATGAGAAATCATGTAGTCTGAACACACTTTTAGAGGAATAAACGGATGACTCAAGACTTTCTAATGGACGGACGACCCCAAGACTAATAAAGGACAGAATTATTGAGAAACGTAAATTTTTGTTTATACCTATCGGCCCAAGCATCGACTTATCCAAATGAAATTCTCGTTTCGAAATCGTAATTAAAATTTTTCCAATAAAATGTCCAATATTTGCCTCCGAGTCGGTTATAAAATTTTCATTCGTTCAATATAATATTATGTTCCAATAACCTTTTGTCAACTTTTTAGGTTCAACTTGTAAAGCCTATGGGCTTTCACCTTAACGTCGGAATTTATTACGTTCAAAACCACGTATATTTTCCCTTCTTTTAATAAACTAACAAAAATTGCTATTTTTTCGTTAATGTATTATTCATTTTTAAATTAGCTTAACGTGAAAAGGCATAATTTACCCTTAAAAAATAAATCTCTACCAATTATTTGATAATTTTAGAAATCGGTACGTGATCAAATTTATAATTTGAAGACTATTTTTGTCGTTACACTTTAGGTAAATTTAATTCATGTTTGTATAGCATTTTCCATAAGCAGGTGAAACAAAAAGGTTTAATTGTGCGTTGAAAAAGTGTTTCGGGCATTTGCAGATTTTTCTTGAAAATAATGCATTTCAGTCATTTTACTACGGTTCACGGTTCAAAAGCAAATTGCAACGCGTCCGGCGAAATGCCTGCAAAATATAATTGCATCATCAATCTTCCAGCTTTGGCGAGAAACTGCGACCACAGAAAAAAATTTTAGCTCGAAAAGATATAACAGTTAAATAAAAATTTATAGCAAATTTCGCCATATTATTTACTTTTAATATCTTAATAATAAATATTAAGTTTCTTTTATTTCGAAATTAACGAAAAGGATATTTTATTATTGGAGAAAATAAGGAGGGGGGTAATTCCACGCCAGGTCGGCCACGTTTGATCTTTAGGTCTTCGGATTTTGACGAAATTTTGTGTATCGGTTGGAAATATGTTCAAACGTAAAAGCGGTTTTGCGAAAAACTTATTTTTGACCTATTTATCGTCAAATTAATTTTTGAACTATTTCGAAAACGTGAATACTTCAATAATTTATAGTTCGCCATCTAAAAGAGAGATAGATCTGCCAAGTGCGCCGTTTTAAAGCTAAAGAAACGTACCTACTATTTATTTTATGCATCACTTCTTTAATTTAAAGCCTTTTTGGTCAAACTGTTCCAGTATTCAATGTTCAAATCCATCAAGTGTATAGGTACAAAAAACACCACCTTCGATTATCGCCATTTTTTTATATGTTGAGCCCTTATGACTTATGTTTAAGTAAAAATATTCAAAACCGTGAGCACTCGCCAACTTTTGATGCTACACGGCCTCTTGCGATAATCGAATTTAATATAGAATATAAAATTAGGGGTTGACTTTGGACTCCGAGGTGTCAAAAAGAATTTTTTAATTTTCCGAATGCTTGGAAAAATTCCTTAAAATTTCCAACATCCTTCCTGCGAATTATTGCGCCAAATCTGTTGGTGTTTTTAAAACAAAATAATGGATGGTCGTGTAATTATTTACTATCATTTTGTGAAGTAACATAATTACGATGTTTAAAAGCACTTTTGGACAATCACAAGTGCGTAAACCATAAAAAACGTACTGCATATTGCTGTCAGTTACACTCGCGACAATGCTAAAAATTTATCCGCACTGACAACACAAATTCCCAACACGTTTTGTAAAAATTTTACATTAGAATTAAGGTTCACTCGACCGATGCCTTTTTGTGCGACTATTTTTCTTATTAATTTTTACGCACAAACCTCAATATACCTACGTGTAAAGGCGCAATTAATTTTAATCGGCTCGAGAAATAAATTCGCTTTTCTGATTGATGTATCGTTTGAGAATTTCAAAACGTGTCGTACGTAATATAAATGGTTTTAGTAATTTACAAGTCATATTTTTACTTAACATCGGTCGTTAAAATTTAAAATTTTCTCTAGATCCAAATCAAATGGGTACAAAAATTTCAATTTAACGAAATACGCGAGGAGTTTGTTTCGAGGGCATAAGGCAGTGTTTGTTCTTTATAAGAAAGAACAAATTAAATAAAGTTTCGGGGCAGATTTTATTCACCATAATTGGTTGTAAAATTAAGCGTTCTTATAATAAGGTGCAGGAGGGTAATAAGGCCCGGCGGATATTAAGGCCCACTTTCAAAATTCGCGCCAACGATGAAATACGGTTCCAGATTCCGCTTTGTTACGACTAACAACGTTGTTGGCACACGGTACTCACATGTTCGCGTGTTTTATGAAGTTGTAGTGCATTATATCAAAGTTGATCTTACTTGGATTACTTTATAATAATAATATCACTAGAAAGAAGTTACTGGTGCGCCTGTAATGTAAGTAATTGCATTTTATACTTTTAGTGGCATTTAAAGTTCATTAAATATGCTTGTGATTCCCCTATATCCGAATGTTGGTTTATTTACGGTTTGCTTGGAAATAAATATTGTTGTCGACACGACTTTTCTGAAAATAAAGCCCGGGCCTTATTTGTAGTAAAAGTAGTATGGGGCTTTATTTTCGGATACTTGGGCCTTATTTTCGGATATTTTGAGGTTGTTTAAAAGTGCTTTTTGTTTAAGATGGGAAAACAAAAATGCCGCGGCATTCGCGCGAATTGGGATGCCGAAATGATGACTGATGCATTAAGACTCCTCCGCGAAGGCCAATCGCAGAGAGAGGTAGAAAGAATTTCTGGAATTCCCCGAAGAACTTTAAGAACTCATTTACAAACTGGGTCTGTAGAGAGGAAGTTAGGGAGAAAACCTATTTTGACGAAGGTTCAAGAACAAGATTTGGAAGACAGGATTATCCGATTAGCAGAGATAGGAATGCCTCTAACGCCAAAATCGCTAAGGAGAAATGTGCTTGAGTTTTTAAAATCAAACAGAATTGATTATTCAACAAAACGGAACAGACAGATCGTCGGAAAAGATTGGTATGCTGCATTTCTAAGACGCCACCCACGTTTAAGTAAACGAAAAGCCCAATCTATGAATCCAGCAAGATCTCAAAAACTCAATCGTTTCATTGTTGAAGATTATTTCACGAAGCTGCAATCTGTTTTCGAGGAAAATAATTTAAAACATTCCCCGGAGCGAATATTTAATATGGATGAGAAAGGGTGCCGTTTAACCTTACACCATCAACAAACCGTGTTGGCACTTAAAGGCGCTAAAAGAGTTCATCTCGTCGCTCATGAACATGCAGAAAATACGACGATTGTCGCATGCATTAATGCCTTAGGTAATACAATACCTCCAATGATCCTTTTTAAGGGCGTTCGCTTAAAACCCACTTTTCAAGACGGCCTTCCTGCCGGTTCGATAGTGTCGATGAGCCCAAAAGGAAGCATGACCACTAATTTATTTTGCAAATGGTTGGATCATTTTTCAAAGTATAAACCTGATGGCAAGGTTATTCTTATTTTTGATGGCGCTACGTCACATCTTGACATAACAATTGCGAATAAGGCTGAAGAACATAATATAATACTCTTGTGCCTCCCTAGCAATACAACGCATGAATTGCAACCGCTCGATAGAGCAGTGTTTCGGTCCTTTGAGCATTTCTGGGACGAAGAATTATTAAAATATTGGGATCAAAATCCAGATCGCAGATTAACTAAAGAAAGGTTTTCATATATTTTTACACCTGTATGGGAGAAGTGCATGAGTGTGGCAAATATAACGAGTGCTTTTAGAACTACTGGGATATATCCTTTTGATGCGCAAGCTTTGCCAGAAGTCGCATTTGCTCCATCTACAATATCTAGACGAATTCCTGACAAACGAAAGGATTCGACAAGTTCTGATGAGGAAAGCAGTTTACCTTTGTCTTGTCTTGCGAAGCGAGCACAACAAATGGCGATTCACACCCAAAGGACACATTCACCAGCACAACTGGATAATGTTTTTGAAACTCAGGCGTCTAACGATCAAGACTCTATGGCAGACACTGATTTAGGTCACAAGCAGAATGCAGTGCAACCCTCTCACTCAAATAATAATTCATTTGCAAGTTATTTGAAAACTACTGCAAACCAACCGATGGAACCTGTAGCAGGACCTTCAACAGTAGATACGGAAGTTTCATTTTCAAAGATTTTAAAAACGCCTGATGTACCAGCTAAAAAGTCCAGTGTAGTTAGAAGAAAGGCACTCAACTACAAATGCCAGCAGGTGACGAAAGACTTATTCGAAAAGAAATCGGAAAAGGCAGTTGTTCAAAAGGGCAAAATCAAAACTTCCCATTCCAAGAAACTAAATGGAACTGAAGAATCTTGGTTCTGCTTCATCTGCGATTCAAGTAAAGTACTAGATATGCGCATGTGCGCTATTTGTCAATCGTGGGTGCATGAAGAATGCATAGGCATGACTGCTAAATGCACGGAGCAGCTAGTATGTCCAAAATGCATGTCTGAGTAATCTATAACCGGTGGGCTTTATTTTCCGCCATGTCGGTAAATAAGGCCCACAGATAATAAATAAAAATAATTTTTTTGTGCTGTTGCTATAGCCGTTAACTACAGCTTCTATATTGTATTTTGTACTGAATTGATGTTACTTTATCAGAATATATTTTATTTTCCTTTAAATGATTTTCATTGTATGAAAAAAAAATAATTGAGTTAGGTGGGCCTTATTACCCTCCAGTACCTTATAAGGCCACTTTTCTGTTCTGTTGAGATTATAATTTCGCTACCATAATGAGATAATGACAGAAGGTCGTATGCGAATGAATTAATTATTTTTTCACTTACGACGTTCGGTCATTAATACGGTATAGCGATTTGCACACACACTACTTAGCATTTTATCTCTACTTTTTCAAATACAACACCTTGTATATTTTCACATATTTGAATTCTCTCGAAAATTCTTATACGATCTAAATCAAATAGAAAAATTTCAATTTAAGGCAACACGAGAGGAGTCCATTTGGAGGGCGCACACATCGCATCTACTGTTTGTTCTTTATAAGAAGGGACAAATTAAATAAACTTTTACGACAGACAGATTTTATTCGCGATAGGATTATTTTAGAGTGGTTTCGGCGAGATTAACACAAAAGCTTCTGTTTACTTGTATTTATAAGATTAGAAAATAAGTTGTAATGAATGCAAAGGCACATACACTCGCAAAATAAATAATTAAGCGAATTTAGATTTTGATGAAAATTTTAATGTTCCTTTTTGTTTTAGGTAACGAATTTTGAATCCCTTAATCGATTCTCACTTGTCGGTAAGTTAATTTTAAAATACTAGTCTAACACAAGAATCCGGCACTTAACAACAAACTTTAAATTAAATTGCGATTTTTATGTAATCTAATGGAAACTGTTAATTTTTGGATATGAAAAATACGTTTTTAAGACGTCAAAAATTGGTGTGGGTAAATATAATTTTTAATTAGATTTTCGCGCGTAAGCATTAACTTTGATTAATTATATTAAACGTTAGTTCAAATTGTTGACTAAGCAAAAGGTATTAAACGCGCCATGATTAATGTTTAAATAAATTAAATTTAAATAATAATAAGCGCAAAATATTCATTTAACAAACTTAGGGGTTGAACAAAAAGCGGAAGCTGTGAGAGAAAAACAAAAGGTGTACTTTTGGTTCGAAATTATAAAAAGTCCAAATTAATTTGATATCTCAAATTTAGGCAATGTTTTTAGACGTCGAAAAAAGGTGTTCGCCTTACCTATTCGATTAGAGACTCGCCAAACTTTTTTCTCGCCGCAGACGTGTGCGATGTTTCCTCGACGTCACTATGCTTTTCTATGACAAACCGTAACCTGGAAAAAAAGACAGTGTATTAGAACGTACAATTTGTGAAATAATCGAAGCTCAGACTTTTACGTATACCTAACGCAATTTTTATTTAATAACGCAATAAAAGTTGAAAATTCTTCACATTTGTTTAGTTCTTTTCAAAATATTAAAATATTTATATGCCAATTTGCATGGGAACCATAGAATAACTTTCAAGCAAAAATCAGTTATTATATTGACCGTATGGTTAAACTCAAAATATGGTTCAAATTAATTTAAAATGTTTAGAAATAATCAAATGTTTTTGCCTCTGGTATGGTACGTTTAAATTGAAGCGAACGAACAAACAAACGAATTCATTATCATTAATAATTAATTAATAATGAATTCGTTTGTTCGTTCGTTCGTTCGCTTCAATTTAAACGTACCATTAGGCTCGGTTGCATAAAGGAGAAGTATATTTTAATCCGAGAATTAGATTTATAATCTTCAGATATGGCAACGTTACACAATAAATTAATAAATAATTAAATAAAAATGTCAAAGTTTGACAAGCTGTATTCACAATTCAACACAAAAATAACTTAACCTCAAATTTTAATTTTAATTTACAAAGCTCAAACTTTGACTTTACTGTGTATGCTGCCATATCAAAGGATTATAAATCTAATTCACGGATTAAAATATAATTCGCATTTATGCAACTTTTAACTAAGTAATTAAATTTCGTATTATTTTTTAAAAAACTTTAACTGCATAGATATTTTAAATTCAAATATCTGAATAATTAGCAGATTTAGGTACAAATAAGGTAATTTATACAGGGCATCCTTTGAGAGATGTCAGTTTAGGTCTCATTTGAAATCAGTTACAATTAGAAAAGTATTATTTACAATCGTATTTTGTAAAATTACCAGGATGATACTTTAATGCCTTATCTAATCAGTTTTTGAAATAGTTTGATAATACCTATCCTTAAGGAGCCAAAGTTGGTTTGATACAAACAGAATTTGTATAAATTTTGTAATTTAAAACATTAATTGATAATAATCGAATTAATCGATGTTCGAATGTAGGTATCTTCTGTTGAATTAAAAATCTTCTCAAGTAGAAATGTCGCAGTGAAAATATGAACTCATTTCGTATCTAAACACGTGAAAAGCTTAATGCCCGAGTACAAAAATATTGAAATATCTCAAAAACTGTTATTGTTAAATATAGGAAATACGTCGTGTAATCGAAGAAAAATAAAGTTCTTCATCAAACAGCAGCAAAAAATAATTTTTAAAAACTGCACAAGTATGACCTTTCCAATTTAAACTAAAAATAAACGACACGATATACCACAGAGACTTTTTAGATGGATTCTTTCATTAACTATTAAATTTAATACCGCAGTTGACAAAATATAAAAATAATTTTAATCGCATTTCTAGAGTCCTCCTACTGCCAGTATAGAGTATGATCGAAAAGTCAGTGTAGTTGGAGGCCTCCCGGTTCTCCCGCTATCCCTAAATTAAAAATCCCTACTTCTTAGAAAAATCGCAGCGCCCTCTGTATGGAAGTCGTAGAAATTATCTCGATTTAATATTCTTATTGTCTCCCCCTCCGTGGGGCGGGTATAGATGGTATTGAGGAACCGACGATCTAAACCCCCTAGAGACGCCCGATCCCGAATTTGAATTCGATAGTAAAAAAAAATTTTTGTCTTACGCCGAAATTCCGAGACTTCTTTACACTTGAGATCCACCGAAGGCATCGCTCCGAATAGTCCTGGGAATTTCTACTTTTTGCTTACTTTTTGCTGTGCGGTATTTCAAAGTCAAAGAACGATTTTTGAAAATTTTGTGACGGCCGCTGCGAGATTTTTTAAAACTAAAACCGGGGCGTTTTTGGGATAACCCTAGTGTACCCGAATCCAAATTTTTGCATCAATTGACTAATTTAGATTTTTTGGCCAATGGAGACCTATAAAAAATATTCGATCGCTTCGATTGGTTTGAAATTTGTGGAGGGGATACCTAGGGGTGTGCCTTAAATAACTGTAAATTTTGTGCTCTTGGAATTACAGGATAGCGAAGATGTAAATTGCTAACTTAAAAGTGTCGATTGTCACTCATTTAAAGCCACCCACGACTCCCCGTTTCGCCTAATTAAAAATTTGAACTCAGAGGACCATAAGGTATCCGCCTCCACGGGGTAACTTCTATACTCAATTATTGATATTGGGAGGTAAAAATTATAAGTCCATTTGGTCTTATTACGGTTCTGTTTTAAATTAAAACTCTTCAATTTTTGCGAAGTAAGAGAAAAGTAATACAAGTGTTGGTGCACGTTTCTCTACACTTATTTTGGCCTAAAAGTAAAATTTTCTGCAGCTCTGAACAAAACCCAAAAATATTAAAATTAAGACCAATTAAAGTCTTCTGGTTACAAATAAATTATATAATTTCTAAACCTTCTACAGACACAAATTGTTTTGTTTGTTTTAAAATTGAAAATTTGTTGAACAAGAGCACAATTTTTGGTTACAAATAAATTTATTGTTGAAAAGTTGCTCTTTTCGTAAATAAATTTGTTTATTAATATTTATGAGATAGAAATTTTAGAAACACAACAAAAAAGTATTTTAATAAAGATAGACTTGTTCAAGCACATTTTAATATTAAGAATTTACATCAAAATTTGGTTTTCATCATTTTAATAACAAACTTTAGAAATTTTAATTTAATTCATCTTCAAGGGCGTCTGCATAATTCCAGGAAAAATCAAAAATTAAAGTAAAGTTGTGAATATCTACAACGCGATGCAGGGCCGGATTTAAAAATACTTTAAATGACTCCTGCTTATTTGGGCATATATTTGGCATATTTGGGCTTAGCACTAGCGTTTGGTAAGAAATTTTATTAGGGTAGAAGAAAACGTAGAGTCACTCTGAGGCGGAGTAGTTCAATAATCGGAATGAAGACGTCTTCAGAGGAAGACGCGAGTCCTAAAAGCAATGTCTTCATGCGAGCGGTGGTATTGGGCATATGGTTCATTTTAGCATCTTAATATTCAAAATTTAGTTTCGATATTTAAAAATTATAATGGTTTCCTGTGAAATAATTGGAAAAGTCAATATTTGCCACAATTTAATTTCGCGCGATGAAAATCTATAGGTACGTTGAAAATAATATCGGTCAATCAATTAACACAATAGTATAGCTCTAATGTCGAAATCGAAATATATATATTTTTAAAATTGTGTGTTCTTTTATTTGGCTTTAATAAGGGGAAAAATGTAAATAAAACAAACAAATTAATTTGTATATTTTTGTAGACGCAATGAAAAGCTTTTCATTTCTAATTGGAAAAGCGATTGTTTTTATAAATCCTTTAAAATTGGCCAACATAAATTAAGGTCGATGGTAAACAAAGATATGAATATAAAGTTTAATGGTATCCCCTTTTGGTCACTTTTACTATATCCGACCGAATTACTGACAAACAAAAAGTTACAGTAGGCAAATTTATTTTGCAATTTTTTAACCAACATGTTCCCAACGAGTAGATTTACTGTGTCACAACTAATTCTTTTTTTATTATCGCCAAAATGTATTTGTTTTCTTTTTTTACAGAAAAAACGTTCGTTTTGTTTGTCTAATAACTGTTGGGTATAAATAAAATTTACCAACATTTTTTTCTTTTTTAAAAGAAGGGGATGTTTTTAAACCAATTATTTGTTTATAATTTAATTTGAGTTGTTATTTGAAAAAACAAGATAAGCGCTTTCATAATATTTTATTACAACCCCTATCGGTGGAAAAGCCAAAAATATATTTGTAATATTTTTCATGGCCAAACTGTCATTATTTGGATAATTGCTGTCATCATTTTTGGGTCAATCTTTTATTATACCTAAACATGCGAGAGAAATGTTTGTTTTTTTTAAACATAGTCGAAAGCGCGGAAGAGAATAGAAGAAGAGTTAATAATTCAGATTTTTGGTGGAAATTTAAAGTTGAAGGAAAATTTGAAGAAATAGATACCCCAAAATATTTATTAAAGACTTATTTTCCATTACATTACCATATCAAGTAACAACCACGAAGCACGAAACAAACAATACGTTAGTGGAAAAACTATAAATTTTCTTACACAAAATGGGTATCGAAATTGTGTAATCGAATATTTTTGTAATAAAATGTATTTATAATGGTTAGCTTGATTTAGTTTTCACATAAAACGATAATTAGTTTCCATTTTTGATGATATTCAAATAACAGTTGAGTAATTCCAGTTACATTGTTGGAAATTTCCAATTAAGACAGCTATCTTCGTAGAGATGTAATTAAGTTCATAGCAAAATCTACTTTTCTAAAATAAAAATTACTATACAGGGTGGTTCACATACATTAGATTAATACTTTTGATTTCCTACGAGTAGAAAAAAATTAAAAGAAAAAGTTAACGATAATGAATTTTCTTTCTTATACCACGTGTGTCTCACCCGACGTGGCATATTTTTGATGTTATAGTGAAAATATAGAGTTGGTTAAACGATCAAAACAACGAGATGCTTTTTGTATTTAGATTTATTTTGTTGAGCCACCTCGTGAAGTTTTCTTAAAAGTATCAGATCAACAGAGTTGGGCAAGATACTTATAAAATGTATCTTTGATACAAGATACATGATAATGCAATTTCAGTATCTTTGATACAAGATACTTCCATCTCAAGTATCATAGATACAAGATACAAAAGTATCAAAGATACATGTAGCATTGATGCTGCCCAACTCGGCAGATCAAAATGGTATACACCCTGTATACGACAAAATTTAATAAAGTGTACCGAAATTTCAGTTTACAATTTTAAATTCGCATTAAATTTTAATTAAAATAAAATATTTAGTTATTTAACTGTTGTAGACCTATATTAATTATTAATTTACTTGAAATAGTTATTAAACATTTTAATCAACGAAAAATACCTATAGGTACATAATATTAGAGTCAATCGAATGATTATTATTAACAAATCAATTTGCTAAAAAGTACATCTGAATCGGCAGGTATTCCACGAATTTATAAAAATTAAAACCATTAAAATAATTTATAAATAGAAGCTTATTTTAAGTTGCAATTACACTGGTTTTTGGTCCAATAATTTACTAAATTATGAAATTAAAATAGCTCTAGGCATCTACCTTACCTACATATAATCCTTATTACTAAAAAGTTTTAGATTAATGCATTTACGTCCAACAAAACGACAGTTAAAAAGCGTTAAAGGGTTGTAAAATAATTTTATTTTCTTAAATATTGTGAATTGAAATAAATTATCGTTTTTTGCCTAAATTTAAACAAATGTTGGTTTTAAAAGAGGTGAGATTTAATATTTTAAAAAAGGGATAATGAGTTACATACAAGGGCCAAAAGGTATTGTAATAATTACGCATAATTGAAATTCATAATTTCTAATTAACGCGGACCGACCCTGTTTTGTACAAAATAACTCCAAGTCCAATTGAAATAAACGAACCCTAATTAAATATTACAAGGAGCAAAAAATATATTTTAGGTCCTTGTTTATTTTTAGAGAATACAAAATTATTTTTCTAACGCTCAGTTGCATAAAAGCAAATTGTAATTTAATCCGAGGGTAGATTTATAATCCTTTGATATCACGTAATATTTTTGTGTTAAATTGTACAGCTTGCCAACTTCGACATTTTTATTTATTTATTAATTAATTTATTGTGTAACGTTGCCATATCTAAGGATTATAAATTTAATACTCGGATTAAAATATAATTCGCCTTTATGCAACCGAGCGTAAATAATTCAAGAAGGCTTCAGATAATATGTTGCTTCATTAGAGTCATGACTCCTGTTAATCAGTGGTGGATTAAGAAAAAATGGGGCCCTAGACAATGTTTTCAAAGCGGGCGCTGTCTAAAATATTTATTTTTTATCTTTTCCTATTTTTGACGTTTTGCATACAGGGTGAGTCTGTAAAGGTGCGCCATTAGAATTATATGGAGTACTGTAAGATAAATAAAAGAAGGTCTGAACAAAACTTTATTATCTCAAAGTGGTCTTCATCGTAAAAATATTTTTTATTATACTTGCATTATAATCTGCCAATTTCACACTAAAAAGCGTTCATAAAATCGTCTTTATAGCACAAGTGCTCTATAAAGTCGTCTAGGTAACAACAATAATATTAACTGTTGTGCGACTGTTGTTCTGCAATGTAAACACAAAGCATCTCTGTGGCAATAAATATATCCAAAATCGGCATGCTTAATTTTCAAATTTTAAATACAGATTTTTTCTCTTTTATAGAGGTTTTAGTTGCAATTATAATAAAAAATAGCGTATAATACTCGTGTATAAGTAGACTTTATCGCATACGCGCCGTTATAAGCACTCGCAAGCTCGTGCTTGTAATTTTCGTCGCTAATGCGATAAAGTCTTTCTTATACACATATGTATTATAATATACTATTATAGTATACAGGGTGTTTAGTTTGAGATATAATTAATCTAACTTTGTTATTTTAACCGGCACACCCTATATATTTTTGCATATTCGAATTCCAGGTAAAATTGGTAATAAAAAATGTATACTTTTGGAAGAACCTATCACTAACCGTTCTGGAGATATTGTAACTTTAATAGTCAAGTCATTCGAAGTCATCTTTGAAGTCGTGTGACCAGGGCTCTCTAATCAAGATTTTTTTAATTTGTTTTTTTAAACGACTCTTAATAATAACAGTCGACTTACAAAATACGAGGTTTTTTGACAAAATTTGACAAAAAATCTAATGCTATTACAGAGCGATAATTTTGTAAAATCGTAAAAGAAAATTTAAAATGGCAATTTACTAAACCGCGAAATGCAAAAAAAATAATAAAAGAGACAGAAGAGCGTATACCTATTATTAAACCGAACACATACCTATCTCTCTTGGTGCAATTGCACACGAACAGATGCAACTACATAATATAAAGATGAAGCTCGCATTATTTTAAAACAAAATAATTCCAAGCCATATCATTTCCATGTGGGAAACACTTTGTACCCTACAGATTATGAAAAGAGATTAAATTTTGCTAGATGGTTTGTTAATGAAAGTCAAACAAAAGCCATTCTTTTCGCTCGTGAAGCAAAATTCACAGACAATTCAATTTTTAAAAGAAAAAATTATATTTATTGGGCACAAGAAAATACAATACGATGTTTCGATTAATATTTGGGGTGGGATTTTTAATATTAAAATATTTAGGTCATTTTTTAGAATTAGAAATAAATTAGAGAAAATGTTGGACGATCTTCTATCATGGATTGTGGAAGTTTGAATATTTTTAGCAAGACGGGGCACGGGTACACGAGGATTTAATAGGAACATTAGTGGGAAGAAAGCTGGAACTCTGGCTAATTTATAAAGTGTGGAAAGCATCGCTTTAAGCCAATTTCTAAATTGAACGATCTCTAGTATAGTTTAAAAATACATATAAGAACTCGACTTCTATAAGTCAACAGCTGCTTGTCAGCTTATGCCAATACACAATAACCAACCCTATCGTAAGTCAATATAAACTGTGTATTTTAATTTCAAATAGTTACATAAAAATAAAGGATAATGAGTATTTTCGTCTACCTACCTGCTTCAGTAAATATCTAAAAGACGACTTAACTTAATAATCGCCACAGTACAAAGAGTGATGGTGTATGATTTATGATAGGGTTGGTTATTGTATATTGGCATAAAATGGCGAGCATCTGTTGACTTATAGAAGTGGAGTTCTTATATGTACTTTCAAACTATACTACGAATGCCAACTCGCTTTTCCTTTAATTTTTTCCATGAAACATCTAAGACTTAAGACCATCGACTGTTTATAGTTCACTCTAATTTTGTTAAAATTTTATAAATTATGACACAAAGTGGATAGCACTTGTGATATCGTTATAGTTGGCAATAGAGAAGTTAATAGTTTTTCGGTTATTATACGAGCGACAATGTAAGCGTTAGTTCAAATATTAAAGAGTAAAACGATACATTTTTTAAAGTAAAGTGCTCGTAGATTTTAGTGTCAAATTTCTGTGGAAATGCTATTTTTATATAATATGTAACAATTTGAAATTGTAGTTCAATAATTAAACTTGTCGTTTTGAACCACACAACTAATTTGTAGTGATATCACACTTGTAAACAAGATTGGACAATATCCGTTAACTACGTAGATAACGTTGAATAATTGCATATCATTCCGAAAATGCATTAGTACTTGGTACTAACAAGCGAAACGATTTTATTATAAGCTTTCATAACACGCACCTATTAGCAGTCGGTTATTTAGATCAATTAATTTTTACGGAGATATGACAGAAAATGCCTATTAAGATGAATTAATTTCGTTGTAATACGGACGTTTTATTAAACGAACAAACTCAACAATAAATTTCCACTTTTTAAAATTTCTAATTAAATCTAATTTAATCCGATAAAACCCACTCACGAGTATTTCTAATTTAATCAAAATGCAAGTAATTCGAAATTCGAAAGCCATAGCCTACTATTCAAATACAAGTCGAGTTATTTTATTTAAATAATCAAAGTACCTACTACCTAAAAGTAATTTTAATTGAAACAAGTCTTTTGTTGGTCCATCTTTTTTCTTTTATTCCCTTTTATATCTACTACGAGATATAGTGATCGGCGATAGTGATCCGGTTAGGATAAAAAGCAAAAGAGAAACAAGTGGAAAACTTTTTAAACAGTGCAGTTTAAAGGAATAGAACACGTGCAACGGAATTGCGGAACATCGTCCAACTTTTAAAATTCCAACTTTACTAAAAGTTGTTAAATTAACTATAAATTATTGTTAAAGCTTCGGTTATAAACCATTTACAGCTTTTTAGTTGAGGTTTTCTTTCAAAAATTTCTATTTCGACATTAATTATTACACAACTAATTTTAATTATTTCCTCTTTTGTTGTGTAGTTTATTTCAAATACCCAAAAGTTTTAATAAATGAGCACTAATTTGTCGGAAAAGTGAAAAGTGTCTCGATTTTCAACAGCTGTAAGATATGAACAAATCATTATTATGAATTTTAAATGTGAGAAATTTTCGTTATTGCCTTAAATTGGCAGACCACTTGTTGATAATGGATGCACATAAAATAAAGTATCTTTAAATAATATCAACACGAGTGCCTAATAGGAATGCTAAAAACAAATCTAGGAGCTTATGGATAGTATTATGGATACCAGGATGTTTAATTGTAATAATTATTAACAGACTTATAAGTATAGTTCGGCCAACTTAAAGTCGCTTGTGACTCATTGCAGTATGTAATAAGAAATGTCAGTATAAAACATTTTTTCTTTGTATAATATTGTGATAAAAAAGACATATACAGGGTTATTCAAATTCTAGGGCCACTATGGGGATCTCCGTTTTAACAGTGGCAAGATGTGGGGGTTCCTCGTGTCCCAAAATCCAGTGCCTCTGCATCTCACTTTTTTAGCGCTCTTGAATATAAGTGTTTAAGCAAAATAGCATTTATACTAGATTATTGATCATCCAGCTTTCCTACGTCCTAAAATGTAGATTTAATTTCCACCGTTTGCGTCAGAATTTATCCTGAAAGCATAGATTTTAGTAGAGTCTTCCACTTTCAGGAGATTCAAGGTCGACATTTTCAAAAAATCTTAACCGTTGAACCTTCCATCAATAGATAAATCGATCGGAAATCTGTTATTGCACTTTGATTACGTTTAATTCTTCGTTTAAAGCGTTCCTAGGAATGTATTCCATAATTTAGAACGGAGAGAATAACTTAAAATAAAGTAAACTATAGCAGTACAACTTTATTTAATTTAAAATTCGCGCTTAAAATGCACATCGCAACATGTGAAGCCACCACGGGCAAATAATGAATTAACTTAATTTTGACGTTTCTGACATTGCGTATTAAGAACGGACATAAGTTTACTACAGATTGATGCTTACACTTTAGAGTGATGAATCACAAGTGATTTAAACCTGACTGAACTATACCTACAAAAACTTTAAGCAAAGAAAATCTATAATGTAATATACTGATAAAGAAGCGACACTCTATTCAAATCGTAGTCTCCGTTGTTGGTGAGCTTGAACTATGGGCGTCATTTTGTTAGGGTATTTAAGCGGGAAATTTGAATTTGAGAAAACGATCTTTTATTTCACTTGGTCTATCATAAGCATAACCATAGCGACTGTCGCTTCTTTATCAATACAGAATATTGTGGATATTTTTTGATCAAACCTTGAGTTTCAAAATTTGTAGAAAATGATAGTGAGCTGTTTCAAGTTAAGGAAAACTGCAACAGTTTAAAAAAATCCCCATTGCCATTGTAAGTCGATGCATAAATAAAACATTTAAAAAGACGCGAAGTAGATGAGGTAGAATAAAAACACAATGCCGTTCACGTACCCCTGTGAAAAGTATCTCACTCTTCATTTTTATTTTTTTTTGTATATTTTATGAAAACGTAGCCGTTGCTAAATTATCTGCAAAAAACAGTGTTAGAAACAAATTTCTCCGAAAGCCCCAAAAGTTTTGAGGGTCGAAATAGTAACTTTTTCACACAGAAAATTGCTATAAATTTAACTTACGATATTTTAGTTCATGTTAAGGGTTAAAGTGGTTCTTAAAACGTAAAGAATATTTTTTGTAATAATAAAAGGGTTGTGTTCACTCTAAAGCTGTTTTGTTAAAAAATCAATTAATCTCGACCCGATAATTTTTTACGAACGTAATAATCTGTAATGCACTACATTTGCATCTAAATTAAAAAATGTGCAGAAAATAAAATACTTTTCACATATGAACAATAGCGGTTGAATCATGATTTTACATAATTTCATTACACACATAAAGCTCTCGTAATAAAAAAGGCTCCATATATTTTTGTAATTAACCCGATTGTAAAATAATTGAGTAGATATCGATAATTAATTTTTCCTGTACGAAAATAAAAATATACGGTCGGCCGAATAACTTTGTTAAGTTTACAGACCACAACATTATACAGATTTTTTGAATTACAATAATTAGGGTGAATCAACAAGCGTCAATTTACGATTCACCAATCACACCACAAATTAATAAAATTAATGGATTTCGAATGTAAATTTTTACAAAAATCAAATCACGAAAAATAAAAAGAAGCTTGTCCGTACACAATTTTCACGTGAGTTTCCAAAAAGTTTTTATTTTTCAATTTAAAAGAGCCGGACGACCTTGCATATTAATAGAAGATCTTGGACAATTTTCTTTTGATCATTATATCATTAAAAATACACCCTCTTTGTAATAAAACGTAGTCCACGTGCGCCTCACAAACTTCCCCTTTCATATGAAAAACATGGAGAAGGAAAAAAATTAAATTTGAGCGAATTGCCGAAGGAAAGACAGCAAATATTTGTCCTTAAAAAAACGAAAATAGACTTGGGAACGAATCTACTTTTTGGTTCCCATTTACGATTTGTAGGATTTGACAGAAAATGATTTGGTTAATGTAAGTTTAAATACAACGTAACCAGTTGAAGTGACATAATGATCAACGACGAGCTTCACTTTGACAGATAAATGTAATATTATACTTGCAATTGAAATATTGCAGTGTCGAAACGTCGCTCAAATGTAAGTAAACTTTCTCGTAGAAGGAAGATAAATTATATAAACTAACAAGAACAATATACAAGGAGCTACTTAGAATAACCATTTTGCTATAGTTTCCGAAAGCTTCGTTTTTGTGTTAAAAGAAAAAGAAAATTACAAAAGTGATCTTCACACATACCATGCTTTTTTTATTATGGGCGCAGAACAATTTTTTTATTATACTTGCATTATAATCTGCCAATTTCACACTAAAAAGCGTTCATAAAATCGTCTTTATAGCACAAGTGCTCTATAAAGTCGTCTAGGTAACAACAATAATATTAACTGTTGTTCTCCAATGTAAACACAAAGCATCTCTGTGGCAACAAATATATCCAAAATCGGCACGCTTAATTTTCAAATTTTAAATACAGATTTTTTCTCTTTTATAGAGGTTTTAGTTGCAATTATAATAAAAAATAGCGTATAATACTCGTGTATAAGTAGACTTTATCGCATACGCGCCGTTATAAGCACTCGCAAGCTCGTGCTTGTAATTTTCGTCGCTAATGCGATAAAGTCTTTCTTATACACATGTATTATAATATACTATTAATAAGCTTCTTTATAATTTGGTTTTGGCTAAGCGATACATTTTTTAAAAAGTGATATTGCTACAGTCCCACCAACTTTATTATCGAGCTAAGGGGGCATAGCAAACGCTGTCATAGATTTTGAAGTACACTACACTTTAAAAGTATTTCAGTGGTTAAATTTGACAAGTAACTGTCACTAAAATTGAATGTAGGTTAATATTGAGACAGTGAATTTCAAAAGTACAATTTACTGTCATTTTGAAAGGTTTTATCATAATCTAAAATAGTTGTAGATACAGGCGACTTTTAATTTCGCGCAAAAAATATTTTATATAAAATTATTTTAGTTGACATATTTCCGTAACGCAAAATTTGTTGGTGCGGAACTGTATATTGGTCGAGTAATTGCCAGATCTAAACGACCTGCGCAGATATCAAAATTGTGTACTATTACATAACCGAGGTTACATAATCTTTGAGTTGTGAGAGAAAAGTAAAGATGGACTTTTCTAATAAAATTAAATAATTTATCGGTATTGTCATGGTAGCAACGCGTGCTTATTTTCATCACTTTCTATCGAAAAAGTGAATCTCTTTTAATAAATGCCAATCTTAAATAAAATTATTTTAGTTCAGATATTTTCCGTTACGCAAAATTGGTTGGTGGAGCTGTATAACTGAAATTGCCGTTACAACAAGTTGCTTGTTACAACAAGAGAAAACTAATGGGGAATTAGACTGTATCTGAATTTTTAATTTTTGACAATACCAATGTATAGAGCAAGTAAAAGCGATTAATTCTGTTTTTTTAATTTTTCTATAACTCGTAAATTAAGCTCAGAAATAATTTTTAAAAGTGCTTGTATGGAAAATCGTCGTTTTTATTCATGTTGCAACTGCGCCTACAAAGCGAGTGAGATATAATACAATCGAAAGTAGTTAGACAGAGATAGGCAATAAGGTAGTTTTTTTCAAAAATGGAATTAAAAGAGATGTGTAAAATCGAATTTTGTTATTTTTTTTATTCAAGTTGTCAGAAAACTGACGGTAGTGTTACATAGGTTATGATTTTTCTGACGCTTTTATTAAAAAATACGGTTTTACATGTCTTTATAATCAAATTCGAAAAAACAGTGGAAAACTGCATTTTTTCTGAAAACTGTCAGAAAAATCATAACCTATGTTATGACTTTCGTCAGTTTTCTGACAACTTGAATAAGAAAATAACAAAATTCGATTTTACACATCTCTTTTAATTACATTTTTGAAAAAAACTACCATATTGCCTATCTCTGTCTAACTACTTTCGATTGTATTATATCTCACTCGCTTTGTAGGCGCAGTTGCAACATGAATAAAAACGACGATTTTCCATACAAGCACTTTTAAGAATTATTTTTGGGCTTAATATTGAAGATCGAGAAAAATTAAAATAGCCAAAAGTATTCTTTTTATCTCTATTTTCATAAAATAAAATAAAAAAAAGACAGTCTAATTCCCCATTGTGCCCATAATTTTAATTTCCACATTTCCGAGATTAGAGAAAATGAAAAAGATGCACTCACAACCTTTTATCGAAAACTAATACTCTTACGCAAACTAAAATTAGGCTAAAGATTAGAATTGTTAATTAATTTAGTTGTAAGGGAATTAAAATTTTGTTTCCTTTTTAAATTAAAGTTGACGACGCATACACACCTAGAGAGAAGAGTTTAAAAAAAATAAAAAAGGCGCATCTTATTTGCAATTTGTCTGCAAGGATATGGAGCTTTTGTTGTAGGTTTAGAGCTAATTGAAATAAATCCAATTAAGTCTTATCCGGTTGCTCCATTAAATAAGATACGTTACTCATGAGCAACGAGGAAGGAAGGTACCGAGAAAATTGATTTATAATCCTAAGACATGGAGGTAGGCTATTAGTTTGTAAGTTAGTGTTGTCAAAGTTAGCAAATCCTTTATAAAGTCATCAAGTAACATCTGAAATTTAACACAAAGTACTCCTTGCTACTTGTACTTTAAATTAATCCTTTGTACTTTTTTCCGACGTAATAATTTTAACAAAGAAAAAGGCAAAAATGTTTGTAAAGGTTAAAAGTACATTTTGAAACACAAAAATGGGTTAAATTCCTATCGCGACTTGAGGTGTAATTTTTGTTTTTTAAATAAAATGCCACAAAAAGAATTAAATTTTGTTTGTCTAATTCGTTAAATATTGAAGAGAAACCATACCATCACATTAAAACTAACACACATTTTAATTGCAAGTATTTACTTTTATGTTAACTACAATTAAAATCTACATTTATTTTTGTGAGCATTAACCCTCCATTATTTGAAGACAAAAATCAAAAGCTCTGTTTTCCCTACGGTTCCAACTGGACCTTTCGCTAGGAACCAATAAATAGCCTTCGTATAAAACTCGAGTTTATTAATATAACAAATAAATATAAAAATTTTTTAAATAAACCCAACGTACGAAACAAACGAATAGATGTTATTTTTTAACAGTAACATTTTCTCCTTTTTGGATGGCTCGTTTATTTAGCTCCATTGCTCTTAAGATAGCTTCTTGATTTAGTTTTACTTCGTTTCGTTCGGATTCTTTTTTAACTTCTAATTTCTTTTTGACAGCTTCTTCGTTTACTTTTGTTTCTTCTTTTTTCAGTTCTGTTCCTTTAAGGATAGCTTCGTTGATATCGCCTACCATATAAAATGCCATTTCTGGCAAATGATCCACTTTGCCCGAGACGATCGTTTCGAATCCGTTAATCGTATCTTCTAAAGTTACGAATCTTCCTTGCTGTCCTGTATGTACTTCTGCGACGTAAAACGGTTGAGAAAGAAACCTTTGAATACGACGAGCTCGCGAAATTGAACGTTTATCGTCCTCCGTCATTTCCTCGTATCCTAAAATTGATATCATATCCGATAGGGCATTATACGTTTGCAGTATTTTTTGTACTTCTCTAGCTACGTCGTAATGCCTCTGTCCGACAACGTTAGGATCTAAAAGTCGCGAGGTCGATGCTAAAGGATCGATCGCCGGAAAAATTCCGAGTTCTACTATGGCACGCGAGAGAACCGTAGTGGAATCCAAGTTAGCAAAAGTGGTCGTAAGTACTGCATCGGTCAAATCGTCCGGTGGCACAAAAACCGCTTGAAACGAAGTAATACAACCCGTAGTCGTTGTAGCCATACGTTCTTGCATATTCCCCACGTCGGACGTAATAGTAGGTTTGTAACCAACATTTGCCGGAATTCGACCTAATAACGAAGAAATTTCAGACCCGGCTTGAATAAATCTAAACACGTTATCCATAAACAACAAAACGTCCTGTCTGGCTTCGTCTCGAAAATATTCCGCGATACTTATCCCGGTTAAAGCGACTCGAGCGCGTGCTCCTGGCGGTTCGTTCATTTGACCGTACACCATGGCGACTTTGGACGATTCGTCCGTGAGGGAAATTATACCCCTTTCGACCATCTTGCGATATAAATCGGCACCTTCTCGTGTTCTTTCACCGACACCGGCAAAAACCGAATAACCTCCGTGCTTCTTGGCGAGATTATTAATTAATTCCATGAGTACGACGGTTTTGCCCACACCCGCACCCCCGAACAAACCCACTTTACCCCCTTTAACGTACGGAGCTAAAAGATCGATCGCTTTAATTCCGGTCACTAACATAGACTCTTTACTCGATACTTCTACAAATTCGGGTGTTTCGCGATGAATAGAATAAGTTTTTTCCCTTTTAATAGGTCCTCGTTCGTCGATAGGCTCGCCTATTACGTTCATAACTCTACCTAAAGTTTGCAACCCCACGGGAGCTTGAATGGGTTTTCCCGTATCGACGACGTCTAATCCGCGTTGCAAACCTGCGGTTTCGCCCATCGCCAAACTTTTAATAGATTGTGTTCCGCTATGCACGGCAACTTCCAAAATTAATTTAGGTTTCGAACCGACAACTTCTAGCGCATTAAATACCGGCGGTAAAGGAGGCGAGTCTTCAAATTTCACATCGACCACTCCGCCGACGATGGACGTGATTTTTCCCACTTTTTGTTTTTTTCCATCGGGCTTTTGTTGTTTTAAATATTCTTCGATAATTTCTTGATACGAAGAGAGTGAGCGCACATTTGTAATTTTCTTACATAAATTTTCGACGAAATGTTTCAAAACGGCATTACTTACATTGATGAGCATTTTTGTTAAGTTTGAAACTTAACAAAAGGACGTAATTTGGGGGTGATTTGGTTTAGATAGAGTTTTATTGAAATTTAATTTTCAAGTATGACATTTGGTGTCAAAAAATTTTATTGTAATATACAGGAGGTTTCTTAAGTTTTTGTTTTTAAATTTTTTCTTCCAATTTTGACATAGAGCCAATTTAGCTCGTGGCTTGAAACCGGATTGAAAGTACAAGTCGCTTGAAATTGGAATATCGTCACAATTCGTCAATTTTAAAAATACCCTTAAAATTAAACACGAATGTAAACGATCGTTTACATATTATCTAGAAACATGCTAGAAACCATGACGATTTCAAACCTGCTTTGCTTTTGCGTTTATGTCGACAATTATTTCAATCGGGTTCAAAACTCCAAGCCGCTTCGTCAAGCGACTTGAACCGAAAGTTTCAATCCGTTTATCTCGAGGATTTCTCAAGCGACTTGTATACTTTCAATTCGGTTTCAAGCCACGAGCTAAGTGGGCTCATATAGGGCCAATAATTATCGAGAGAAAATTGAAAAATTCTGATTTAATTATTTTTTTATTTAAAATTTTATTTTAAAATTTTAAACAAAAAAGATTTTTTCTAAAAGTACAAACTTTGCTTTTCCATTTACCGTTGAGTAAAGGAAAACATTGTGATGGATCTTTAAAAAAAAGATGATGCCGGATATTTCCGTTTTCAGACCTTTTGAAACGATCTACCTCATTTTTGGAATAAAGTCGACCTGCGACTATTAATATTCTTCGACGGTAAGTTGTGAACGCTCTTTCACATCGACGACCTCCGTACGTACCGAGTGATGCGAAATTTTTAATCGCCCGAATTCTTAACGTATTATAGTTAAAGTTTATTTAGTGTTGGAATTAAAAAGTTTAAAAATAAATTGAACATAAAAAATTATATTTTTAAAGCAAACAAACTGATCTTTATCGATTTCAAATCTTAGACGGAGTGTTTGATGTTTACTTTTCTCTTCGTTGTGAAGATGTCTTAAAAATATCACGAAATTTATTATGTAAACACGAAGCGCATATGTCGACAAGACTTTTTTAGTTTATTTTATACTTTTGTAATCAAAAATTTTTCCAAAACCAAATACTAGAAAAAGAAAACGTTCCCTTAGTAGCAAGGAA
Source organism: Malthinus seriepunctatus (assembly GCA_963924605.1). Classification (NCBI taxonomy): domain Eukaryota; kingdom Metazoa; phylum Arthropoda; class Insecta; order Coleoptera; family Cantharidae; genus Malthinus; species Malthinus seriepunctatus. The sequence goes on from OZ004602.1 coordinate 416,492, forward strand.
AAGTTTGACGGTTGAGTTGTGCTAGTGAGTGGATGTTACATCTTGGAAAAGTTTTTGCTAAACAAAGTCGCCTCGTTTTTGTATCGAAATTAAGGTAATACTCGAAAAAACCTTGTGGGAAAATTCGAGGGAAAGTTTTTAAATGAGACGAGGCCCTTTCTAGGTTATTAATATAAATAGAGCTTTTAATATAAAATCTAATTTATCTGAAATTTTCTTGTAAAAACACAACGGTAAATATTGCCACTTGAAACTCAGTTTTGTTCTAAATTTACGAGCCACTTGAAAGTACTTGAGGTTGTTTTAAGAATAACTTTGCACAGGACACAAGGGAAAATGCCATAAATTTATAGTTTAAGAAAAAATACAAAACATTTTTTAATGATGTTAAAAGTTTTAATTAGGTTATCTTTTCTTCTTAAAACTTAAAAGGCGCTAATTAAATATTTTTTAAATAAAAAATTCAAACTTATAGTAGGCTACGGTTAAAATAATTTTCTTTTAATGACTGAAAAGAATTAATCTAGCATGCGTGTGCTGTGCATGTGCTTTAGCTTTCGAGTTTCGAGTATTTGTTTTGGCTTAGGTAAATAAATTAAAGAAAATACGGGATTTGTTCCTTCTGATACCTTCTGCATCTATATCTAGATAATTTTGAAATTTCCGTCTATCTGTTTAGTAGGTACTTACACATAATTATTTTATTTTCATATAAAGGCGTCAATATCTTAAGAACACACAGTGGGCCAGGATGCGTGTAAAAGCGGACAAAATTCAAGATTTCATTAAACTTTTATGAAACTTGGTATTGAAGTTTTCGAGGTCACTAATCACGAATTTGGTTTAAAAAAATACGAAATTCAAAATGGTGGATCCAAAATGGCGGCTGGAATCCACTAATTTTCATGAGATTTACATGACACTCCATATTCAAGTGTTTTGGGAGTCACTGATCACGAATTTCGTTTAAAAACTAAGAAATTCAAAAAGGTGGATTCAAAATGGCAGCTGGAATCTACTAATTTTCATGGGATTTGCATCACACTTGGTATTTAAGTGTTTTCGAGGTCGCTAATCACGAATTTGGTTTTAAAAAATAAAAATTCAATATGGTGGATCCAAAATAGCGGCTAGAATCCACTAATTTTTATGAAATTTGCATGACACTTGGTATTTAAGTGTTTTCGAGTTCACTAATCACAAATTTGGTACAAAAAATTCAAAATGGTGGATCCAAGATGGCGACTATAATATACTAATTGTAATGGGATTTGCTTGACCTGACCTGACTTGACCTGACCAGCTTAGAGGTGCCATCACTAACCGTAAAACCGTAAAAATAGAGATATTTCCACTTTAATGCCGAAATCGAGTCATTAAGAGTCAATTTGGAAGCCATGATACCAGGGCTCTAATAAAGGTTTTTTAGATCTGCCTGCACCACTAACTATTGATAGTAGTCGAATAATTATAAATTATATGTGGTAAAAGTTTCTAAAAAGTCTAATGCTTTACAGACCCAGGGTGGCCCTTTTTTGGGTGTTGTCGAATTTTAACAGTCACCGGCCTTAATAAGTTTCGAAATAGATATAAAAATATCGTGTAAAATTTTCAGCTCGCTATCTGACCGTTTAGTGGTGCCGTACGAGCTATATCTATCTTTCCCCTTAAAATAACATGGGAAACTTGAAAGTTTCTGGTTATGAATTTTTTTGGAAAATCACAAGTACATGAAAAATTAGTTTGAGTTGACAAATTTGTAGTCTAATGTTTACCACTTACTATAAAAAAAATTTCAGACCTGTAACTTCATTTTATTAAATTTTTTCGAGGGAGAAACAGGTTATTGTTATTAAATGGCGTTTTTAGGTTCTGGATATATATTTAGACTATTAATTTTAAATTTGGAAATTCCAAAGGTTACCTAATATCATTGAGAATCTACATTTCACTGAAATTCAAATGTGAAAAAATATACAGGGTTTTCCAGTCTTAACTTAGTCTCGAACGATTTTCACATGAGCTAAAAAATGATTGGAAAACGTCAAAATGATGAAGAGATTGGTTACTTATACTGAGACAGCAGACCAAAGATGTTCTATTCTGATAACAGATATTCTGTGTGTCATAAGTTTCACAACCTTACAGGAAAATTGAAAAAGAGTAACTCTCATTTAATATTTTTTCTTTTTTTCAATGGCCATTTGTGACCTATTTATCGACTTCCACATTTTTTAGGTGTATAGGTGTTATATTTTGAGGAAATTTTTACTGTAATTTTCAACTTCATATTTGTGGAACACCCTTTGTATTCATAAAGTGGGCTTCTAAAGAAACAGTTATTTAATGGAACAACGATAACTGCAAAATCCTCAACTTCACAAACCTCAAATCGACCCTATTCCCGATTCCCATTTCATCGGTCCTTTCTTTAAATTTTTTTAAAAAGTCCTCGAGATATTAAAATGATAACAAATACAAAGAGAAACAATCGCTTTCATTTATTTTTTAAAATTTATGAATTACATTTTTCAGTAAACGCCGTAAACTGTAAAAGTTTTTCATCTTGATTACCTATTGGCAATAAGTTGTAACTTTTAATGAGTTTCTAAACAAACAAATAAATTAAAACATTATTGTTCTACCTTTTTAAATTTACGACTGACCTTAATTGGTCGATACTAAAATGAAGCCAAATCAATTCGCGCGAGTTATAAAAAATTGCGAAAAATTAAAAGCGACGTCCGACAACCGCTACATAGCTGCGGGCGAGAAGAGAAAAGAGAGGATGTGTTACACAAAATACAGACAGTGTGTTGTCTCTCTACTTGGTCTAATGCCCTCGGGAAATATAAAACTTTGGAAGATCGCTGACCACCAGATTAAAACCGTTTTTGGTCTCCAGAGATGCTGTTAAATCGTTAACATGAAACGTTATAGTCCATTGCATGTTTTCAACCTAACAAATAATTGTCATCGTACAATTTCTACATTCCACTAACTCACATTTCTCTTTTTATTATCGCTCGAAAATACATACACCGACCTACTTTATTTCTATTATCCACTTTTTTTTAATTATTTTGCATCGCGCGCATTCGACTACGTCTTCTTCGCATATAACTTTAAAATACACGCTCTCGATCCGTCCACACTAAGAGCTACTCGGGAGAGAAACGACACAAAAACATCCTTAACTGGAAACCGTCAGAATATGCAAAAAATTTAAGACCTAACCCTAAAACTACTATCCTTTTAGTGTAAAATTGGGACGTATAAAGCGATATATGCCAAGATAAAACTAAGTTAACTCGAATCCCAAATGACTCAAAAAAACAAAATTTGGCAAAGCGAAAAATTATAATATAAATATTAATTCGATACGCGCCCTAAGAATCGTACAAGAAAACGCGTTAGATTTTTTTCGGCAAAAGGGGAAACTTTTACACAATCTTATTTGGATTAATGCGAAGAAATTTTCTTTTTGTTTTCCCTCAACACTAAAAAATCGGCCTTACCCACGAGAGAGGAAAATTTTAACAAAAAACGTTCAAACCAATTAACTGATTATAGTAATTGTTTTGTGTTGAATAAGCTAGTTGAGGGAAAATCTGTAGTTTTGTAGCTTTTGGAGGTGAGCGTATAGTTAAATGGAGAAATAAACATGAGCTAAGCGTATAGGACTAATTTGAAACACCACGTTAAAGCTCGGTATTATCATAAAGGGGCTTTTCTTGCATTTACATTCTATAAAAGGAGCTTTTATCTTTTATTAAGAGAAAAATGTAGTCGGTTAATTAGGGAGCGTAAAATTAAAATTTTCGAAAGGGTCGAATTTAAAATTACAAATTGGATTCGGAAAGTGTGTCGGGGCGATATTTGCTATAATTCTGCGTTAAAATGTCGTATACGTACAAAAGTTGACAGTGCATGGTGTTTACGCTCAAATGAACGATCTGCCATCTCTTTTGGAATATAATACAATAATGGCGTGTTGCAGGGCTGTTTATCTTATCTAAGTTATTTATTTTTATTAAAATATGAAATATGTCCGTTAGTAGGCGTTCTCTGTTTTGTGTGCGACAATGTTAGTACATTTAACATATGCGTATCATATTTTTGTTGCGTTTTGATATATTAGGTTTATAAAATTTACATAGGTTTGCTACAACACCAACCCTTTCTTTCCGAACGCGTTTAAAATTATATGTAAACGTTTTGAGGGAAACCCTTTGTGACAGAATTTCCTATACGTTTACTCAAAATGTAGACGAAACGGCACCATACACTTTTAATAATTGAAAGACGATTTTAAGTATTTCTTTTCAATTTTGATATGTTAGCGACAATGTGTAATTGGACTGCGTTTCGCAACAATGATCTAACCCAATTATGTAGGTTTTCACAAATTAATAAAACAGTTGAAAATACTTTAGTAAATTGGTGTTTTGAAAAAATCGTTTTTTAATAAATAGTATCACCGTCACCAAATGTTGGATAAATTAATTTAACTTGTCGTAGAAGCAAAATTAGTTAAGAAATAAAGTTGGGTTAGATCATTGTTGCAAAACGCCGTCCAATTGTGTAATAGTATATTATCCAACGAGCAGGTAATGAAGCTCATTACTCACAAGAATGAATTTGCGACACGAGCCGTATGGCGAGTGTCATAATCATTAGAGTGAGTAATGAGCATTACCTGCGAGTAGGATACTATACTTTATCCACGACTGTAAATATTATAAACCAAATATATATTAAATACGTGGGTATTTTAAAAAAAAAATTTTTTATTTGTTTTACAAAATATTTTTTTATAGAAATGTATTCAAAATTTAATGCAGAATTCAAAAATATAAAAATATATACGGTGTTCCATTTAAAAATCAAAAGTTTACTTCATTTCCGGTGAAATCGGAAGGGGACTATAACTCTAATTTTATTTTTATATGTTGACAAATAACGGAGCTATAAAAGTATTCCAATCCCCTGTGTCACCCGGTAAACCATTGAGTAATATAATAATCATTGAGTAATATGTATATTATTCAATGATTTGCAAGTGGTGAGTAATGACACACATTACTGGTCAAAAATCATGTAGTAATGAACGTATTATTGGACAGTCGTGGATAAAGTATAATTCCACATTCTATACAGGGTGTCCTCGAATACACCCATATGTAGTGACTAGGGTATTAAGAAAAGTGTATAAGGACTAGGGGGAATGCCAAATTCTAATCATTTTTAGATTCAAATCGGGAGAAAGTAGGGCCTTCCAGAGAATAATTATGGATATAATTTTCAAAGAACTGTATCATTGAATACAAAAAAAACGTGTTACTATCGCGAAGGAGCGTTACATCTAATCTAACCTGCCTTAACCGAACCTACCCAACCCAAATTTATTCTACATTTCTAGACCTGGGGTACGCCACGGCAGGCTGAGCCTGCTCTTGAAAAATTTAAGCCTGGTCCAGCCAGAGCTTCTATCCTCAGAAGACATTACAGTGGTCGAAAGATTTATATACAAACCCAGAAGAGAGAAAACCCTGATTTTAGCTTTTCATCCTCCCTTGAAGTTTTTTTGAGTCTGCCCTGATAATACAGTCTAGCTACGCCCCTGATTTGAATGCTCTTATTTTTCGATGTTTAGCCATTTAAATGGGATAATTTAAAATTTAAAGAAATCAACATGGCCGAGTTAATATGGTGGTTGTTAGTCGTTTCCAACAAGAATTGGTACACAGGTTAACCATCGATTGAAGAATTTCGTTGTGTGATCAATTTCAAATCTTGAAAATTACCATACTTATTTTTAAAAGCAATGCCAAGGAAATCAGGTTTTTGGATATTTTTATATGGAAATTTTGAAACTTTGAATGTTTTAACGTTATCTGTTTACATAGTATTCTGATAAAATAAGGTCTAAATGTTAATAAAATGTTTCTCTTAAAAAACGCCGAGACATATAAAGAGATTTACAATGAAGTTCTATTTTGGCATAGGTTGCTTGTGTTTTTGGTAACATTTGCCAAATTGATGACATCGTCGATAGTTTTATACAGAAGGTCCGAAGAAAGATTCAAAATAACGAAATCTAATATTCATTATTTTGAAAATTATTTGTGTGTTATTAGTTTAAGAGCGGCATTTATGCCATTGGAAATAAATAGGGTTCAGACAAATTTTTTCCCTAAGATCTCTAAAATTAAGGGCTGTAATGCAAAAATTTTAAAAATATGTTAAAGGTGAAGGTTGAACTTAGAGACTGGTGGTCTTTTTGGGGCATTATGCTTCGAAACGAGGCTTGGAAAATAGGAAAAAATTAAAGAATATTCAATTAGTTTCACTTTGGTAACTGCACAATAAATAATGAAATTTCCTAACGGAAAAGTATTTTAAAAAACAGACTCCATAATATAGTTTTAGTATACGTTACTGATGAAATTATCCTCTAAGTAAATGTAAGTATTTAAATATTGCCGTAACGTACAAAAAGAAAATTTTGAATGTTAGCCAATTACTGAGCTAGTACTTTAAGGAAATTTCGAATAAAAGTGCACCACTACAAACTTTAAATTTCAGAAAACCCTTTACTTAAATTGGAAATAAGCAAAATAGGCCGCAACTGCTTACTCTCAAATCAATGAAGCGATAATTGTAATTTGAAAATTAACAGACTGTGAGTAAATTTTAAGAATTCAATTAAAATTTTCAAATCAATTTTTAATTTGTGAATTAAAAAGATCTGCTATGCCACAATAAAACCACATAGTTTTAGCGAAATTAACTAGATATTACTACTGGTGAAACTTTGTATGTACGGAACATTTTTCCGTCAGCTAAGTGGTTTAGCAAGAATGGCAGTTTTAATTAGGAAAGTTGTCATTTATTAAACGCCATTTTCAACTATTATAGAAGCGCTTGCTCAAAACTTAAACTAACAGACAGCTACGAAAATTTATATCGCACCAATTTATAACAATTTCAATAACTTGTATGCACGTTTTAAATGATTACTAGCGGGTCACCCCCGTCGAAATTCGACTAAGTAATTGTAGAGATGAATGTGTTAGAAAAATGAAATTTTCAAAAATTATTATAATGCACTTACTACCTACACCGATGATTGTTTGTTAATTTATTATTTTAAAAAAATTTATGAAATTGGTAATTTGAAGAAAATAATTAGTGCTGACATATCTGGGGGTCGACAGCTTCAATTTAAAAAAAAATAGCAGTCACCCCCGTCGAAATCGACGAAGTTTTTGAAGATATGAAGGAGCTATGACTATTTTATAAAAAAAATTAAGAAAACTAACCTTAAAGATAACTAAGCGAAAGAGGGCAACATAAAAAACCGTCTCAAAAATCCAAAATTCACGAAACGTAATTAAAAATGCACGCACCAACCTGATCATATCGCGTATTAGAAACGTACTGGTCGAATAAAAGTATTGAAAATTTTATCACCACTACCAAATGTATAATGTGTGCCTTATCGTATAAAACCAAATACTATCTACATTTATTCTCATTTATAATTTTTAAAATTGGATTATTTTAAATTATAAAATTGATTATTTTATTATGTATATTATAAAATATAAAACAATGTATGAAATTAATAATTTTGAGAAAAAAATTAGTGGTGACATATCTGTGGGTCAAGAGCTTCAATTTAAAAAAAAATCATCAAAATCGGTCCAGTAGAAGTACGCTAAAATTAGCGGAAAAGAAAAGGCTTCGCGTTTTAAATATATGGATAAGAACACGTCTAATAATAAAAAAATACATAAAATATTTTCTATCAAATAATCCAGGACAAATAATCCGTAGTTGTGCACTTGGGCAGTGGTAAAACCTCGGATATATAAACCCCTAAAGCGCGGAGTGAAACGTTCCCGCGTTCGTAATTCGGACCAAATAAGGGACCATTCATGCTCAGTGTAAGCGAATAAGAACAGGAATAAGCGTAGAACTGTCGTAGACGCGCACGATTTATGCTAAACTTGCTCTTAAAGAAAACAGGCATGCGCTCTTGTGGCTTCAGCTCAGCTGATTTAAAGTGACAAATAAAAAGCAAAAGTACCTAACCTCAACATGAAATGGGCGGGTGTACTATATTCATGAGATTATATGATAATCACGAAATGTGCCGAAATTAGTCGAGGTTTCATAAGAGAAGAAATATTTATCGTTATTGAAACCAGTGTGAACCGTACCATTGGTTTCTGTATAGCTGAACTTTTTTGCTATTCTTATTCTTCGAGTCAGCATAAATGGTCCCTAAATCACATTAGCGTTTTTCTACTTTTATACATGTGAAATTTGTCTCATACTTTTGCTGCAAGGTGGATGTACCTAAACCTAGACCTGACCTAATCTGATCCGACCTTAAGAAACTTGACGTAGGTATAAAAATATACTATCCCCGACCCACAGACTCACAAGAATGTTTTATGACTTATGGTTTAGGGTTTGTGATACTTGAACTTTCGTCCCTTGAAAATAGTAATTTCTCTAGAAACGAATTTCTCTAGAATTACTCCAACACCCCAAAAACCAAGTTTGTGGAGCGACTTTCATTAAATAATGTTTCCTTTAAATTATGTTGCTTGCCCCAGTTTAACGATATTTTCATTACTTTTAGGAAATGCGTAATTTATTTAAATTGCCACTCTAACATTAGAGACCGAAAACTCCACAGAGAGGGGAACGTTTTTGGACGTATTAAGAAAATTTAAAAAAACGTCCGGAACGGACACGATTTTTGTTGTTTTTAAAAACGACATAAATAAGTAAATTTTTACGATGGGCTCGTTGTTAAAATTAAGGCACCAAAATGGACAATAAAGTAAAGCAGAAACAATTTGAAAAGTCTTTTTTTTATTTTAGTCGCACCTAAGAAAATGATATCAGGCATTACGTCATCATTTCGCACAATACCTAATGTGAACTTAAGAGAAAGAATAATAGGTAGGATTTAGAACAAATTGGTTTATGACCCCCGCGTGCAACGTTATCACTAAATCACAATTTAACCAAAGTGATTGCTTTAATTTCACGCGCTGGTGTGTTCGGTTTAAACCGACTGAAAATAATCTGAAAAGTCAACTCAAAACTTTTCGAATTTTTCTCAGTTCGCTTACCCTTTGCTACAACTCGTAATTAATAGAGCGATATTTTTAATTATTAAATTACGTCTAGTAGTAACTTTTTTAATGTCAAATGTATTTTAAAGTACCCAACTTAGAGGAAGAATGTGCTGTGGACGATATTTCATTAAGCGAAGCTTTGTCCAAATTTTTTTTGATTATTAATGTGTAAAAAATGTGTATGTTTAGAGCTTATAAAATTTGTCGGAGCGTGACCTTTTTGAAAAAAAAACGTGTTCGGATTTGGTAAATATTTTTGTATCATTTTATCGAGAGCATGGAGTCTTTATAGAGGCAAAGTTTTTGAAATAGACAAAAATGTAATGCACGTTTTGTATTGCACGGTATTGAAAATACAAGAACAAAATGTGATTTCCATGTAATAAAAATTCATATCACTACCGAGCTTCCGTATAACGTTTATAAATTTGTTCCATACACATTTTTGTATTTAATTTTGAGAAAAAAAGTGGGCAAAACAAGAGGTGCACGCATACGGAAGGGAGGGTTTCGATAATTAAATGCAATCATAGTTACCCGCGCTTTAAATAATTTAATCTGTTTTCAAACCTCTTAAGCTGATGAAGGTGAAATTGCACTCGGGCCAAATTAAATTTGAAACTTCTCTCGCAACGTCCCGGTTAATTGGTTAAATGTTTATAAAAGGAACAAGAGGTAATACTTATAAACACCATATAGCTTTAGTATTTTAAACAAAATTAACTTACAACAACTTACTTCTTTTTCTTTTCGCTTTAAATTCTTTAAAAAATAATAAAACTTTTTTGAGGTTATAAAAACTAAATTAAAAACACGCGAGTACGGCGAAATTTTCTACTAGTAAAAGAAGAAAACAGTTGGGAAATTTTCTTTTGTTGGAAAAACTTTTCTTTTTTGCACTTATAAGTTTGAATTTTTCTTTTAATAAATATGTGGTTTCTCGAGTTAATGGAGTTTTAAAAATTATTTGTAAACTTTAATAAAACTCCTTAAAAGCGTTTTGTGCTTTTATCAGTTAACAAACATCAAATTAAGTTTTCTTTTTTTTCATCCACCTTCAAATATTTTCTTTTATTATAAAACTAATCAAATCGCGATAAATACGTATAAAAGGAAACTCGATTTTATTAAAAAATAAACGAAAATCTCACAAGCGTTGCTTCCTGTAAGGAGCTAGCGTTCGTTCATGTTTTATGAATTTTTATGTAAATGTAAAATTGAGCTAGAGCTCATCCAAAATAGACGAGGACTTGATGATGTGGGACGTTCCACCTCCTGTTAATAATCCATCGTGTTCTGTGACGCACTTGGTAAACAATAACACTATGAAAGAGAATAACTGCACGTTATTCTCGTGTAGCACGTCGATTATTTTTTTTAAATTTTGATGTTTTAAGGGCGGCATTTCTGCCATTAGAAATAAATGGGATTCAGATACATTTTTATTCCCTTAAGATCTTTAAAATTAGGGGCTCTATTGCAACAACTCAAAAAATATGTTAAAGTTTTTGGGGCATTACCTATACTTCGAAAGAAGGCTTGGAAGATAGGAAAAAATTTATAATGTTTAAAGTAATGAAATCAACACGTAATAGAAAAAAAATTAAAATTTCAAAACCACCAGTCTCTAAGTCTATTCTTTCTCTTTAATGTGACACCTTATTTATAGAAAAATATTGTGTATTTTGAATGATGTTGGGGAATAAAAAGACCCCGCACTTTTTATATGATAAAACGGTTTCGGTCAAATTTGATGAAATTTTGGTAAGTTGTAGATCTTGACCTTTTGAACAAAAGTCTCCATGGGCAAAAATATCTACGACCTTACCCTTCTGAGATACGGGTCAACAAATATAACAGCTAAATTAATAATATTAAAGCTTACGAGTAGGAATAAAAGAACCACTTTATATACTTCCAACGTAACCCTGTAAGAGAAAGAGCATACTCTCGCAAATTATTGATAGAAACCCATACTTTTGGATAAATCCCGGAGATCTCTTCTCTCACGAGTGTTATGCCCTATTTCGCCAAGAGTGAAAATTATCAAAATTATATCCAAACTGTAATTTATACGAATTTAAATGTCTATTTTTAAATTCACGCAAACTTTGTATTTTCGTTGTGACTTCGATTTTCTCAAAAGCGACGGTTATAAATTGACGATTCAAATATAAAAAAAGCCTCATTTTTGAGGACTTACCTTTGTTTGTCTCTCCATCGAGCGTCGTCGTTATTTCATGTCGATCATGTGGATTTCTGTAAATAGATAAGCACAAAATTACATTGAAATTCTTAACACGACCCAGAATTTTAATTTGTACTTTCAACTAGGGCATTTAAGAGGAGGAAACCCAACTTCTAAGTTTTTAATTAATTTGCCCACAACAATCAAAAATTAATCACTTAAATTAAAACGCGATCTTTTTTCAAATTGAAGATTCAAAACGCCCCTTTTTTCAAAATCAACAATGTAACATATTTAGTTTATCCATAGTATGATGTTACCTTTATTTAAAAAATGGAGATTTAGCTTTAAATATCTGCTTTTATAAAAAATTTGTACGGGATGTTTCAAAATTAGTGCCATATAGATACCTGAGATTTTAGAAACTTTTAAGGGGGGGAAGTTTTAGAAGTTTTTGACAAATCCACTTTCAATCAAAAATTAGAAAACCTATTTTGATGAAATTTGGTTTGAGCCATTTTGGCAATAGTTTATCTCCAAAATAATAGAAATAATAAACAAAAATAATAAAATTGGAATAATTATTAGTCCATTTTGTTTCTGTGATGATCTTAAAACAAATTATACACTAAAAGCAGTTATTGTTAGACAAATTACTATATAGCGACAGTATTATAAATAAATACCTTGTGGCAAAAGGGCAAGCGGTAATTGTCAAAAAAATACAAAACGATCCACAACTACACACACAAAACACCGTATAACGACTGATACAAAATTATAAGGTGAACGATAAACATTGATAAATTTTAATTGTTATCAGTAACAATTTCGATTTTAATGCATTTATTGAAGTAAATTGAATAAATTTTAATACTAATAAAATTATCTACATTTAACAATAAACTCGCAAAAATTATTGTAAATTTGTCGTTTGGAGGCCCCTTTTGGGAATCAATTTTTATTATTTTTTAATTATATAATAAAAGTCAAATATTTTTAAAATCGTATCTAACTAAATTTGTCAATTATTATTACTTATTAGGTACCCTATTTACCTTTTGGTATACAGGGTGACCTTTTTACGTGGTACAAAATTCAAAATGGTTTCTGAAATAACGCAGCAAAATTGAAAATAGTCATTTTTGACTGTTCAAAATTGCTTACTTTAGAAAAAAAAATTCTCGGGACAACTTTTCAGAACATCAAAACAGTTATCAAACCATACTAAACTCGACTTTTTATCACACCGACGCTAGGCGTCGCGACGTTCATCTTTTCATTTTCTTATGGAAGACCTATCATTTTTTGCAAAAATTACTCAGTATAGTCTTGTCTAAATTCGGATACCAAACTTTCTATCTTGTACTTTTCTTAATTTATACAACTATTCAGGTTATGTTATGTTAACATGTTACTTTGTGTTATTTTGTACGATGAAAAATAACGACTAAAGCTTAATTTTTAAAGTTCTAGAAACGTAAGTTGATCAGGAAATAAATATAAATCAAAGTATTATTTATTAAATGTCAGTAATGTAAATTTACTGATTAACTTACTTTTCTAAAACTTTTAGTCCTTATTTTTCGTCGTAAAAAATAACACAAAGTAACATGTTAACATAACATAACCTGAAAAGTTGTATAAATTAAGAAAAGTACTAGATATAAAGGTCTCGTTTGGTATCCGAATTTAGACAAGACTACTGAGTAATTTTTGCATAGAAAATTAAAATTTTAAGATCGCGACGCCTAGCGTCGATGTGATAAAAACTCGAGTTTGGTATCGTTTGATAGCTTTTTAGATCCTTTGACATTTTCTTTAAGTAAGCCATTTTGAAACTACAGTCGAAAAACGAAATTGCCAATTTTCAGTCTTATGCTACCGGAAATCTTAAAGGCCATCTTAAGCTTCTTATAATGGCCATCAAAAAATGCAACTTTTTGCTAATTTAACCATCTCGTAATTCTACGGTTTCCGAAATGCCAATGTCCTAAATCAAAAATTTGGTTTAAGTTACTTTAGAATTTTTAAACCTACACAATAAGCTTTCAAACAAATTGTATACAGAGTGGCCCAAAATAAGAGCTTTATTTTGGAAAGCATTTTAGGAAATTTTGCTCTAAGTAACCACATTATTTAAACGTGCGGCCATAAGATAATACATTTAGGCCCTAATTGAATATTTGTTACCCTAAGCTTAATTTATTGTGCTTTGAGAACCCCCGAAGATTATTATTTTGTTGATTATAAATTCTTTCTGAGTTGATACCACGTAGATATTAAAGGTCAACTTGCATAGCTGGCGCACTACATGCCATTTTACGAATTGTCACATTCATAGTAATTTTCAGAATATTTGTTCGATTATCCGTAATTCTATTTTATTCGGGCAATAAATTTTATACTTGTTTTTAGCTGCGCTTTAGCACTCGCACAGTTTCTTCCATAAGTTAGTTTCAAGAGCACGTTATTGTGGGTATATAGAAAATTACCCCCTATTAGAAACGAATTCTACATCAATTTGAAAAATGATTTTTCTTTTCTACCACTAATGAATTGAAAGAAATTGTCAAAAAACAATGATGGATATAGTTTTTATTAAATGGCCGAAATAAGACGCTTTTAATAAAATAAAATTAGCCGGCAATTTATCACAAAAGTTTGGTTTAAAAAATTATTTGATGAATAATGTAAAGAGCTAATTATGATATTTTGAGTTCAAAAACGAGGCAATTATAAATTAAGTACATATTATCATAATTAAGTAAATACTTGGGGAAAACATCGTTTAGTTACCCCCATTACATACCTCAAAATGATCACAGAATTTCTATTATTCTGTTAACATGACCGCTATACTCGACGGTGCAAGACGAGGATTTTATGGCATCTGATAAATTAGATTAATATATTTTGGGCGCAATTATAACTTATCTCGACTTATTCGATACGTTTAAACCTTTGGAAATGTATACGAAACACAAATTATTATTATATTTTTTCCTTAAAAACGCGAAATATCTACACGCAAATCTCAAACTTATCTACACGTATAATGGAATCTAAGCTTACAAAATTAATTTTTCGCTTTTTTGTCTTTTTTCCCTTTCGTTCTGAATATAACTAATGCGTCTTTTACGTGCAACTGTCGTAGCAAAATTGAAAAGTGTATTAAATAATTTGTTAAGTAAACGCCTTTCTCTTTATATTATATACTATATTTTTTGAATAATTTCCCTTTAAATGGGAAAAAAAAGTTCATTAATTATATTTTTTTACAAAAGAGCGAATTTTGACCCTGCATCCTGAAAGGGACACGCATAAATTCGGATAACTCGACTTCATTGATAAGTACTACAAAAAGGGGGCACGAAACATGTTTTATATAAAAAGGATTTAATCTAAATAACCAATCAAACGTTTCCATCTATCGCATTCTGCTATATTTCTTTTTTATAGTCACTTTAATCCAACTGATAAACTTCTTAATGCTAGTGCTAACTTAATTTAAGACGTATAGTAATGCATACAGATGGGAAGGATGTTGATCGTATTTACTTTTAAGGGTCGTGTGTAGTTAGGTGCTCCAATAACGAAATTAAGGGAAGACCGTGATAAAATTCACTTGCATTTCGCGTCGATATTATTTACAAGAATTCCAGGTTTAATTTATCAACCTTAAGCATCAACTTTGATATATTGAGAAAATCAAGATCATCGCACACGGGGTTGAAAATTACAACCTACTTTGACAAAATTAATCTTGGGAAGCCTTCCAATGTATACTGATTTAAAATTTTATTGTCGTGTTCCTCTACACTTAAGCTCGCTATAAATCTCGGCATTTACAAAATTTATCAATTTATTCAGTTTTAACAGGGTCGACAAGAAATATTGGTTGTACGTACGTACAAGGAGTATTCGTGTATCGGTTTCAATTTGCTTCATTAGGGGAAAGAATGGTTAGGAAATTTTATCGATGGGCTCTTTTTTGCAGAATGCAGTGTCATACAAAGTGATCTTAATTTAACTCTTTTTTCCACAAGGCTCTTATACAAAATATTTAAATATTTTTCTTTTACTAATTTCGTAATAAAATAAATTTGTTAGAAACCAAAATTTTTTAATGAGTATGTAATTGAACTAATTATAATTTTGGCCTTAGGTAATTAAATGTGGATAACGCCTAAGGGTGCTATAATACTTCCAAAGTCTCTAATGAATTTTGAGCATTATGTTTTGAGGTGACAGCTCGTCAGCGCGTAAAATATTTGTTTTACCGAAACTAATGTGTCTTAAAGAACACTATTTTAGCTTATTAAGTATTAAGCAGCGGTCAGATCGTGGATAATCCCCGACTGGTATCCCCTTTGAATAAGTGCGTTAATTAAAAGCGTTCCGACCCTTCAAAGTTAAACTAAATATTTCAAATAAGAAAAAAGCAATTTTTGAAAAATTACAAAAATGCGGTAAATTGCCAAATCGATATGACACAGTTCAAGAAACACCGAATTAAAAAAAATGAACAAAAACAAATTATTTTTAGGGCATTACGACTTCTCAAAGTTAGACGAAAAGTTTAAAATTAGAAATATGCAAATTTTGAAAAATTATTGAATACGCTTAAAAATTTAAAACTGGATAAATTGGCACATAGAACTTATAGGACACAGTTCTACCTACCCTAGAAATAGTGAAAAATAGTCAATTTTCGAAAAATTATAAAATCGTTTCAAAAATAAAAACGGGGTGAATTGCGACATAGACTTAATAACACGCAGTCCGAGGAACACAAAAATTTAAAAAAAATCGCCTGGCGGCTCGGGAAGATAAACTGCACCTACGGGATATAATGACCCAGCCTACATCCCTTAATATATAACATACTATTATTTCCAAATGTTAAAAGGAAAACATTAACATTAACATTGGAAATCACATGGAGTCGGTTCAAAAGGACGTCCAAATTTCGTACGCGAACTTAAAATAAAACAAACACGACCTTAAAAAATAATTTTTTGCGCCCCCCCTGCGGAAACGATGGGTGCTTCGATGCACGAAATCGAAAGAAGAGAGTTAGGAGTTCCTCCTTAAGGCAAAATCCTTTTTGACTTTTGTGCTCGTAGCACTAGCCTAAATTTGAACAATTACCTACATATTTTTAGCTTCGTCGTCGCCTATAGCTCTAACGGTACGTTTTTGAAAAGATATCCCCCGGCGAAAAGTTAGGGGATCGATGGCCAAATAAAACGCCGTAAAAATTTAAATCCGAAATAACCTAATAACCTAAGGAACCTAAGAAGGAAGACGGCCAAAGGGATCAACCCGAATTTAGCGTCAGGCAATAGCCAAAAATAACGTCTGGAATTTTTCTAAGAAGGAAATTCCAAACTTTTCTCCCACGTTTTGCTGTACGATTTTTTAAATTCAGACGACGATTTTAGTGAATTTTGTGACCTATTTGGCCCTTTTTAAAAAGATTTTTTAAAACTAAGACCGAGGCGTTTATGGAGAAACCCTAGCGTACCCAAATCCAAATTTTTGCGTCAATCGACAAATATCGATTTTTTGACCAATGCTATAAAAAAAATTTCATTGCACCGATTGGTTTGAAATTTAAGGAGGGGATACCTAGAAACTTGTCTTTAATAACTGTAAATTTTGAGTTCTTGCAATTAAAGGGCAACGAAGATGTAAATTTTTAACTAAAAGTGTCGATTTTTACCCATTTAAAGCCCCCTCGCGCCTCCTCCATGTGCCTAATTGAAAATTTGATCATAAAGGGTCTTAAGCAACAAAAAGATGATGTTAAAAAATGCCCACCCAGAACACCTTTGTGGTTCAATTATACAGATTTATAAATAATAATATTACAAGTTTATTATTTTTACAATGTGAAGGCTCTACATCTACATACACTAGAGACTATGTGTTATTTCTTATTCCTTTTAATAGTTGCGTCATATTTTTATAACTCTCAATATTTTTATTACGCACATCAGACATCAGAAGAACTTTCTTTTATGCATTAACGATTCGAGAAAAGTGGCCATATACAAGGGTAGGTTTTCAAAGCCGAAAAATGTATTTTAGGATTTTTATGTTTCAAAGATATTGACAAAAAGCAATTTTTTAAATCAAACGGTGAAAAAGAGTTCTCTAGAATCAAACTTGGTACTTACATAAATGAACTCGTAGTTTTAGATAAAGGTCCGGTCCCAAAAGGTTTTACTATACAATACGTCCTGTATATTTAATGGCTTAGTTCAAAGGCACTTTGGTCAGGTCATAAATCAATGCACGCCATAAGTTAATATTGAATAGTGTTTTCTCACCGCCTCAGTACACCATTAATTAATGAAATTTATACCCGTCGCCCTACAGTCACATGTTTGAATTATTTTAAAGGCGCGAAAATACAAACTTAATGATACGTTGTGAGCTTAAACAATAAGTTGATTATTTGAATCCCGAGAAGTTATTTTATGCTTTAGAGAAGATTCGTATTTACATTTTCAATGAAATTTACCTTTTAACGCAGTTAAATTCTTGACTAATACTATAAGAGCGATTCGAACGTATTTGAAGAGATTTATGTAAACTGGGACAACTTAGAACCTTGTAAACCAAACACCCTGGAGAATCCTACGTAAACAAAAGGATAACTTAACATTTAAAACTATAGACGAATCGCACAACAAGAATAACAAAGAAACAAATCACAAATTGAGGGATTCCCAAGATTTTTCGTCCTTTGTTGAAACTTGCAATTCCGAGATTAATTTTCGATAAAAAGGGGTCGAAATTTATTTTAAAGTGCATTTGGTTATACATACACCTGCGACAAAGTTGCAATTTAAAGTTTATGCGGAAACAATTTGAAATTAGCATACATTTGCATCGCTTATATTTAATGAAAGGAAATCAACTCTCAATTATGAGGAAGTAAAATGTCGAAGTAATAAAAATAAATAGGTATCGGCCTTCGATAAAGTTAAATTTGGCAATAAAAGTTGCGAGTTGTAAGAGACATATTCGGAGGGTGTAAAAAAATCTTTACGGTTGTAAAAGTTCCCAAATCGTTTATTCCAATATTTTAGTTTATTGCTGTAATTTCTCGCAACTTTTCTCATTAATAAATTATAATCAAAGTTATGTTAGTGTCTTGGAAGCCTTCCAAACATGTCAACTTTTAAGCTAACTATAAACACCTGTAATGTTTGCGCAACAGACAAAATGTTTGTATTATTACAGAAACTAAGTACATACAATATTGTTTGTTTAAGTAGTTTCGGTTATTACAAATATAACTGTTGTTTTGGTTAATGCTTAACATTTATGAGACGACCCAACATAATATACGTTTTCTTACATTACTTAACATCCACAAAGACCACTAAAACATTTTTTATTTTCTCCAATTTCATTTGCATAATTCCATTTTTAATGAAAAGTCAACATATTAAAAGTTACGAGCGACAAAGCATCATACCGAGGAACTTTTAAATCGAATCAAATTATATCATAGGGTGACTAAAGCAGCTATACATGGTGGAAATTATTTAAAGCGTATATTGTTGATAATTTTGTTATTTCAAGACCTACACAGTGGGGTAAACTAGCTAAATTATACAGAATTAGATCATTAGGCTAAAATGTTGCTTTAGAGAAATTCCAACAATCGATAATGTTACGACAACTTTCCAAGTAATTACAACAATAAGGGCTGCCGAAACGAAAATTTCAAAATCACCTAAATGTACATCAGAATTCGTTTAATTAGCATTTAATTAATTTGTAACGGAATTAAGCGTGAGTAACAAATAAAGTATTATACATTACACGCAAGGTAAAACTGTTTTTACAGGCTCGGCTGAGGCTCGCAAGTCGTAATCCTCTTTGCGCCAAAAAAACAGTTTTACCTTGCTTGTAATGTTAAATACTATTTCATTTGACGGTTACGTTAAATTTCATTATTACAACAAATAAAATTAACTATAAGTACCCACGGTTTTAACCAAGAACTGAAGAACTGGGCCTATGTCTGCTCTAGGTATTGTAATTAACATAATGAAACGCATTTTTATATCTCAAACAAAAAGAGCTTCAAATGTGACAAAGTAGAATTTTTTTAAATTACTTTCAAAATTTAAATCGTTAATTATTTGCCTTTTCCTATTTGATTTCTTACAATTTTCTCCTTCTTTCAACTGTTGGTATGTATCTCTAAAGAAAATTATATGTGCGGACAGGATATTAATGAAAAAATAAATAATTTATTTTTAAAGCAGTTCGGAAAGCTGAAAGAGCAAAATTCTGCAAAACTTTAATAAACTATGTATAAACTATTCCGGAGGAAAATGTCTAAACTAAAATTTCATTTATATAAAGTTTTAATGAAAAACTAACGGGTCGGTAGTAACTAATGGGAAAGAGCAAGTGCATTTTTTGTTCGCCATCCATGCAAATAAATTTTCTAAATGTACGATAAGCTGTTGCTCTTGTAACAACTTTTTAATTAATTTATTTTTATTGTAATAAAGCATATTTATTTGGATTAGTTAAAAAAAATGAATAATTCAAAGGGGCGTTTGTAAGGGAGCGTTGTGATCGCATAATGTAAATTGGGATAGAGAGTCCATAAAAAACGTTTTTGTTCCAATATTCTTAAATTTGATAGAAAAGCGAAAGTCAACAATTTAGATTTGTTGACAAAAGTGATAAATCGTTTTGCACATGTTTTGAATATAATATTGATCTATTGACGTAAACTTTATAAAATAACAGGAAAAACTCGATTTTTATCCTATATATTTTTGAAATCCAAAAAACATAAAAATGATTTAACACAAACTAAAGGTCGATCCAAATTGATGTCATCAATTTTCTTTAATTCGATCTTGAACTGTTCGTTTTAAATAAATATCTTAAACAAGACTTATTTTTGTTATTGTATGAATATTTTCAAATATTATATATTTCAGAGGGAACCCTCTTAAACAGACAAGTTTATTTAATATAAACTACATCACCAGAAAAATGACAATTACAGATGTAGTAGTATATTATTATTATTCCATAATATCAGTTTACTAAGTATATTAATCGACTGGCCGACAGCTGCAGAGAAGATGGGTTGGGTATAAACGGTGTAACAGGGCGCCACGTAATATGCAGTCGGAAAGAAAAACGCATAAACCCCTAAATTATGGAATGGGTTAACAGGGAAAAAACATAACATAAACTGTATAACGATTATATTGAATAACTGGATGAATTTAAGCGGTTCGGTAAATATTCCAAATCTACCTAATGTTACAGCATCATAACAGCATAAATTAATCCAATTGAAAATTTTGATAACGTGACCATCAAACATAAAAATTGTTTTACTATACATTTTTAACGTAACACCCTGTAGATACATATTTGAATATTTCGATGACATAATATACCTCCTCTCGAACGTTAAAATTAATTTTTTACCAGAAATGTGAAAGGGGCTTTTAATCGCATATTGCAGTGGTGTATCAGTATACTTACTCTTATAATAAGGAGGAGGAGAAGAAAACGTATTGTTTAAAGATACAACGAAGTATATGGAAATGTACAATAAAAGTAATATCTCAAAAATAAATTTGGACTTAATTCGTGTTCAAATTGTATTGTTAGGAACGCGGATTAAATTTATTATTCAAACAGAACAATATTAGGGAAAAATATTTTTTTAAACGCAACATGATAAAAGTTCTTTGTGTGCTTCTAAATACAAAATTACATAAATAAGTTTGAAGGAAAAATAATAATAATAAAGTAAGGGAGGAAAAAGTTTGCGAAAATTTAGAAATATAAAAATTGCTTTTAATAAAGTATACCATTTTAAGGCGCAACGTCAGAATTTACTTATATTTCAAATAGCTTTAACCTAGATGTTGATTAGATGCTTCACTTTAACTGTTTCTTTTTGTCCCGAGAGATCTTTCTAAAACCACAAACGCCATATTACAACAAGAATACTAAACATTATTTTTAGTGTTATGCGAAAAACCCTATTTACTAAACAAAACGTTTAGATTACTTTTTTTTAATACAATTTTACAAGTTTTAAAATTTCCTCCCTTTTAAAGGCAAATTTTGTGTTTCGGTTACAACGAACGGAGAAAAAAATTCCTCTCTTCCGATATAAAATTCACTACATAGTGGAAAATCTAATCCTCCGCTAAAGTTACTAACTAATTTGTACACTTTATAGGCTCAACTTATAACAAGTTTGTTGAACCCTTTCAGAAACAACGACATGTTAGCAGGAAACGTCAAAGTTTATCAACGGATTTTAGAAGGATGACAAGTTGGAACTATCGATTATCGATATAAATTAAATACCTATAAGGGTGCTCGACTATTTGACACATTAACCTTGGAAAACTTTTCCCAACTTTTTCCACGAAAAAACGAATAAACAAAATTTTACTACTCGGGGATCAAATTAAGTGTTATTAAAGATGGAAAAAAATCTTACAACTTATGATTGAGTTGACAGATTACTTTATATAAGTTTTGTAAGATTTAAAGATAAGTTACGTCATGAATATTTCATCTTTCTACTATACAACTTACGAGTATATGAATTTTAGCACTTGGGAGGAAAATCAATTGTTCAATTGCAGCAATTTATGACTTAATTTAAATTTTACTCAAACCTTTTAAGGCCGACATTGTTTTAAAATTTATCGTTACGTTTGTTTGGATAATTAATAAATTCGTTATTTCATTTTTCAATTATTTTTAGTAATTAATTATAACAAAAATCGCGTTTCATAATTTATCTTTTCGTTTCGTATGTTTCTGCGTTAGAATTTACTCTTCCGAATACCACCGCACTGTTTTACTTTATGGTCGACTTTTTTAATTTGTTTAAACAAGTAAGTCAAAAAAACATCCAATTAATCAACAATTAAAACAAATAAATCAATAAATTATCGGAGAAAGAGAAAGAAAGAGATTTGTAAATAACAAAAAGAGAAATTAAAATTTCAAACACCCCGTATATATTTCATTTAATATCGGGTCATTTATTTTCATCACGAAAATTTCACTTTATTGGAATATAAATGTCGACTGCTCTTCTCTTTTCACCAGAGATAAATTGGTATTGCCTTGTTTTGTATTTACGAAACGACAAATATTGAAAGTGATTATGTCTTTAATCCGATTCATTAAAATATAAATAAAGATGGGATCGAGCTACTAGTTAATTAAGTCGTGCACTTTTCTCTTATTTTTCCATAATTTATTTTCTAGACGAAATTTAGGACTTTTAAAAGAACTTGGAGGAGCTTAATACTCAAAAGTAAATAGTACAAAGTCGACCGAGATGTGTAAAACGATCCATGCAGACAAATGTTTGTAATTTACTAGATGACACCATTAGGAAAGTAACTCTACTTTAGTTTAATGCAATAAAATTAGTCACCAAGATTTTCGAGACTCCAAATTGTTCTCGAGCAACTAAAAACTTTTCACTAAAAGAGACAATCAAAAAGTCCTCTTAGTTTTCATGTTTTGTCATTTTTTTGCTCTCCTTTCTTTATTACTACGAAACTTAGATAATTATAAGTTTTAAGTTCGAAAAGTTAAATTTAAGTATTAAACAATTACCAACTTTGTACTTGATTACACTTTAAACTTGGGAGGGAAATAATTAGTAATTGTTTTTAAAAATACGACTTCGAAAGGCGTTAAAAGAAACAACACGAGCGACTAAAATTATGTGCTAACATATTTAAAAAGTTGCACGGAGAGTAAAGCCGCGTTTACATCAGTCAGGTTGTGTTTGAATAGTTCAACATAATATTTTCTGAAATAGGGAGGGCTCTTTTGTTCTACAAACATAGCTCTCTAAATATTTCTATTGCCTCCTCTATTTGAGTTACAGCTATTTGAGTAACTAGCTTTTTTCAATAGAATACCCTGTATATTCTTGCATATATGAACTCTTTCGATAACGATCAAAAACCATTGTTTGGATTTATGGGTCTGAACTCAGGCCAATAAATAAGATAGATATAGTTATTTACATTTTTATTTGTACCCTACACCTTTTGTTATTATAAACATTGTTAAGATGAGCTTCGAAACGAAGTAATACGAACTATTACGTTCGTACTATTACAACTGCTTCCGAAGATCGTATATTTCGTGTTCACAGTCATTGTTTATTTACGTTTTGTAAATAATTATTATTTTGGACTGTTTGAATGTCGTCTTTTATCCATAACAGCCTACAGCCTCTTATAAATACGCGGTTCATTTGTAGTCGCTGGACTCGCTTCGACGCTCATCCGTCAAACAATAGATTCTTCACACAAAGTTGCTTGAGTATATATTTTTGAAAATTTCCGCGGAAAACCAATACGGTTCCATTTAAGTATAAAAATAGTATTTTTTAATAAAGTACCTCGTATTTTATTTTTATTACTCCAATTTAAAATTTATATTTCCTTCTCATATTTTATTAACAATTTTCTTACAAGAAAATGTTTCTATTTTAAAAATTATTGTAGATTTGCTAAACATAAAAGCTTGTAAATTTAAAAAGTTTTTCTAAAAACCTTTAATTTGGATTATTTCCAAAACAAGTAAAGATTTAAAAGGTTCGAAAACACGTTAAGGTTTATTACATTCTCCGTGAAGCGTATTGTAGAAGAATGCAAATAAAATCGCTAACGTCGAACTGCAATTTGAGCCCATAATTTTTATATTAAAAAAAACGCAACAAATGGCGATTCGAGAGCAAGCTCGTTGGAACACTTATAAAACTCTTGTTTAATTTAACTGATGCTGATGCTGTAAATAAATTATAATTTATAAAAATTCCTTATCCGGGTGGTACTTTTTCATTTTCATAGTTAAAAGAGTTTTTCTTCCGATTTTAAAAATAATTTTTTATAAGTTCGCGATTTGCTTCCTTTTTTTTGAAATACGTTAAAAGCATGTTTTCTTACATTCTTTTGCTTCTGATTAATTCGTCGTAATTTTTTTCTCAATTATCTCGACGTCTCGAATTTCTTTTTAACAAATTTGTCTAAAGTGGCTTTCCTTCTTTTTTCGTCGCCTCTCGGTAGAGAAAGGAAGCGAAGGATAATTTTGCCGAATCGATTTAGAAGTAGTAAAATAGGTTATAATTTGTGTAAATTATTATTTACTTAACGCCCGTCTTCAAAATCAATAGGATGTTGATTAAGTAAACGTTAAAACAACAAAATTACATAACTAAAATTAATTAGCGAGTAATTAAGTGCTCGAAGCCAATCAGGGAGTATTGTGCTAAATATTTTGGAAACGGTGTGCGCGGTGGAGGAGATATTAAAATTAGAAAATTTACAAGTTACGACGTAGGTTAGGTACTTCTCTCTTAATGGACGACAAACATACAAAAGCTTTTTGTTAGACGTGCCTTTTTATATTAAAGAAAAGTGCGGTTATAAATATTTTTCGAGCTGAAATCTCAATTCCAATTTTGTGTTCGATGTAATGGCAGCCGGTGAACAATATATTGCAGTTAGAGTGCAAGTAGAATATATGGCGGTCTTAGAGGATCAACCACTGACCAATGGAAAGGTAAATACACGTTAATAAATAGAACGGAAAGGCAGTGCATCACCGGTAAAACCGAACGGATTGTGTATTTTCAGGTCACGGTCTATTGCATCGGGTCGGGATAACACCCCGTCCGGATATAATGCCAGTACATACTCGCCCACCTCCCTTACACGACAAAGACTATAATAATTTATGGTATTTTCAATATTCTTAGTAGATATAGCGACACTAAAATTCCACTCTCTGCGGCTCTCGGTAATTTATTTATGAAATGCCGGTGCACTTTAAAATGCACCTCACTATCTAAACTCATAACTCCGCCGAGCTCGGTGCATAAGTGCATTAAAACGAAACGTGGTCGATCAAACTAAAGCGCCCCCGACAAAAAATGATTTGTTTCCAAACTCAATTGTATATTTTATTTACCTACGATCGAAGCGATTGCCGACATTAACTCGAGGGAATAATTTAACCGAAAAATGTGCTTGCACGTACCGTTATTAATGATCTCCGTTTATCCGCGACCGTAAATATTTTATTTATTTTTTATTTTTACAACGCTCCTTTTGTCAACATGCAGTTATACATAAGCTTCACTACGATATAATTTTTATGTTACGATACACGAGGAAAAAAAGAGAAATGCTCGAGGTGAAACTGATGTAGCCAATATTCCATAAAATTCCACTATTCAATAAGAAACGGAATCGATTGAGGATTTTCTGACAACAAAAGTGTTATTTGCTGTAAACTTGTAGTGATGTGTAGCAGGAATCAGAAAAGGTTTAGGTATTTCACGCTTGCAAAATTTCTGTTGTTAGCCTCATATTCTTAAAGGTGATGTATGAAAACTGACAAGTCTTCTCTTTTTAGAGCCTTAAGTATCACTTGACCAACTCGCTACGTCGGTTTGTTAATTGCCTCTCCAAATAAAAAATATATATACAACTTTCGCAACTTACTTTCAAAATGACGTCAAAAATTAACCCTCGGATGTAACAATTTTCCTTTCTAGTTTCTTCCACTTGTCGAGATGAAACGTTATTGTTTTGCATGCGGTGTCCTATTTTTAGCTCGGAAATCAAAATTATTTTATATTGCGCTTTATTAACTTCTTAACGCTGGGATTCTTCTTAACGCGAGGTATCGAAAAGAATTTATAATTTTGTCAAATTGCTTCGTTTGGGCAGGTAACGAAAGACGTGGTGATTTTTTGAACAGAGCTCAGAAGAAGATCGAAGATTTATTAATCGAAAATGTCACATCACAGAGACCGTCGTCGGGTACATCTTAGCACGGTAATAAATATTACAGGTATGCCGACATCTTACCACTCGTAGCAAACTAAGGCCACTTGTGAACTACTTTGTGAAACAGAGAAAGCATATCGAGGGTAATTGTCACGCCAATATAAGACAGAGAAAGGGGAATAATATCAAGGGATATTATTCGCCCCAATCAAATGCGCATATTCGCGTTTAATCGGTCATCAAAAGGTTCAAGTTTTGCTTCAACTTAGAACGTCCATCGGCATACCTCTATATTTATTACCGTGGTTCTTAGGTTATTTGGAATTATTTTGGCTGTGTCTATCTACTCTTGAGGTGCTTTGTTCTCTTGTCCGTTCGTTCGTTTCCAGGTTGGCTCACTTGTTCGTTCGTAGGCTCGCCTGTTTATTCTTGTAACTTGATAGAGATTGTATTTTGCTTTTGATACTGGAGGGACAATATCTCAAAAACTTGTTACGTTAGACAGATCTATAAACCATTATGTACGTTCAAGTTTATTTATTTAGTAATAACTAAACTAACCTACCCCGACAACATAACATAACCTTGCAAAAAAAGTTTTTGAACGGAATCAAATGAAACTACTCTAACTCTCTGGTTACTTCTGAAGAAACAAAATCGTGCTAAAAGATTGTGGATTAGAGAGTGGAAATGATATAAGAAGAGCTTTTTAACCCGTATCTTTTCATCAAAATGAATTTTCTATAGGTAGTACATTAAAAAATATTAGAAAGTAATAAAAGTTTGCCTCTTTGCCCTTCATTGTGGCCCCACATAATGGGCCTGTCATAAATAACTCAAACTCCTAAAACTGTTTACAACGATTGTTAAATACCGCATGTTTTGCTCGGTTTTTAATATCTTTTTGTTAAACAAATTTAAGGGAAAAATGTCAAGCTTTTGAGTAATTTATGACAGGCCCATTTTGGGGGCCACAATGAAAGGCAAAGAGGCAAACTTTTATTACTTTCTAATATCTTTTTATGTACTATACTTCACTATAGGTACTACCAAGCGCAGTTGAGTGGACAGTTCAGAAGATTGCAACTATAACCTACTTATTACACCCTTGTGTAAACTCT
Organism: Malthinus seriepunctatus; assembly: GCA_963924605.1. Lineage (NCBI taxonomy): Eukaryota > Metazoa > Arthropoda > Insecta > Coleoptera > Cantharidae > Malthinus > Malthinus seriepunctatus. The sequence goes on from OZ004602.1 coordinate 443,817, forward strand.
CCTTAACGGTGGGGGCGACGTTTCGATAAATAAAATTAAAAGTTATAAAGATTTGTTTTGGGGTTGCGTAAAGCCATTTAAAAGTTTAAAAAGTAAACATAAAGAATAATAATTCTAGGCTATAGATAGATCGCGAGCAATAAATCTAAAGAAAAATTAAACTAAAATACAAATTTATGTTATGGGAGAGTTTTTTTAAGTCCAAAAATTGTTTAGTTGGAAGTTTAAGCGCAACATAAAACTTATTATTTATTTTGTAAGTCTCTTGCACAGTAACTTTTTATTTAGTAGTACTTTTTCTCATCTAAGTTAGAACTTTTAACCAAGTTAGCTGTAAATGTCATAACTTCCTGTTTTTGAGGACTGTTATCTCCAACGTACATTATTCAACTGTCTGAAAACTTATCAGCGTGTCTCAGGGATGTCGTTAGCATGCTTAAGAAAACTTTTCAACTCACCCCTGCACTTAGTAATAAGGTTAAATAAAGCGGCACGCACCGAAAAGAAGCTTTTAAAAAGCAATTTTTTATTTAAAAATCCGCGAAATTAAAATTAGGAAAGATGAAAACAATCAAAAAATAAGTTTTCGGCTCGAAATGGCTGGCGATATTTTTTTTAAATTAAGATTTCTTTTCTTTTAAAAGTCAGTCAGAGGGGACATTACCATTTTTAAGCAACTTGTCTTTCTTTTCGATTATTCTTTTTGCTAAATTTAATTTCGAATTTAAATTTAGTGGGTGTTCCTTGGAAAGCTGTTAACTATAACGATATCGAGATCCTTTGTGTTAAAATTTACATAAATTAATTTTAATGTGTGTTATTAAAATAAGTTGCCTAATAAATGTTATCTCTTTTTGTTATTATTATATTTGGCCAAATGAAACTCTTATTATAACGCTGTTACGTTAAATATGAGTTTGCTCAACTTTTAATCCCTTATTTAAGCTCCAAAGGTATTTGCTAAGCGACGCTTTTGAACTTACACCTCGCTAAAAACTCCAAACATCCACGATTTTCCCAAACAGCTAATTTTCACTCAAATATTATTATTTTATTAATTTCTTCTTCTCTCCCCATAGTCTCAATTTATATACTTCATTTTCCCCATTCAAAGTGTATAAGTTAGGTACTAAAAAACAATAACGATCAATTCGGAAATGTGACTTATTATCAACAATAACACATTTAAAGAAAACCCCTTTTCGGTATTTTTATTATTAATTTAATTAAATAGTTGAGCTATTTACAGAAACCTACTCAAATGAAAATTCACAGAATACAAAGTTTCCGATAGATGAAATAATACCCCTTAAATGTAATTACATGTTTGTATTCAAATGAAAGGTCATGTCGCCGAAAATTCTATGGAAAGTTAGTTTCATAACAACTACTGAAAACTCAAAAGTGTGTAAATAAATAAATAAATAATTTTCCGACTTGAAAAAAGAATTTTCCCACGTTGGTGTTTCAACGATAACCAAAATATAAAAACCTTTCCACGCCTTTCCACTAGAAATTAGAAAAATAAATATAGATAGACGGAAAAGTAAGCTTTTCAATGATATAATTTTCATCAAAAGAAAAACAAGTTTATATCACATCCCATAAAATTGGCTTGAAAAATATTTTTCTTGCTATATAGTTGAAGAATCGAGTTTTACATTAATTTACAACATTCATTCTAAAAACTAAAACAAAAGAATTTCAGCGAGGTTTTTCCTTGAGAAAAAAAAAGCTTTTTCGCTCATCAATAGTTTTGAACATTAAGGAAAAATATAATCAAATTCTTCAATTTCGTTACCGACTTCGTTAATTTAAAAATGCCGAATCCTTGAAATGTCAAACTGTCCTGAAACTGGGCCTGTACGATACGCTAAAATGGACCGAGGTGCTGAGCTCGCAATGGATTTAAATTAAAGAGGATAGCATCTTTTGAAATGTACACCTATTCGATTTACTTACGTCACTTGCGTCGTCTAAAAAAGAAGTTGAAGTTTTCCCAGGCGAAGATAAAATATTTATCATACAACGTATCATACAACTGCATCTAAGTTTACTATTTTGAAACTTATGTCGTATCAAAAGTTTGGTAATAACTAATAAGTTTTAAGGGTTGCTCGAATGTAGTAGATTTTTTATGCTTTAGAAAATTACAGCTAAATGGCTTAAAGCTGTACTACTTTACCAAAATGGAACAAAAAATTTCTAAAGTCGTTTAAATGTAAAGTCGATTTATAGATGAGTTACTAGACGTAGGTACTTGGAATTGAATAAAGCATGTAACGATGCAAAATTTTATCCGGATGCTCAAATACTGGTTCAGTGTTACAGTATCCTGGAAATTTTGTATCGTTTAAAGCTGCTACTTGTCATTTTTTCTTTAATTTTCCCCTAGCGCCGTCCTGAGATCAAAATGAAGATCATTTTTACATTCACGTGTCCAAGCACTATCATTTGAGCCCGTTCAAAATTATTTTAATTTTTTGGTATTTCTACTATCAGCGTTATAAGTGATAACAGCTGATTTCCCTGTAACTCGCCAACCGTAAGAGGTAGAGCTCCCGTTTTCTTTTTAGTGTGACTCCGGTGTTATTCTTACCCCTATATAAATTAGTTCGACCTTATCAGTTAAATCATTGTTTATCTAAACCTTTTAAATATAAGCTCCCACTTCATTTTGATAAAGAACTTCTCGTTTCACCATCGTGGTGAGTGGGAGCGCGCTTTGGTTAATTTTCCCTTAGTCGATTTCCTCTTGCCTTCTAATAAGTTATTATTTAGTTCCTTGTTAATTATTTCCCGTTAGACAGACAGACAGACTCGTCTTAACAAAAAAGATATGTATGGCAATAAATCGTCTGAAGTTTCAAATAAAAATTCTTTATTAGAACCACAGTTTTTCGTGGAAAACCCAAGAAAATCAGAATCAGTATAATATGAAAAATATTTAACAAAATTGTCAACTGGTAGGTACGTCAACTTTAAAAAAGGTTCATCAAGAAGTTAGAGAGCGTGTAATATGTCTAGTTGTGTAACTCGTACATTACCCAAGGAGATAATCCTAACTAACTCTACTTATCCGCAGTTAACACAACTATAATGTCAATAAATGTTACACCAAGTTGTCTTCGTGTACCTATTGCATTACATTTTAGATTTATATTGATATAATTCAATTTTGCAAAGTTTAATACATCTTAAAGGGAGTTTAATCATAAAGTGCATCTTAAATTAGTAATTTCCAAAGTAATACTTGGAAAGCTTTATGCGTCTAATTTAGTTAGGAAAGAAGTAAAGCATAGGTTTGGCGAATCACTGACGAATTTCCAAATTACTCATTTGTACATCGGCGATTTCGTAAAAGAGAAAAAAATAAAATTAAAGCAATTAACGTTTGTGTGATTTATTTACGAGAATAAAATGTAAAGAAAAATTAAATCGCAAGTCAAAAGCAACAATTACATATTTTTACACTTTATTTAACGTAAATAATTTTTCTTTAAACGAGAAAAATTAAATTATTTGAAATCGTGCAAAATATTCGAGTAAAATTAAAAAGGCGTACGTTTTTAGAGCAAAAAAGTTTTTTAATTATTATTAAGCAAATAAAAGTTGGCATTCAAAGTGGAAGACTGTTTTAAAAAAAATTATCGGAATTACGTCCGGTTAAATTAATCCGATGGAAAATTAGAAAAGTAGCGGTCGGGAAATTTGGTCTCCGATTTAAAAGAGTACATTTCTTACGTTTGACTCGCTCTCGTGCCAGAATTCCGCTTTTAATTAATCTATGGAGGGTATGCGTCTAAAGAGTAAAGAGGTCAGCGGAAGTGTACGCCTTTGGGGCAATGCTAGTTAGGAGAGATAAGCACATCCCAGGGGTTTTTAGTCTGTTAACATTCCCTAAGCTTCTGAGTAATATAAGTAGGTAAGGTTTAAGTACCATTCTGCTCTTCTATTCAAATGTGTGGACGTTTTAAAAATTTGGATAAAGAAACTTAACCCCAATGTGTTTAATTATTTTTATTTTTACTTAAAACTTTTTTAGAACAAAATAAAATCAAAAATTCGTGTCCGAGGGGAAAACTTTTGATTTTGATGACTGTTTTGTAAAATAATTGAATTTTAAGTAAGTTTATGTTGAATCTTATATTAAATATTTTGAAAATTAATAAAATTGAAGCGCAATATTAAAAAAGTTTTTAAAGATTTTAAGTAACTAAAAAAGTTATTTAGAAAGGAAAATTTTTTGAGCGGAAAGGAAAATTTTTTATGTGGCGAGCTATAAAATGTCCATTGTTTTTGGAATAGTATTTTAAAATTTTATAAAGTCGTACAAAATAAATAAAAATGATAAATAAAGTTTATACATATACGAAGCTTATTTTTATGAGAAATGTGTGAAAAACGCACGCTGACGTGTTGTAGCGAATAAAATTTCAATATTTTAAAGTCAACTGCATTGCAAATCACGGGATTTTAATAAAACAAAAAACTAATACAAATATCGTCACCTACGATGGTTTTATTTCAACATTTTTTCAGATGAAAATATTTTAAGCTAATAAACGCTCTTTTATTTAGTCCTGCCAAGCTCAGACAGAGCCCATACTCGATTAGGAGCAAACTCTAACAAACAGAAAAATAATTTTAAAAATACTCATTGAGAGGACTTACCATTGCAGCTACCGAAGACCATTTCTTGCTCCTGCTCATGTATATTCGAATCGTTTCCTCCACTTCTTTGACGTAGTGGATTAACTCCATTTTATTCTGAAAAATAGAAAAAAATAATTATTTCCCAAAAAAAGAAAAACATTTTAAGTTTGTCGGTGAGCTTAGATTTGCCATAATGGTCCGTCCATACACATAGGCTTGCCTTACGGTTAGGCCTGTACAAGTCGCCGCAGGCGAGCTCGTTGACATCGTTTAGGCGGCCTGCACACTGCACAGGCCAAACCGGAGCTTCTAAGATAGTGTTCAGCTGACCTGTGCAGGTCGGCTGCACAGGCAAGCCTGTGTGTGTGTGGATGGGCCTTTAGGACGAATGTACGGAAGCCCAGAGCCCACGTTAGGTTAGTGGCTCATCAAAACAAAACAAAAATTTTATGAAGTATTACCAATACCTACTATTATAGCTGACAAGACGCCCTCTTTCAAAAGATAGGCCTCTTTCTACATCACATTGTGTTGGTTTAGGATAAAAATTTCCTGGTCTTGCATCTTTGAACAATTTCGTCCAATTCTTTCGGGTAGTAAAGGTTTAAAGAAGTAGAATTTGATTTAACTTTTTCCATGCCTTCTCGCTATTTTTCTTCTATACTTCCCACGATAAGTACGACCATCAAACGATAATATAATCCCTAATGAAGATCCTTATTATAGTCCACCAAGCACTGTAAAGAAATCAAAACATTAAAACTAAAATAAATTTACCTTAATTACTTTTTAATTAATTACTTTAATTAATTACTTTGCCGACCCAACAAGTTTTAAAACTGTCTAATATTTATCAAATAAAATATTTTTTATAAATTCATAATAACATGAAGAAAAAAACATTTAGGTAAACTTGAATTTTTTATCTTTACCGACACGTGACTTTTATATTTCATCATATATATATATCAATAAATAATTAATTTAGTAGTAATTAATTTTCTAAATAAATATTTTATAACAATTAACAATAAATTTATTAAACTAAATTAAATAATCAAACTCAATAACTACTCGTTTTCGTCTTAATTTATACATATTAAGGTAGTCACGTGTCGATAAAGATAAAAAAATTCAAGTTTATCAACATTAATAATTTATCTTCACGAAAAACTCTTCTTCTGTATTATATGATTCAAATAAATTACAACATGGTTACAACCATTACAACATAAAGATGAACAATTTGTTTTATTATTTTTTATGGAAATCACAAAATTATAAAAGGCCATAACAGGTCTTTTTCGTACGTATTAAAATTAATTTGTTTTATTAATATTTCACATTTAAAGAAATGTACAATGTACATTCTCTGCAGAGTAATAAAATTTAAAAGGACCTCGTACTAAATTTGGAGTTTGTATCCTGAGCGAATCAAAAGTTTGATTACGCTAATTCTTAAGTTTTTCTCAATTTTGCGATTAAATCTAATATTTTCTCGATTCGTAAGGAAGCCTAATTGTAATGGAAAATTAATGGAAAAAGTTGAAAAACAATCGACCGCTGATTAAGCACTAAATGGTACTTAAATTAAAGAAAGTCGGCATCTGTTTTCTCGCGAAGAAGAAAATAGCCTTAATAAGTGAGGGCGAAATCAAAATTTTTGTATTTATTTCTTAACGTTTCGTCGATAACAATTAATGAATAATTCGAGCGAAAAAGCACCGGTTACGAAATAAATTAAACTTTTGTGTGCCAAGAAAAGTCTTTACTAAAGCAACACGAAATGTGTGTTTTATATTTTTGATATAAATTCTATACACCTACTATTATTTGCTTAAGAAACAAGAATTTATTCAATTTAATAAAAGTATACTATACTTGCTTGCTTGCTTTCTTGCTTGCCATGTCCTCATACTTTTATATTAATCTTACATTATTGTCTTTCACTCTTTTAAACCATTCGTTTCAAATCCATATACGTTTTAGTTTTTTGGATGCTGTGCGAGTAGCTTATTTGAATTCATTTTTTGCATCGCTGACTGCCGATAAGTTATCTGTTTCGTTTCTCTACATCTTTCAGCAAGGGCTTTTCGCGATATAGCGAAATTTTTTCTTCTATTTTGCATGATTCAGCTTGTAGCAATAGCTCCTCGTACCTATTGGCGAGTGGTTAAACAAAAATTTAATTTAAAAAAGAGTCACTCTCTCTTTTTCGCATTTCGATAAATTACCTTTTAATCCAAACACGCGCCTATGCGTATACGCAATTCGATTTAACTCTTTCGAATAAAATTGTTTTACGAAAAAAATGCTTGTTCGTGTAATATTTATGATATAAAACCAGACACTAAATTTTAAAATTGTACGTTATCATAAAAAGCATATGCTACGTCGGAGTTGGAGAAACTTTTATACAAAATGAATTGAAGCGAATTTAATTGAATGTTGACGTCTAGTTTTTACTTTCCCGTACTTATACTCTTGTACGCAAAAAAATGTCGTTTTAAAAAAGAAATATTTCGGTGAGAACAAATTTTGATAATGGCAAAAGCTGCGCCAAGGAGCCATGTCCAACTGGCTCTACATAATGGATGCAAGGAGCACAAAGGGAGAAGAAAGAGCAATCAAATACAAAAAAGATCTGATGTTAGATTTTTCTCCTGTCTGAACTTAATTAGGTAAATAACAAATCTTAGGTCTAAATTAAAAATGAAGAAGATAAATCATCCAAAATACCAAAAGAACCCGCAGAAGAATGTGCACTCTTAAAAATGACATGATGATTCCAATTCAACGGTATTTGTTGCATTTAATTATTTGTAATAGCTTATTTCTTTGTAAGACCGATCTTACGATCGAGTGCTCATTAATATCCTCGGCATCACTCAAATCGAAGATGAGAGAGGCTCGAAAAAATAAACTAGCAACAAACACTTTCTTGCCCAAAAATAAAAATATTTATTTAAATAAAAATAACAGGTTACGTTATTACACGAAGCGTAGGTTTATATTAATAAACAAAATAATGTCGGTAGTTCTTTGGACATCACTCGAATTTGCGGCTCTTAAGTAACTCGCTCCTCGAAGGCAGATGGGGACGCGTGGTGAGCCCTAAAGCTGGACCAGCGTTCCTCCTGATCAACAGTTGGTCCAACAAACCCAAGACTGTAATCAAGCCCCGCTAATTAATGATCGACAGTCGGTCAAAAGGTCAAGACTGTAATCTCTTTCTAAACGACCGGTCAAAGAGCCCAAAGATCGTTTAGAAATCTCACACAAATGATCGACAGTTGGATCAAAGCCACTACTGTAATCAGAGTCCTGCACAACTGCAACTGTGGTAGCCGCGATCAGCTTAACCCTACAACTGCAGCTTATCTCAGCCGCTGGTGCAGGGACGCCAGACCATCAACTACCCACAGCACAAGACGATCACAATGACACAATAACAAAAGTTGTACAGTTGACGTACCCGGTTGGTCACGGACTCTCCTGAAATCCATGCACGTCGAATATTTATTAATTCTCCACCACCAAGTTCCTAGCACCAATAGAACTCGCTTGTTCGATTTAACTACGAAGTGGGAACGTACATGTTACTGCGTACGCTTCGTACTCATATCTCTATGATTATCACTCAGCTACTACATAAATGCTTTCAGAAACGTCAAAATCAATTAAGTTAATTCCTTAATTAACTTATTTTTTATTAAAAAACTGATTTAAACTTAACTGAGATCAAAACACTAACCTCAAAACACCTACAACTGACATCTAAATAATATTATTTTGACCTGAAGAATCATGTGTAAGCCGTTGGCCAAGGAATATCCTAACACCCTGTATAAATAATAATTATATGAATTAATACTTTGGTTAATATTATCTTACCTGATGGTCGATTTTACCCAGCGGTTCGATTTTACATCTCAAATTTTTGCTTGACTTTTACATTTATTTTTGGAAGAATGTGTTAATATGTTCAATTTTTACAATAATCATAAGAAGCATGGAAGTATACTGGACATAAAAAATTTCAGATTTATTGAATCAAATTTAGAGATTTTATACAAAAAATGCCTTACGTGGTCGATATTCACTCACTTCCCCCTAGCACATAAATCCTATGTATTTATATTCAAATGATAAACTTTAAAGTTAATTTTCTTAAAAGTGTTATTTTTCGACTTAGATCCCTTGGCTTCTGACCCCCTCAATTACACAAAATATACAAATAGAACCTTTTGATGTATTCAACAATTTTTATTATAATTTAATTTCTAAACTATCCAAAGTGAACCTTGGTGTGGCGGTCGCGATGCTTTATACACCGAGTAAAAATAAATAACATCCTTGCATTTAGCATTTTACACATTACACCGATCCCCACTTTTTTTGTAAACATGAAAATTTTATAAAAGTTGTGTAGATGTCTTTAATAACGAGGCAAGGCAAAGCCATCGACGAACTTTTGCATGTCTATAGTCATAGCTGACTTACTTTGACGATCTCCTCCATTGCACCGCGAGAGGAAAGGTCGCAAAGCTCAAAATATTTCTGGAAGATTTACAAGATTTATTTGCTATCGCTTTAAACTTTTAAATGTGTTTTCTTAAATTTAATGTACTAAAGTATAAGATGGTTTAGTTTGGAAGTCAACATATAACGATGGCTTTGATCGTAGTAGCTTTTGTCAGCTTTTGAATAGCAAACAACGTTTACCGTTTTACAAATCTATGGATTATAAAAGCTTTAAAATTGTAATTTGGGCGCATATAAAAGGGAGAACTAGTAATTATAAATTTGTACCAATTTGTTTTCAACACCACGCTCCTAATTAATTTCTTTTAATTTCGAGTCGAGTCGTATGTAACACCACCACCAACAGGTGAATTAACTTTGCCAAATTAGGGAAACGTAAAAAAACTAAGAAAGTTACTCGAGCACCGATTACGTTTAAATTTATGAGCGGTAGTGGTAAATGGCAATTGCGGTTTCCGATTTGGACACCTTAGAATTGTTTGCGTGTCGATTTTCTCGCACCTTACTTAGCAAAATTTATGGCAAAATTTGTAAATTAATATTTTCGACGGTTAATAAATTTTATAGATAAAAAAGTGTAAGAAATCGACTCGGGAGCATATCAAATTATTTATTAGGTTTTCGTTTTAGCTCCGTATAAAAATGCCGACGTTAATAATCGATGTTTCTTTTTCGTGAAAAACGACCAAATTAGTAACGCGTTCGTGGGGGTGTAATTAAAGTTTGCGGGGCGATAAGTGCGCCTTTATTAACTAAAACTAATAAATATCTATTCGTTTGTATTATCGAGTCGATAAAGCTATTTTTGACGAATTGAATGGCACGATTCGATTTTAGTGGATCATGGATGTATCCGATTGTTGTTTTGGGACTCACGTAATACCTCTTATTCTCACGTGCACATTTTTCCACTTATCTCTATTACTTTCGTACTTTTCTCTGCTTCAACCTCTTATATAACCGGAGCTTTCTCTAGGGCATTCATCATAATCATTCTTTCGCAAAATGCAATATTTTTTTCTGATTTCTAACAATTTTCTCTTTTTTTTTAATTTTGTATAACTTTCCAATTTTCCTTTTTACGTGTCTTTCTTGTTCTTTTTTTTTAAATAAACGTTTCCACAGGTGACAACGCCATTAATTTCCTAAAATGTCGGATTAGGTTTAGACAAGTAAAGTTTGTGGTCGTAATTATATAAAGTTTTTTCTTTTCGACCTATTCGTTTTGTGTAGTTAAGGTAGACACTTAATAAGTTAAACTTTCCAAGAAAAACGCTAACGTTCTAAATCTTTAGGTTTTGTCTTGTATGGTACACATTTGTCAATCGCACTGACTGCTCCAAGTTGCTCGGATTCTCGAGAGATTTGTTTAAACTTTCGAGCACATTCGTCAAAGTTTACATCGAACTTTGGTTAAATTTTAATTCCGAAATCCAACCGATAATTTGAACGCCTTGAAAATTCTAACTCCCTAGGTATATTTGGGCCGTTTTTATTTTTTTTATACTCAACTGCTAATATTTTAAAATAAATTTTTAAGACAATTTCTAATTTAAACTTTTCAGGCTTTCAAAATATTTTATGAGCTGTTTATATTTATTAAAATGTGTGTAGAATGAAAATGTAAACAAAAAGTTTAGAAATACGTATTACATAGTGGGGTCGACGAAACAAAATTTCTTCTGATTTTGGGAAAAGTTTTGCATTGTTCACTCCACTAACACTAAAAATTTGCAAAAGTCATTTGACAATTTACGCCTGCCTTGTGATGGACTACTGCCGAGTCTCTCGTAAGATAGTTATCTAGGAATAGATATCTATTCCCTAAATGTTCAAAAACCGAATTCAAACAATGAAAATAGTTAGATTATGGAATGTTATGAATCCATAACGTACGAGAAACTCGACCTACATGGTTAGCTATCGCTAGTATGTGTTAATAATATTAACTAATCTTCGATGTTTGAATTTATAAATGTACTGCGCAGGTCAAAGTTAATGCAATTGACATGTTGTAAGCCAGTCGTAAATAAATGTTTCAACTAACAGGTTATGGGCCCAGCACGCTTCCACTGCTTCAACTAACAGTATGTACCCTAAGTATTCTCATTAGAAGATACTGCCGATTAAAGAGATATCTCTAAACCAATACACCAAAAATTGAAATTTCAAAGTTTGCCTTTGCCTTTAATGTATTTTTTTAATTTTTGCAACAGAGCCCCTAATTTTAAAGATTTTAGGGAATAACAATGTGTCTATAACCCCATTTATTTCTAATGCCATAGAGGCCGCCCTTAAGTGATGTTTTTATTTCGAAATTAATATCCAGGTAGTCGATTAATTAATTAATTATTTGCTCATATAAATTATGTAGTGAAATTGTAAATAATTAGTTTTAACTTTCCCATTTAGTATGTTTAAAACGGCATTTAAGTGAATTCTAATAATAAATGTTGTTTCCAATAGGTTTATTTTAGGACTCATTTGTATTAAAAAATTCCAAAGTTTAAATTTAACATTCAATCCTTCGAACAAACAATAAATAAACTTTTAAATGCGATAATTCGATGCTACAAAGTGTTGAAATATATTTAAGTCAAATTACGACTACAAAATTAAAATATGAAGGATACAGTAAAGAGGAGAAACTTGTAATTATAGGTACTTATATGATTTAACGATCGACCAAATGGCCATTTCATTATTATTTGGATGTTTCAGCAATTTCTCAGCAAATTGATCAAATATTACGAATAAGCTACAAAAGTGTGAAACACTCCTGTCAATAGCAATAAATGGTTAACTGTTGTAGGCTTAGATTCTCCATAGCACCAAAGTTTTTCATTTTATTTATAATAATTAACTGATAGCCGCTCTTGTGTTCAATTCCATTTGCTGCGTTCTTATTGGTTGTCGAGTGAATACGAGTTGGTCGCCGGATTTCCAATATAAGCTCCCACTCCATTTTGATAAAGGGCTTCTCGTTTCACATTACCTTACCTTCAGCAAAGCCCTGTTAATTAATTAAATTTATTTAATTACTATATAGCGGTCCTTGTCGGATCTTAGAGCGAGGTCTGGTGGTCTGGGAGAATAGTGGCCGGTGAATTAAAAACAAACGCATTTTTCCTTTCGATAAGTATTCTAAAATAATAATAATATATTGTAGAGTGGTGTATAGAGAACATGGAATTTCAACTCTTTGGATCGGCCTATATTTAAGAGCTCTAGCTGAAAAATTCCCTTAGAGGGATTAACAAATTTACGAACAAGCCCTTCTAAATACCTTTAAATAATGAATGTGCCTACACAAAGAAAATTATGAAAATTCGCAAGTTGGAATAAAATTTTATTATTTTTGCACAATTGTAAAATGCTTTATAGATGCGTATAATTTAATTACGAAAACCTTGTTCTATCTCAATTCTTTGGAATAACAAACAATTCGCAGGCCCAATAAAAATTAACGCAACAAAAACCTCGCATTTTGTAAAATTTCAACGTACGTACCATAAACTTTAGTTGTTTTAAAATAATTTAATTATTTAACATCTAGTCCGAGGTTCTTAAAATAACTCGAGTTTTCCTGGTAGTGCCATTTTGCAATTTCTATTATAGAGTAAGTGTACATTATGGAGCGCAAGCACGCACGAAAAGAATATTTACTACACCTTTTGATCACCCATGAGAAATCACAAAAGGGTGTAAAATAACACCTGCAAGAAAAAATCCTTTACTTACTCTCCACTTTTTATTAATTACGTAAAGTTAGCAACAAACAATTTTTTTGTTCGGCCAAAAATTGCGCAGAAGCGCGTAACACCATAGAGTCGTTAAGTAAATTAAAAAAATAGATCCGTCGTATAAAAGAAAAGATTTCCACTTTCCCTCCCAACGTTTATACCGTCCCGTTTCTTTTTCTTTATGCATCGACACATCGTCTGTACGTTTTTAAATTGAATCCCATATTTTCCGCTCGAGACGAATGCAATTGTTATTACTTAGAAAGATATTGGAAAAAAATCATGTCTCTTTCTATGAGCTATAACTTGATGATCCTTTTATAATATCCGGTTTTCATTTCTTATTTCCGGTTTATGGGGCGGAAATAACCCGCTTGTGTCCCAGATGCGGCAACCCTTATATGAAACCCAATAACATAAACTTTTGGCAATTGAAGCACGTAAACGAACGTTGTTTTTTCTAAACATGGACTGTAAAGTTGTTTATTTTATAAAGCTTTTTCCTCAAAATTCAAATCTTTACGAGGCGTTAAAAGGTAACTCGGGCTCTTTCGACAAATTAGACTTTATATTTATAGAACACGTGTTGCATCGGAGAGATATCGATTAATTCGATTAGAACGTGTATTTTTGTGCCAATTGCCACGATTAATTGCACATATTGGTTATTTGGTTGAACTGTACACAAACCTAATTAAACTACGATGCAACTTGGTTAAGCAATTGATCCGTCTAATCAACCTTAAAGCTATAAATTAATTAATAAATTAAACGGGATTTAATAGAATCCTTTCGAGAAAATTGTTTGCTTTTCAAAAGTTTCTAGTATCCCTTTATTTCTATGACAACGAACTGAATAAATACTCGAGCAAAATTCTAGATACACTTTACGAAAGTTTAAAGATCAATTCATTTTGTTATACGAGTTAAAACGTATCCTCTTATTCGATATAACAACTTGTACTTTTACTTGTGCCTTCATCTTTTTATTTTCTATTTTATTTCGACAAAAAACTTTACTCAATTTATAATCCCTCAAATATTTTAAAACTTAACCTTAAACGAAATTATTTAAACTGGGTTAGCCTAAAAATTAATTTTAAATAATGCTCGAGAGGAAATTTCTGAATATTCTTACACAATACATGTTTAAGTAAACATAACTTATGCTACAATAAATATTTACTACAGTAAAAGCGTATTTTCGTGCTTTCAACAACCCCTATTTACAAAATATAATTTAAATTTCCCTTCAAAACGTGGTGTTATTTTTCGTTCGATATTCGTCACTTGCGCAAATACAGGGTGTGGATTTATTATTCTTTATTATAAAAAGAATAAGATAATCTAGCTCGAGTCGAGGTTTATAGTATGTAAGTTAGGTTAGGTGGTTCAAAAGTAAGCAAGATGTTGCCCATAAATTAAGAGAAAAATAGGAAAATTCTTTGAATTATTGTATTCTTATAAGTGAAAAGCTAAGAAATGTTCCAGTTACAGATTCCACAGTAGGAGAATATCTCTTAGCTCTTATCTTACTGTGATGGCACAGGCACATAGACTGTGAGTTTTTTTCAATATAAGACTGTAGTATTAACTTAAAGGCCACGATCAAGCGATCTAGCTCTAGTAAAATGAACGCCAGATCGTTCTTGTCTGAACACACAAATATAAGACTGTAGTATTAACTTATCACGACCGCGGTAGCGGCCCTTATCGCGATTACGACCTAGGTTTTAAGGTTTTCACAGATTAATGCGGTCACGCGGCCACGGCCCCGGTAGCGGTCCCTATCGCCATTACGACCTAGACCTTAAGGCTCTCACAGATCAATGCGATCACCCGGCCTAGCGCGGTAGCGGCCGCGGCCGCGATCTAGCGATCTAGCTCTAGCTAAAATGAACGCCAGATGGTTCTTGTCTGAACACATAAGACTGTAGTATTAACTTATCACGGCAGCGGTAGCGGCCCCTATCGTAATTACGACCTAGGCCTTAAGGCTTTCACAGATTAATACAATCACGCAGCCACGGCCCCGGTAGCGGCCCCTATCGTCATTACGACCTAGGCCTTAAGGCTTTCACAGATTAATGCAATCACCTATCGCCATTACAACCTAGGCTTAAGGCACTCACAGATTAATGCGATCACGCAGCCACAGCCCCGGTAGCGGCCCCTATCGCCATTACGATCTAGGCGATCACGCGGCCGCGACCGCGATATAGCTCTAGCTAAAATAAACGCCAGATCGTTCTTGTCTGAACACACAAATAAGACTGTAGAAGTATTAACTTATCTCGGCTGCGGCCGCTAGCGTGATCACGACCTAAGCCGCATTAGTCTGTGAAAGCCTTAATCAGGGGAGCAAGAAATTACGAAAGTGTAATGATTTTATCTATTTGATTCCTACGATCCTGTATTTGAATTTTGTTGAACATTTTTATTTTATCCATATACTATTTGTAACAGAACTCTGGAGTGAAAATTGAACTGTATTTTTGTTAAGTCTTTAGTCCTCTTTTAATTAACTCGAACGTTGCTTGATCTTCGCGTAATATAGTATCGTGTAGAGAGTCTATGCAAAAAGCATATGAAGAAGAATTAAACGAGAATTTAATGCAAAAGAGATCCTATAGTTAACTTTGTCGATCCACCTAAAACAAGCAAGTTACAAGAGCACGCACGGTCCCCTAAAGCTAAGCAGGATATCGAATTTCACGAATTCATAAATTAATTAAGTACTTTCTGCTAGCGTAATTTTAATTAATTGTATTAACGATTCGCGTCGTAACTATAGCAGTTTATAAGCGTCGGAAACTAAAAATTATCTTTTTAGGAAATATTTGCGGAACATTTGATAACACAATGAATGGTGGGTGATGCAATATATTTTGTAATATTATTACGATTTTGAAAGCTACACCTGGTAGCTTATGTTTGTTTTATAGACTTACAAATTTATGGCTCCTATTAAACACGACATAAAAGTATATATCACGTTTTGATTTTAAACAAACTTTTAATACTCGAATTTGAATATATCGCCACGCCGACGCCGCCGACGACGAAGGAAAAATCGTTTGTTAATGTTTAAAATTTGAAACTTTATGTTTGCTCGCCGACCTTGTAAATTTGACTTATTGGTCAATTTTTTGATACCGATCTGTATTGACGTTTTTGGAATTTTCCTGTAGAAACGTAACTGAGCGGGAGTCGTTAGTTCCTTATAGCGGTGACAGGTGCTTTTACTCAATAAGCGCCGCCAGGCTGAGTCTTCATCTTTACTAACTCGAATTCAATAGAGGCAGATTGAATCCCCCACGGACCCATTTTACTAAGTTTCGGTGTGGCGGCCTCGACTTCTTATTGTACAAGAATGAATTTCAAAAAAATTTTCAATTAAGTAATAAAGCGAGAAAATTTGTTAGTTTTAAGTGGTGAATAATAAACACGCGAAAATGTTGGCAAACAACTTGTAGTTATTTAAGATGAAACTTTTACAAATAGACGATAAGAGAAGAAAGTTTACGTAACTTTAATGCATTCCGGATATTTTTACTTTCTTTTGCATGAAAAGTGCGCTACAAATATTAATTTGAAAAAATCCTTAGGTAACATTTTAAGAAACATTTTCTACGAGATTTTTCTTTTTATGTTTTGATATCGTTAGAAAATTTATTTCTTCAAAAACAACCGTGTCAGTGGAGATATCGCAGTGTCATTCATGCAAAAGAATTCCGATTTTGACTGATTTATACAAAATGCGTATTATGTACGTATCTCGATGTCGTAAGAAAAAAGAAAGAATATTAAATGACAAGCAATTTATCCAAAATCAAAAACTTTGTGTTTCCATACCTACTATTTTGGATAATATCGAGTATAATTTGGAATTTACCAAGCGAAAAAGTTGAAGGAAATCGGTGATACCCCTTTAGAAAAAATTCAAAAATCTAGACCAATCCCTATCGTAACGATAACTCTTCTGATACTTTTATAAAAAGTTCCTTCCGACACCATAAACTCAAAATCCAAAATGGTCTTTTCACGTTCATTTTACATTTCCTTGATTTGTTATTCCAACTTGCAAGGGGTAGTTAAGAACTATAAGGATAGTATCGATGAGCATAAAAGGCAAAAAAGTGCTTGAAAATAGAAAAATGATAAAAACAAGAAGAAATAGGATTTTCATCCGAAATTTTTAATTTTTTTAGTCCTTACATTTCAGTAATACAACTATTCAGTTCGATTTAAAATAAAACGTATTTACATATTTATTTAATCGTGGGTAATTACTAATTTGTAGTTTAAATAACCGATAATTTTAATTAACGTACGATAAAACAAAAAAAAGTTAAATTTTCCAACTTTTAATCATTTCAAATAGTAGGTATGTTAAGGACTTTATTGGAGTGGTAAATAAATAGGAAAAAAAAATTTATTGATGAGTTTTTAAAAAACTCAGTAGTACTAGAGACTATAAAATACATCATTTTGGTATTACACAAAGAAAATTCTGTCTGCGTATATTTTATCTGGATTTTCGATAAAGCGCTTTTGGACAAGACATGAGTTTAGTTTAGAAATGTAATAAATTAGTTCCTGTACTGTAGAAAAATCAATTGACCAGAAGAAAATCTTTTATTTATGTTTTAGTTATTTACGATTGCTATTTTTTTTAATTTTCTCTAAGTTATTTATTTATACGCACATAAAATAATAAACATTTCTAATTATAAAGTTGCATTATGTTTTTAAAATTTAAAACCTTTACCCCGATAAAGTTTGTAATTTACTTTCGTATGCTAGCTATACCCACTGTTTATGATTTTATTACATCACATACAACAAACAACATTACATTTCGGCTTAATTTTCCTCCACTTATTTTCAATAACGCAATTTAATAAAATTTCGCCTAACGGATATTTTAATTTGGGCACGAATGAGAAAATAATTTATTATTCACGATTCAATTTGTACATCAGGTTGACCAAAAGTTCCAACTTGTATAGTAGGGATAGAGAATATTTTCCGAAATGGGAACTGTTGCACGTTTTCCACGTGCATCAACTCATCTCCTCATAAAAATTTATATTTGTGTGCAAAACAGTCCCAAAACAATACTGTACTTCTTCAATAAATGAAATGCCCGATTCTAAATTTCTGTTATTGTTATTTGTATTGTATTGTACTAAGAGGTCGAGTGCCGTCTAAGCCTTACAGAACTGCGACTAGTGTTGATCTTTTATTCGTAACCCTACTCGTATTTGTGTTCTCAGGAATTCAGTCTTGCCAGCGAAGCAGAGAATGTCCCTGAGAAGTTTGCTTTTCACTTCTTCAGGCGTTAATTGAGCCCACCCTAAGTGTTTCAGCTTAAACCGAGCCAATGCATCGCATTGCAGAGAATGTGTTCGGTGGATTCGATCTCCGATTCACAGAGTCTGCATATATCACTATCCTCCAGTTCCAGTTCCTGGAGGTGGGACCTCACTGGGCAGTGTCCATTAAACAGACCCGTGATGAGTCTGATTTCGTTCTTTGATAATAGAAGAAGGTTTCTAGCATTCGTGGTCGAGTACTGAATGAATTTCTTCGACTGTCTTTGTCCTGGTGTGTTGTTCCAGTGAGAATTTTTGTTTCCAGTTTCCTATTTTTGAATCTCCGCCCTTCTACGTGTTCTAGATAGTCCACAGAATGGTTCGGGTCCAATCGAGAGGGCTTTTGAGCCTGTTCTAGCTAATTTATCAGCTATTTCGTTTGCTTCAATTCCCTCGTGACCTGGCACCCGGTCAATGCCAACTTTGTTGTCCGTTGCCAGAGTTTTGAGGGCTTGTCTGCATTCCCAAGTGGATAAGGAAATCCCAGCTTGACTGTTACGTAGACTTTTTTTGCCCTTTAAATTCTTTTGTAGGCACTCTCGGACACATAGCAAAATACATTGCAAAAGTTTCAGCTTGCATAATTGTGGAGTAGGTTCCTAAGGCTATAGATGCCCTATACATATGTATTGTGGGCCATATACAGATTGAATAGTTCGAGTTAGCACATAGGAATTATAATAAGTGGAAAGAAGTACGAAATATTTTTAAATGATTAGGAGAGAAAAAGAGTTATTTTTGGATAGAAGGAAGGCGTCAATTATTAATTTCAAATTTGAATTACACGCCTGGAATTTTTGATAAGTGATAAGTATTTACTTTTACAATTTATTTTAATTTTATTATTGGTGTTTTAAAGCCAAGATTTTAAAAACGGTTCTTGATTTAAACGAAAATATTTTGATTATGAATTAATGTACGCCTATATTTTCTATCTAAAAATAACTCTTTCTCTGTCGTAATCATTTAAAAATATATCTTATCCATTCCGACACCTTATATTCCTATATGCTAACTCAAACTATTCAATCTGTATACCTATACCTGTTCCCTGTTCAGTTTTAGATCCATCTGCATATCAGATGGAAGAGTTTTGTTTCAGTTGTATTGATCGACATCTAGCCGTATGGCGGTCTTGAATGACTACCGAGAGCGGTGTCTGAAAGTCAAACACTCTTGGAATGATATCCAAGGGTTTTTCAAACAATTTTGGCTGTAGAAAGTCCAAGATCTTTAGGTGACCTGTTCTGTCACCCAATTTGAATTTCTTGCTCTGTGCAATTTTTAAGGCGGTTTGAAGACTATTCCTCTTCACCCGTAGATGAAGGGGTGGTAGGTCTAAAAGTGCCTCCATAGTGAATGGAACTATGGTGATTTTTGTAGGGGTTACCGTAAGTTCCTTCTTTATACACCATTCATTTATTTTGTTTAGGGCAGTTTGCATGTGGTTTGAAATAATACCGTCGTGCTTGCCCTTTATTAGAATGACGATGTTGTCTGCGTATCCCTGTACACAGTACCCTTCGCACTAGGTCGTCCACTACCATGGACCACGGCAGAGTTGATAAAACACCTCCTTGTGGCCATGCCCTTGCAGTGTCCATCGAAGTCTCTTTCCCTCCTAAGGAAACCGTTACCTATTATTCGACTTTTTAGCACTGATTCTATCCAGGTTATAGTGGTTGCCTCAATGCTGCGTCTCACAGCGGCCGTTTTTGTAGACTTTGTTCTTGTTAACGATGGTATAGTTATTATTTTAATAGAAAATCAAAATATGTAGGGTGTTGTATTTAAAACTTGAAGAAATAGAGCATAACAGTGACGAGGAATTCTGTTTAGCAAACTAAAGTGACAGGATAAGCCATAGAAGGCGCTCGTTGTTTATTGATTTCGAAAATTATTCGTTTGGAAATTTTTAGACGCTTTTAAAGACTATTTTTGGGTCTTTTGATGTAGGTAGTTCCCTAAAGATTGTTTAAATATCTCCACATAAATGAAGGCGTCTGTTTGTTTCAACGACTAAATAATAAATTCATGAGAATTTTAAGAAATAATTTTAGCTTTGTTCTTTGGAAGTTGCGAATAAAAGCTTCCTTGGTCTTTTAAATACGTAATTTAATAATTTAAAAAACAAATTTCCCCGATTTCCCAACTTTAGGTCGTGTCATTTTATTAAATTACTTATTTATAATAAATAAAAAAGAGATACTTTGAAAAGAAATATCAAAAAATTTAACTTTATAAAACGTTGGTTCTTTTTATTATTTTCTCTCTAATTACGACGTATCTGGAAAAGCTGGGAAATTTTTTAGTTTTTATTTTTAAAGA
Source organism: Malthinus seriepunctatus (assembly GCA_963924605.1). Classification (NCBI taxonomy): domain Eukaryota; kingdom Metazoa; phylum Arthropoda; class Insecta; order Coleoptera; family Cantharidae; genus Malthinus; species Malthinus seriepunctatus. The sequence goes on from OZ004602.1 coordinate 464,467, forward strand.
AAGAAGTGCAAGAACATTTTAATGGTGTTTAAACGACTTTTTACAGTGTACTTAAAGAGTGCGATTACAAATGAAACTGTTATATTCAATGCATTCAATAAGAAATAATTAAACCACTACTCATTGTGACACAAATGGCGTAATTTGAATTGGAAATTGAAAATAGGAAACGCCATAGAAATTGTATTAATATTTTATATCGAACAAGCTCATTTTAGAAATTTTCGTCGCGATCAAAAGTAACTGAATTTGAATAAAAATAAAATGAAATGTTTAGTGTCTTGTGAAATTTTCAATTTATGCATATTAAAAATAAGCAAAAAGCAAGCTATCCGAAAGAAAATAAAAGAAATACCTAAGTATATGACATCCGCTAAGATGCTATATGCACCGACCGAACGAAAGAGGAAAATTTGGCATTCCTAATGGTTATAAAATCGGCGTATACGTCCTTATTCCATTCGCGATTTCGTTTACTTGTTCTCTTATTTTTCGATACCGGCCCGACTGCAGGATGCCGTGTAGCTCGGCTTCAGTTACTTTGTCGTGCTTTTCTCATGTAAATGGGTAGTAAGGATTTAAAGCGGAAATGGAACTCGAAATGTTCCATCTTTTTTCAAAACTTATAATAGAAAGTCGTCGAAACTATGTTACGTTACACAAAATTTATTTACCTTCATTAAATCCATTCAATTTGGAGTAATTAATAGACTAAAATTGCAAATTTCGTTACATTCGAGATCGGTTGAAGCGTTTCGAACGGAGTGCATTAACGTAAACAATGGGCCAAATTCTCGTTAGTTTTTAAATCCTAATTTTGCGCGCTCTCGTCTCGAATGTGTTAGAAAGAAACCCCCGTAGCTTTTGACACGATAACTTAGCCGGTGACTTAGAAAGTTGATCCGAGTCGACAGCTTAGTAGCCCCTTGTGAATTAATCACAGCCAGCGTCATCTTATACCGGACGTTAGCCTTAGTTTTAGATTACTCAGCTTATTTCGGTCCGAGACTATATCCACTCGACGATTCGCCCATCACTTCTCGGCTTCAATTTATCGTACTCTTGTACTTAAATTAACCGCACAAAATGTAAATTCCTTAATTAGGACTTTTTATTTTCCCTTTTAAAACTTAATTAACTCGAAAACAGATTTTGTAAAACTTGGAATTAATAAGTTTACGAGTTGTTTTTTTGTCCCATTTCAGAGATGCAACTAAAAATAAAATTGAAGCGAGAACGCTATTTTGTATAACACGAAAGAAAATTCGATTGTACGTGAACTTTTTTTATCAATGTATTGCAAATGAGCAGGGACGGATTTAGAAAACATTCCAAGCTGACGATCCGAAAATAATTATCAATGGGTGCATTCACAGGACGTAACAGCTGTGGAGCAGCTATCAAATCGTTCGGCGACTTGCTCCTGCTTTGGGAACGTGTGCGCAGAGGTCGCCATTTTATCGAGAGCACTTCATTAGCGTTTTATTGCTAATTACTTACAACATTGGTGATTGTATTGTAACACTAGTATATTTTTAACATGATTAGAAATATCAAAAATTAAAGAAAATAAAAAAAAATAAAAAACGATCCCTATATGGAATAGGTACCCAATTATGGAATAGGAAATTTGCTTATTATATTTAGGTACATAGTAAAAACAAATACAATTTTTCTCTTTTGTGAACCATCGATTTAAAAAATTGGGAACGTAATCTACTTGCAGAAATAACATATCTAAGTATCAAACTATATGGATCGGTATAATCATTATGTGCCCAGAGCCCACTTGACCCAAGTATTCCATAATTGGACCTTCATTGATTGTCTATATTTATTTTCATATTTTAGAAATGACCAAAAATATCAATAAAAAGGCTTGTGAATATCAAAGACAAGACATGTCTACAATAACTTAAGCATAAAATAAATAGATAATATTGATCATAGACCAATGAAAAATACTAATTTTACATGTCTTGAAAAAGTTTTGAAACGGTAACAAATCAAAAAACTTTGACTACGCCCCTGATATTTGCCCGACTGTCGATATCAAAACGACTATGATGCTAATATGACTTCATGAGATAAATTAATAATAATCAGTAGTTATATCCCGAGTGCATGCCAAATACGCGAATATTTTTACGAGTGCACGAAGTGCACGAGTAAAAATATTAGAGGATGGCATGCAAGAGGGATATATGGAGGACTATTTCCCGAATAAAATTTCACGCAATTTTGATAGTATTTTTGAAATAATGGAAAACTAAAAATTATTACTTTAAATTTACGATAAAAAAATCGAGATTGTAAAAGTACCGTAACTATGACATTTCAAACGTAAAGAAACAAATAAATTGAAAGACGCGCCACATAAAAAGTCGCTAATGTCAATTGTGGAAACATTTTCATTTTAAAAATGTCTTCTATTCGTTTTGGTCAATCAAGTTCGAGTCAAATAGATGAAAAAATTAGCACATTAACGCCTGTAAATACAATGAAAGCGAATACTTGTATATGGAATCAGTTTGAAGCATTCTGCAAGGAAAGAGCTTACTCATTTAATGGAGATACCACAGGTAGCAGAAATCCTTAAGGATTTTGCCTTTAATATGAAAAGGCAAGATGGGTCCGATTATAAAGAAGGTGTAGTAAAGACTCAGTGGAACAGAATAGCCAAATTGTTACAGGAAAAATTTTACAAGGAATTTGGAATAACTCTCGATCCATTTAAAGATGTGGTATTTAAAGACGCGAGAAGTGCACGAGATGCAAAACGAAGACAACTGCAAGTCTTTGGCGAGAAACGAAAATGTAGTGCTTCAATTTTAAACGAAGACGAACAGAACCAAATCATAGCTTTATGGGATGAAGATACTCCCGAAGGATTACAAAGGAAGTTTTACCACATAGTGGCATTGGAACTGGCTTGGCGGGGTGGTGAAGCGGCAGAGTGTCTGCTAACTTTTTTTGAAATAGAGAAAGATAGTTTTGGCGCACATACAGGCCGAATTATTTATAACCCAATATTTAGTAAAACATGCCAAGGAGGGGGAAATCCGCTGACACAAAATAAATGGTTGGTTCAAAATAAAATCAACCCGGATCGATGTCCAGTTAGGTACTTTTTATACAATCATCTAATACTTTTGTGACAGAAAATAACTTTTTAGATTGTTCCATAAAATTATGGAAAAAAGAGGCTCCCACGTTACTACAAACCGGTTTTTCTTAACACCGAATCCAGGGTGGAAACAAAAGAGTTCTGTTGGTTTTTTTAAGAATTCGCCCATCGGAAGAAACGTGATTTCCAAGTGGACTACAGCTGCCGCTAAAAGGATTGGGATAAATGTAAAACGTATTAAAATAACAAACCATTCTAACCGATCAACAGCTGTAACTAATCTTGCGAAACGTGGTGTAGGAGAACATGAAATTATTAAAATAACAGGCCATTCAAATGTCTATTCCATAAACCCTTATTGGAAAGTCGATGGAAGTCACCACGAGAACTTAATTGCAAAACTACGAGGAGAATCCAAAAAAGAAAATGTTAACGATGTTTCTACAAACGCTGCTTCCAGTGCAGCGAGTAATTCATACAGTAATTGTACTTTCAATCAAAACTATAACTATTATTGTTCAAATACTAATTGTAACTTAAATCAATAAATTCATTTTGATAATTAATAGCCCGAATGTTTTTATTGTTTTAAAATGTCAAAAAATATTCACCCAATGCACTAGTGCAAATACCCGGGTATTTTCATGGTGCATCGACTACTCAGTGACATTCGTTCGTTACTAGGTGATTTCTATAATATGCATTAACATGATTGGTTGAAATTTTCCGAGGGAAATAGTCAGTTATACACCTTATTTGTAGAAAAATATTGAGTATTTTGAATGACCTTAGGGAATAAAATTTGTAAACTATTTTTCTCTACGAAATTTTTTACTCGCTGTCATAATATAGGAATCTAGTAACACAAATTAACGACAAACGTCATAAATTAGTGTACTAATGTTACTGTAGATGGCTGACTTTTCAATATAAAATGCGACTTGGCTTAAAGGAGACCCCAAGCTATGTATGTAATATGAGTAATATGAGCTGCCATGATAAAAGTCATAGCGTGGATTTTGACCACTTTGAGTCGTGAGAGAAAAGTAAAGATGGTGATGCGTTCAATTTTCTAATAAAATTAAATAATTTATGGGTATTGTCATGGTAGCAACTTGTGCTTATTTTTCATCACTTTCCATAAAAAAAGTGAATTTCTTTTTTAATCAATGCCAGTCTTAATAGAGTGGTCTCTTAGATGAGTAAGGGTTAAAATAACTGGAGAAAATTATTTGAATCTTTTTAGAAAGAAGAAACGTCTCAAACACAATATACGACCTCATGGTAACGTTGAGTCACAAAAGTAGCAAAAAAAGCCCTAAATTTTCTTAATTCAATATTTTATGATAAAAAATTAAACGTTAAGATCAATTTTGTACTCTTTTTACGCGACATCCCTTTTAAAAAAGCCAGTTAAGTAGACTCGTTATACGTTTTGCTTTTTTATATAAATTTTCACTTATGTTGTTCTAGGAATGTCAAATTAAAACCTCTAATGAGACTTAAGTGCAACATAAAGTAACCTTATATGGGATAAAATATAAGGTACAAACTAGACCACGAAAAATAAAGCCATCACTATAAATTTTTCTTTTAGTAAAAGCAAAGAGATAGGAGGATTTTAATTTAATTTCCGCAGAGAATTTAGAGCAAATTTGAGGTTGGTTTTTTAATTAGCGGAAAGTAAAAGGAAATATATTAATTTCGAATGTGCTTCAATTTAATCCGATAGTTGAAAATCCCTAAATTAATTATGTAAATTTCGGTAGTGGAACCTCGAAACATTTCCATTTAATGCCACAACTTGGAACATCGTAGCGCTTAGTATAAAGCTAATCCGTTTGTTGGCCGTTACCTTATACGTCAGTGTTCTTCGGATTTGTTAGTAACAAGCGCGAAAAAGAGAAGGACGTTTTAAAGGTTCTCGCTAAAATAGGGCACAGCCTAAGGTATCGTTACAAAAGGGTAATCGCCCGTTTTAATGCCCGGTCGTAGATTAATTCGAAAGCACCGGGGTGTTAAAAATGAAGCACTTGTTTATCTTGTCAGGTGCTCCAGATGAACTAAGCTACGCGGAGATAATTTTATAAACCAAACAAAAAGCATTTAGACGTCAAATTTATTATCAAAAAAAATGACCGAAGCAAGTCCGGATTATGCGAAAACAAATTCATTTTTATAATCTCGAAGCGATTTACATTATTTTATCTTTATTGTTTCTTTTTTGTTCGTTTCGTCTAATTTGATTACTAGTTGTTAGAGAAAAGAACGAGAAGAAAATAATAATAATAAAAGGTAGGTAAACCTGCCAAGTTTGATTCAACAATTGGTTACTTTTCAATTATCTGAAAACGAATTGAAATCGTAAAGAATGACAAAATTTTATCAAATTTTCTTCTTGCGGCCACGTTACTTTGGGTGCACGAAAGCTAGCGTTTTAATATTGTTACAAAAGTCCGTGTTTGAGTTGGAACAATGTTAAGTAAAAAGTTGAGAAGAATTCTACACTTATGGGGATTCGATCGAATTAATTTTATTTTTTCCAATTTAATCATCCTTTTATTCTCTCTCACACACGAGTCTTCTAATAAATACTCTTGTGTAAGGTACGTTTGAACTATACCTAATTAATTAGAGCTTCAAATTAAAATCAAATTTTGATTTTAAGAATTTTCTATTAAGGTGTAGCTTTAATTTAATCGTAATTGTTAAGTAAAGTAGGATTTACATGACAATAAAGTAAAAGAACAAAAGGGTTTTATTCAAAAGTGGATTTTTATATTTCAACCAAAAAAGGGTTAGTTTGACAGCCAATACGGAAAAATGGAATTAATTAAAAGCCGACTCAGGTTTGTGAGCAGCGACCATGTTTGGTAATCAATTCAAATTACATTTCGTTTTTTTAAAATCGATATTAAAACTTTTATTCTTTTTTATGTAAATGTAGTTTAATTAATAAGCAAACATAAAATTTTTATGTCGAATTAATTACAGATCCTGCCGATAAAATTGTTTTTTTTTACAAAGCAAAATTGTGTAAAAACAAGTACACAATTTTCAAATTATGCTTTTTATGAAAGTTTCTTTCAAATTGAATTTAATCTCGAACTAAAACTGTCGCATTGCTGGTGTAAAACATTAAACTTAATTTGAGAGTTAAAGTTTTCTTTTGACTCGCAGTTTGAAATAATTGAAAGTTTCGTAGTCTTTTAATTGGTACCTAATCAAAGATATAAAATAGTGTTTGAATGAAAATTAAAATAGCTATTTTCTTAACGGTTAAAACAGTTATTTAATAAACTTTTTTACCTATACAAACAATCGACTTATTCAAAAAATAAAATAATGGTTCATTAGCTTTAATATTCACGAAAAGAGTTTTGGATAAAAATATTAATTTTCAGGAAAACTACTAAAGTGAAAATCTGAAAATGCTATACAGACCTACGCATGTACGCATATGGCCAATAGGGTATTTTCCAATTTTTTAAATATCGATTATTGCTGCGTTATTGCATAGCAAAGTCGATTATCAATGACTTGGCCACACTAAAAATATGTTAATCAAAAAAGTTTTATTAAAAAGTGCTTTAGTAAAAGCATTAAATGCTGCAGGTTCAAAGTGAAAATTAAAACGGAAGTGACGTAGCTGGTCGTACCCATCACTTTGTTGCTTAGTTACATGTGTTAAATGTCAGTTCATGTGTAATCAAGGTTATAATAAGTTGGAGCTCATTAGTTGAATATTGACGAATATTGACAGCTACGACTCGTGACGTCATGCCGCTTTTATGCGGGAAACTTTATAGTTTGAATTTCAAATAATTTTTTTGGCAAAACCTACAGTCGCAATTTTTCTTTAATGTGGTTTTCAGATTACGTTATCAATAAGGTAACTTTCTAGATACATTTTAAAAAATTGGAAAATACCCTATTGTGCCGATGGGCAACTTTTCATAAAATTATAATTTCTAAAAATGCCACAGCAGTTGTGTACCGATCACCCTCCCCCCCTTTCAAAATTTAGAAACGGTAGTTCGTGGTTCAGCATATCGTGCCCCTGGACTATGCGTCTAAAGATTATACGTTGGAATTATAAGGCCGGGCCTGGCCTTTGGTTGGTCCTTTGGTCTGGCCCCAATTTGGCTGCATTTCGAATTAAAGGGAATTGAGTACCTAAGGGCCGTTTAACATGGACTAATTGTCGTACTAACTTGTTAGTACTGAATCAACTCAAGGAGCAGAAGCACAGGAATCTAAGCTTTAACGTCGTGCGTAGAAATTTCCATGCACGACCGTGCAGGATGTTAAAGCTTATATTCTGTGCTTTTTCTCCTTGAGTTGATTTAGTACTAACAAATTAGTAAAACATTTAGTACATGTAAAACGGCCCTAAGGTGCCTAAAGAAGTTAGTTATAATAACAGACGGTTAGAAGAGTAGTATTGGCCAAAATGCCTTCACATTTAGGAACAATACTATAGTTAACTCCCCAGTTGTTGCTTTGTACGCCTGTACCGTGTGCCACCTTTCAAAGCAAAACATAAGATCATAACATTGGAAATAATGTAATTTCAATTTGCTACTCACCAGATAAATCTATAAAGGCGGTAGTGACATTCAAAGAGAATTATTTTCTACATCTGCTAATAAGACTGGAAAAGTGATTTCAAATGTTATTTTCCTATGTTCCGCTTTAAAAGTATACACACGGTAGATACGCCGACGCCAAAATTTATATTTTTATTTTTGTTTACTTATTTATTCCAATCCCAATTCCAATGTAATAAATGTAAGCGTACAAAAATTGAATAAACAAGCGCGACATAAACAAGAATGGGCCATAAGAAAAATCTCGTAGTACAAGATCGCAACCCTCTAACAAAAGTACCCACTTAAACACTTAATTACACTCGCCTAAGGCCAATGATATAGTTACGATGTCACTTTTCATTATTAGATTTTTAATTATGCTCTTCAAGTATACAGTCAAAATGCTTACCAAGAAGGTTTTGTATGGAAAATTGTAGATGAGAGAAACACACATCTAGCATGGCTAATCGATACCTTGAGAGGACAATAAATGCTAATCTTGGAATTGATTTTTATACTTTAATAATTAGTGCCAGAGATAAGTTAATACGACGTACTTTGAATTTTTCATCCAAGTAGCTTATGATGTCAAATATACTTTTTCAATGCAACACGAGAAATTATGTGAATTATTGAAAAGTACTGCTAGTAGATGTAGGAGGTATATGCAAAAATTCAGACCTCTGACATTATAAACATCGCTTTTTAAGCTAAACTGACTGGGTTAATATAAAAATATTGAGATCTAAGTAAGCCACATTCTGAAGAGTAATTGCTAAAGAGCCTTTTAATTAACTTAAAACCTTGATAAAATTTTCGTTATACGAAAATATCGTGAAGTACTGTTTGAAACCTATTATTTCCAACTACCAAATAATAATACTAAAACAGATTATTTAGGTAAGCTTTAATTTTTTTATCTTTACCGACACGTGACTTCCAGAATACTTAACAAATAATTAGTTTAATATTAATTTTCTAAATAAATATTTGATAATAATTAACTATAAATGCATAACTAAATTAGATAATTAAATTCAATAAATACGTCGTTTTCATATTAATTCATACATATTAAGATAGTCACGTGTCGGTAAAGAATAAAAAATGCAAGTATAGATATAATTTTTAATAAACTGTAAAATAATGCCATAATAGAATGCCATAATACTCAAAAGGTTTATTTTTATTTTTAAAAACGTTTGCTTTTCCCATATCAATTCTGGGACACCCTATATTTACGGAAGTTTTTAAAATAAATATTTAAATGTGTTTTCTTTTACGGAGAGAAGTAAAAAAGCCGAAAACAGTTCTCGAATTTGATTAAAATTTAAATCCCTCCGACCTTTTATTTTTTTAAGTTTATTAACTAACACCCCTAATTTCATTCTTATCGCGGCCCTTAATTGAATCCCGAAAAATCCGCAATAAGAAAACAATATTAAATTTAAAAGAAAATCATAAAAAGTAATTTCTTTTAATATTCTTTTTTTTATTACTTTATATTTTGGCGCTAATAAAAATTAAGTTGTCGTGCTTTGTTGGTTACGGGAACTTTGCATGTCACTTACTACTTAATGGTGCGTTGACAGACACAACCACCGGAAAGAACTTTAATACTAAAAAATGAAAAGCTTTAAGCTATTAATATTAAAAGAAAATGTAGTCGTTAAGAAAATTTATGTAACGAAAGAGGAAAATATTAATTCGTCGTCGAGTAGTGTCTATAAAAGTCTTAAAACGGCATGTATGGGGTGGTCGACGTTGTACAAAGTCCGTACACGGGAAGTCGAAAGTTTCGAGGGATCTCGGTTATAAAATTATTCGGGTCGCATGCCTAGGCAGGAATGTCCCTGCAATGAACAGTACTTTGATCCTCCTTTTATAACCTCTCATCCTGTTTCCCTTAAAAAGAAATATTCATATTTTACACGTAGAAGCTTTGAGCTTTTTCTTACTCTATAGGCGAGATAAGCAGTTTTGGTCGTCAAACTCCATCCGAATATCAGTATGTTATAAACTTATATTCTTCTTTCACTCTATAAAAATGTGATAAGAATAAAACTTTATGCATAACCACAAACTTTAAAAGGTCTAATAGTTATTGTTATATTCTTTTTTTCATATTACAAAATAATGTTAAAACCAAATTTGCTTCCTTCCGATATCTTCCATCTTTCTCACTTAAAAGATCGCAGATTTTTAGAGCTTGTTTTCCAAATCTTTTCATTTTTAACTTGCAAAAATGTTTTTCGACTCGACGGTTTGAGTATGACCGTATTTCGAACTTTCAATTATGTAAAAAGTCGATGGGAAATTTTAATTGAAATCCAAATGCCGTATATTTGTTTATTAAATATTTCGTCCTAATTATAGGTCAACCAGAAGCTATACAATTTCACTCTGAAGCACGGTCAGCTACGTGATGCATGCAAACTAAGCGAATATTATGTGGATCCATCCTTGAGTTAGCTCATCGGCGAACCAAAGGTGGGTCTTTCAAAAATTCAGCGTTAATGAAACGGTAGTGGGAAATGAAGATAAAATTCATTTAACACTAAAATTTCGAAAAATGGTCGTAATTTAATTGTAAATAAATACTAGTAGCGACATCTAGTTTCAAATTGTTCAAACTTAATTAATTATCGACAAATAATGTTAATACTTTAAAAAGTAATTTTCTAGAGGTTTCCTGCGTATGTAACACGTGGGAAAATGCGTCATATAATTTTTTTACCTTAAACGTGAGCTATAGTTCAGTCGGCGATAGTTTTTGGGTGGGAATTTCGTTATAAATGGAAAATTGCAGTAGTCAGATATTTTTATTTCACTTTAATAGTGGCATATGAAAGAAGGTAGCACGCTCTAGCAAAGGTCGGCTGTAAAATTCAAATATAATTGTCAATAACGTAAACGTTTCATAAGGCATCCCCACCAAAAAGCAATCGCCGACTGAACTATAACGCTTCTATGTAGAAGCAGCACACTAGTAAAGCAATTTTATTTTTCCACTGTTTACATAGATTAGCTATTAGAAGACCCTCTCGCTTGCCTCTTTTTTGATCTAAATATGCGATCGATCAAAATTTTGTTAATAATTAAAATAATTCAGTAAACTAAACATTCTAAAGACGATAAGAAATTTTTTATCGAATTTTCCTCTCGAAACCATCAAACAGTAGGTACCTATGCAAATGTTTAAAGAACCGATATCTTTTCAATAAGCTTTAAGTAAGCCTAAGATAGAAAGCTTTAATGGCAAATTCGAAAAGTTTTTTTTTGATAAATTTAGTTTTTGTACCCCATATACTTTTACTGCAATTTTTAATCCTGCCTTAGAAAAAAAATCACACAAATGGAGGTTATTTGGGTTAGATTTATCTTGGCACTTAAGCTACGTCAGTCAATCTTTTGTTTAAGAATTTTTTGATAAAATGAACATATTTGATCACTTCTTATAGGGGTAGTTTATCTTAAAAAAAATCTCTTTTTTTTTCTCTTCGTCTAAAGTTGATATTTCCAAATTTTGGGGTGAATTTATTTGGAACGTCGTCGCAGGTGTGTCTTTGCGACAACTTAATGTGTAAATATTGAGTTTGTCGATCAAACAACCAACCTACAAAAAGGGGTTGTTATTCGACACTTATATAAATGAACATTATATAAATATTATAAAGTACAAGAAAGTGCGATCGGTATACAAAGGTTTTCGTTCGGTTTATCCTAAAACGGTTGTGTCTGCCAATATTATCTAAAATTCACCTAAAAGTAACCCTTTTATTTTCCATTTATATACTAAACCGGGAACCTTTTCGGAAAATCGATCTATAAACGCGTCGTCTTTATTGTGAAAAACGCATTCGCTTACAATTATATCTATTTAAGAGGATTTGCAATAATTGCGAGTAGTTAGATTAAGGACAAATGTAACGATAATGACCCTCATACGTACATAAATTGCATTTTGACAGTTGTAAATTCACTTACCTAAATTCCGTAAACCGACCACTGTAACCCGATAGCATGCAAATTGCTTTTGCGGTAATTTTGCACAAGAGTTCCACTTAGTGTTTAACAAAATATTTATTAATAACCCTAATTTCGTAGTAAATCCGCAAACTTACAAAGAGGAATTATTGTTATAACTTCACAATTTGTTCGGGAATTTCTTGTATTGTCGAAAGAGTATTAGAGAGGCTGTCACATAATCTTTGTGGTACACGTAATAGACAATTCTCTATTGTAATAAGCGTTACGAATGTTAGCTATGTCCAATAAAAGTGTATCCGGAGCTTCATTTATCATTTCACCCGTTGCCCGCCGTGTAACAGCAGGAAGCATCGCATGCCTACGTGGTGAAAATTCTGACGATTCCTTTTGGTAATTTAAACCACAGACTTATTTCTATAACATCATAAATGTTCTACTCGACTTCCGATATGTTAAAATATTCATTTTAACTTGGGAATAATTACTAAAATTTTTAATTACGTTATTAAAATCATTTTTCCCACCGACTACGAGTAGGTATTTAAAATAAAATTCGTTTTAGCAAAAAAATGCTTCGCAAAATTTAATAAATTTTCACTATAAAGGTAAACCCGCCACTTTTTATAAACCCCAAAAAAACCCTTATTAGCTAAATTTGCTAAAATTAATTAATAATTATCGTCGAAATTTGAAACTAAAAACTAAACGTGTGCTTCTTCTTTTGTACGTAATTTTCATAATCAGAAGAATAAAATTACACATTTTGCTTTTCTTAATCACGCCCTTAACATGTCTTTTTTATTATACTTTCCACAACCTAAAATAGCAAGGAGACCCCTTAATTAAACACAACTTCCGCCCTTCGATGGTTTTCAAGATTTTCCTTCTCTTTTCTATATCAACTCTAATATCATCCGTAATTATAATAATACCTAAGACCCTAAAGATTTTCAGAAAACCCGCCGGAGGCTCGAGTGGTTGGAGCATTATATCAAAGGTCTATCCTAGAAACTTTAAATTAGATGCCAGGGTAGATCATTCCCTCAAGATCTTTAGGAGTCTTAATTTTTCGAAAAAAACGGAAAACCGACTCTCGACTGGTTGGAGCTGTACGTCTATAAGATCTATCTTAGGAACTTAAAAAGTACAAGAGTAGATCGTACCTTCAAGATCTCTACAAAAGTTCCGGGTTGTGGGTTCCCAGGGGTACAAGGGGAGCGGAGGAATCATTGGAAGTTTCTCAAATAATTCAGACTTTTCTACGAATCATTAGGGAATTAGCCTACCCTTTCTAGTAATATAAAAGAGATCAGTAAAATAACAATTTTCTACCCCTGAAAATCTATGTGATAAAAAAGGAATAGATATTAATAATTAATTTCTATTTAATTTATTTTAAAGCATTCAATATAAATAATCAGCTACTTGTTGAAGGTAATTTTACAGATCAATGGGTCGTTTCACTAATCTACTCGTAGAAGCAGCCCCATTAAAAGCTTCAAAATTGTTGCCCAAAGCTGCTCGAAAATAATTTATCACGGTCTACAACCAAATTGGGAGATATTCCAAAGCTGACTAAAATGAAGAAAATATTCGACTAATGGCCGTTTGCACCGGTTACAGATAAACTGAGAGGTAAATTATCTAGTGGATAAGTTGAAAAAATATAATTTATGTGCCTCATAAACTAAAATCGGTGCAAATGGCCATAAGTAGCAGGTACCTTTGTAGAAAATTCATCCGTCAGTTATTTGATTTATCGTAAGTTAGATGGAAGTGCAAAGGTTTTTGACAACGTATCCGTCAGATAAGCTACCTACCTGTCAGTTTATCTGTAAGCGGTGCAAACGGCTATAAAAAGCCAGTATTATAAACGAAGTATAAAACTCAACCTACGACGGTTGAAACTCTTGGACCCCACCTTAGGTTAGCTGGCATTTTAGTTTGACATAATTGAACAATATAGTGAAATTGACGTTTATTTATAATTTTAACCTAAGGTTGAATCAACTTTCGGTTAGCTATTAGGCTTTATACTACTGGCCCTAAGTACTCTAGATACCGAGAGGTTATACAACTTGTAGAATAGAGACAACTACCGTCCATATCTATAACGTCTATGAGTAGATACATAAGTCCAATTTTATCTCACAACAGGGGTTGCTTGAAAACCGACTCTTCGGGAGCTGAAGACAGAATTTAGATAGTTGAAAAGAAATTTCAAAAAAGAGTTTTTCAAGAGAACAATTTGCAGTTCTTAAAATCTGTCGCTCAGGGCAACTGCTTAGGCTTCCTTAATACCCGTAAATAAAGCGTTCTCTCAAGTAAATAAAGTTTTAAGCGAAGAAAATTAAAAAATGGCAACTTCGGTTAAATCTGATTGACGTTTAATCGAATAAATTATAACTTTATATTTGGAGAGCCATTACGAAAATGTCTAATTTTATAAACAAAAATTATATTTTTAATTAAAAAACTTGTAGCATGATGAGAGAAAGAGGATTTTAATTAGGGTAACCTATCCATTGAACTAATCGTCCATACATTATGTAAATAATTTAAGTTTTCGAGTAAAAACGTTGAAGAATATTTAGTAAACGAAAGTAATCACTTAGCGAAATTATTAGGTGTAATTAAATTTAATTTAGTTTTGGTAGAAAGTGTGGCTGGTAATTTGTTGCTTAGTGCAATTTGAATACAAATGCGAATTTTCTTTAGACACGTTTTGTCTAAATAATTTACTTAAAACGTAATAAGAATTAAATTAAGATTAAATTGTTTGTAAAAACTTTTTAAAAATAACAAACCTCAACTTGGAGGACCTACCTTATGGCGCACTATATTATATCATCCAGATGACGAACCCTCGATCGCCCTACGGCACGGTTTTTCTGTAACAAGAAGAACAAATTAATTAAAATGCTACTTAACGATGGAGCATTGTTTAAATATCAGTTTTGAACTTAAAATTAAAACGATTAAATAATTTCCAAAGTAATCAGAACTTATAAGTACAGGGTGTTTCACTTTCCTTACTGCACAGCAGCACAGCTTTCTTTTTAAAATTTCTGTTTGTTTGTCAGTCCGTCTCCACATACTCATAATTTCATAAATCCGTCCATTTGTATGTCTGTTTAATGTTTTTACAATAAATTCCTTTTTAAGTAAAATACCAAGTTATTTTGTAATAAGACAAATAGGAATTATTGTTGGGAAGAAAAGCACGACATGTTATTTTGTTATTATATTTATGTTTGTCATTGCGATGAAAATGCACATCTGAAATGTACTTCCAGAAGGTATAAGAAAAGAAAACAGTCTACTAAGAGATTATTTGCCAAACGCTCAAGTTCAAGCTATAAATATGATGGATCTTTTTATAAACGCTAAAATAAGAATTAATGAAGAATCCTAGCATGCTCAGTATTGTACTACGGTACCTAATACTCGTAGATCCACTGTAGGGGAAATTGGATTACCTTTATCACGTAGGAAATATATTACAGTATAACATAACCTAAAAAAAATTTCAAAAGAGTGGAAACTTCTAAATAGCGCTGAGAATGTCAAGCGCAAAAGTAGTGTGTAATTTGCACCTCTCAACGAAAATGACGAAGTGACTCAGTGGGTACTGTAGCGGTGGTTGTAAGTTCAAATTTCGCGCCCTTACACCATCGTGGTATTTCAACCCTTTCCGCAAGAGGATATCAACACCATTGGTACCAGACAGATCACGTCGGGGTCACCATTTATTATACCGGTTATACAATTTGTTTAATAAATAAAAACAACCATTTCACAACCGATCAGAACTTCACGTGCAGAGCATGTCACAACGACGATGATCTGTCTGGTACCAGTGGTATTGATGCCCTCTTGCGGAAAGGGTTTAAAATTCCACAGTGGTGTAAAGGCGCGAAATTTGAAGTTACAACCACCGCTACAGCACAAAACCACTAAAATCGTTCCTCTCTGCCAGTGATGGACTTGGACGACGGCATTCCATAAATCGCCTATGGAAGTGGTTAATGTGGCAGACAGCCTAAGTTAAGCTAGAAAACCAAAATTTTTACCACCCGAACAGAAAGATTTCAAAAAAGCCCTGACAACGCCTTATTGTTGGAGAGTGTCGAAATTCGCCTGAGAAGGTGAATCTTTCTTTGAGTCTTTCTTCCTCTATCTTCTTCCAGTTTAGTCCTCTTTACATTTTGATTCCTCGGCGTTGCCACTACGGGTGTCCTCCGGTTTTTAGACTCAATAGAATTTGCTGAGGTCCTCTTCACAACCTAACGTTATCGAATAACAGCATATGAGACAAAATTATTTCAAGATCCGATAATTAAATGAGCACCACGAGTAGATTTCTGGACGTAACTCCACTGAATTTCTTTGTGTGAAAAACAATTTAAAATATTGAAAAAAAAAGGTCACATAAGAGTAACCATTATAAAAATTAGACCTGACATTTTTAAAACCCACAATAGATACAAGTATTAAAAAACACGGCGGTTAGATACTAAAGTAATTGCTTTTTGTTAGTAATTACTTAATTCTAATATGGTAACGTCGGGTATCGTAGTTGACTTGGTTGGTTTTTCGTCACTTTAAAGTTACTAGCGCTAACTAATTTATTTCTTCTTCTACATCGATTATTTTTCGTTTACATTATAGATACGATTCTGCTGTTTATTTTTTACATTTTTGAAGAACGTAAAATTTCTAAAATATATAAATTTTTTGTACGTGTAGGTATTAAACATAAATAGTTGAAACGAAAAGCGACGTTAAAATAACTGAAATACCATTGAAATATTAAAAACGTCAGACTTTTTAACCAAAAGCGACATGAAATAGTTTAAAAATTTTTCAAACAAATTGAAATCGTATTTTAATAACAAAACTTTTATTATTTTGCAATTTACGACAAAATTTGTTATTTGTTTGCTTAGGCAATTTTGAAATGCATTGCGAACATGTATTGTTTTTAGTATTCCGCGTTTATATGTTGTTGTCTTTCCTAAAATTGTTGAAGAAACAATTACGGACGTTCTGAAAGCGCATTAAAACGTTCGCGGTACATTTGCACAGATGACATTAAGACGCTAAAACTGAAAAGCGTCATTTCATTTTAAAACTTGTGTATAACATGGTTTTTAGTACGAAATCTTATTACACATGTATTTTAATAATTACCGCTCTTTAAAATCGATAACAAAGATCAAAGCTCAAACAGAAACACTTTGATAATAAAACATTTTATCATAAATTTAATAAATTGCGCTTTTCGTGTAAAGGGAAAATCTGATATTTCTATAGTTCAATTTACAACTTTCATAACTTTAAAGGAATATGGTTTTGAAATTACGCTCATGTACTATTTAATTACATAGCTTCAGTTTAATTACTATTTACTATCTTTTACATCAATCAAACTTTACTAAAAGTACATTCAAATACGAGTTTAGTTGTAAAGTGGTGAAAAGCCCGAAAGGTAATTGAGGTTAATGTGGGAAAATGGTACATTTGGCACTAATGTTGTATATTTTCCAAAGATATTATTTCAAAATTTAAGCGTCAATGAGTATACGCTTGGTAGATAATAGGCGGAAATGAGAAGAAATAAATAATTACTATAGTACTCAAACTCGCAGAATTTAAATTTGCTTCATTATTAAAGATATAGAATGCCGCTGCGTTGCAAAATAAAGTGTATAAATAAATAAAGGGTTTTCAAACGTTAAGCAACTGAAGCTTACAAGAATTATTGATAATGTCGTTTTCTTTATACAGGGCCTACCGACGATGCACAGTCGGAGGATCATAATTTTAAATTATTTAACTATTTGCTACAGATTATGATAAAGGTACAAAGCATAGAAGATCCGGAAAAATACTTGACGTAAATTAAAGTGAAGGTGCGGATCATAAATAGAGCTAAGTATATAATTGCCAGGCAGATATTTACTTATTTATTGTTACCTAAAATAATTTCATGAGGTTTGTCTAAGTTATTAGATAAACGCAACTATTTAAATCAAACAGACATGATGTCAGCATAATATAAACCCAGCATATTTCGAGTAATTGACTTGGAGTTGGAGTTTACGGGTAAAAAGTTGAGGGAAAATGTCAAAACCCAAGCGTGACATTAGTATAAAATACCTCATATCTATCTAAAGATCTTCATTTCTGATTTCATTGATTTTTGAATAACGGACGATGAGAAACTATTATGAGATTAAAATCAGGAGTGCTTTGGAAAATGAATTGTTATAGCCATCAGAAAATTATCTAAGTAGGTACTTATTGAAATAGGAAATAAAGTAACAAGAATATGTTGAAATACAGCAATAATATTTTATAGTGACGAGCTGAGGGGAAGCGCAGATACCTAATTTGGTATTTTTCCCCTCTATGCAATAGTAATCGCCTAGTTACTTATAATTTAATAGCCACTGATACAAACCAATTTATTTTAAACCAATCGTGTTTAAGGGAGGCGCCTCCCCTCAGCTCGTCACTATAAAATATTATTGCAATAGGTCACTATTATTTATCGTTGAATAATTTGTGAAAGAAATTAAAATTCCACCTGATTGTATATACCTATCTGTTATACAGGGCGTCTCCGGAAGAAATCCCCAAATTTTCATAGTAGATAAGTTCCTGAGATCAAGCAGTCCGATGTTCCTCAGGAAAGGTTATTCCAATGATGTGACCTTAAACGACATCATTATACAAATTACAAAAAAAAATTACAAAACTGAACATTTGTCCTTCTTCTTGAAATCAAACCAACAAAGTTACAGGCTCTCAAAATTGGGGATTAAAATGTAAAAAAATATCCAAAATTAGTGCAAATAACCAAGTTATTAAACTCAATAAGCCAACAACGAAGTTGTTCCGTGGAGGCACGAAGTGCCGACTTGATACCGTTTTATAATCTTCTTTTTATGGCTTACGAGATTACGAGATCAAATTTTCGATTGGGTTAAAGGGGGAGGCGTGGGGGGGCTTTGAAAGTGAGAAAAACGCAAAGTTTTATATAAAAATTAGCAACTAAGCCGTCCTCGGATTGCAAGAGTTCAAATTTGGGAGGAACGTAAGACACACCCACAGCTATCACCTCTCCAAATTTCCGACGAATCCGAACGATCCAAAATTTTTTATAGGTTTACATTGGTCAAAAAATCAAAATGGCCGAATCCGTGCAAAAATCGAGATTCGGATATTCTAGCGAGTCCCCATAAACTCACCGATATTAGTTTCCAAAAATGGCACGAGATGGCCGCGCGGCGGCCGACTTAAAATTCCGAAAAATCGTCGTACAACTTTGAAAAGCTGTAAAAAGAAATCTAGGCCAAAATTTAAAAATGTAGTTCACGGTTGAACGTTAGACGTCATCTGGCTATCGCTTCAGACACGATTTGGACCGATCCCTTCGGCGGTTACCGAACGTAAGGAAACCTCGGAATTTCGGCGTAACCAAAAAAATTTTTTTTCCGGAGCGGATTTTAATTTCGGATCTGACGTCTCTAGGGAATCTAGATCGTCGTTCCGGTATCGGTTCCTCGAGAGCTCTCGCACCCGCCCCACGGAGGGGGGGACAAGAAATGGCCCTTGCGCCAAGAAGCCCAGGGCTCTATCTATTGCACCTGCGGTTTTCGGATCCGTCTCGAAAGTTAGCTCGGACCTTCAACTAAAAATGACCACAAGATAATTTCTACGTTTCCCATACAGAGGGCGCTGCAATTTTCACAAAAAGTGTTAATTTTTAGCCAGAATTTGGGGATAGCGGAAGAACGCGGAGGCCTACGGCGTCCCGTCTTCTCTCAGAGAGGGAGGGCCCGATTTGGTTGGGTAGGCCGCAGGGAATTTTTCGGGGCATTCGTGGTGCGTCTCCAATTTGAAATGGCGCAGTCGAGAAAAGTGAAAAATTCAAAAAATTCGTGAGCACGAACGGGAAGAAAAGTGCCGACTTTTTTGCTTAATTATCGTAATTGGACCGAGTCCCCGTCGTTTGTCGCCGGCGGCGGGCCAAAAAGGCCCTAAACAAATTTTGACATAGTCCAGTAAGCAAGTTCGCTTATTGGGCCGAACCGATCTCTATACTATATCTTATATATACCATTCGGGGTCGAAACTGACGAATTCGGCGTCAAAAATGAGCTAAGGCCAAAAGGGCCCGAGTTGTGGAATTTTTTAGGTTTTAGACTTTGTCGCCAAAAATCGTAGCTAGGGCATAGACCAATTCGTAGCGATGCCGAGCGGAGGTCTTTTCGACGACACCCCGGGCTACGTCGGTGCCAAGTTTCAAATCGATCGGGGAATCCCCTGATTTTTAAAGTCCTAAAAACAAACAAAAAAATTGAAAAAAATGAAAATTTTACCAATCGAGTTGAAATTCGGCATGGGTGTTGAGCAAGTGCCCCGGACCACATTTTCGCTTATTAAAAATCTAAAAGTTCAAAAATAAAAGAAATGGTCTTCTTTGAACATCGAAACTCAAAATTTCTAAAATTTTTATTTATAGCATGCTGATGTTGAAATTAGGCATGGGTGTAGTTTCTGTGGTCCGATTGACGATTCCGTCAAAAAATTCCCGATAAAAAAATTTGGGCACCCCTTTTGGGGGGCCCGAAAATTTTCGAATCTGATCGAAAATTTTTTTACACCATTTTGTTTGGGTCGAGGTTCTATAAGTTTTTACTCGAGGGAAAATTTTTGACAGATGTACCGTTTGGGCGCTAGGTGACCATTAAGGTAAAAATATGAGAATTTTCAAATTTAGGCCTTTGCCGCGAACACGAAAGTAAAAAAAATTGAGTTATTTTGCCCCGGAAAGGTCCTTCGAACTCTCCCCTTTCGATGTCGCTAAATTACAACCCAAAAAAATTTATAAGGGGGGCGAAAAAATTTAATTTATAATTTAAGTTATAAAGTTACCAGCGGTCCGATCGGGCGGAATCCCCGATTGCATCCTCTTTGAATAAATGTTAAGAGCTATTATATAAATTAATTTGAGTTATAAAAACATTTATAACGTAGATTTTGTAGATTTCTGATTCCAAAACATTAAAAAAATAACTTAAAAAAACTTGAACCTAAACTGTATAAATATTAGGTACCTACTTTCCATTTGTTGAAAAGTACAGCTCCAAACAGTTAATGTTTTGGAATCAGAAATCTACAAAATCTATGTTATAAATGTTTTTATAACTCAAATTAATTTATATAATAGCTCTTAACATTTATTCAAAGAGGATGCAATCGGGGATTCCGCCCGATCGGACCGCTGGTACCTTATAATAATATAATTTCACTGTGGTAGAAATTTAAAAAAAATCGCACTACTTAGAACTACCCGTTAAATAAGGAGATGACGCTAACTTTAAACCTCCAAAAATCCAGTTTTTGTTAAATTATTTAAATTCGTTTTATTTTATACAAAATTTTAAAAATTCAATTTAAATATTTAAATTATTAAAATATTTATCAATAACATAGTAGGTAAATAAAAATAATCTATTGTTATTTATTGCCTAATTTGTTACTACTCCCACCATCTATTGTTTGTTTATTGTATTTTAATTGTTGTTATATTGATTTTCTGTAGTACTAGATTTCTTTTCTTCATAATAATTTGTTTTTATTTATTTACACAACTCTACTCTACCCTAGCGACACTCATAAATTCTACATAGATTGACGAAAAACGTCTTGTCTTTATTGGTGTATCGTTGGGTAAATTTCTACCATTGTATGACTTTTATAGTTTAGTCAGGTTTAAATCACTTGTGACTCATCGCTCTAAAGTGTAAGCACAGTATAATTATTTGCTTCGTATACAGTAGTGACAATCCCATGGTTACCATTATTTTTCTTGTCGCAAAAATCGGTGATCTTGAACACCGTCCGCCATGAGTCACGAGGGACTTTAAGTTGACCGAACTATACGAGATATGTCCAATGTGCTTCATAAAGAGCAATACAATGTTTGCAGTAGATGGTACTTTCAGGGTCGGGTTTTCGATCACCGTTTAATTTCAACTAAGTTCCATCTAAACCGGTGTTTCTCAACATGGGGCCCATGCGCCACGAGGGAGAAAAAAGTTTAAGTTAAGTTTAACCTGCATTTACGTTTCTTCAGTGAACAATTCAATTTTTTAATATTAAAAATTATGGATGTGTTACATAGGGGCATAAGAATTTTAGAAAGGCTTAGATGTGACATGGCGCAAAAAGGGTTAGGAAACACTGATCTAAACCAAATTCAAGCTTATGCGTCGTAAATCGTTAACATTACAGGATAGGATGATTGAAAAACTGGCCCTTTTAGGGTACGGATATGTCGAATATGACATAGGGCCCGTTCAGACGAAAGATCAGTAGAGTAATCAGTACTAACAGCTGACTAATCGCTCATCCTCTCCTTCTGTCTCTTCTGCTAGTAAAAGCAATACTTTAATGCCTGTCAATCGTCAATAAAAATAAATCCACGAATCAATACCAATCGCACGGTGAAAATACACAACATAATCACAATATTTATGCCAATTCTAAACAATCGGCGAGAAAATTGCATGTTTAATGTAGGAAACAGTGGCAGATTTTCTACCCTTCTTGGACCCCTCCTTTCTGGGTTGTGAAACGTCAGTCGCAGCAGTAAATTTGCTACTTTTTTGCCTAGTTAAACAAATAATTATTTGCTGCTGTGCCCACCTAAACTGCGCTATTCTTGATAGAAAACAAATACTTAACCAAAAAAATGAAAACTTGCTTTCTGTAAGCGTCCGTACTAGAAATAATTAATTATTTTAATTTGTTTAATTAATTTCGCCACATTTACCAACAGTTCTTTAATTTAATTATAAACCTCTTGCACTTAAAGAACCGACTATAATTCTTTTTCTTCATAAGAAAATTAAAATAAAAGGAATTTTGTTTCACGTTTTTCACTATTTCGTAGGAGCGTCATTGTTAAAAGTTTTAATTAGCAATTTTTTAAGAGCGTCTAAAAACGCAAAGTTCATAGCTTAAATAAAATAACATTTTTATAAAAGAGCACACCCTAACTTATTATGTTGGTAAAAGCCGTAAAAGCGTTTGTTTAAGTAATTATATTTTTAGTCAAATAAATGTTATGAAAAGAAGGTTTTAGATTTTCTTTTCTCTCGCGAGCTCCTTCTCGAGTGTATCAAAATTATAAAAGAATTGTATAATCCCTGTTCAGCTTATGAATGTACCTACGTACTTGCAAAATATCTACTATGTAATTTCAACTAAAATATCTTTTGAAATTATTTTCTTTGGGGAAAATGAATCGTGCCGGTGTACAGAAAAATAACTAAAGAAAGTTGTTTAAAAAATAAATTTTTGCGAGAATATTTTTTACGAGACTCGCGCTTAGTTTTACGAGAGTCGCCACCAGATAGAACTTTTTGCCACAGAGAAAGCTTCTGAAAGATGCTGGTGACATGTGCGTTCTTAAGGCTCCAGTAAGCTGATGCGAACTTTGCGTTATTCATCACGAGAGTAAACAAAGACAAAAAAGCAATATCAAAGGACAACAAAAAAAGGCCATTGTTAGTGCTTGCTTTTGATAGTTTAACGTCCAAAATCTCACGTGAAAAATAGAATTATTGAAAACGCCAATTCGGGGTTTTCTTTTACAAACAACAGTTCGATATTTTATCAAAAAGTTTCGTGTATTTCCAACAAAAATAAACTTTTTAACTTTCGATCGATGTCGTCGAGTTTTAATTTGTGAAAATTTTAAAGTGTTTTTCCGGAGTATATAATTTGTAATAAAATAATCCTTTTTAATTATTTATTCGATTCGAAATTCAAAGAAACTAAATGTTTTCTGCTTTCGCATAATGTAAAAAGTTAAGGAAAAGAGTATGTACCTTACCTACCTACTTTCGTAGTAGCTACGGGAGTTTAGTTACTTATGTAAAATAAGCTTTTATCCAAAAAGAAGAGATTCTTTCAAATGTATAATTCTTTTTATATAAAACAAGATGTCTTCTTCTGTGTCTTTCGCAAACGAGTTTTATTTTATTCCAAATCACCCCGATTAAATTAAATTTACGTTGTACTTACTACTTAGATGTACATAAATAAATTAAATTCAAAAAACGAGAAAAGGATTCGTGATGGAGAAAGCCACGACGTGCTGAGAAATATGTATAGTCGGACTCTTATGAAAATATTAGGGCGGAGTCAATATCTTGCGTAGTACAGAGTGCTCTCTCTCTCTCTATATATCTCAAAAATTGATGCTACCAGATGTTACCAGCCACATTTTCGTTATAGCGCGTTGGCTCCGCCTTATTTTTTTCATAACTTTCGGACTTTAGGTATATGCAAGTAATTGACTATTTTAAAGAACAAAAAACGTAGAACGATCTTGATGTGTAGCAGCCATGAAAAGACTTGAAACCATCGAAGAGAATGTTTTTGAAAGAGGTTAAAAAATTATTCAAAAAGATTAAGACCTTAAATATGTCTCTCTAACATTAAAACGCTTGAGAACTTTGTGAAATGTGTACTAGTACCTACAAAACGGAACAGAAGGGCCTTTGCATAAAGAAATTTCCGGAAATTTTCCTATCACCTATAATGTAGGCATAAACAATTACTACTATGGTGCGCGGTTCGGTATCGAACCGCGCACCTTAGTACTACCGAGTATAGTTTGAAAATACATATAAGAACTCGACTTGTATAAGTCAACAGTAGCTCATCAGCTTATGCCAAATACACCAACCCTATCGTACATTATACACCATCGCCCATTGTACTGTGGCGATTGTTAAGTTAAGTACTCTTTTAGATATTTACCGAAGCAGGTAGGTAGACGAAAATACTCATTATCCTTTACTTTTATATAACGATTTTAAATGAAAATACACAACTACGTAAGCGTCCTACTAGGTCTGATCAAAATAAGTTATGAGCCTTTTATCCTTCAGAAATTTATCGACCTAATTTACAAAGTCAACACAATTTATAATAAATTTATTAAATGTTTTATTATTAGTAATTATTGTATAATAGGTAACAGGTTAAATTTCAGCAGTAATACCTATTTATTTAAGTTATTAAAATGTTTTATAAATAATTGTGTACTTTCATTTCTAATATTTGCATAAAAATAAAGGATAATGAGTATTTTCCTTTACCTTCCTGCTTCCGTAAATATCTAAAAGGGTACCTAACTTAACAATCGTCAGAGTACACTGGGTGATGGTGTATGATTTACGATAGGGTTGGTTATTGTATATTGGCTTAAGCTGATGAGCAATTGTTGACTTATACAAGTCGAGTTCTTATATGTATTTTCAAACTATATCACTTATCTACATCTTTTGGAACTCAAATACAAATTAATTAAGAAATAAAAAATTATGTATTACACAGAAGTAGAATTTGACAGTAACGAAATTAGAAATGAAGAACGAGGTTTTGTTGTTGAGCCGTTTAATGCATAGAAATGTAGGAAAATATCAAAGGATTTCAATAAAGGGTTTCGGTTGTGATTAATTTTGACTTATGTAGTTGAATGCTTAAAACGTCCCTTAATTAGCTTAAAGTAATACTCGACCGAAAGCATTTTAATTAGATTTCTACTACGGTCAATTAAAATTCTTTTATAAATTCGTATAAATAGTTTGGTGTGCGCGGGGGTATAAAAATTTCTCGACGTTTACAATAAAATTACCTGCACGTAATAAATTTAATTAAGTAATGGTTAATTTTTGTTATATTCTTTTGATTTAAATTAACAAATTTATAAAGTGTTTGTACTTGTAGTTTTAGAGTAGCGAGTACCTTTATGCTAATATTTTTATTACTTCGTGCTCTACTATACGTTCGAGTTTCTGCGAACGGTTAAACAAAATAAATACTCCTCGATTTACATCTCCTAGAGAGAATTCATATAATGCTTTTCATTCGAGCGCAACTCTCAAAATACAAAATATATAACTATACCTACTACTGTCGAAATTGCTTTTGCCCTTTTGTTTAACTTCCTTTAAAGGGCTCGAGAAAGGACTTTATAAAAAAGTCGACCGAAACGAACGCACCATTGTTATCTTTCTATTCCAAAATATCACTTAATTGTTGTATATCAGTTTCTGTAATAGTTGGAAAATTATATTACCTTTGTAATCTAATGGGTTATTAATGAAGCTCCTTCATGAGAGCTCAAGTCATCACATACACCTCTCACTACAATTCCACGTGCAGAGTGACTTCTAATACACTTTTAATGTAGGTGTTATATTAACAATAGGTAGGTACCATTTGTACAACCATAAAAAAATTTTCAAAAACTAATAATTTTAAGAGTAGAAAGGGGAATCTAATAACGAAAAAATATACAGAGTGTTCTATTAAAAAAAAAGAAGTTGCATAATGTAGCTTAAATACGGTAGAAGTAGGCAAACAACAACGTTAATGAGCTACTGCAAGACAGATTTATGTTGGCGAGCGGTGGGAATGCGCAGATCACTAAATTGGTATAGTCCAATTTTTTAAAGACTACCGACACGTGACTTAAAATATTCAATAAATAATTAATTTAATTATAAATTTTCTAAATAAATATTTAATTATAATTAACAATAAATGTATTAACTAAATTAAATAATTAAACTCACGAAATAAGTCGTTTTCATCTTTATATTTATACATATAAAGGTGGTCAAAAATTAACAAAAGGGACGCTCTTTTTTGTGTCAGTTTGTGGACTGGTGACATAACCTTAAAATACCATGTTTCAAATGACAAACGAAAAAGAACAGTAGAACAGTTAGTCGAATCAAAAAATAGGTAGGTACGATAAGGGGCAGGGGAATGTAATTACGAACAGTTCAAAACTAGTCGTACCAATTGAAATGGAACACCAAAATATTCAGCAGGTACAGTAGGAACTGTTCGGAGCTGTACTTTTCAACAAATGGAAAGCACCTATAGAGAAAATTAAATTTAAAAAAAAGTTTGAAAAAGGATTATACGGGTTATTCAAATTCGACCGGCACCATGGGGATCTCGCTTATTTAGAAAACTGCCCTAGCTGCTTTTGTTTTTGAGCTATTGACGAAAAACCAAAAAATCGAAATTTCGTTTTTTGACTTTATTTTCCTTATTATCAAAAATTTTTAAAATCTGACCGAACTTCTCCTAAGCCATTTTGTATTATACACCCGATTCCTAAAACACATTTGATGTAAAACGTTTAGGTTTTCTGGAACCATCATCAACTTTAGTTTTTTAAATAGGCGCAATCTTTTGTTTTAGTAGGTACCATCTCTTAGAACCTTTTTTGCTGATTTCAAAAATGTTTATTACTTGAGTATTTATTTTTAAATTTTGTTCTTAAATAAGCTAATTTGTTAATCAAAATTGAGGATCAAGCTGCTATAGAATAAAAACAAAACCCGGTATAACAAAACATAAATCCATGCTTCGATTACGACTTATTTTATTTCTTTATTTGTGTTTATTACAAAAATAACTGAGTAAACAAGGATATTAATGTACTTCATAATTTAGGAAATAAAAACTTTAAAAACTTGTTAAAGGTGTTTAAATTTCAAAATCTCGGGTTGTAATCGAAGCATGGATTTATGTTTTGTTATACCGGCTTTTGTTTTTATTCTATAGCAGCTTGATCCTCAATTTTTATTAACAAATTAACTTATTTGAGAACAAAATTTAAAAATAAATACTCAAGTAATAAACATTTTTGAAATCAGCAAAAAAGGTTCTATGAGATGATGCTAAAACAAAAGATTGCGCCTATTTAAAAAACTAAAGTTGATGATGGTTCCAGAAAACCGAAACGTCTTACATCAAATGTGTTTTCGGAATCAGGAGAAGTTCGGTCAGATTTTTAAAATTTTTGAGAATAAGGAAAATAAAGTCAAAAAACGAAATTTCGATTTTTTGGTTTTTTGTCAATAGCTCAAAAACAAAAGCACCTAGGGCAGTTTTCTTTTCAGATCATTAATAGGCCTAAAATTCCGCAACTTTGCCCTAATTTAACCGTTTCTCTATCTCTTCAAATAAGCGAGATCCCCATGGTGCCGGTCGAATTTGAATAACCCTGTATAGGCACATATTTGAAATGAATGCGTAAATTATATTTTTTTTGCAATTATAAATAATTAGGGCGTCCCATTTAAAACAATATGTTCGAAACAACGCCTACCCCTACATGAGTTAGTAAATGCAAATTGTAATAAAAGAAAATTTTGCATGTGACACATAATATTATAATAGTTGTCATGCAACGTTGAACAAAATGGTAATTATTCCTCTCCTATACGTATTTTTGTCGATTAATTAAATAACGTTGGCTTTTAATATAAGCTACTGATGTTTAAACATGTAAGTCTTGTTGGTACGCAAATTGTAAATATGTATTAAATATGCAAGCTTGCATGAAATTGCATATTAAAATTTAAGCTTAGATTTACATATAAATTTGATTTTGACTCAGAGCAACATTTGCAAGAGATTTATTAGAAGTTTTAAATAATTTAAAAATGTGACGATGAGATTCAGATGCTCTCTCTCCTTCACTAGTTGGATGTGCAATTATAGCCGAACCTGTCAAAACCTTCATCTAAAACTCCGACCGACTTGGCCAAACTCTCATTTGCGAAACTTATATAAGAAATTTTATAGACTTATGAGCAGATCATTTCGAAATCTCGTTGGATTTGTTTTTTCATTAAAAAAAGTTAAAACTTGCGACGACACTAATGCTTTTTTTCTCTTCTTTTCAGTTAAGCGAAGAAATCGGTTACGTGTTAT
The DNA here is from genome assembly GCA_963924605.1 of Malthinus seriepunctatus. NCBI lineage: Eukaryota > Metazoa > Arthropoda > Insecta > Coleoptera > Cantharidae > Malthinus > Malthinus seriepunctatus. The sequence goes on from OZ004602.1 coordinate 493,006, forward strand.
ACTCAGCGTTAGGTTCCTTTTACATTCCTTCGTGTATAATGGTGTTTGTATATATTAGAATATATTTTGCCGCGAAAGCGCGTGCGAGAAGAGGTATCAAAAAGCAACCTCGGAGGCCTCCTCCCGATGCGGTGACGAGTTTTTGTTCGGCACCTGGACAGACCAAAAATGGGACCGAAGTTCTTGCGAGCGGCTCTTTAGATCGTAACAGTAACACGTCGCCGCGAGAGGGCGAAAGACAAATAGCAACAATAGAACCCCATCCGCAACCTTTAATAATTCCTACCGTCACATGTGATTTAGCTTCCGATATTTCGACCAGCGACGCCGGAGAACTTCCGGCGGAGATGATGGAACAAAAAGACACGTTGAAGGTTAGTTGTGACCGATTGCTACTTTTGGTTACTTTTTAGCGACTTTTTGTTTTTAAATTTAAAGCTTACGCAGTTATTTATAAATTGGAGAATAATAAATTAATTTTAATTTTTATATTTAAATTAGAGCGTTGGAAGTCAGAACTGCTTTGAGGTGTTACAAGACCCTGATCTACAATCGACAAAATCTCAGCAGTGCTTAATACAAGTTAGTATTATAAGAATAACACCCTGTATATTCTTGTCATGTCATTAGTTAACCAATTAACCTAACCAACTAAAAACATCCTAAAAACCAACCGTAAATATTTATTTTGTTTAAATTAACGATCCATCAATTTTTACGTCCATCATTCAATTATTAATCGACTAATTTTTGTTACAAAAAAATTGCTTTTTTGTACGTATATTTTGTCGAAAATGATGGTGTAAGACATTGAATTTTGTTTACGACCTGACTTTTATGTTGTTTAAAAGTAGAGCTTTGCGTGTTTCTTAATGCATTTTCCGACACATTTTTATAAAAAATTACGTTTACTTTGTTTTACTAAATATTTACTCCGACAATTTTTGACGGACGGGGAGGAGGAGGGGGAGGAGGAGGTGGGAAAAAAGTTTATTCCTTTCTTTTTGTTAACTTTGAATGTCTTAAAAGTTTTCTCATATAAGATTTTATTAATGAAAGATTTTAGAGCTTTTGATCATAATTACAATTAGGGAAGAAAAGCAAGGTTCGTTTGTGATATTGAGATTCTTAAGGTTTAACAAAGTTACTTTTAATTATAATATCACAAAAGTTTAATTTTTAACTTTGGTTAAATATAAAATTCATAAGGTTTTATATTAGAGGGTTAATTGCATACATAATGTAAATTTTTAAATAAAAACTTTGGAAAAGTTGACCACTTGAGAATTAAGTGCATTTTTAATTTAATTTCGTCAATTAGCATTTAAATTACTTGTTTAAGTTGATTCGAATAATTCAATTGTGTCGCTACTGTACTTATGGAGAGAGAAAAATCCGCGTCGGGGTTTTTTTTTTACGAAAATTTGCGTTTGTAACGTTTTGTTAAAACGGCCATAATTTAAATCCAATTTTACAAATCGCTAATATCAAATGCTAAAATATTCAAAAAAATATTAGAAAAATTGTGTTAGCTTATACGTAATGGAATTTGAATTGGTTTTTTTGTTTATTTTTTTTGTGTTTTAAAACTCACTATATCAGGACATATTATTTCCTCTTATAATATATTCCGATTTTTTACATTTTACATTATGCATTTTTTAACTGAAAAAACTGTTTGTTACTATAAGTATGCAAAGGCCCAGGGGTGTCTAACAGGGTGTATAGGAAAACTAAAAATATTTGGTTTTTATGGCTTTGACTCTTTAAGTAATTTAACAATAGCCCTAATAGTTTTCAACAAAGGCGCGCAACAAAGCTATTGATAGGTAGTATTGCGGTAGACATGTACAGTAAAACAGGGTAGTGTTGACATATTTTTGAGCCGAAATATATTTTTTAATAAATACCCTTAAACGTAGTACAAAAAAATAATTTTGTTTAAATTATGTATTATTTATGTTTAATTATATTATTCAATTATTGTAAATATGTAAATTTGTTTATGTTTTCACAACACACCTACTACTTTTCTTTAAAAATTTTTCTTAAAACAATCCTGTTTTTCTATCCTTAAGTAGTTTTAAAATAGCAGGTATGAGGTGCTTTATCTTTTGAAGATCGTAAACCCTTCTCTGTGTTGATATTACAGTTAATCGCCACTAAAGTCATAAAAACTATTTATTATTAGACCTACTTTACACACGAGTCACAAACATTGTAGTTATAAAAACCCTTTCGCTCTTATAAAGTTTTCCGCGTATTTTAATGACTTGTTTACACTTTATTCTCTGTCCAGCGACCAGATGCAGCTAAGCCATTTTAATTAACAAAAAAGGCGCAATATTAGAATTTTGAAAATACGGTTTACAACAATCAACCTTAATTCAACCTTATTTGACTGCTATTTTGTGGGAAGTGGCTTAGCTGCATCTGGACACTGGACAGAGATTAGGTTTATAATTAACGAAATAAAAATAAGAATTTCCCAAAAATGAATAACAATGGGCCAATTCAACCGACACAACAATTGTTGAGTAATAATGGGCTGAATGGCGCACTTTTTGCATCGCTTTCCTTAATCGTCGTTATGATAATGAAACGTCAAATGTTTGAGCTGTTATATCGGTTGAATTCGCCTAATCAATTAAGTAAGGCACAAAAATTGTGACACCTTGTAAAAATAGCATGGAAAAGTACATTTTGTCACAGACACGCGAAAGATAAATTTTGCTCCATCGCATCTGCTAATACAGCCCTGCAAGAATACCAACTAAATTTTAGATTAAGTGCTCAACAATAAAAAACCTATTTCAAGTATAGATGGTAGCAACATTAGCTGTGATTAAGCTTAATATTATATTTCAGCAATCACTTTTGTATCACTCTGTATTCAGTAGGTACAAGAAACAAAGATGATAATGGTATCAATTCTTGCGGATTTAATAACATCGAAATAAATGTACTTTGACGACGACTGGACAATTTTATCGATTAAATAATAATTAAAAATAAAAAAAGGAGACAACTTCGAAATAATCTGTCTTGGCACGAAAAACAATTTGAAATGGATCACGTCAAAAGTAATCGTATCTAATTACTGAATTTGACAGAAAATAGATGACGTGCTTGCTGCAAACTATGACCACCGTAATAAGTTTTCAGCAATAATATATCAAGGGATTATGATTTTGTCGACAATTTTTATATTAATTACCAAAGTTTGTCGCTTGCTAGACTAATCACGAGAATACGGAGTTTTTCTATGTCCAAGGATGTTGCACACAAACACCAAACAAAAGAAATAAACTCGAGTATTTTTATACTATTTAAAAATGTAAAAAAATTGCATCAGGTGGCTTTGGAAGATAATAAAAATAAGGAAATACAAAAACAGCTAATACAAACAGCAGTCAGAAAAGTCAGTTTGTCACGTCACAATGAGAAGGCTATTTTAATCCAGATCCATTAGTCCTACATTACTTTCATCATCATCAAAGGGCAAATACAAACGAGCAAAAATATATGTATAGTGTTTATTGAAAAAATATAAGTTACAAAATGGACTTCAAGTTCAAATACAGTAGGCCATTCACGAAAAATATTTAAGTTATAGTTCGGTCATGTTTAAATCACTTGTGACTCATCGCTCTAAAGTGTAAGCATCCATGTGTAGTAAACGTATGTCCGTTTTTAATATTAATGTCAGAAAAGTCAAAATTATTTTAGTTGCCCGTGGTGGCGTCACATGTTGCGTTGTGCATTTTAAGCGCGAATTTTAAATTAAATAAAGTTGTACTGCTACAGTTTATTCTCTCCGTTCGAAATTATTTATAGTGTAGTAAACGAGGGTTTTACTGCTAAGAACCCACGCCTTGAACGAATTTTGATGAAATTTTTTTTATTGATTTCTAAATACCCTAAAGATCAAAGTTTATATTGTTAAAAAGTGTGCATTTGCCTCATCATCTTTTTAAACCACTTCTTGTGAATTCAATTTTGAAAATCATAAAAATTAGCTGAAAAATAATTTTTATTTCAAAATTTAGGGTGCAAATGCTTACGGGTTTGATAATTAGTAACTAAGAAACAATTTTACGGAAAAAAGATTTCAAAAATGCATGATGAAATTCTTATTAACATTTAATAAACAAGAGCTAGTGAAGCACTTCTAGGCATCTCAGAAACTTCAAATTTGGCACCAATGTATATAATGTCCTCAAGATTAATAAAAAAAGTCTTCAGGTCCTGAAAACCCTCTGGGAGTCGATTGAAGGGGGAGGGGGGGAAGCCCCAGTACTTTTTAGAGGAAATCAGACCTTTTTAGGGATCTCTAGAGTGTAATGTACAATGACACCAAATTTCAAGTTCTTAGGATGCTTAAAAGTGCTTGTGACTCAAAGTAACAAAATCACAAGAATCGGTTAAAAAGATGATGAAGCAAATGCACACTTTTTTACAGTATAAACTTTGATCATTAGAGTATTTAGAATTTAATATAAAAGATTTCATCAAAATTCGATCAAGGAGTTGGTTCTTCTCAGTGTTATTATTTTTCAGCAAATTCGTAAGATGACGTTACTTGGAGTTACAAGCACTTTTAAGCATCCTAGGAACTTGTAATTTGGTGTCGTTGTAGAACACGCTCTAGAGATCTCTAGTTAAGTCTAATTTTTTCTAAAAAAAATGGGGGTGTTGTCCCCCCCCCTTTCAATCGGCCCCAGAGGGTTTTCAGAACTTGAAGACTTTTTTTTATTAATCTTGAGGACATCATATACATTGGTGCCAAATTTGAAGTTTCTGAGATGCCTAGAAGTGCTTCATTAGTTACTATTAAGTAAATGTTAATAAGAATTTCATCATGCGTTTTTAAAAATTTTTTTTCCGTAAACTTGTTGCTTAGTTACTAATTATCAAACGCGTAAGCATTTGCACCCAAAATTTTGAAATAAAAATTCTTTTTTCATGATTTTGAAAATTGAGTTCACAAGAAGTGGTTTAAAAAGATGATGAGGCAAATGCACACTTTTTAACAATATAAACTTTGATCTTTAAGGTATTTAGAAATCAATAAAAAAAATTTCATCAAAATTCGTTCAAGGCGTGGGTTCTTAGCAGTTTATGCTCTTTTCAGTCTAATATGACTACACTATTAATACATTCCTAGAAACGTTTTAAACGGAAAATGAAACGCAATCAAAGTGCAATAACAGATTTCCGATCGATTTATCTATTGACAGGAGGTTCAACGGTCAAGATTTTTTGAAAATGTCTAGTTTGAACCTCCTGAAAGTGGAAGACTGTACTAAAATATATGCTTTCAGGATACATCCTGACGCACACGGTGGAATGTAAACCTACATTTTAGGACGTAGGGAAGCTCGATAATCAATGATCTAGTATAAATCCTATTTTGCTTAAAGACTTATTCAAGGGCGCCAAAAAAAGTGAGACGCAGAGGCACTGGGTTTTGGGACCCGAGAAACTCCCACCTATTGCCCACTGTAAAAATGAATCCAAAGATCTTCTCAGAAGCGCGTTGATTAATTTAAATCAATATTTTCCTTCAACAAATTTTCCATGTACAGATCGTACCGCTACTATAAAGAAAAAATATTTTTTACTGACATTTCTTATCACATACTACGATGAGTCACAAGAGACTTCGAGTTGAACGAACTATGCTAGAAGAACTTAAGTTAAAAAACATTTTCCCATGAAATTTTTTCAAATTTTCTCTATTTCAGAAAATTAATCCTGGACAAAGAAAAGCAAACTACCCTGTATTGTTGTTTTTTAGCTGAAAAAATGTTAAACTTGAAGGTAATTCTAAATGTCAATTTATGTGGCCAATATAAAATTTCATTACTTCTCCATTTCCAAACGAACCAACCATACATATCCATTCGCAACTTTGTAATGTGATTGAAAAAATAAAAGGTAACGAAATGGCTTTCAATTTAATCCTGAAAGAAGAAAATCAAGGACATTTTTTAACTCTTTTAACTTAATAGAGTATAGTAGTAGTAGTGTTGGTACAATGTCTTAAACCTGTTGAAAACACTTTTATGCTTTGGGGGTAAAAATAAATGGTCGTAAAGAAAGGGGCACTACAGTAAAATTTTAAATGAACATGTGTTCCGTAAGACACTAAAATTTAAACTAGAAAAAAGGCGAAACTACTTAAATCAACTACTTAAAGCCTTAACCTCAGAAATAATTTAATTTAATTACTAACTTTATACGATGTACCGAGCAAATAAAACTGTTTTAAAGGAGAGTATAAACAGTAAGTACGTAAAATTGCAACAATGTACTGCAACAACATGAAGCCTTTTGGATCACAAATTCATCAATTTCATCAATTTTTACAAATTCAGTACAACTATTATGAAATTACAAACCATTAATTTTAACGAATAAAATTTAATTATTGCGCAAGTGTTTAATAAATATAATTAAAACATTTCGTGACGGATTTATTATTTAATTATGACTTTTTCTAAACCCAAAAAATGGTTTACAAAACGTCTAATTTCTTTAAAATTAAGCTCCTCAAAAACATAAAAAGGAAAGAACATTGTATAACTTTCATAATGCAAATTTATGTTTTAATGAAATTTTTTTTCTTCTTTTATATTTTGAATCGAACTTACTTTTAAAACATTTAAAAATAAAGACTTTTTTCACTAAAAACAACCAAATTATGTCCCTTAAAAGCAACGAGTTGAAGTAAATTTATTTAAACGTTTTGTCTACACTTTTTCCACCAAAGAAAACGCTATATTGGACTTTAAAAAACACAAAAGAAACCGACTTTGTTTCTTTCTATTTACACTTCTTTAACTTTATGAATATATAATTTTATCAAGATTATAAAGAATTATCAAGAAGAAAGTTGGTAACTTTGGGACGACGGTTTCGGCTGAGAGAAATAGTGCTAAGTTCCAAAAGAGAACGTTTTTTTAATAATTTTCAAAAGCGAATTAACGGAAGAGGTTTTGACTTGACCTTTTGAATTGAGCTCTAGAGATTCGCATTTAAACTTGGCTATTTGTTTGTTAAAAGAAAACATTTGTGTGGACTTGGAAATGTATTATAGAATTGTTTGCGCTACGGCAGTAGTGGGATTCAGATTTGTGGTCAAGATATCGAGTTCCTGAATCAAATTCTGCAAAATCCTTCAGTTATATATAATATGGTAGTTTCGACACACACCTATAGGTACAAACACACAAGTATAATCCTTGTATTCGGTAAATGTTAGCTTTCTAAATTAGAGTTGGGAATTGTTAATTTATTTTGAAACGATTACTTGTGGAAAATGCAGGATCGTTTCCGTTTCAATTCGTTTTAAATTTAAACGCGAAGAATTGCCAACATCAGTTACAAAAAGCGTGTTTTTTTATTTGTATTTTAAAATGTTTATTTAAGTTAGTTTTATTTTTGATGAAAATTTTTCAATTTTATACGAAAATAAATTACTTTTTGTATTTCTATGTTGAAATTTGTGGTAAATCTTCGGCATTTCGTTGCCTCCGCATAAAGGATTTACACATTAATTAGAAGATTTTGAAACTTAAATAACAATTTAAAGGCAAATAAGTAAAGTTAGGTGTTATTTTTGGACTTACTATACCTATTGTGATTTCTTTATTGTATTTTTGCTTCGTGGCAATTTTCTTACACATTTAAAATCATTTTTTTATAAGACAGCAACAACGACTAATCAATTGGATGTAATTTAATTCATCAAATAACTAATAAAATAGATTACATAGAAGATGACAAGTTGATCCGAAATTAAAATTGTAAAAGTTGCTCATACATACTGAATAACGCTGCTGGCGTGAGCTTTTTCCCTTTAAAGTTCTCAAGTCCTTATAGAAAAGTAACGCACGTGCACCTTCAATTTTATACAGTATCTAAAATTCTAGTGCATAATGCAATTTTTAGGAAAAAAAATAAAAATTTATATTACTTAAAATTGAAAAACCTAACAAACCATTCAAGAATATTGCTTCAAAGTTGAATATAATAAAATTGAAAAAGCGAGAAATTTAGCGTTAAAGTACTTGTTTTAAAATAAAATTCCATAATAAAAAATTATCCAATCAGAAAAATTTAGCATTTTTAAAGATACTCTTTCGATTTACATTCTTATACAATTTAGCCAGCTATTTGGAACTCGAATTTGATACCCCTATTTCATAGTTTCATACACCCATCCCTTTAAAATATTCCTAAGAGCTAAACCCTATGCATTTCCATCTTCTAGACCCATCTCCGAGAGTTAGTTAAGTTTATCCTTATACCTACATATTACATTGTATAATGTATAGGGTAGCTCAAACAAATTGCGATCTTAGGATAAATCGATTTATTAGAACTCAAAAATACTATAACCACAATCTACGTATTCAAATTTTGATTTATTGAAACCGATTGAAGTTCTAACTTAACGTAATTGATTTAGTAATTAACTTAAAATAATTAAAGAAATACAGGGTGGGGCACGAAACTTATAGTCCCTGACAAAGTTTTACTGCAACCCAAAGTAACTATGGTAGTTAGATGTTTATTAAATAATTTGACATTTTAAAAATTATATTAGGTATTTGGGTTGTAGTCAAAAATCGTCCAGAAGCTACAAGTTTCGTGGCCCACCCTGTATAATTCAAAGAATAAAAATTTAATTCGTTTTACTTGTAAGTCAAAGGTGACTCAATTACAGATACCTCATTTACTAAACGTGAACCTAGCATTGTACTGAAGGTAATGTGGTCAGCACTAAACTTCTAAGAGTCTGTTATGGTCAAAAACCGTCAAGCTGATCCTGTTTTCCTGAGAAAAACAGTCTAAGCTAAGGGTTTTTATAGTGTTAAACTACCCGCTGTTGGTGACACATACTCGAGGATATGATGTGCACTTGATAACTTATAATTTAAATTTTTGACTAAATTTCAAGATATTTGGTTGTAAAAAATCATACACCCTCCCATATCCTCGCATAAATCAAAGTTTATATGAATTTACATAATTTTAAGATTCATTAATTTTAATAAGTAAAGTGAGAAAGTGTGATGTAAACTTAGGAGAAGGAGCATAAACTTTTTTTTTATTTCAATTTAGAATAGTGTTACAAATCCAACCCTCTCTGTGGGGTTAAGGCATCCTAACTTTTAGTTTATCCCTTCCAATTATGATGCTATAAACTTTCCTTTTATGATAGCTTATTTCGGAGTTGGAATATTCCAAATTATGTGCAAAATACAAATGATTATTTGTGATTAGGATCAACTAAAATCAACAGATTAATTTGTAGTTTATAGTTCAGGTAAAGGCATAAAATAGTTTGCAACTTACAACGCAATTTTTTTATAATAAATTATTGGAAAATGCGTTGGTCAATTTTAAATTGGAAAATATTGTTAGCTGCTATGTAAATTCGATCATTCATCGCCGTTCATTTTTTCTTGCCCAAAATAAATAATAAAATATCAACATTTTATATTCGATAAAGGCCTTTGTTATTATCGGCCCAAGGCTAACATAATTTATCGCAGCTTTTCAACTTTTACTTCCAATTTACTTTCGTCAAAAGTTTTAGAAAATTGCATTCTTTTTTAAATGTGTATAAATGTTTTCCTATTAAAGTGGTTAGAGATACCTCCTTATTCAGTCCAGGGTTCAGTTAATTATTTTATCATTTAAACTGTATATAAATTTTGCCCTTATTTAAATACGAGGATTATTTAATTGATAGCGAGAATTTTGGCCAAATAAAGGGACGTCTACACATACAGGGTTGCCTTCCGGTTTGCAAGTGCAGGGAGGCCTGTACGGGCCAAACTGGAGCGTGTGGACGCCGTTTGGGCGGCCTGCACAGTGAAAACCGGAGCGTCTGAACAGCGTTCGGGCCGCCTGCACTAGCCAAACCGGAAGGCAAGGCAAGGAAATGGGGTAACAGAGACGTTAGAACGATTCGTATGGGACGATGGTAACGCGGGACAAAATTCTCACTCTCACATTAAACATAGCTCGTAAATAAAAAAAAGTTGATATAATTAACGATAATTTTAATTGCAGGTGTGTGCGTCTAGTCAAGTAATTAGAAATCCAATATCTCAATGTCAGTTTGGTAGTTCGTTATCGGTAAATGGTGAATTACAACAACAAGCGGCGGCGGCAGCGCGAGCACGACAACCTTCTGTAGGAATAGACACGGATATGGTGAGTGAATTTGATCCGAGTAGTTCGGATTCGGGCGTCGTTTCGCGTTGTGCCGTAGTTAAACCTTTAAAATTGAGATTGTGCAAGCCAATATTTGGACGTCGAACTGCAAAAAGTCGTCGTAAAGACGAAAATAAAAGTCGTAGTACGAGTGCGAAGTGTGTAGAACAAGTTGTGCCGCGCGTACAAAAACCGCGCGATCCGGAAAGAGAAAAGCGGCGCATAGCAAGAAAAAAAGAAAAAAGAGCGACTTTGATTTTAGGTCTTATAATGGGTTCATTTATCGCGTGTTGGCTTCCGTTTTTCTTTATGTACATTTTAAGATTAGCCTATTGGATTCCGCCCATTCCGTTTGCTACCGCATTTTGGTTGGGTTATATGAATTCGGCGCTTAATCCGGTTATTTACACTATTTTTAATAAGGATTTCAGAAGAGCATTTAGACGAATATTGTTTAAGTGATGTTTAGCCTACGTGTGCTGTTACGAGTGCGTAAGCAGACGCATACGCACCGCGCAGTACCGGAGTGCTCCGAGTGCCCTTTACAGAAACTGATTTTTTTGCGACAATCTTCATCTCACGCACGTGTGTATTATAATAATATAATATACTTTTTCGCCATTTCATTATAGTAGGTACTCGTCGTCGCGTCTTTTTTATTTGAAGACGTCGTAACAAATAATAATAATTAATTGTAAAAAACGGAGCGTTTGCGATTTATCGAATGATCAAAATTTTCGATTCATCGCCTTGCGAACGCACTATACCAATCGTCGAAAATACCAATATAGCTTAATAATAATAATTATAAATATAATAATATATAGAATACTTTTATTGTAATAATAAAATATGGAGCAATGACTACCACTGTGATAATATAACGCTTTCAATCTGGAATTTATCTTACTTACATAATTTTATCTAAAAAAAAGAACAAATCCTATTGTAAGTGTTTTAAAGAGAGAAGTCATCAATGTTTAGACCTTTCTTTTCTTCTAAATTATATTATAAAAGAAATTATTACTTATTAAAAAATGACATTATTAATAATATTATTATATCTAAGTGTTGGTGCGAATGAATAGATGCATAACGTACGTTATTAATGAATAAATAAAATTTAAAAATAGTTTAGACACCAATTTATCATAAATTTCTTGGTGGCGCAATCGGCCACTACTTGTACGCCCTCCGGCAGACCTTCGCTAGTTATTGACATTGCCTTGGCGAGGTCTCCAGCGGCAGTCTTCCACGAGCCCGCGGGGCCCGCCCCCGACTCCTGACAAACTCTTGCAACGAAACTATGGTGCTATTGACTGTTCGCCTGTCGGCATCCGGGCTTCCACCCTTTAGAATCCCGGCCGCCGGCTACGTGGCGCCCCGCGTGTTGGATCCGGGAGCCGCCCTGAGCCCGCGGCTCACGAATCCAAAAGCTCTGTATATCTTGTTACGTCTTTAGACTATAATTACTTATTGTTACAAAACAACAATTATTATACTTATTACTGTACTTGTATATTTGTGTGTATGTACATTTTTTTCGTGAATAATTATCTAATATTAAAAATAGGAATAAATAAATAAACATTAAAATTCGTTCGTCTGTTCTGTCTATCCGTATTTAGTTAACATGTCACGACGCATGGCGTCGGTTTATGGAAATTGGAGAGACAGCTGCGCTACAACATCGAATATTCGACGCGCATTTACATCAATACCGGCGGCACTTCATTATATTTTGATATTAAATAAAATTCTTCCTATTCTATTACAAAACAACCAAACTCCCGTGCTCACAAGCCCACAAAATTACCGACAGCCCCACTTAAGAAAAATTTCGACACCGCGACACAAAAATAAATTTTCCCCACGTACCCATCTCTTGTTTAATTAATTAAAATTACTGGATATCAAAAAATCAACCACTTAACCCTAATACACCTCGGCCAAAAAAGTGTGAAAATTTAATGGAGATAAAGCATTTTAATTACAGGTAATCTCAAGTTTTGTTAACCTGTTGGCAAACTTTGTAAAAATTTTCCCGACTTGCAGATGAAAATTAAAAAACCTGACGTTTTCTATACTAAGAGAAAAATTTCAAAGGTAAGTACTTTAAAGTAAGCATAATCTACATAAAAATTAAAAATTCAAGTCTGGACACTTTACACCGTAAAAATTATTTTTTTCCTCTTAGGTCATCGCGTATCAAAGATCAACTTTAACGTGTTGTTCTTATTATCATAACTAGGTTATTTTGGCGACATGTTAGTTTTTCATTCAAAATTTGCATTTAAATTGTTATATGTTTGTTCGACGCTCCTCTCTTTTGTACAAAGAATGAAAATTTTCAATTATTCTAACTTGCGTCGAATTTACTGCGTTACGTTATACCCTCTATGTGTAGTGTACTAAAATCACATCCTAAATTTGGAAAATTTGCACTAAAGAATTTCGTTTTAAAAATCCAAAATGTTATACAAATTTAATTAAGCAAATTTAACGTAAATAATAAAACGTAATATACAAAATGTGCTGCATTAAATTTTTGATATTGATAAAAACACTTCACCTGAAGTCTTTAATAAAGGAGGGTCCACACACGCACACATATACGAACGCGCGAAGGTTGTTTTTGAAACAGCTCTAAGTGGTCTCATGATTAAGAGGGGGAACGTGCAACCCAATTTCCAATAATCACCCCAAAAGATTCTTCACTATTTCTGACTGCTTTAAAGGTTTACTGTTGGCTTTATAATCAAAGACGTGAGTACCTACATGCTCCAACCTCAGACCAATAAACTAGATGGACATCGTTATTTACATTTTTATTTGCCCCCTTTACATTTTGTTATGGTCGCCCCTACTCTAAATAAGAAAAATCACATTTGAAACACCCTATACCTACAGTCCTACATGCATTAAAATTTTCCATCTTCACTAAAATCACAATTTTTGTCCTACAAGATTTTTTTCAAATAATAAAATGAAATGATTTTGAAAGTTGATCCGATTATTATAAACTATTATCCGTCAATAAGCCCTTTCCTTTTCTCAATAGAAAATTTCTTTTCCAAAAGCTCTCTTTTTATAAAGTGTTAAACGTCAACGAATATCAGATAGACGATTACTTTTGATAAATGTAAAGATTAACACCAGAAGGTGCTTTTTAAGTGACAAACATTTCGTTTGCTCGTGAAAGATTTGATAAATGCCGTATCTAAGAAAATCACCACACCCCAAGTGTAAACAAGTACAGCTTTTAATCAAATTGGGGCGAAATATTTAAACGATTATAATACGACGAAGAACGTTTATTACGGAGACGTTTAAGTTTGCCATTAATTTAATATTGTTTTGTCAATGACAATATTAATACTATAGGTAAGTGTTTTATTATAGTTGCCTAAATAATATTTAACCTCTATAGGTATACTCTTTAAATTGGATATTTATTATTCAGTAGCAATATGAAACTTTCAAGCACACGAAAGGGTCGTTTGAGATTATTTTATAATTATCTAATCTTAGTAAATATGATTTGGTCTTTGCATACCATAATAAGGAAGTCAAATCGATGAATGCAATAAAATTTATAAAATAACTATCACCTCTTTTGAGTGAAAGGTACAGAGTACAGGGTGTTCCAAAGAGATTGTCATCAAAACTGTCTGCAAATAAACTTCCCAAGGGCATTATATTGACAATTTTAATCTTTGATTGAACGAATAAAATTTTTTGCACAATCGTGTTCTATTCTGTACTTACCAACAATGTTTATACTAATAGAAAGTTGATTTTACCAAACCATTGTATGTGTCCATAGAAACAATAAAATAATGATTTCGAAATATTTAACCAAAAGCACAAGGGTGGTAGTGAAACAGATGTTTGAGCTATTTGTTACTTTTATTCTTGTTACTGGGACAACACTGTTCTCCAGCGGTTACTATTTTGAATAAACTTTAAAATTAGCCTATTTGAATGGTTCAGTGGCATAAGTCATAAGTCAGTTGCCAATATTAACTGGTAAATTAGCTCAATGAAAATGTGTTAATTATGGGTTGCGTCGCTTTTCTCGATCATGAGCGATGTCCTGTTAGAGGAATAAATTTTTAATCGCTCAAAAAATTGATCCAAATTGAGGATGGAGGCAGACTAGAAGGTTCAAACAATATAACTTATTTCAAAAGTAAGATCTGTCTCCACCCTCAATTTGGATCAATTTTTTATATGATTGACAATTTAATTTCACCTTTTTCGTTTAGCACAGCAACGTATGGTTGGTAGAAAATCTCAAAAACCTGTTTGTTGTTCAAACGATATTTACGATATCAAATGATACACCAATCAATTAAAAAACGTAATTGATATTGTCCCCTGGCTCCCGTTAAACTTTATACCCGTGAATCCTAAACCACCAAAACTACAATGATTTATCAAACTCCATAAATCAGACAACCCACTATGACCACATGACCTGTAGTAGCCTACACAGGGCTGGATTATCCATGAAGCGCGCGCTTCAGGGCCCGGTGTTGTGGAGGGCCCGGAAAAAAAATGAAATAGTGATGGAAATTTAATGCTTTAAAACTTCTTTTCTGAAGACTTTTACTGTAAAACGAAGGGCTCAGGTGCTAGAGACAAAAGTTTGACGAAAAACGTGAAGCAAATTTTTGTTATCATATACATAAACGATTTTTGTGGGCAAATATCTCAAAAACTATATGGAATAGAAAAAGATGAATCAAAGCAATCTTGTAGGAAATTTAATAAGCTTTCATTTTGCTAAGATTAACTTTTTCCCTAGGATACACCGTTTTCAAGATATAAGCGAAAATCCCAAAACGGGACATTTTCACCCCCTCCCACCCTTAGCCATGTAGCTAGGGGGTCTTTTAGTATTTTTACCTCCTAGTTCTAGCTAATCCAAACGCATTAATAAAATAAATATCCACCCTCTTCCATATGCTCTATAACCTCTTTGTTGACTATAGACATAAATAAACATTTGTTTTGTGAACTGCACTGTATTTTTGTAAAGCCTCAGGCCCCAACGTTCTTTGATCGGGTCCTGAGCCTACACTACTGGTACATAAGCAAAAACAAACTCCAAATATTTCAACAAGTATGAAGGACTTCAAAAAGATCCTGCCCAAACCGACACACACAAATAAGTGGACGACATCGTAATAGGCTTTATTGATGCCGAAAGACAACTAAACCAATACACCTCTTAAAACTCCTTTCACCCAAAAAAGCAGTTGTTTTGAAAGAAGTTGGTAAATAGCTTAAAATGCATCTTCACCATCTTCTTTAGTAGGTATATCTCAGAGAAAAGGAATTTTTCAAATATTTCTAACCTCTCCGGAGAAAATTATGTAATTATTTTTTAATCATCCTGTATAAAAAGATGGATCAAAATTTTAAATCAACCACGCACAGTTATGAGGGCGAAAGACTTTTTCTTTTGTAAACAAAATTAATATTAATAATGCAAAATTTATTAAAAATCTTTTGGGGACTTCTGTACTATAAACAATTAAGTAATAAATATTTTAAATAAAAAATATAAAATACAATCAATTCAAATCTGTGTCTGTGTCAGCTGATCAAGTTTCCGAATTCAAAACTTAATACATCCCCCCCTTTTTAATTTTATGTCTTAAATTATTTGCAATTTTGTACAACATGCACCATCTACTCACAAATATTCAAAGTTTTAATATTCAAGTTCAAAATAAAGATAAGTTTGTAATCAAACCTCATGTAAAAGATAAATATGGAGTTGAAACTATGTATTTCTTGGTAAAAAATGATTTAAATTTTGTTCAATTTGAACATTAAGAAGTTGCATTTATGATCAATTTTGGCTTGCAATGTTCAGTGTATGACATTCACGACATCATCAAGGTTCGAGAACCAACAGAGCATTTTATGATTGCGACAACCAAAAAGCAAGTCATCTCGAAGAAACTTAAATACAGCAAATTGTATCTATTCGAAACACTTTTAATGTAAAGAAATTTAATTTGGTTTTTATTGTTTGCTTTAGTCTCAACAGTTTTGTCACAACATACGAATTTAGAAATTAAATACGCAGGTTCAAAATTGCAAAGCTGGCATCTTCAATTATTAATGCAATGTACGAATTGTAGGTTTTACATTTAAAATACCCAAAGCTGTATCTTTAATTACCATAGTTACCGAAAATGCAGTGCAAAGTGTATGAAGAGCAATTTTAGTTACCCATTAAAACATCAGGAACTGTTCCGGAATAAAAATTGCAAAAAAATGACTCACCGATAGTTGGTCAATTTTGAGTCCTATTATTGATGCAACAGCTCGAAGGCCCCATAATGCACTTCACTTTAGTTCATACACCAAAGAATTGAATTTTAAACAAAATTGAAGTGGATTAAATTTCGAAAATAAACAATTTATGCCTGCTTAGCTCTCCGAAAGCATCATCGTTCATAATTTTTTAAACTTAATAGAAAATTGTGACTTATTTAAACTTAAGAACACACGATTAATTTTAAAAATTTTACGATTCACGATTAATTTTAAATTTAACAACAATTAATTGAATTTGCAAGTTTTAATAAAAATTTTGAAAACAATTGTTAGGTTAGGTTACAAAACTTTTTTAATTCAAATAATTATTTCACTTCCACTGATTGAAAATTTAATTTTAATTAATAAGGTTAATTTAAAAATTGTTAGATAAAATTATAACAACAATTTAGTTATTTATAACAAATTACATTTTTTACAAGCAGCGTAAAATAGACGCCAAAAATTAAAGCTCTTTTGTTTTTGAACGAAGCACCGTATTTTAGTTAGGTAATTTGTTTTTTTTTGTGTTGGTGTTATAACGCCAACATGAAAAACTGCACCAATCAAAATGCAGTGCTTATTTAACGCGGCATATTTGAATAATTTTTAAACTTTTAAAAGATTTTTTTTAAATAAATTGATTTTTCGTTACAAATTTTTAAAAATAAAATACAGGGTGTCAATAAATTAGAGGAACAAACTTTCATGGATGGTAAAGGGCGTTATTATGGTTATTTTTTTAATAATGACCCGACGAATAATTAAGACGGTATGCGCGAAGAAATTACTTTTTACTGCAAGAAACGAATCTATGAATTTAGAGCAATTCCATTTCTTTGCGATTAAACAATGAATCCTGTAGTTTACATCTAGTAAACATGAGGTCCGAAGCAGACTTGATTATGAGCCTTAAAATTTCAACAGTTTCAGTCAGGATTGTGAATTTAATTTAACTGCCGTAGACGGTGGCTTTCTCAAGTTTTTCATTATATGACCAAAACATGATAAAATTTGTAACTAACTAACACCCTCAAATCCCAAGCTAATTTTACTCGCTATGCAAGTTCTATATTAATGTCAAGTACAAGAAACTCTCAGAGAAGAGCCCGACAAATTTAAGTCAAACTGTATAAGAATATTATCCATATATTTTTTCTTCACCGCTAATTTTAGAGTACTTCTACTGAACCGATTTTGGTTTACGCCAAAACACGCCTGTTTTGTACATTTAACAACAAACAATCATCGATGTAAGTAGTAAGTGCATTATAATAATTTTTGAAAATTTCATTTTTCTAACACATTCATCTCTACAACTACTTAGTCGACTTTCGACGGGGGTGTCCGCTCGTAATATTTTTAAATTCCGCAACAAGCATTCGGCAAGACATGTCGTAGTTCATACGATTTAATTAATTTAATATCTGCAATTTAACACCATGTGCACAAAATGATAAAACAACGAACGATACTTTAAAAACGCCTTTGATAATTTTAATTCCCAATTCAGAACTCGTATGAGGGCTAAGCATCAACAAAAGGTAATTAAATTAGTTGAAGATTACGAGAAGAGTTACTATTTTGGGTTTTTAAAAACAAAGTTTGTTGAAACTCAATGTGATTGCAAAGTTAATTGCAACGTTGTATCGATGAGAGACTTTAACGATTAAAGATGTATGAGTCCGGGAGAGTAATTGGGTTGTTTTCAAGTGCTTTAGAACTAAAATGTAATCCACCTTCGCTACTGTTTGTTTAAGTTAAGTATTAAATTTGCAGTTAAAACAAATTCTCGCAATATACTAAAGTAATAAAATAAATCTTTTAGATTCCCAAGTATATTTTTCATTATTGAGGTTCAAGTGTAGACAACATTTATATTCAAATACACAAGTAATAAAGACGACGACAAAAAAAGGTTATCGATGACAAAGGATATTATGTTTACTTACTAATAATTACAATTTATAAGAGCAAAAGGGATTATTGATGTTACTATTTTTAATCGACGTTGGTTAACCACAAATTTTACTTTATAAAAATAACGAAATTATTTTCGATAGAAACAAGAAGTAATTTTAAAAGCCCAAGTTTTAATAATGCAAAGTATTAAAGAAGTTCAACGAGAGACTTTTTCATTCCACTAACTATAAATGTAAGTTGTAAATTGTGACCTGATATTTTAAATCTTCAAACAGTAACTTTAATTCCTTAAAATCGATTAAGAATGACGGTAATCTCCACGGATTTGATCAGTTTTAACATTTCCAACTCCAAAAAAGGCTAACGAAAACTTCTTATGTTAACCGAACTTGTAAGTAATTAGTTAAATCGTGCAAATAAACCAAACATAACAAAATACTTCCACCATTTAGATGTAAGGAAGCTTATTAAAACAGCGCAAACCTAATCGTTTAATAAGCCACCGGTTTCTGCTCTAGCTCGAGCGTTGGTAACGAGAGTCGAAGAAATAAAAAAAACTCACCGCAAGATTTCAGAAAGTAGACACACACAACCACTATTGTATTAAAACACTAGCAAATTAGCTTTAAGTGTACTTTTAAAGCCAAAAAGGAGTATACTTGAATACTTTAACATGAATTGTATGAACGTTTTTGTTCCAAGTTTTTAAAAAAAAATTTTTGAGTATTTAACCTTAAATTATCATAAATTATAATTCTTAAATTGTATTAAAATACTTCTACACGTTTATTTAGTCCGTTTTAAGTTAAAAATTAATAAAAAGCAAGAAACTTTGAAAATCGACATTAACCACACTTCCAATGGCGTCGGTGGTCGTTTATGGAACTACAGGAGGTTTTAACAAATCGAAAGAGCGCGTAATTTAAATTTATTTTAACCTTAAATTATCATAAATAACAATTTTTAAATTGTATAAAAATACTTCTACACGTTTATTTAATTCGTTTTAAGTTGAAAATTAATAAACTGCAGAAACTTTGAAAATCGACATTAACCACACTTCCAAGAGCGTCGGTGGTCGTTTATGGAACTACAGGAGGTTTTAAATCAAAAGAGCGCGTAATTTAAATTTAAATCTTTAAAAAATTTACTTTTTTACTTATTTGCCCTAGCAAATTAATTATTTTTAATGTGTTTTATATTTTTTTAAATTAATTTTATAAGTTTGATTTTAATTTCAAATAATCCAATTAAATTCGTTAAAGCGAAATTAATCATCGGAAACAAATATTAATTTCAATTTCAATATTCGTACACCATCTATGCATACAATTTTAAAACACTACAAGACCTTGAGTTATTTGTTTATATTTTTGCAGCAAATTTTAATTTGTTGGAGTAAACAAAGTAAATAAACTGTGCAATAAAAGCAAGAATTCGAGTGATTTAATTTCAAGATTACCGAGACAAGTAATTATTTTAAAGCAAAGTTTGTACAAACCAAATAAATGTGATTGCAAAGTTAATAGCAGTATCGGTATCGATGAGAAGCTACGACGATTAAAGATGTACTTTTAGTTCAAGAGAGTAATTAGATTGTTGTCAAAATGTTTCAAGATAAAATCTAGCTTTTGCACTTCTCGTTTTAAACTACACGATGTAATGAAAAGTTTAGAAAATACATGGATCTCGAAACAAATTATAAAGTCTGTGATTTTCTGAGAAGCAGTTTAACCCAAGTGCCTGAAATAACTATGCATCAGTTACTTAATAACTTAAAATAATAAATTGATAGTAAATAATGAGAATAGGTATGGTATCATTAGTGTGAATGGTAATGTGAATATATTTCCTTTAAGTTACAGGTCGACATCGATCGTTGTACCTAATCAAATTATAACAAATTAAATTAGTCACAAAGTGAAGATTCATCCATTCCAATAACATGCAGTTTTAACACAAAAATAATGCGAAATACAGATACTTAAAAGAAGTTGAACTATATAATTTAACAAGTTGTATGTTTTTACTTTCTTATGTATGTATAAGGTTGCCAAAGTTAAGCATAAAAGTAAGTCGGTAACTAGAAGTCTTCATCAAGCTAACCAGAGTACTCACGTTAGTCTAACATCAGTCAATTAACTTCATTCGCTCATAATCCTTTTTCCAGGTACCCACCGGAACTACACAAACATTTATTAAAGTTTAACACCGAGTACTATACAGCTTTGGATTAGCTTTTAAAGTGTAACTTTTAATTTGTTCTTCCAGACAATAATCAATGTGGACCCTGTGGACAGATCAAATTAATTGTAATTCGACATTAAAGTGTTATAGTACCGGCTGTAACAACCGGGAGAACAAATAAAAAGTTGCATACTGAGGTTAATTGTCGAACTAAGCTAATCCAAAGCTTTCCAAGTTTTTTGAATGATAAATCAAAATTACCTGATCTTTTTCAAGGTAAACATATCCTGCTACTAGAGCATTAGTTTATAGTTAGCTCAATTTTGACTCATAATGTACATGATATCGTACTATCGTTTCAACTTTGAGCATAGTAGGTATCAACTAGATAAAAACTTTGAAAAAATTTATCGAACGTCAGTGTAAAAAGGGTTGCAAAGACATAACTAGAACGAAATATACTTTCAACACACAACATACTAAACATTGTATAGAAATACCAACAATTAATACAATAGAGCATTAAGAGCATGGATTTTAACATTTGAAGTAATCAGTAATCGTTAAATAAACTTACCGGATAGATGGCTTGAAAAAGAAATCGCAACAAATCACTGTTACAAAAGTAAACTCATTTATTAATTTTAAACACTTTTATTTACATACAAATGAAGTTTAAAATTATTTTTACTCCAAAATGGTTTGAACTTTTTTTGAAAGTTTTTAAGTTTTTTAAACAATGAGCGCGTAATTATTATGAATAAAAGTTTGTAAATAATATAAAAACACTTTGCATCGCGTTTACATGATCGTTTACGCCTAAAAATAGTAAAAATTGCAAAATTTTGGATTATTTTAAACATTCAACAGGTACGCAAAAGCGCCAGTTGGTGGTTTTCAGAACTACAAGAGGTTCGACCAATCCGAACGCTTTGCTTCCAACTGACCCAGTAGTTTGAAATTTGAATATTTTGAAAGTTATTATCGCTTAATTTGTCAATAAAATAATAATTATAAAATGTATTTAAGTTTTAAATATAAATTTAGTAACTTTTTATAAATTAATACGTTTTTTTTAAAGTCTGTATTGATTAAACTTATTTTTAGCAAATTACCATAATAAATATTTATTTATTTATCCTTATGTAAATTAAATTATTTAGCGTTTTTGTCCGGAAATTTTGAAAAAATTGCTAGCAAACAAGAGTATTACTCTAAATAATTATAACGTGCAAAGTTATAATTTGTATATAGTTGCAAAAGTTTATAAAATTATCAATAATTATGTATTTTTTTATAAATATAACAAAAGCGTCAAAATTATTAACATGTCATTATTTATGTAATCTACAAACGGCAAATAATTTCCTGCAGCGATAGATATAATCAACATTTTGGTTGTAGTTACGTTAGTGCTTCGATAGGTTTAATAAGTAACATGCAGTACTTGTTATAAATTATAATTTAAAGAAATTGTTGGACGTGTAAATGTTTTAAAATTATATGATTAACATTATGTTAGTGCTTACATCATTTGTTAATAAATAAATAACCAATAATCTGCGTATCCAATTTCCACGATAAAATTTAAATGTTGTTGACTCGCGGACAGTTTTAATAAACCAGCATAATGAGGTAAGTTATTGAAAATTTGTTGCTAATTTAACAATTTTTCGCCAAAAATTTAATAAAAGAGTGATCACAATAATATTATTATCAAAAAAAAATTATTATAATCATAAAATTGCTTACAAATTATTTGTGATTATAATTTTTTCTAAAAATTGTTCTCGAGAAGGTTTTAAAAAGGACTTAGTTGTTTTTCCATTAACGCTTTTGGTTTTGCTACTTTCATAAAATGAGCAAAGTCATTCCTCATCCATAAGACGTAAAACGTTTTTACTTTTTCAAAAAAACGAGGGAAAAAGTCGTACTCGGTTAACTCGAGAGTTAAAGTGAATATCGCAAAAATTTTTCTCGCAAAAACTTTTATAATTTTTTTTTGATCCAACCAATAATTTCCTAAACTGTGAAGGATTAATACCGAGTTTTCTTTTTATATAAAAATACACGACGTGATAACCCAAAAAAATTGTTTCTTATTTCCTTCATTTCGACCAATTGAGATTAATTCACGTACAGGGTGGTCTACTTTAATATAATGTAATTTTATTGGTATTTTTTTGAGCCAAAACTAATTTATTTCCGAGTCCAACTTACCTTAATGGATTATTTCAATTTGAATTACTTAATAATTTTGTTTAACGAGTTTATGGTGATAAACAATGAGGATTGAACGTTAGTTAAGAAGTAGGTACTTTTTTTGGTACGATTAAGAAATAGAACATGGAGAGAATAAGATGTATCGATCCAATTCGGATGAATTTAACTTAGTCTTTTGTTAATGTTTTCGTTTATGTAATTTTCGAGTTAACTGACATTGATAAATCTCAAAACTTGATTTTAGTACAAATTAAACAACTATATAAGTTACTTTATTGTCAACAATTAATACGATTTACTCTTAATAAATAATTAATCTTTGCACATTACTAATTGTACTTCCATCACCGTATAAATTACTTCGTACTTGAAGCTAGGGAATTTTTATATTTTTTAATGAAATAGTATTATAAAAGTGCAAAAACATGCATTTATTTCCGTAAACAAAATTAACATTACAAATTTCATTCATAATTATTCGTAGGTGTGTCTTTCGATGATTTCAAATTAATTAGGGGTGATGCGTCATCACTGAACTTTCCTATTTTCATGGACTTATAGCAACAGCGAATAGTCTATTAACCGAGGTTTAGGAAGAAGAGTTCCAATTTTATAGTCACCTTAAGCCGGCTTGGCCTTTGATTTTAAATTAGAACTTAATTAAAAGTTTTTACTTCCAAATAATCACAAATGAAGGCTCAAAAAGGGAGCCTCTTAAGGAGTAACTTTACTATCCTCTAATTACTGCTAGTTATCTATCCGAATCAATAACAATATTTATCCTAGTTGCCATAATTAATCGATCAATATAAATCACAAATTAAAAAATATGTGCGTGAAGTAGGTATAGGTTTTTGCAACATCTCTCCCGACTCTAGCTCCTTAAGAAGTGATCTTTTTTATTTCTAATTTTACTTCTAATAAAAATAATAGAGCATAAAATTCTCTATCCGAAACAATAAAAATATTTGTCCTAATAGTTGCCATAATTAATCGATCAATATAAATAAAAAAGTGGTAGGTACAGATTTTTGCAACATATTGGGTATACGCTATCTCTCCCGACATTAGCTCCTTAAGAAGTGATCTGAGCATAATTGTACTTGTAATAAAAATTATAGAGTACCTATAAAATTCTCTATCCGATCCAATAAAAATATTTGTTCTAATTAATCGACTTATCAAAAAAGTAATAATTTATATTGTTACGCGTATTAAATATTACGCAATTTTATTAAAAGTCATTAACCAATAATTCGAATAAAAGATTGCACAATTACAGGCAATATTGTAATAAAATTGCGTAATATTTAATACGCGTGACAATACAGGGTGAGTCGGGAAGATCGCACCAAACGCCACAGGAGTGTATTTTACACGTAAATATGAGACGAAAAAACCCTAAAGTTGTAGTCCGATTTTTATTGGTGTTCGAGTTACGGCGTCTTAAAAGTTGAAATATTTGATAAATTAATTTCATTAACTTAGAAGAACATACTGTATAACGATGAAACCACATTCATACCCATGATGACATTAACAATACCCGCAACTCCCACTTATGGTCCGACGAAAATCCTCACATAAAAGTCGAAACAAATTTTTTTAAAGTCGAAACAAAGGTGCGATCCTCCCGACTCACCCTGTATATTTCAACAAACAGAAAATTTCAAAGTGTGAGATTTGAATTCAATTGATTTTCTTTTTTGTTTATCTTTTTTTTTGCTGCCATTATTTCTTCAATATATTATTTATACATTTACTAAACGCAATTTCCGAATTTTTTCTTTAAATTGTCAATTTTTTAGAAATGTTAAAAGCTCAAATCGTTTTGTATTATTCCTTGGGGAAATTTACAAGGCGTACATAATAAAATTAGAAAAATTGAATTTTTATTTTAAATAAAGGTGTCTTTATATTAAATTAAAACCAAATGGATTAACCTCTTACCACTCGTATTTTGTTAATTTTCCCAGCGCCTTCTTAGTCAAGAGGGTGTTGTCATCTTGGAATAGGAAGGAGTGTGACTGTTTGAGATAGTCGAACAAATTTATCTAAACGTTTTTTTGAGCATTTTTGTATCGAGTAAAAAATTAATAGATGAGATGAGTACCATGGAGCCCGAGGTGATGTCCCATGACGTCTCTGAATTTTACTAAAGCTAATAACAGAAACAGTTATGAGTTCAGTTGAATGTCCTCTCTCTAATGACCCGATGCACCATGTATTTATAATTGAAGTCCAACAAACTTTTTGACTTGTCACAAAAACACCATGCCCAAACCTATAATTGTTTCTATTAATAATGAATTTCTTCAAGGATGCTTCTATAAACTCGAAAGTAATTTTTCCTATCGTCGAAAATACGGACTTCCTACACGACGAGAATATCTGTAATTAAATTACAAATTTTTATTTTTTAATAACTTTACAAAAACCTTGTAACTGATTTCAATTCCACAACAATCAACCTTGGCAATAACACTTTTACATTAACAAAAGTGACTAATGTACGTTAATACTAAAGTTTAAAAAAAAATAAAAATGGAAGAATTATAAATTTTGTGTGCGCTCAAAATTAAATTATTATTTATTAATCGATAGTAAATGGAAATTCCGTTCTTAGATAGATGAAGGTCCTTGCCGATGTCGATGATCATTAAAGTTGTTTACTGAAAATTAATAATTCGCCTTTGATAAAAAAATTTCAAGTCTTAAACAATAAAATTAAAAAGTTCAAGTTTTAAATAATAATTAGATAAGAAATAACCGAAAAACCTAATTCTTGATTCTTGATAGGTAAGACGTGGATTAAAACACGTTGACAATTTTTAAATAAATGTTAACGATGTTTAAGGTTTTTTCTTTCATTTTAATCCATCGATTCGAATTAAGGAATCGAATTAAAAAAATCAATTGGAAGGAATAGGAAGTAGAAGTAAATACTCCATTTGTATGTAAATTTAACCCTTTTCTTCCGTGTTGTGGGATGACGTAAAGTGACGATGACGTTCGAAGAACCAAAAAGAGTAATTGTTGTCGTCGTAATGAACAATGTAACGTGCATTTAAGGAGTTTTTACGAAATCGGACTTTTAATTGAATCCTGGAATTGCTATAATTATCATAAAATATCAAGAAGACAAGAAGTGAACCAACGTATCATCTAATCACTAAGTACTTCTACGAAGAAACATCAACTTTATACGTCAGTAGTTTAAAAAACATGTTTTGGGTACATTAGAAGGAGAACTACTGATGTATTAGCCAGAACTTGTAAAAAACTTAATTTCAATTCTGTTTAACTACCAAATTTTGTCTTGGACTCTTAGATAATTATGTTAATTTTTCCCAGGACTTTGCGCGTGGTTTTATTACAAATGATCATATAATAGTCTATGGTCTACGTTTTGAACATTGCACATATTTCAGCCATTAATAAAATTACTCTTTGGGTGAGTTTCTACAAAATAGAGGCCGTTTTGGGCAAAGTTTCTGTTTTCTAAAAAGTAGAAGCTCCTTAAGGAGTTATATGATGGTAATTATACTTCTAATAAAAATTGTTGAGCATATCTTATACATATCATAGCTTATCAAATTCCCTACAAGAATGTTCCTAATTATTTTTTCTCTATTCCTTATAGTTTTCGAGATATCTATCCTTAAAAATCGTTAATGGGTGGAAAAAAAATTGCCTCATTTAAAATAGTAAAGAAAATTTAATGCTTTACAACTTCTTTTCTGAATACTATTACTGTAAAACGAAGGGCTGGGATGCTAGAGACATAAGTTTCACGAAAAACGTGAGGCAAAAATTTGTTTTCACACATTAACAATTTTTGCGGGCGATTATCTCGAAAACTAAAACAATAGAGAAAAAATTAATCAAAACAATCTTGTAAGAAATTTCATAAGCTTTCATTTTGCTCAGAATAATTTTTCCCTAAGATCTACGGTTTTTAGAATATAGGCGGAAACCCCCAAAACAGAACCTTTTCATCTCCTCCTTCTTTTAGCCATGTAGCTAGAACCTGTGACTTTAATATTTTAATCTTTCACCTCTTAACTAATCCAAACACATTCCTGAAAAGAAAAATTCGCTCTCTTCCATGTTTTCTAGATATAACATCTTCGTTGACTAGAACTAGAGTATAAATTTATATTTATAAATTTAATATAACACAGATCCTACCACCCTGACTAGCTTAGTGGAGACCGGGAGGTTCGTAGCTAATAAAACACAGATTTGATGGAGAATAAATTAATTAATTGATCACGGATGATAATTAACTAAGTAAAATGACGCAAGGGAAAATTTAATGAAATGCGCGCTTCCCGTTCACCACGATGGTGAAACGAGGAGGTCCTTATCAAAACAGAGAAGGGG
The DNA here is from genome assembly GCA_963924605.1 of Malthinus seriepunctatus. Lineage (NCBI taxonomy): Eukaryota > Metazoa > Arthropoda > Insecta > Coleoptera > Cantharidae > Malthinus > Malthinus seriepunctatus. The sequence goes on from OZ004602.1 coordinate 520,294, forward strand.
CTTTTATTGAAGATCCAATTTGTTTTGTGGACTGTGGTGTATTTTTGGGCCCGAAAATAATTAGCGCCTCAGGTCCCAACGTTCGTTGATCCGACCCTGTTGGTACCCACAATTTTTGAATTCATTTAGTCTTTGTGTTTCGCCCGAGTTTCCCTCATGTCGCTTATAATTTAAATTTCTGAAGACACTCGTGCGTATAGGAACTAAAACTGAATCACTCTGTATAGAGAGGTAATTTACATCTCCATATCTTTACGCCTGAAAAATTATTACTATTCACAAAGAGTGATTTTGGATTCTCTTTGGAATTATGTTTCCTCGTTTTATTGCTTAGTCGTCAGCCAAATATTAAAAAATGCGAAGATTTAATGAATAGAGTACCTCGACTGAAATTTGGTTATTAATATTGTTATTTATAAAAAGAAGAAGTTAAAGTGAGAAAATAAATAAAGAAGATAAAAATTAAGCTTTTTATAAATATAAAAAAAAATAATTCCAGCACTTAAAATTGCTTTTTTAATAAAGATTATATAAACGTCATGGGGGTTGTAGTCGTTATGCTTTTTAAGTACTTAAAGTGCCGCTTATTATTAAGTTCTATTAAAATTTAAATTTACTTGTAACAAAGAAGAAATCGCTAATTAAATATTACGCACAGTAAAGCATTAGCAAAATATTTAGATATAAAAGGAACGACTTTTCTAAGGTACTTAAGAAAATCCTAAAGAACGTTTCGCGATCCTTAATAGATTTTTTAGACTGCTTTAATTAGAATTTAACGATGTACTTTAGTGAAGCTTAAATAAATGTAAAAAGTCAAGCAATTTGTTTTTTTATGATAAGCAAATTAAAAAATTTTCTTATAAATAAAAAATGAAAAAAGAAATTTTTGTAACACAAAAATTACAATAAGTTTCGAAAACTCGAGTCACATCAATAAACGAGTTGGGCTTGTTATCTGCAAAAAGCCACCATAAGGAAATTAAGTTTACTCGCGGGAGATATTTTTGTGTGAAAACTTCCGGGATTATAATTTAATATCAATCAAATTCGAAAATGTTTTAGAAAATGGCTGGCATTATAATAACTTTATTTTTACTTAAAAAAATACTTTTATAAATAATTAATAACGTGAATTATTTAATATGTTTATTACTCAATATTTATAACGGAAAAACTTAACAGAAATAGTATAATAGAGGAGTAATGTACTTGAATTTAATAATTTAGCATGCGCACTTAAAGAGTTTAATTACTTTATTTCTCCTTTATATTTATAACTATAATGACTTATTACAAAGTATAGCATACCTACTTAATATACTAAAATAAATTATCTATTATTCTTTTGCAAACAAAAATTACGTCAGTTCAATAGATTTTCTGCAATAAATTTGAAAAGAAAATTTTTCACCAGATCTCAGGATAAAAAAATGATTTCGCTTTTATTTGTAAGGATTTTATTAAATTTCACTAAGTACACTTATTTAGCACTAAATTTACTATAATTTTTATGCCTAAAAAAATTGAAATCGGTTCGACAGATTTTCTGCAATAAATTAAAATAGAAAAAGTTTCACCAGAGCAAGATCCACACCCATCTCAGGATAAAAAAATTATTTCGGTTTTATTTGTAAAGATTTTATTAAATTTCACAAAGTACACTTATTTAGCACTAAATTTACTATATTTTTTATGCTAAAAAATTAAAATCGGTTGAATAGATTTTCTGCAATAAATTAAAAAAGAAAATTTTTCATCATAGCGAGACTCGCTGGTCTGGTTAAAAAAATTTATTAAATATCACTATGCACCCTTATTTAGCACTAAATTTACTATAATTTTAAAAATGTTATATGTTAAACATTTATAACAATGTTAAAAAATTGAAATCGGTTCAATAGATTTTCTACAATAAATTAAAAAAGAAATATTTTCATCAAAGTTATCTCTCTCTATCTCAAGATAAAAAAATTATATCCCTTTTATTTCTAAGGATTTTATTAAATTTCATAAAGTATAGCACTAAATTTACTATAATTTTTATGCTAAGAACATTGAAATCGGTTGGATAGATTTTCTGCAATAAACTCAGAAAGAAAATTTTTCATCAAAGCGAGACGATCTCAGGATAAAAAAATTATTTCGCTTTTATTTGTGAGGATTTGATTTAATTTCACAAAGTACATTTATTTAGCACTAAATTTATTATAATTATTATGCTAAAAAAATTAAATCGGTTACATAGATTTTCAGCAATAAATTAAAAAGAAAATTTTTTTATCAGAGCGAGACGCGCCCATCTCAGGATCAAAAAATTATTTCGCTTTTATTTGTAAGGATTTTATTAAATTTCACACAGTACACTTATTTAGCACTAAATTTACTATAATTTTTATGCTAAAAAATTGAAATCGGTTGAATAGATTTTCTGCAATAAATTAAAAAAGAAAATTTTTCATAAAAGCGAGACGATCTCACAGATATCAGGATAAAAAAATTATTTCGCTTTTATTTGTGAGGATTTTATTTAATTTCACAAAGTACACTTATTAAGCACTAATTAGTCTATAATTTTTACGCAAAAACATTTAAATCAGTTCCATAGTTTTCCTGAAATATAGAAGGAAAGGTAGTTATTTTTTGAAACTAGATCCCTTTTGTCTGTCAAACATTAAACTTTTGAGTTGTTGTTATCTTTGTTTAGACATTAAAATACAATGTAAATTAAACTACATGGTACTAATGAATTCAATTATAATTTAATAAAACATTGTTTTATAATATTTATTTTATTTTACGTTACTTACGCAGTTGAAACAAATCCTAAATAAATTATAATTTTCAAAGCCATTAAAATAATTCACGTGGTACATTGTGTCGAGGAAAATTTTAAAAAGATTCTCTCATTGTTTTTTAAATTACTCAACATAATAATTTTTCCACGCGAATATATAAATAAATTCCGACCAACTCAATATTTGAAATGAAATTTAAAATTTGTGTCAAAAAATTTAATAATTTTTCGAAATTTGACTTTGAAGAATATTTATGTGAAAAGAATAGGAAAAGGACTTTCAGATATGTTCGTCATCAGATTTTCATTTTATTGTATTCTTGGGCCCGGCAATTTTGTTCTACACTTATGAGAAACGTGATCACTCGAATCACGTGCTCGACGTTATTTTGAAGAAAAACTGTCATTTTAGACTCTTTTAGTGTGACGTCAAATTTTTAAACGATTTCCTCAGGTGTCTCAAATTTATTTTCCTTGGCAATTTAACTAGCACAAATGACCGTCTAAAGTAGCTAGAAAATAGCCACAATTAGCGTTTCAAATAGTCGAAAGAAAATTAAAAATAAATAGTATTAGGGTACTAAATTAGAGAAGTTGCTGGGAAATTAAATAACAAACTCTCGAAGTTAAGATGTAAGTTTCAATTTTGCTTAAGGGTATTTAAATGTAATGTTTAAGTGACATACGTGAAATCTACAGGCCATCTAAACAACTTAGCGTTGTATAAAGAGGCCTAATTTAATTAAATTTAATTACGAGTATAATTGCTAAAGTTTAAACACCCCGTAGAGTATTACAACAAATAAGGCGTTCGAAACAAACGTTTAAAATTATTTTAGAAAATTTCTCGCCATCTTATAGTCGTTTGGTCGTATACATGTTAGACGTAGAGTTGTAGCAAAATTGTATTTCGTGTGTAAATTCGATAATAAAATATTTAGCCGGACGTGTTGCGTCTCTGAAGTTGGACAGTTCGTTGCGTAGATAACAAGGATATCTTTTATTTCAGGACAAAAAGACGATTTTCGTTTTAATTTGACGTTAAAGTTACAGTAAATCACTGCTCAAAACAAGAATAGTGGTTTAACTTTTTCCAATAGGAAAAACAAAAATATACTCGACCAAACACAAATAAAAAGGAATGGATGCTCTTTATTAAATTATAGATAAATATTTATTGAATCGAAGAGGTAAATAATGAAGTCAGTGCCTATTGAAGAACTAACAATAATTATTATTAAGCGATTAAAAAGTATTTTTAAATAGGCTAGGGTACATTGTAGATTAAGAGAAAATTTCTAACAGTTCGTTTTTCTGAAAAAGTTACGAAAGAAAATGGTGTTTGTCGGACTGTTTGTTAACTCGGGCACTCTCAAGTTGGTTGGTTGGCTGGCAGTAGGTTTAGCCTTTTAGCCCAAGACTTTAAAATGTTATCGGCTGTAGTATAGTTTGAAAATACATATAAGAACTCGACTTCTATAAGTCAACAGTTACTTATCGGGCAATACACAATCACCAACCCTAATCGTAAATTATACATATTCGCCCGTTGTACTGTGACGATGAACTGTGACAGTCACGGACAGTGTCAACAGACAGCAACAAACAAGTCATAGAAGTCACTGCGAAGTCGAGTTCTTATGTGTATTGTCAAACTATAGCTCTGAGCTCGTAGTTTGTGCATTATCAATCTTTCGACTTATTTTTTTGCCATTGTGTCTCAGATTAAAAGAGCGTAAATAAGAGTAATTGTAAAAAGCCAAAAAGGATTAGATCTTTGTATGTACAACTCGAACGTTAAAAATAGAAAAATAAAGGAAATGTTTAAATCTAAAAGTATAAGTAACATTATACACAAAGGGAGTAAAATTTTATTCTGCATGTTGACTCGTTATTATTTCAATTAGATTATTTTAAATGCCCTCGAGATTTAAACATCGATTAACAAACGAATATGTGCATTAAGCTAAACAATTATCTCAATACCAGCACCACATCAAAACGGACAGAGAACTTTGTATTATCATTAACAAATCCCTATGTACAATACTCCATAGTCTTTAATATACACAAGCTCAAATTGTTCTCTACACAAGGTAATTTAAATTTGCTCTTTTCCATTTGCAAGTTTTCGCATAAACCTTTGTTTATTTCAAATTTCTCGTTACGAATAAGCGTCGATTAAGATATTTTGAAGCGCTTTACGTTAGAAAATAATAAGAAAAAAATCAAAGCAATTTGTTGGTATTTCTTGTTTTGTCAAAAAAGACATGGTAATAAATCGCAACTCCGGCAAAACTAATGGTTAATCTGCCAAAACTCCTTTAACCGTTTGTTTTAAATGACAACATAAATTTTACTTTTGTATATGTTTTTTTATTGTGTCATCTTAATTTACTGACCCACATAAAATGGCGAGGATTAAGAGAATTAATAATCTTTCAAAACGTATCTTAATGTACCGATATTAAAGATGGATACTTTTGGGGAGAAAATGGATAAAATATTTTGTTCTTTTGAATTATGTATGTTTCTCGTTTATATTTATGATCGCTTCTCTTACGACAGGTTAAACGTTCTTATACAGTCAGTATTAGTATTCATTAAGCTTCAAACAATTTTTTAGTAACAAAAAAAGCATATTTTTGGGTTCAAACTCTCCCAAGACATCGATTCAAGTTTGAATTGCCATTTTAAATTAATTACAAGAATTTAACGTGTGGCGTAGTCTTTACAGTGTCGGTGCTAAATTTAAATTTAACTGTTAATACGGTTATGCAGTGCGTCTCAAAAATATGCAAAAATGGTTGTTTATCGTGCTCTACGATAGAAAATACAATCAAAAATTTGCCTATACTGGTCAGATAAGAAATGGAAACAGCATATTATTGCTTTAAGTTTATTGAATTTAGTTTCTATTTTCAATATGGATGGTAAGATTAGATAAAAGAAAACTATAAAAACATTGAATGTAAATCGTTTTAAATGGCTTTGCGAAAAATAAAAGAAATATATAAATTATACATTATTTTTTGGACACACTGTATACCTACCTACATGTATTTTTTTAAATATATGTATGCAGACACACGGGTATTAACTTTTTTTTTACTTTTTAATATCAGTTAACTGCATTTTTTAATAAATATCCACGCCAATTCAACTATACAGGGTGGACCACGAAATTTGTAGCCTCTGACGAATTTTGACTGCAACCCAAACAACAATAAAATATCATTATAGTCTAGAATCAATGAGTCTGGACAGTTATATTTTTATAAATCAAAAAATGGATCAGTGTATTCATTCAATAAGAAGTTTTATGTACCTACCTAAACACTAATTCGTTTAATTTATTAAATTAAAACTATCTAGACTGATATAGACTCTAATGATAAAAAAAGTTGTTTGGGTTGCACTAAATATTAGTCAAAGGCTACAAGCTTCGTGATCCACCCTGTAGGAGAGTAGGAGCTGTTTCTGTTATTTTTCAATTTAAAAAAAAATCAAAATATATAAATTAGTTTTATTGTATGGAATTGTATTCAGGGGTCGATTAGCTTCTAAGCCTTACAGAACTGCGACTAGTGTTGATCTTTTGTTCATAACCCTACGCGTATTTATGTTCTCGGGAATTCAATCTTGCCAGTAAAGCATAAAATGTCCCTGAGAAGTTTGCTTTTCACTTCTTTTAGGGTCAATTAAGCCCACCCTAAGCGTTTCAGTCTAAGCCGTGCCAATGTTTCGCAATTGCAGAGAACGTGTTCGGCGGATTCGATTTCCGATTCAGAGAGTCTGCATAGTGTGGACAATGGGCAGTGTCCAGTAAACAGACCCGTGATGAGTCTGATTTCGTTCTTTGTTAATAGAAGAAGCTTTTTAGCATTCGTGGTCGAGTACTCAATGGATTTCTTCGACTGTCTTTGTCCTGGTGCGTTGTTCCAGTGAAAATTTTTGTTCCCAGTTTCTCCTTTTTGGATCTCCGCCCTTCTATGTATTCTAGATGGTCCACAGAATGGTTCGGGTTCGATCGGGAAGGCTTTTGAGCCTGTTATAGGTAATTTATCAATTATTTCGTTTTCTTCGATTACCTCGTGACCCAGGCACCCAATTAAGGGTAACTTTGTTGTCCCTTGAGTATTGAGGGATTTTCTGCATTACCGAGTGGATAAGCTGATTGCAGCTTGGCTGTCAGACATTATGTAGACTTTTTTGCCTTTTAAATTCCTTCGTAGGCATACTCGGGCACATAGATCTATTGCAAGAGTTTCAGCTTGCATAATTGCGGGGTATGTTCCAAAGGCTATTGATGCTCTATATTTGCCAAAATATGGGCTCTATATTTTAAATTAAATTAATTTTAGGTCGTAAAACGTGATAGCTCGATCTCTTCTCATAAAAATCTAGGGGGCTTGGGACAACTCATAGGCAAATTGAAATGTGGGTAGAATCAAATCACTTTAAAACACATTTCGATTAACTTATTTTTATGTTTTTACCTAAATCTAATAATAAATTTTTAATCGATAAACAGCTTAGTAAAGAAATCACATTTTAAAATCCTAATTACGTTATGTAAATTAACCTTCTATAGAAAGCCCAAATTTATAATCCCTTATACTTAAATTTAAAAATTTTTAAACCAAAATTTTTTCTCAAATAACTCTTCGTTTTTGATCAAAGTTTTATATTAATTTGAAAAAAATTTAGAGAAGAAGGTGCTCGATCGGTTTTACATTTTATCAAAGGTTTTTGATTACAAATAAATTCCTTTGTGTAGATAACATTTTTAGTTAATTTGTTCAGACATAAAAGAGAATCAGTTTTAATTATAAAAGTAGCTTTGTTTGGTTGTAATTGCTTTTTAAAAACTTTAATTCGCGTTATTATTTATTTAAAATAATTGTAAAGTTGTAATATACACGCATTTAGGAGGGCACTTAATTTGTTTAATAATAAATTCTCTTTAATACAAAACGTTTTATCTAATAATTAAAATTTTAGTATAATGCAAACAGAAATTTTCAAGTTTTCCTAATTTTATTCTCTGAACTGGAAACCTCTCTGTTGTATAGTCCAAAACAAAACTTTCGGTCTGAAACACTATTATTTATATGGAATTGCCTTTTGGGTCTCTTATGATAAGATGGTTAAATTAGACCAAATTTTTGTACTTATAAACCCACGTTATGACCTTAAGGTGGAAAGTCCCTCTTTAGTAGATAATTCTTCAATGACGAACGAAGCGTATACGAAAACAAAAAATTTGAAACGTCTTTACAGTGTAGATCTGTAGAGATTTATCGATATACAGTGTGTCCCCAGATGGACCTAACTATACTTGTGAACTTCTTTATTTTTCATTTTTAGAGAAAAAGTCATTCTTTATAAAGAGTTTTGCTTCTTCTGAAAAGTCCTTTGCCATAATCAAAATGTCGATATAACATACAGGGTGTCTAAAAAATAGGGAAACGTTAAATTGTGATAAGAGCAAAGTACTAGTTCTGTGAGAAAAAATTAAAAATGTTAAAGGAAAAAGTTGTTTCTAATGATAATAGGAGCTCAGATATGAAATTTAAGTATTGTATCTCAAAGTTGATATTTTTTACTTTTTTAATGAAGCACGTCGAGGGGCTGACCGTATTCAGGCTTATCTTTTGGGAATAAGCTATTTGAGTGCTGGCGAACACGAAAATCTGGTTGGCTGCCCAAAGCATTGGCTTAAGGCCTCAGGACTGTTAATAATAAACTTATAATTGGTGAGGAAGGGGGAGGAGGGCGAGAAACCCACCTGAGAGGAATGCCAAAGTTAAATCTTACTTTTTATGTAAAAAGTAGTTACTTTGACAATGAGCAACCCAAATACCGTTTATGAGTTACGAGTTTATATGTAGCATAAAGACGTTAATTTCAGAACGGCTGCTACGCTCTCAGATCCACTCTAGAGAGCAGCCAATTTTTCTTTTTCGATTTTTTTTAAGAATATGTAAAAATAACAAAGTTGCTTCCCGAATGCTCTCATAATTCTTGCTTTTTTTCTTCTCTAACAATTTCATTGAAGGATCCTGAAGCCGTAAGTCAGTACTTTGGACAGCCCGCCATATTTTTGTGTTAGCCAACACTGAAATAGCTTACTCCCAAAACATGGACCTGAATACGATCACCCCCATTTTCTTCCTCATCGTAGTCTAGTAAGAAATATTAATTTATACAGAAAATCTACGAGTATCATCGATGTTATTATTGTTTGTGTTCATGTTTTAAATCACTTAAATTATGCATTTTAGTAAAGTTTATACAATTACTACTGCTTTTATTTTAAAGAAGTCAAAAATATCAAATTTGAGATACAATACTTAAAATTCATATCTGAGTTCCTATTATCATTAGAAACAACTTTTTCTCTAACATTTTTAATTTTTTCTCACAGAACTAGTACTTTACTCTTATCACAATTTAACGTTTCCCTATTTTTTAGACACCCTGTATGTTATATCGACATTTTGATTATGGCAAAAGACTTTTCAGAAGAAGCAAAACTCTTTATAAAGAATGACTTTTTCTCTAAAAATGAAAAATGAAGAAGTTCACAAGTATAGTTAGGTCCATCTGGGGACACACTGTATAGCGAATAGCAAGAAATACATGTTTAAATACTTACATACCTATTATATTACAGAGTTTACTTATAAATAAACAAATAGCTATTGTTTTTAACTTTACAGATATGAAAATCATTCCAATATGTGACTAATGTTTTCCATATTTTTTAAATATTCAGAATTGCTATCGTTAGGTCGTGTATTTTTGCTTTTGTTTATTTCTCCAATCAAGCAACGAAACAAAGACGGGGAAACAAAGAACTTCTGAGCGGTGAGCGGGAGTTAACATTTTCACTTAAATATATTTTCTGAAAAACCGTAATGTGGATTTAATTCCGCGCAGTTCGGCTTACGATCTGTTTTTTAGGACAGTTTAGTTTCATAGACAATTTGACCATCATCAATCAGGATTAACTGATCAAGTAGCACAAAAGCATGATAGGAAAATTCGGATATGAAAAAGCATTGGAAATTGTTCATTTATTTTATAATCCACAGGTAATCATTCGTGTAACCAAATATCAACATGTTTTCAACATTTCTACCGGTATTTGCGTATCCTCAGGACAAGGCTCGTTGTCGGCTTTTAAAGCAGGAAAAAATTACTCTAAGCTAGTAGGAATCAAATAGGATTAAATGCTATGGCAGTGTAACAATGCAACATAGCAGACTTTTTACATAAGTAGAAAAGTAAAAATTTATTAGGGGTAACAGAAGTTGTTTGGAGCTGGTGGTGCAAAAATCCAAAATCCGCTTCTGATTAATTCGTTTTAGAAAGTTTAAACTTTAGACTATCCTTGCACTAACTTGTTATTGTTATTGTTGATAAAATATGGTAAGCCATGTATCTTGGAAGTTAGAAAAAATAGTAAAAAAATATTAATAGCACGGTCGTATACAGCGCGTCCTCCCGGATCGATTACATAATAACTACGCAGTTTGCTTATTTTCACTTCTTGTGCAGTGGATTTGGAGACACTTCCTTACACTTATACACAGAGTCTTTCATTTTATTGTGGTACCCATTGGTTGTCAGTTATACGCATTTCATCTAAAATTATACTGTCTTAATTAGTTTAGGTAAAAAAGTTCTAAATAAAAAAGTTATAGAGCATAAAATCCTTCATTTAGATCGATAACAAAGATTAATCCAGCATACTTTGAATTTCAAAGTTTGAAATGAAATAAATGAAATTTTGAAAAAATTTTCTATATTTTCATACAGTCCCACCAACTTTATTAGCGAGCTGAAGGGGCGTGGCCAACGCTGTAATTTTAAAGTAGGTACACTACGAGTTAAAAGCATTTCAGTCGCTAAATTTGACAAGTAACTGTTACTAAAATTGAATATAGGTTAATATTAAGACAGTGCATTTGAAAAGTACAACTTACTGTCAGTTTGAAAGGTTTTACCATAACCTAAAATAGTTGTAGATACACGCGACTATTAACTCTGCCTGTACCTAACCTGAATTCTTGACTTTGACTGGATGAATCTTTTCCTGCAAAAAATATCTTAAATAAAATTATTTTAGTTGACATATTTCCCGTAATGCAAAATTGGTTGGTGGAGCTGTATCGAAATTGATTTTGTTGATTGATTTCGATGCAGAATTTTGTGCTCTACAAATTTACTTTTAAGCAGGAAATTACGAATATATGATATCTTACCTACCTTAATGTCAGGGCTAGATTATCGGTCAAGTGCATGAAGCGAGCGCTTTTAGGTCCGGTGTTGAGAAGGATGCGTCCTAGGGATAAATTTTTTTAGCAAAATGAAAGCTTATCAAATTCCCTACAAGAATGTTCCTATTTATTTTTTCTCTATTCCTTATAGTTTTCGAGATATTTGCCCGCAAAAATCGTTAATGTATAAACATATAAAATAGAAAAGCAAATTGAATGCTCTATAACTTCTTTTCCGAATACTTTTACTGTAAAATGAAGGGCTGAGGTGCTAGAGGCAAAAGTTTGACGAAAATTGCAGGCAAATATCTCGAAAACTATAAGGAATAGAGAAAAAATTAATAGCAAAACTCTTGTAGGAAATTTGAAAAAACTGGACCATTCACCCCCTCCCACTCTTAGCCATGTAGCTAAGACCGAGAACTTTTAGTATTTTAATTTTTTTACCTCTTAACTAATCCAAACACATACCTTAAAAAAATTTGTTCACCCTCTTCCATGTTCTTTAGGTATAACCCCTTCGTTGACTAGAGCTAGAGTATAAATTTACATTTATTTTGTGGACTGGAGTGTGTAGTTTTTAAGGAGCCCTAAAATAATCAGCGCCTCAGGCCCCAACGTTAATGTTAAATCCCTTTTGTATACCAGTAAGCAGTTGTCACTACCCTGTATGCCTAGGTTTTTTCAAATTCGGTTAAAAGTTGTGTAAATCATTTGCTTATACAGTCAAAACCGGTTATAGCGACCCCGCTTTGTCACCGATATAACGACGAAATGTAGAAGTCCCGGCCGAATCCCATATACTACACAAAACATAATTGCTTAGTGCAACTATCGGTTATAACGACCGAATTTTGTGATCCCTTCAGTGTCGTTATAACCGGTTTTGACTCTAATTGTTATTTGTAAAATTTAAACAACGCAAAATATTTTTTTAATAGTTTGGTGGTCGTTTCTCTACCATTTAATTGGATTGATTTACAATAGAATTATCTTAATTAATGTTTTGTTTATCATAATATGATTGCTATTTTAAGAATTTTGTTGCTACGGATGAAATTTTTGCCCTCGTTTTGAAATCGATTAATTATTTAATGTAAAAATTAACTATCGAACTAGTCGAGATTTTTAAAATGAAGTAAATGTTGGATCATTGAAAATGTTTTTGACCTACTCGACTTGATGATGGTCTAAGCAAGACGTAACGTCGGATGGTGTTTTTAAGTAAAAGGAAATTTTAAGTTACGAGAGAAGAAGAAAATCGTAAACTGAAGGCATTTACTAGTAAAAAAGTGGCTTTACAACCAAATTTGTTGTAATAAAACGCGGATAGTCATTTGATCGAGTTATGTCAAATTTATTTCGTCAAGTACATTATTTGGAACTACTCCACATGTAAAACCGTCAGTTTAGTATAGTTTCGATTGCGATGGCTAAAATTTAGAATTTCAGATAACCCAATCAAATGTTTTAAATTATCGTAAATCCCATTTTGATGGAGCGGTTAAAAATTTTAGGTCGAAAAGTGCTCTATTTTGTATCGTTCCGATTACATCATATCGGAGCAGAATTACGAAATAGGTTAAATAATCGTAGACTTTAACCAGAATCTCCTTTACGTAGTTTGTTGTACTTTGCAATATTTATTTTTAAGTAAAGCGTTTCGTTTCGAGATAAATTTATAAAAATTGTAGTTCAAGGATTTTCGCTTCTATCACCTTTTAAGTTATAGCTCGACACAAGGAAATATTAATTTAAAACTTAAATTTATAGACGGACAACAAAAACATTACACACTAATGCCAAAAATACGTGATCTTTGTACCGCGTTTACTTGCCAAAATCATAGTAAATTGGATTTATATTAACACAAAGGGACGAATCGAAGCAGTCGAATAAAACCAAGCATGGTCTCTCTTAAAAAGTTCCTCGGATACACGCGAGGTGAGTACTTTTTTGTTTTTTTTTTCGTAAGTATATAAATGTGGATGCACCAGTGCCTCGGGTACATGCCTTCGGTTAATTTTTTTTCTTATTATCTTAATCCAAAACGAGTTACATGGCGACGATTAAGAAATGAGTAAGTCAAGTCGATCTGAGCTCTAACGAGTTATTTTCCAAATCCAACTTTATCTCTTTGCAAACCGTGCACGAGTATTTTTTTATAAGGTATTCGGTTTAAAAAGCATAACACTGTTACGGTGGGAGTATAGTCTGCAGAAGTCATCCTTAGTGTGAATATGGGTCGTCAAAACCCGCGACAATTTTTATCGCTTTTCGTTAATTAATAGTTTGTTTATATGAATTCGTTATTGACGTTCGCCTTCTGGTTTCCCTTGACCTACGACTGATTAAAAAAGTGAGTAACCAGTTAATTGTTGCTTTGAAGCGCTTATTTTAAAAATTATTCCCGAGGACGATCGCGCGAATTTAAATTTAAAAAAAGTTTAACGATTTGCCATACGCGAGTACAAATTATTCCGGAATAATTTTAGAGTTGCACGAGTTGCCCGTGTGATTTTTGTCATATTTTTAACAAACAAATACAGTAAATTTTGAAGTTTACAAGGTGTTCAATTTTAAAACTTGAAATTTTGCCAACGCTCAGCTGAGAAGATTCGTCATTTGAATGGAGTCGAGTTGAAAAATTTGCGCAAATAAACAAAATAAAGGTCGACAACCTAACTTTTCTTTCTTTTAAGGCGTTAAGCCTTTTTTTTTAAATTAAAAATAAATTAATTTTTTTTTATCTTAACGCAATTTTCATGCATTATTCACAATGAAGAAGCGTGATTTTTGAAAGCAGACAAAAATTTTATAACGTGAAGACGATTTACATAAACCGTTATTTAATAAATTATAGGTATTATTGGTTTTAAATAGAAATTTTTTGTACACTTTTGAGTTGAGATTGAACAACAGTTTGTATTTTTCTTTTTTTATCCCGACAACGAGAGCGATTTAACTTGCACTCTTTGGCTAAAACTATGTCAAGTGCTTTTGAAAACTCGGTGCAGTCGCGATTCGAGTGTTTAACTTTATGGTGATTTTAAAGCATTTCCATTAAGATATCAAAGTTTCCACCATTATTCCTTTAGCTTGTATTTCAAAATAAAGCGCATTACCCAATTTAAAAATATCGGGCGAGCTCTCATGAAGCAAAGTACTAATTAATGATATCACGCAACGATAATGTGGTAAATTAATTATTTAAAAAGAATAATTTTTTCGTGTAATCCGTGTAAATCAAAGTTCGCCATAAACCGAATGATCTCATCTCGTCACATCTTCATCAATAAAATAGTAAAGCTCGGAAACTGATTGGGAAATAAAATAGTTCTCAAAAACAAATGAAATTCCCAGAAATTTGATTTTTAATTACGTAGAAATTAAATTAGTTGCATGTACTGACGAATCCAAAAGGGGGACACTACGGCTTTTCTAAGTCGCTTCACATACCACTCTCTCATAAAAATTTCCGACAGCTCTACTGATAAGTACAATGGATCCTTCCCATCTCTCCTGGTGTCCAGAAAACTTAATTGTGTGAATACAAAATGTTCAGACAAGGGCCGTAGTCAGGGGTACGCCAGGGCAGTCTGAACCTGCCCTGGAAAATTTTAAACTTGTTCTAGCCAGACCTTTCTAAGGATTTCTGATAATAATGAAACTATAAGTTCCTAATTGGTGCCAAAGAAGAAAACATTGATTTTGAGAAAGTCAAATTTTTGCAAAGTTTGGGCAAAAAACTTCCATCCTCAGAAGAGATTACAGTTTATAACAAATTTATACAAACCCATAAAAGCGAAAATCCTAATTTTAGCTTTTAGCCTCCTTTGAAAATTTTTAATCCTGTCCTGATAAAGCAGTCGGGCTAGGGTCCTGATGGTTCAGACAAACCATAAGGCTTTGATCTCAAAGTTATTCACTTTTAAAATCGTTTTAAAATTTTTAATTTTAAGGGACCAAGTTGGTAAAAATTTTGAAATGGATTTTCTCTAAATCAGCTCCTGCCGGTATTTTCATTTTTGGAAACATTATAGACGCCATGCTTCTTAATCGAATGACGCTCGTTTCGTTTGTTAAACTTTTCCAGGAACAAAATTACGTTTTTTTAAATCAAAATTTCCAAAAAAGATACCTAATTAAAATAAAAATTTGAAAGTTTTATTAATCTCATAAATGTCTATTATTTTGAGTTAACAAAACGCTTCCGGTTAAACCGGAAATTGTAAAAATATCACAATTTTTTAGAAATACTCTGTATAGTGTATACATATACATACATATTTTTAAATAGTTCGAAAGCACATAAAATAAGCTGCTCCATGATGAATAAGTCATTATTATATGATAATAATGCATTATTATGCATTATAGCCGTTTTGAAACTACAGTCGAAAACCAAAATTAACAATTTTCAGTTTTTCCGCGTCATCTCGAGAACCATTTTGAAGTTTTCTAAACGTAGACTTAAAGGTCGTCCAAATATGCAGCTTTTTGCTAATTTAACCAATCTCGTAACTCTTACGTTTTCCGAGATCCCAATGTTAGTACCATTTAAAACAATCACCCTGTATACCAAACAATATATTCTTCTGCTTTAGCAGTGGGTAATTTGTGTAGAACTGAAGTGATTGGGCTTTATTAGGTGTGCCAGTTTTCTCAAAACCAAATATGTCAAAAAACGCAAATATACGTATGCCCTACATTTTTAATATTTTTTCGAAAATACCGTGTGCCAAGAGAGCTTTTCTATAATAAAAGTCAACTTTCACTAAAAAGCGATTCGATTTAAATGAAATATGAAATAAGTGCAAATCGCGCAAGAATGTTATCGCTTTTAGTGATAAAATTGAAAAAATAATAACAATAAATTACGCAAAGGAAATTACGGCAAAATACAAAAAATGATACATATTTAGCGTATATAAGACAAAACTGGTCAAAAAGAGCTAGTTTTTTATTAAAAGTTCTCCGGAGCGCGAGGATTTCGTTCCCGTTGTAACTCAAAAGTGAATTTAAATTTTATTCTTTCAGATTTGAAAATATTGTAAAAGGATACGTAATATATTAGAAAAATGTCGAAAGAAGCTGGAAGTATGTTGTGGGACTACCTCGTGTTCGTAATATTTGTGATAGCAAGTACTTTTGTGGCTGTGTATTCGCGAATCGTCGAAGGAAAAGAAAAGACAAAAGCTGATTTCGTCTTCGCTGCGGGAAAAGTTTCTATGGCTGCCATGATGTTGAGTATAGCGAGAGGAACTCTAGGAGTTAGATCTTTTTTAGGTAAGTTCCAATCTGAATTATTTAATTCGACAAAAAAGTTGGGAAATTAGAACAACAACAACGGGCGGTATACTTATTTATTTTTAATGTTAAATTAAGGTCAAATTTTTTTGCTACCAGATGCTTTTCCCTAAATTATTTAAAAGAATAATTTTTTTAATGTAAGGCAGGTGAATGGCCTCTAGAGGTCATTCGAGTAGGTATGTATATTTTGAATTGCTAATTACTTTTGATTTTAATACTGCATTCTCCTACTTTCTTATCTAAATTTTTCCCACCTAGAAATATACACAATCAAATTACCTATAAATAACTTTCTTTGTTGAATTTTCCAAATAGTGCAAAATGAGGAAATTTATTTAAAAAATTCTAAAGTATTTCCACAGTTTCTGCATAAGTAACGTAATAGCTTAAAGGCACTAATGTTTAAGGAATTTGGTTCGTCAAAAAGCAGAATAATTACACTATGGTATAAAGTCAATTTTACCATCATACTCTGCGAATTATTACTCCAAACTATTTGAATTTGAAAACTAATTTTAAAGTTGTCTTATTCTAATATACTAATTTTCACAAAATCTTGCGCTTTCAGACTACAACATTAACTGCCCTAAAATATTTTTACTCGCTTTAATAGACCGGTCGTGTCTTTTCCAAAATTATGGGGAAAAATTGAAGATGTATTTATATCTTCTATTCGGTCACTCGGTATAAGCTTGGAATCCTTTAGAGGTACCTTGAAACAAAACATAAATAATAAAACATTTCCTCTCTTTAAATGGAAAAGTTTCACATCTAAATTTAGTTTACTTCTAGTACAGCGTTAAATATTGATAAACAATTTAGTTGTAGAGACCAAAATAACATTGTAGGTACTACGTAGTATAATAGCGAAAAATAATAACTAACAAAAGAAAGGAATTTTTTTTGAAAATTGAATTAAGCAAATCTAGACCTAAATTATTTAAATTGGCTATAAGTTACCCTTTTGTTCATAAAACACAATTTTTGATACTGCAGCCTCACTCGGGATGCCCGATAGGAATTCGATGCCCAATTTCAAAATTTTCTAGAAAAATCATTCTTGAGATATATTGGAGTAACTGGATCTCAAAGAACAACTTTAATGCCGAATAACTTTGAAAGCAGACGCCTATCCCACACGTTTTATAAACTTTTTCTTCATATTTTGTAACGGTGGAATATCGACAACGACACCCTAACCTGGCACCGTGTATAACATAATAGGAAATTATAAAAATAAGGGATTTTTGTAATTAATTATGTCAACATTATAACACAAAACCGAGAATTAATTATGTGACTTTTACTAATAAATTAATATTCCCATTATGATTAATAAAGCGTGCGTAATACATTAAAACTATTGTGTCTAATTGATTTTTGGTTAAACCGATTTATCAATTTGTTTAAAATAAAATCATATTTGCATTTATAAATAAATCAAGCTCAGGTAACTGCATTTGCTGTTTTATGTGCGACAGATATAAATTATCGCATACTCGTCCATATAAACAATGTACACAACACATATCAAACACACACACAAATTTCACTTCTCGCTTTAAGACAACATTTAAATTACTAACCCGAAAGGTACTCCAACTGAATTAATTTTACAGAAACCAACAACAAAATAAATACAAAAAATAAAGTTTAAATGCAAAAATAAAACAGACTACACTAGGTATTTAGTTAATTAGAAAATTAACATAATTCGATTAAGCGAAAATTAATTAAAAAATTATATTTCTCGATTACAACATTTAATTTTGTTTTCGTAATTACTTAGACAAATTTCCATTAACTTAAACAAACTTGCAGCTTAACGAATATTTTTCGCGATGTGCAAAAGTAATATAACCCACCTATACGTTTTCTTTTCCTTTCTTCTCTTCCTATTTTTTTCTCTTTATTTTTTAAGGAACGTCGTTTAAGGGAAAAAAGCACAAAGAATAGTTACAAACTTTAATCAAGATTCTAATACGTACCCTTGGGTTAGTTTAAATCAATATTGAACCGCAGATTAATTCACATTTTAAACGCTTTTTTTTTGCACTGTAAACACAAAGATGCTTTTACTGTAAGATTTTTTTTTACAAAAATTTGTTTGCTTTCATTTTTCACTAATTTACAGAGATTTCTTTTAAGGGTTTAGAGATTAAAAATTTTCAACGTAACCAACCCTCGTAAATTAATCGATTTTTCTTTTATATAATTTTACCATCAAATTTGTATTTCGTAGCTTTAGAAGAGCCTTGTAATGTAATAAAATAAAATACATACCGAAATGTGTGTAAATGTACATAGAGTAACTGATTTTCAATGCAAAAATCAGCTTTGAGAAAATTAATGGAAAACTATCCATACTATTGATTTATAAAAGTAAAAAAGTGTATAGTTCTCGATTTTTTTAAATGTAACTCCCTGTATATTTTTACATACATGGATTCTTCACAAAATGTAGATAATTACTGATATGTAACTTGATGGATATGAACCCACCCATTCTTCAGAATGAGTCACTTATTAGTACACGTCATCTTTCTATCGTCTCTTGGTCTCTATTTCAAAAATTGGGCTTTTCTCAATTTTTTTAAATATAACCCCCTGTATATTTTTACATATTTAGATTCCTCATAAAATTCAGATAATTACTGATAGGTAACTTGATGGATATGAACCCAGCCATTCTTCAGAAAGAGTCACTTATTAGTACATGTCATCTTTCTATCGTCTCTTGGTCTCTATTTCAAAAATTGAGCTTTTCTCAATTTTTTTAAATATAACCCCCTGTATATTTTTACATATTTAGATTCCTCATAAAATTTAGATAATTATACTGATAGGTAACTTGATGGATATGAACCCAGCCATTCTTCAGAAAGAGTCACTTCTTAGAACATGTCATCTTTCTATCGTCTCTTGGTCTCTATTTCAAAAATTGGGCTTTTCTCAATTTTTTTAAATATAACCCCCTGTATATTTTTACATATTTAGATTCCTCATAAAATTCAGATAATTACTGATATGTAACTTGATGGATATGAACCCAGCCATTCTTCAGAAAGAGTCACTTCTTAGAACATGTCATCTTTCTATCGTCTCTTGGTCTCTATTTCAAAAATTGGGCTTTTCTCAATTTTTTTAAATATAACCGCCTGTATATTTTTACATATTTAGATTCCTCATAAAATTCAGATAATTACTGATATGTAACTTGATGGATATGAACCCAGCCATTCTTCAGAAAGAGTCACTTCTTAGTACATGTCATCTTTCTATCGTCTCTATTTCAAAAATTGGGCTTTTCTGAATTTTTTTAAATGTGACCCCCTGTATATTTTTACACATTTAGATTCCTCATTCAAGGTGTATTTTTGAGGGTGACTAGTGAGTTCCCATTATTGTTTTTTTTTCTGCAACTTGTTCGTTGAAAAGAATTTTCTTTGAATTAAATATTGCGGTTTATTTACACGAAGGTAATTAGACCTCATTATTTCAGCACCTACACTTATTGTCACACATTTTAATTACTTTTTGAGCGCATTTTAATTTTATCTTATAAAAGATTAAATATTTTTACGTCCTTCCAAGTTTATGACAAACTTATTTTACAATAATAAATTAATTTTATTTGCTTATTAACCTTCTGGGATCATTCTGGTGACAATTATGAAAAATATATTCATAAAATAAACTACGCAGTTGCAACAATTTTAATGATATCTTATTTATATAAATTTTCTTTTTTGTAGAAAATTGCATATAAAAATTATGCTATTCTTTGAATTTTCTTTCAACGATTACGCAATAAAATCTTTTTTCTATCTTTTACAATAAATTATTAATTTTCAAAAAAATAATTCATGTCAGTTTTGAGGATTTTTATAAATATTTATTCTCACGCTATGTGTAGGTACTTATTATTGTTTGTAATAAATAATAATTGTGGTTAGAATAAACCACAATAAATTTACCAAATTATGACATCCGCGTTTGTTAGTTTAAAAATGATCGGTTATTATTATATATTTTTTAATTAAAGTTTTTTTCAACAAAAAGTAATTACAAATATTGTGTGCCATAAACAATTTGTTGGAAAACCCATAATGGTTGTTTTGTTTCTCGGAAAACTCTTTGAAAAGCTCTCTATTCTTAAAGACATTAGTACACAATTTCCTCCTCGAGTTTCACTCTTAAACTGTGCTTTTGTATAGTGAAGCTAAGTAGAAAGAAGGATAATTAAAATAAACAAGTATACCTGACGTTTAATAATGAAAAGAAATCTATTTTCTTTTTCGGGCCTTTTATTATTATTACGTAATATCGTATTTTAGGTTTTCCTTCCGAACTCATCTATAGAGGAAGTACTATGTGGGAAACTCTGTACGGAATGATCTTAGCGTATCCCATAGTTTGCTACATCTTTGTGCCAGTTTACTACAATTTAGGAATCACTTCCGTTTACCAATATTTAGATTTGAGGTTCAAATCGAGACTGGTTAGATGTTTAGCTTCCGGTACTTACATTATAAGACAACTTCTAAATCAAGGAGTCACCGTCTTTACGCCATGTGTTGCTCTAAACACCGTTATTGGAATTCCGTATTGGGCATCTATATTTGGAATTACACTCGTCAGCATCATATTTACTATATTGGTAAGTTTATTTACTTTTTATGCTAAAATTTACCTTATACAATCGGCAAGGTTGCGCTTTAATTTACAATGCTAAACAAAGGAAGCTAAAACAGGAAAGGAATTATTGAGATAAGTTAATAAAAATTTTTAATTTTTCATAAACCGACAATAACATCATTACAATTCCATTAACCACCGTTTAACTATTAAAATTTCCTCTGACAATGTTTTCAGACTATTTACTTCTCGTAATAAGTGCCGCCTGCTTTTAATGTTTCAAAATTTAATTTTCTAAAACTATCAAGTAGAGTTTCAAAAAACTATAATTTTACACCCGTTTAAAGTTTTAACAAATTTATTTATAACGTCCAAATGGCTTTCACAAATTTATTTTTTACTTAACCCAGAGTACTGGCAACTAATTCGATTTTAAACCTCCTATTAATTTCATCTTCGAACTGACCAAGTTTATCTCGAATTAAATTTTACAACTCGTTTAAAGCTGCACTTACTATAAGGAGACAACTTCTTTTTTTACTAATAAACCATTTTTATGTGGAATTCGAAATTGAAATTGAAATTGCTATCGTCAGTATTAAACATAAAGGAAAGATTAGTCGATAGCTTGCAATTCAACTATAGTTTAATTTTTAATTATTTACGCATTGACAATAGGAGGCTTTGATTTTGAGTATTCGGCACAAAATGTTAGAATTTATGAATTTTTAGATGTAGGTATGCAAAAGGATGTCACATAATTCGGGAATGAAAAGAAAAATCTATTTGAACGTAATAGACTATGGGCCTATAACAGATAAAACGGGGTGATCGTATTCAGGTCCATCCATTTTTTTAAATGTAACCCCTTGTATATTTTTACATATTTGGATTTCTCATAAAATGTTTAATGTTAATTCATATGTAACTTGATGGGTCGAAATCTATCTGTTATCTATAGCTATTGTTACATTTTTCACTTGTCACTTTCACAATCGTTAAATAAGAATTTTAAAATATTAGAGGACCGGTTGTTGTGCTTTTTTGTATAATAATAACCCAAAATTACTTCTGATCCCTGAAGAAGAATGAATTATAAAACATTTTATACGCATATACGCAATAGCAATAGAAAAAGTTTGTGAACTAATTTAAGTTAAAATTTTCATTTCTTTTACTTTTTGGGAGATTTTGCAACCTAAAGCAACAAATCATTTCAAGTTGTAGCGAATTTACTATAAAAATACAAATTAACTTCTTGGTTACTTTATTTGTTACCACCTTGAGATGTTATCAAAAGAATTTAAATTGCCTAATTTGTTTTTTTTGAAAAGTTAAAAAATAACATCCTCTTCATTCTTTGCAAAGTCGCTCTAAAAGCAGAAATAGTTTTTGAATAATCCTAAACAAACAAAGGACGCGATATATCCTTGTGAAAACACATATTTTAAATGAAAACTTTTGTTATTTCCCAACAAAACTATAAATTTCAACTATTGTTGCTTTTAATTAACGACGTTTTAATTATAGGTAGCTTTTGATGTAATAATAAAGAAAAAACAATTTCGAAATTACATTTAGAGAGCATCCAATATTTGCACATAAATTCTAACGTTTTGGAACTTATAGTTGATCGAATTAATTTCACACACGAACACCTTAATTCACCGAAGTCGACGATGCATGTGTTTATTTCGTGGTGGGTGGGTGCTTTCGACTCCGTCCCCGATGGCTCCACTTTCCAATCATAATACATATTAATTAATTATTAATAATATTTTTAATTTAACCCAAACGACTATAAACGCAATTTTATTTAATTACTCGAATTACAAATTTTGCACAATTTCATTAAAGAAAACCACGAGATCACAATTGTTGTTCAAACGCTTTAATAGCAATTTAGGTTTTCTCACAAAGTTGAGAGAAACTTAAATTGGCGAAAAGCCAAAGAGTAATAAACCGTTCAAGTAAGAAAATTTCCTTGTTTCGAAATACAGTTATTTTCTTCTTTATCGAAAACAAATGATTTCTTCTTCTTTTTTGGTTCGTAAAGGCATTACTTAATGGATTGATAAGTGCATAAATTATCGTGCTTAGCTTTAGGGAAGTAAAGTGCTTTATAAAATATGCACCGGTAATGTAAGCTTCTTGTGTGGTATCTCGGGGGTAAATTAACGACTTGCTGGTTCGTGCAACAGGCGCTAACTTTCTTTACTTGAAAATTCCAATTTATAATTAATAATCGTTTTTTTCCTACTTTCAGGGTGGACTTAAAGCCGCAATATTAGCCGACGTTATGCAAGGATTAACTATGATCGCCGTAAGCGTCGGAATTATAATTCAAGGATGCATCGAAGCTGGAGGAGTGCTAAATGTTTATGAAACCAATAAAATGGGTGGACGCTTAGAATTTTTTAAGTAAGTTTAAACTTTTAATAATTGTTTTAATTCCCTTTCGAGTTAACGCTTAAACGTTCTATGGCGTTACGATTGGGCCCTTTTAATAAACTTTCTCGAGACTCGCCTTCCTTCTTAAACTTTCTTAAATGAAGTCGCGTTTTAATAACGAATCAAACTTTCATTGTTCGAGTTAAACTGTTTTTCTCGTTTTCCCACATGTTGGAAAATTTATTTGTAACAAATACGACATAAATGTGTCTGGTGATAATCAAATTCGCGGAGGAAAGGAAAAAACTCAAAAAACCTATAGGATTGGACTCGAAAACGGTGGGTCCTAGGGAAGAAATTACATTGACCAAAATGAAAGCTTATCAAATGCCCCACAAGAATGATTCCATTTTTTCTCTATTTCTTATAGTTTTCGAGATAGCTGCTCGCAAAAACTGTTAATGTATGAAAAAAAATTTGCCTCACATAAAATAGTAAAGGAAATTTAACGCTCTACAACTTTTTTTCTGAAGACTTTTACTGATGAAAAACGAAAGGCTGAGGTGCTAGAGGCAAAAATTTCACAAAAAACGTGAAGAAAAAATTTGTTTCATACATTAACGAATGGGCAAGAAAGTTGATATTTAGACACTCCGCTCGTAACCGTTAGCGACTTTAATATCCGGTTGATATCACTAATAGTCATAATTCCTGATAGGGTAAGGATCAAAGAAGGCTCTGACATACATGTTATAGGAAATAACATTATAATTAGTGTGAGAAAAAAACGAAGGATGTTGAGTAAAAACAACATCCTCTGTTTTTTTAAATTACACCAAGTTCAGTTAGACTTTTCTCACCAATTAGGATCTTATTTCCTATAACAAACATGTCATTGCCTTCTTTGAACCTTACCCTATCAGGAATTATGACTATAAGTGACAACAACCGTATATTATAGTCGCTAACGGTTACGATCGAAATGCCTAAATATCAACTGTCTCGCAATTCGTTAAAAGTTGTTAGAAACCTCCCTCTTAACAATTTTTGCGGTGTTATATCTGGAAAACTAAAAGAATAGAGAAAAAATTTATCAAAACAATCTTGTAGGAAATTTAATAACCGTTCATTTTGCTCAAAATATTTTTTCCCTAGAATCTACGGTTTTCGAGATATAAGCGAAAACCCCCCAAAAAATACATTTTTTGAGACCTCCCTCTCTTAACCATGTAGCTTAGGATCGGGAACTTTTAGTATTTTAATTTTTTACCTCTTAACTAATCTAAACACATTCCTGAAAAAAATTTTCACAATCTTCGAAGTTCTCTAGGTATAACACCTTATAAATTAACGTTTGTTTTGTGGACTACAGTGTATTTTTGGAGGGGCCCGAAAATAATTACCGCCTCAGGCCCCAATGTTCGTTGATCCGGCTCTGGATACTTATAGATCCAATCGTCCATCACATAGAGTCCCTTTTAGTATTCTGCTTAGATCGAGTTCGTACACTCGTATTATTTGCTCCATATGTGCAAATGAGGTGCAGGAAACGTGGAAAACCAACTTTCATTTTCAAATGTTAAATGCCGGTGTTCTTGGCTTCTTGGACTTGGTTTTGGCACCTAGAATAATGTTTATTACTGATGCAATTCCAAAATTAGACGCTACCTCAAGTTCAAGTACAAAAACTCCTTCGATTGTGGTTTTCCCGTACCTTTTTTTGTAGTTTGAATTAGCCAAGTCACCTTTTTCGCTTATTAATTCGTCTCGTATCGTAAACAAGTCGATCTGGCAACAGGATTAATTATAATTTAATAGAAAACGAGAGCCACGAGGAGCAGTTGTACGAGAAGGTTGAAATAAATTAATTTAATTAAATTTTGTTATTTTTGTACAAGTTTTTAGCAAGTCATATACAATTAAAAAACATTTTTTTTAACCTTAAACCCTCTTAAAAATATTAAGTTGCAATAAAATAAAAATTAAACGGTTACGACGTTTTAACGTTTTTAATAAAGTTTGATATTTGCCTCTTATTTGATGGCTGACAGTTAAACGAAGGCACAAAATTTTCCTCTCTTAAACTTTTCTACTTAAATTTTCGCAAATTTAAAAAAAATACAATTAAAACTTTTTATTGGCTTAATTTTTAATAATTTTCTTGTTTTTTAGTTTCGATATGGATCCGACTTTACGTGTGACGACGACGTCGGCACTTATTGGCCAACTTTTTATGTCCCTTTCGATATTTGGTTGTCAACAAAATTTCGTTCAGAGATATTGTAGTATGGAATCTCAAAAGAAAGTTACGAAGTAAGCAAATTTGTTTTAAAAAGGGGCGATTTAGAAAAATGTTTTTGTTCCAGAACATTGATGTTTAATATTCCCGTAATAACAGTATTATTCAGTTTATCTTGGGTCGTCGGAATGGTAGTTTATGCAGCTTACGTAACCTGCGATCCTTATAAAGCTGGCTACATTCAGAAATATGACGAAGTTTTACCCTTTTTTGTCGAAGATAGATTTAATTATTTGCCAGGAATTTTGGGCTTGTTTATGGCTTGTTTATTTAATGGAGCTTTAAGGTAAGATTTTCGCCAAATTTATTTTTAAAGAAATTTAAATAACAAAAGAGCTTTTTACAGTCTCAACGTATCTAATTTGAATTCTTTGGCAACCGTTACTTTCGAAGACTTTATAAGACCTATTCCTTGTATGAAAGGATTGCAGGACAAGCATCAATTGTATGCCATTAAAGTCATAGGTGTCGTATATGGATTCGTCATCATGGGAATTAGTTTCGGAGTAGGTCTTTTGTCTGGAGTTATAGAATCCTCGATGCTAGTCACTTCGGCCACTTCTGGACCTCTTTTAGGCGTATTTATTTTGGCCATTTTAGTTCCTTGTTGCAACTGGAAGGTAAATTTAATTTTAAAATACGTTAAAAAATTTAGAAAGAGCGTTAAGGCGTTTATTTTAAACGATTACACGTTCGTCGACGAATAATTGCGGCTTAAGAGATTAAACGAGTAAATCTCAGTTTGATAGGGCTATACAGAATGTCTGTATGTATATGTATGCACACGTGCTCCTAACTTGTAAATTACGAAACCGACGATGAACTTCCATTCATTTTAAGTAACGATCGTTGTTTTTTATTTACCGTTTAATTTTCTCTAAAGCTGTCAATTACAGTAAGTATAGAAGAAATAATAAAAGAGGAGGACATAATTCCCACAGAAATGATTCCTGTTGCAAATTGAAGGTAAGATACTTTTATTAAACGTACTAAAAATATACATTCATACTCTTGTGCGAAATACGTTTTTTCGGCCCTCATCTTGAAAATAACCTCCCTCAAAATTTCAGACTCGGATTTTTTTTAAAATTGCGCCATTTTGTTTGGCCTGCAGTTCGCGAACTTTTCGCTAAGGTCACTTTTTTTCGCGAATGTACCGTTAGGGCACTAGGTGGCGACGAACGAAAATATATGTAATTTTTCAAAGTCAAAGTCAAAGTCAAAGTCAAAAAGGTCGGAGTATTTTGTCTCGAGGAAGTGTCCCTAACCTTCCCCTTTTAATATTGCCCTTCAAGATCCTCACCGTTTCCATAGGAGCGGGGGCAAAAAATTATTTTTTAAAGTCGTGTTTAAACTTTACGTTTAAATAACACCTATGCGAAACTGTGATAATACTGCCAAAATTCGAGGATTCGAGGACCTTTAAAAAATTAAAAATCTTAAAATTGCCACATAGAACGTATAGACAACAGTCCGCAGAAACAAGAAATAAAACAAAATTGCATAAAAAAATTTTTATGAGGGCATAAACATAACATAAACGAACCCTCGAAATTAGGCAAAAAACTCAAAAGGAAAAATAGTTTATTTTTGAAAAATTATAAAAACGATTTAAAAAAATAAAAAAGAGTAGATTACCACATAGAACATATAGCACACAATCCAAAAAACAAGAAATTTAAAAAAAATGTTCAAAAAAATTTTTTTTGAGAACGTTACGACTCTTTGAATTTTGGCAATATTTCAACAATTTCGTAGGTGTTTTAAACGTAATATTTAAACACAACCTTAAAAAATAATTTTTGCGCCTACCCCCATGGAAAAGGTGGGGGTTTCGACGGGCGATATTAAAAGGAGAAGCTTCGGGACGCCCCCTCGAGGCAAAAAATCCTGATCTTTTTGACTTTTGTGTTCGCGGCATTGAAAAATTAGATATTCTTTTGTTCATCGCCGCCCAGCGCCCTAACGGCATGTTCACGAAAAAATGTCTACCTAGCGAAAAGTTAGCGAACTGGAGGCCAAACAAAAGGACGTAAATTTTTTTTAAATCCGAGTTTAAATATTTGGGCAACGTTATTTTCAAGATGGAGGCCGAAAAAACATATTTCGCACAAGAGTACGGATCTATATTTTTGGTATGGGGAATAGAAGTATGTTACCTTCAATTTGCAACAGAAATCATTTATGTGGAAATTAGGTCCAGTTTAAGGTGTTTTTTGATTTAGATCTACTGTACTATTAGTAGAAAGGCTTTTACAATTATTTTTTTTAATTTACTAAAGGGAGCTGCCGTCGGAGTGATAGTCTCGCATTTAGTGACGTTGTGGATTACTTTCGGAGGCCTGACAGTCGATAAACCAATAAAGGAAATGCCTCTTTCGACGGATGGATGTCACAACGGCTCTTACAACGCCCACATACTTAGACCAGATATACCGTGGCCCGTTACTACGACCCCTAATCCGAATACCATCAGTTACGGAAATTTAAATATAACTCGTGCTGCACCTTCGTAAGTATATCGATTTCTTTTAATTCTTCAAATCCGATGGCTTTAACTCTTTTTGTTTTCCTTTAAACTTTAATTTATTTGAAAACGGTCTAGAAGCTTTTATAATGTACTTTCTTGAATTTTTCCGAACGCACTTCAATTTCTCTAGAGCGTAATTTTTCATTTTGCTTTCAACATATTTTTGTCCCAGTCAATTGTTTAAATTGCTTATGAATAAATTCTCTCGCTGCATGATACATGATGCCGAAAGATTTTACTACACATATAACAAAATTGGAGTTGGCTTAAGAAAATTTTCTCCAAACCAACAGACAGTTATCGTAAATCTTTTAAAATTAATAGTAGCGAATTGAAAATTTTTACAGATAACAGCTAATACGGATTTAATAAATATCTCTACAACTTTTAAATTTAACGATAGGGAACTCTAAATTATTTTACGATACGTAGTTTTTTTGTAGGTATATGAATTATTCAGTGAAACGTACGAACTCTCAAAATTTCTGAATAATTTAAAATATCTCGAGAACGGTTCAACTTAGCTATAGGGTAATATTAACGAAATGTTGTTAAAATTTAATGCCGATTTCAAAAACGACATTATAACAGAGGTACCTACAATAAATGTGGACATTGTCCTTCTAAAAGTCGTCTTTAAACGAATAATTTATGTCGCCTCCAAAAATGTCTAACAAAAAGAAGGATCCCATCCATTCTATTTCTCGAGAAATCAGAATTTATGATCATTAGTGGTCCACTACTGGGACACAGGCACATCGTCTTGTTAGGACAAAGTTTTGTTAATCAAGACCTTAACCCCCAACATATGTGGAGAAAACTATACAAATTAAGCCTCTAACATAAAAATGTTTCAAATAAAAGTTGTGTAGAATTAAATTCTCTACAACTTTTATATGGACATAAATCTCCAATTTTGTCTTATTTTCTCAATTATTATGATTTTAAACAAATCCGTGCAGTGGGGAAGTTATAAGAAAACAATATTCACATATTAAGCCCCCATTTTAGCCTAAACTATGCCTTTGACATAAAAATATTTTAAATAACAGTTCTGTAGAATTAAATTCTCTACAACTTTTATATCGACATAAATCTCCAATTTTGTCTTATTTTCTCAATTATTATGATTTTAAACAAATCCGTGCGGTATGAAAGCACAGTGGCGACTGCAGTGTTCGCTACTGGGTCTCAAGCACCCCACCATTGTATTATGTATTTGGAAACCCCCAAGTAGTTTGTAAATTTTCTCCTCACAGTCTAATACAGTAATACTAAATATTGTGTTCCTATTGTGAGTGCTCAGAATATGACGACGTGACGTGACTATTCTAAGAAAGTTTGGGAGAGCTAAAAATTAATGTTTGGATTTCCTACTCTCAATAATGCGACTGAAAATGGGCAAAAAATGTATGTAGTGAACATTTCTGAATCTAGTGGTTTAAAAAGAACAACTAAAATGATGAAAATATGCGGCTTAACTACAAAGATCGTTTATATCTTGAAAGTCGTGTGTTTGACAAACAGGTACGGTTTCATTGATATAAAGCTTACTTCGCTTTTGAACGATTGCGAACATTTAAAGAAACTTTTTTTTTGTTTGTTTCTATGCTTTTCTCTAACATCGACAAAATTTATATTATCGATTTGTTAGAAATATTTTTGTGACATGTAATTCGACCGCGCCATTATATGAAGGACAAACATTTATCTTTCTCCCTTTCCTACCAATAACCGATAATTCGATTTTTATTTTGCAAAACAACTGAAGCCACTAACATTTTAATTACCTCCCTCCAAACTCCAAGTAATCTCGTGAGCTCTCTTAATCTTCGTGTAAGTTCAATTTCTTCTTCAAACACAACCGCTCTAGTTTTGTTTGTGTTTGTCACGTCACTTAAGTCTTCTTATATAACACGCTTTGAAGGTTGTTTTACAACAACTTAGCACGATGACACGTTGCATCATCTGCATTCAAAAGGACACTTGCGTTTCATATCCTCCCGACACTCATTCTATCAACGTACTCCTTCTTCCCTTAACGAAGTTGTCCACAAGTGCATTTGCCACGTGCAGGTATCACATACGTCTTTCTTTCTCTCTCCTGAAACTGACAGATAGTAATTACGAACTACTTACCTACTTAAATAACTCGAAGGGATGAATAGAAGGATGATTAAACGTTTATTTTTACAGGGTAATTCATTGATCGTCTTCGATAGCTTCTTAGCAGTTTGAAATAAGGCATACATTTAAATACAAAAGTTATTCAACTCTTTAAGAAGCATAACTTAAAATTATTTTTATCTCTACAGGGTGTTGTATTACTGCACGGCAAGAATATTTTTAATTTTTTTAAATGGAACACCCTATATATTTTTCTATATTTTGACTTGGCATTAAGTCGCCTACATCTCCATAATAAAAATTTTTAATTTCTCCGCGGTTTTGCCAGGTTATTAATTTTTTTCTCTAAAAATGCCCGCAATGTGCTGTATAAAATTGTACTAAAGCCGTTGTTTAAGGAATAATAACGAAATTTTTTTCCTAGGTAATTATGACTATCCTATATGCGTTGAAATTAAAAAAGTTCTATTCAATTGTGAAGGGTGTTCATTAAAGCGACCCAAAGTTACTCATTTTCAAGTGATCATAACTAGTTATTTTCAAATGAAACACCCTGTATATTTTTACAAATTTAGTATTGAAATTTAACCAGGAATCCAAATATGTAAAAATATACAAAGTGTTTCATTTAAAAATAACTAGTTATGATCATTTGAAAATGAGTAACTTTGTGTCGCTTTAATGAATACCCTGTACAATTGAATCGAACTTTTTTAGTTTCCTAGCATAGAGGATAGTCATAACTACCTAGGAATAAAATTGCGTTATTATTCCTTAAAGAACGGCGTTATAACGATTTTATAAAGTAACACTGGTTGCGGGCATTTTTGAGAGAAAAAAATTAATAACTTGGCAACACCGCTGAGAAATTAAAAAAATTTAATATGACCATGTAGGCAACTTAATTCCAACTCAAAATATAGAAAAATATATATGGTGTTCCATTTAAACAAATTAAGAATGTTCTTGCCGAGCAGTAAAACAACCCCCCTAGAGATGAATATAATTTTAAGGTATGCTGATTAAGGAATTGAATAACTTTTGTATTTAAATGTACGCCTTATTTATCAATGTCAATGAATCACCCCAAAAATGTAAAATTCTTTTTCAATTTTGTATTAATTTGTATCTTTTGAGATATATGATTTATAAAAATTATGTAAAGGATGGATGGAGAAATTTTCCTTAGGCTCAAAAATAATTTTGAGTTTTGATCAAGTCTTGTTAAGCCGCTTACTAGATCAAATCAATTATTATACACTATCCTAGCCAACTTATAGCTTTAGGGTAACTATTAGGACTCTCGGTCGTAGAGGGATGTATTGTAGTTATTAGTATAAATTTCCACAAGATTTTCCGATTTCAAATCATTAAATTTGACATTTTAACAATACATCAACTAAAGTACATAAAACATCCCTCTAAATTAAAATATGGAGAATAATTTTTGTTAAAAATATAATTTTTTGATCTTACAGGGACCCTCTGACGCAACTTTATTCAATCACCTACATGTACTACTCGTTTATCGGTTGTTTGATAACAGTTTTACTCGGATGGACAATTTCCTACATTACCGGTTTTAACGAAAACGAATTGTACGACGAAAGTTTACTGCACCCCATAGCCATCAAGATGGCTAGTTGGTTTCCCGGAGCGAAGCGTCGTTACGCCGCTAGCAGGAAAATTTCCAACGTCAACGAAACAACTCACGAGATGTCGCTCGGTGTACGTCAGGAAAAAGACTCGCGTAATGGAAACATAAATCCTCTCTTTCAGCCGGACGTTTTACAAGTGGAAGAACCCGAAGTTTATAGAACCAAATTGTGACGTTAAATATTTAAATAATTTTGCAAGACTTTTTGATATTTACTATTTTTTTTTAATTAGCGTATTTATACATAGTGAAGTCTGCTGTGATCTTTAGCTTAAAACTAATAAAATGAAAAATAGTTACTATTTGTATAAGTATTTTAGAATCGTTAGTTTAACAAAATGAGTGTGTGGTAGAATGAAATATTTATTTCGATCTTAAGTTTTTTTAATTTATAGAAATATCGACTGTTTTAATTATCATATAGGGTAGGTCACAAGCGCTCACTTGAAAAAAAGCTTTAATAGAGCTTTTGTTTGTACTCATGCCATGTGTACTTATTTAAAGAAAAGCCATTTATATTAAATGTACTGAAATAATTGTTATTAGAACTTATTCGGTTCTAAAGTATATTTAAAGAAACTCAAAGTGTTTTATTATTTTAACTCTCTCTCTTTGGCAGCTCTTCTATTCTCTTCATTCTATATTATCACATAAAGTGTTTAGCTGGGACAAATCTGGGAGGTGGAAAGTACGAGCCAACAATATTCACACGTAAGCCCTGGGTCCTGATCGAAGAACGCTTATATCTCGAAAACGGCTTCTCATAGGAAAAAAATTACTTTTAGCAAAATGAAAGCTAACTAAATTTCCTACAAGATTGCTTTAATTCATGTTTTTCTATTCCTTACAGTTTTTAAGATACCCGCCCACAAAAATCGGTAATGTATGAAAAAAATCTGCCTCACGTTTTTTGTCAAACTTTTGCCTCTCGTACCTCAGCCCTTCGTTTTACTGTAAAAGTCTTCAAAAAAGAAGTTGTAGAGCATTAAATTACCTACAAGATTGCTTTAATTAATTTTTTCTATTCCTCATAGTTTTTGAGATACCCGCCTACAAAATTGTTAATGTATGAAAAAAATACTATGCCTCGTTTTTCATCAAACATTAGCCTCTAGCACCTAAGCCGTTCATTTTACAGTAAAAATCTTTAGAAAAGAAGTTGTAGCATTAAATTTACTTTAATATTTTACTTTCTTTCCGGGCTCTCACAACACCGGTCCCTGAAGCACGCACTTCATGGTAAATCCAGGCTTGAGCCCCAGTTAAAACTAAATTACTCCTCCTACAAATCGAACCACATCATTTGACCCCAGATCACACCTAACCATAACTCCAATAAATTTTCTTTGATTGGAAGAGAAAACGAGATTCATAAATTGCCGACTGTGATTATTATTTAAAAACAAAAAAGAGTACTATAAAATGATAAAACAACCCTTTTAAAAAGTTTTTTGATATCAGTGGCGTACCAAAAGTTGCTTTGATTTAAGATCATCCTACATTATTATTTTGTATTATAATAACTGAATTTTCTCGTGTTAAATACGTGACTCGCATACTGTGAAGGTGAAGTATAAAACCTCCCTATAGTGATACGAGTAAGTTTAAAACCAATGTGCGAATTTGTAATAAAAATTTATATTCAAAAATATGTAGACAAAAAAAACAGATAATAAAAATATCACTAAACGGTAATTCGACTATTATTGCTATGACTTAGTTTTGAGAGGTATCTCTTCTTTAGTTGGCGTACGAACACTAGAACTTTTTTGTTTGTAACATGACACAAACAGAATTATGGACACTATACATAGTAAACCTACTATCATTAAAAATATACAAATATATCTATTAATTTTTGGCAAATTAAAAAGTAACGTTAATCCGGACGCTATCTCGTCGTTTAATAACACTTTTTGTTCGAACCATAACACAGGAAACATTATTTCAGGAACATTTTCGAACAAGCTAAAAAAATTAAATTAGTTTAAGTAAAAATGTAAATTTCTGTATAGTTAAAAAATACATATAAGAACTCGACTTCTGCAAGTCAACAGTTGCTCATCAGCTTATCACCCATTGTGCTGTGACGATTGTTAAGTTAGGTTACCCTTTTAGATATTTACCGAAGCAGATAGGTACACGCAGGGCTGGGCAGTCTCAAAATACATGTATTTGAAATACAGTATTTGAAATACATTTGTATTTTGTATTTAGTATTTTTAAGATTTTTCATAAAGTATTTAGTATTTTGTATTTCAAATACAAAATATTTGATGATTTTGTATTTCAAATACATATGATTAAATTCATGTTGCGCGTAACACAAAAGATCATTTTTTTGCAATTTTAGACGTAAAATTTTATAAAATTAAAAACAATAGAAAAAGATGATAATAAAATAAAATAGAGGCCAATTTACAGTCCGAAAGTTTGATAGCTTATTGAAGCATTTCTTTTGCGCGAATGCCCAGAGGAATAAAACTTGTCAAATTTATTCAAAAATCGTGTAAATACGCATGCGCGCAATTAAAATGTATTTTGTATTTGAAATACTGTATTTTGTATTTGTATTTTGGTTGAAAATGAAAAAGTATTTTGTATTTTGTATTTCAAATACTGTGTTTCGAGTATTTTGTATTTGAAATACACTAATAGATGTATTTTGCCCAGCCCTGGGTACACGAAAGTACTCATTATCCTTTATTTTTATCTAAGTGTTTTAAATTGAGTATTTTTGTCTACCTGCCTGCTTCAGTATATATCTAAAAGGATACCCAACTTAACAATCATCACAGTACAATGGGTGATGGTGTATGATTTACCATGTAGTTGGTTATGGCAGCATAAGCTGCTGAGCAACTGTTGACTTATGAAGTCGAATTCTTATATGTATTTTCAAACTATAAAACTCACGTAAAATCTTCCATAGGATGAACTAAAACATTGACTTGCATTCTTGCCCCGATATCCGCTATAATGCCCGTTCTCTGAAAAAAAAATTTAAAACGACGTTACACAAGAGGAAGAATTTTTATTTACCGGTTCTAAGGTCACGTATAGTTCGTGTTTATCCTTTTGCGGACTTAATCCTTCGACCGACGACCAGTAAATTGGATCGCCCTTATAAAAATGAGGTAGAGAGAGAAAAACGGGCGCGTGCTCTCGACAAGCCGACGTGTTGAAAATACCCGAAGGAAGACAACGTCCATTGCAAAAACACTCGGCCTTTGGATATTTAGTCCCTGAAAATTATCCTAAAATATTATTAACTAAAAAAAAGATTCTAGTTTACCATTATCGAAGACTTCGTCGTCTGGAGAATATTTATAACAAGGCAATCCTTTAATATCGACGTGTTGTTCGAAAGAAAATTTGAGACTTCTACAAATTTCGGGCGAAAAGAATTCGATTTGATCGGGTTTTAAATTTCTCTCGTATAATTCACCACCCGAGCCTCTTATGTCGGCGCATTGGCCGCTATAAAAATCGGTTCTGTTGTAATAATTCCAAGCTGTTAGTTTACCAAAATTGTGGCCGGCAGTCGTGCCCATGTTATAAACACCGTCACTACCGATGGTTCCGTTTCTCTAAACAAAATTAAAATAAAAATGTGAAAATTAAAAAAATTATAAAACTTACACCATAAAACCATCCAAATTTCGTGGCTTTGTGGTCCCCGATGAAAGGTATTGCAGAAGCGCCACTTAGAACTGGATCTTCGTACCCATCAAATAATAGCTCTTGGACGCTTTTGCTCACGTAATAATCGGACGATAATAGAAGAAAAGCGGTCGCTTGTTTGAAGAAAATATTCCAATCGGTGCCCATATGGGCGGCGGTCTGCAAAATTTCTATTAAACGATTTTTTATTAGCTAAGTTTGATTTCTTTTACCAGAGCGACCATATTGATGGTCGTAATTTGGTCCGATAATGGCCTCGGCGAATTTTTATGGTCAAAATAGAAATTTTTTAAATACTTATAACTAACTGTTTGATTATCGTTCCACGTAATGTTGGTTTTCTCTTTAAATTGAAGAAAACTATAAGGACCTACTTCTACAAATTTTGGTTTAATGGCTGGGTTTTTGAAATCTTCGGGATTTGTCCAATTAAAAAAATAAATATTCATACTAATTGGACTCTTTGGTTTACGCCATGCTGCAAAAGCAGTCGAATCTGGGCTCATCTCTAAAGCATTTCTTATAATCGTTTCTTGAACTATGTCGAATATTGATATCGATATTAAACCGAGTAAGAACAAAACTGTAGCGATACATAACAATATTATATTTGTTACACTTAATAGCAATCTCATTTTGTTACTAAAATAAATTTGTTAATTTTTTTATTGTAAATAATTTGTGGAAAACTTACCTTTTTCTACTGTTTCTCCGAGTGTCGTGTTTGAGCTCTTACATGATCTCGAATCTACAAAATTTGCGTTTTACACAAAACAGTTCTTTTATCGTTCAAAAGGAAATGCTTTTTAAAAATAAAATTTTTTAAATTTGACCTTTGTTGCAAGTATTAATACTCTCGGATAGATAATAATTGTACACCACCACGCATACCTTATTTAAATTTATTTTTAAAATGCACCTTATGCATTCGTTATTAATTAAAATATTGTTATTGACTAATCTAAGCGGATTGGAGTGGAGATTTATTTTCATCTTCAACTGTAATTTTTTAGACGGATTTATCTAATAACAATTTGATAACCCAATTTCCATAGATAACCCAAAGACGTAATAATATTGAAAATTTATTTCAAAATTTAAAGCTTCTCTTATAACTGATTGGCCGTTAGTAATAATTTCAAGATGACCTATGAGATTTAGATTTTAATTGAAATATCTTTCACTTCTCAAAAAACTAATTTTGCAACTTTTAATATTATTTTTACTAATGTTATTTATTAATGAAGTGATTAGTTGTTGTTTAAAATAATAGTGATTACTTAATGAATGATATTATAGATACAGGGTGTCCTAGATTCTAAGTCCGCCATTACGAGATAAGTAGCTACCAGTTTCGGAGCAGAAAATTGATTGGTTACGGTGCAATGATTTTGAACTTTTTACCTTTTTAAGAAAAAGTTAGGCCAAACTCATTTTTACTTGGCTATAAGATAGTACATCTGAACCCCAATAGAAAAAAAAATTTTTAATTCAAAATGGCGGCCAATAGAACGATTGTCCCATTTTGTGGTTTTTCCCTTATAACTTGGCCGGTAATTATTGATATAAAAATTTAAAAACGGCATTAAACAGCTAAAATATAGGGCTTTCTTCTAAGCAAGTCGATTTTTAAAATTGTTTCAAATCTGCCTATCTTTAAGGGGTCAAAATAGGTCATAATTTTAAAATTGATTTTCTCAAAAACTTGCCCGATCGCATTACACACTTTTGGATATATTACAGACAACGTAATTCTCTACCAA
Source organism: Malthinus seriepunctatus (assembly GCA_963924605.1). Taxonomy (NCBI): domain Eukaryota; kingdom Metazoa; phylum Arthropoda; class Insecta; order Coleoptera; family Cantharidae; genus Malthinus; species Malthinus seriepunctatus. The sequence continues at coordinate 557,781 of OZ004602.1, forward strand.
AATATAAATTTTTATCAAAATGGTACGAACGGATTCGGAGTTATGACTTTCTGAATGTCAAAACTTCAGAAATTTCTAATTTCTTTTGTAATAAAAATGAAAACTTGAAAATTGATATGTATCAATCCAAGGGGAATGTCTATTATTTGACACTATTTTACTATATTATTATACACTTATATTTACTACCGAAATATAAATTTTTATCAAAATGGTACGAACGGATTCGGAGTTATGACTTTCTGAATGTCAAAACTTCAGAAATTTCTAATTTCTTTTGTAATAAAAATGAAAACTTGAAAATTGATATGTATCAATCCAAGGGGAATGTCTATTATTTGACACTATTTTCGGTTAACAAAACGCTTTCGGTTAAACCGGAAATTACAAAAATATAAAAAAATTTAGGAACACCCTGTATATTTTTCAATATTTTGAAAACTCGTAAAATTATATTTATGAAGATATCAAATTAAATGTTAATTAATAAAAATACAACATTGCAAGATTTGAAGAGCTGGAAAAAAATTCCTCTTATGGCCACATCCGATGTTTATAAATTGAAATAATTATTTAAAAATTTTCCGAAATGCCAATGATGAGTCTCAAATCTGGAACACACTGTAATGTGCAATGGAAGAACAGTATACGGTGTTTTCGCTGCGCAAGTGAACTCCACCTTTATTTGGGCTTTATATACCTATATATTTTTTCTAAAGGTGCAATGTTGTATATAATTATTATTATTATTATTTTTAATAATAACAAGGAGAATGATAGGCATTAATTAATCCAGAAGCGACATTGAAATTAGTATTGTTACTTATCAAGAAAAATTTTCCAATATTACATAGGCCTTGCGTGACAAAATGACCTTTTAAATAAAATCTATACAGGGTGACCCAAAATAAAAAAGTCGACCCTTCCTTTATAAGCTATAGGAAAACAGATCCCTAAAGAGGAACACACAGACACAAAAGCGTTCTGGTTTATTTATTTTGACTAAACAATTGATCCAAAGCAATTCAAAACGTTGGTAATCACAGGAAATAAATTTTTAATTTATCAGTTCATGTGTACTTCCTGGATCACACTCTGTATACAGGGTAATTCATTGAAACGACCGTCTCCGATAGCTCCCTAGCCGTTCGAAATAAGGCATACATTTAAATACAAAAGTTATTCAACTTCTTAAGGAGCATAACCTAAAATTATTTTTATCTCTACAAGGTGTTGTATTACTGCTCGGCAAGAATATTTTAAAATTTTTTAAATGGAACACCCTTTATATTTATCTATATTTCGACTTTGAATTAAGTCGCCTAAATGGCCATATTAATTTTTTTTAACGTTTCGGCGGGGTTGCCAGGTTATTAATTTTTTTATTTTAAAAATTCCCGAAACACGTGTAGCTTTATAAAATCGTACCAAAGCCGTTGTTCAAGGAATAATAACGAAATTTTTTTCCTAGGTAGTTATGACTATCCTCTATGCGTTGAAGTTAAAAAAGTAAGATTAAATTGTACAGGGTGTTCATTAAACAGGCGCAAAGTTACTCATTTTCAAATGACTATAACTCGTTATTTTCAAATGAAAGACCACGTATATTTTTACAAATTTAGTATCTAAATTTTTCCAGGAATCCAAATATCAATGACGGTCATACCAATGAACCACCCTGTATAGAGATAGCACGTTATTAATTAATTTAAAAGTTATTATGGTCGAAATGAAAGATGTAAAATTATTCTTTTTAAAAGCAATTGAAATAAATTAATAACCCCTTTTATGCTTTAATAAAAATGTTATTTTTAATGTTAGTGAAGATTTTTGCAATAACGCCACCTTAAACGTCATAAAAAATCGTTTGTAAGGTAGGTATGTTAATAAAATTGCGACCTTAAACTTTGTACAATAATGTTAATAACTATTCTAGATCTAAATACCTGCTACTAAATGATTTTACAAAATATTGCAAAACGATATGGAAATTAGTTTTTTGCGCAAATCGATCACATTGAAATTAATTTATAAAATGTGTATACTCACCAAGTGATAGTACGAATTAAACTAATTTCAATTAATAATAATAATTTTGATTCGTTAGTTCTTAATGTTATCTCTTGGCGTTTTTAGAAAAGAAATTTGTTGATAAGATGTCTAAGGTTATAACCACGTTATAACTGAAAAACAGCACAATTTGAAATTGTTTTATTATTCACCGTGGATTTGAGCCAAAGATTTTTGTACGCACGCAAGTCTACGCCACTTTTTAAAAAATAAATTCTAAATTGTGATAAATAGGTTATTTTGTATTAAAGTGGTAGGTACGAGATTATAATAATGTACTAATGGTGACACTTTTTAATATTATTAATAATTACGTCCGGTATTAAAATTATAATTATTAGTAGATATTGTACTTTAATGTAAATTTAAACATCACCTCACCACCTTTGTTCACACAATTTTTTTTTATCTAAATTGAAACTTTTAATAATACTTTGGCTTTATAGTAATTTTCCAGCAATAAGTATAAAAAATTCTACAAAGGTCCATAGTCATGTTTTAAAAAATCCTAAAATGCTAATTTTCCCTCATTTTTATTTATTTAAGCCAAAAGTGTGCAAGGTGTTTCACAAGAAATTTGGCTAAATCTTATAGCACCTTGGGACTAATTACCAAGCACTCCGACTCAACGTATGGGCTCGCTGACTATTGAAATTGAACCAAAGTTATTGGCACCGTCTAAAATTGTCTCCCTTTTTGAGAATCTAATAATTAGGCATGGTGTTAATATTATGAATGTACAAATTCATTTATTGTAATTTGCAAAAAATTGTTCTAAGCCTAATGCACAAAATAATATAAGTTTTAAGAAATCTGATATGCTTAATTTCACTAAATTGATTCATATCTTCAAAAGTATGGATTTTAGATATAGGAAGCCCAAATACAATTTGGAACAAAATTTAATCCTCTATCATAATGACTTACAAATATACTATTTCTATTTTAAAAAATCAACTTTTGGCCATTTGAAAATCACTAAGTTTGCTCCTCTCAAAAGAAAACACCCTGTACAATAAAATAACTTTTTTTATGGGAAATCATAAAGCACAGTCATAACTAACTAGATACGAAAAAACTTCTCTTAAGTTGCAAAAACAAGCACTCTGCGATTTTTTTAAGCATCTCCGGCATTTAACACTTTTTTTCAAAAACAAAATTTTTTTGAGAGAACCATACGGCCAAATTACAAAAATAAAAAATGTTCATATAGAAAATGTCCTACTTGATCGGAATATGCAAAAATATAGTTGATGTTCTATTTAAAACAAAAAAGTTTGTAAACGCCCTGCAGTAACTGAACACCCTGTATAGTTGAGACTAATTTTATCTTATTCAGCAGGCTTTGTTCTATAACAGTAGGTCAATGTAATTCTTATAAGTAGTATATGAGTTATTCACCGATTCCGTACTAATGACCCACCCTGCATAGTTTATCCATTTGTGGAAGCCGAAGTTGACTCCTTGACAGGCACGTAACTAGCTTCCTAAACTCAGGTGGGCACTTGGTGGTCAAAATTTTTTTGCGTTGCTCAAATACTTAATACGTAGCCCATAAAACTTTTTAAAGATGAAATATTTTGTGTGGAATTCGGATTACACTGTAAATATCTAATTTTCACTTATTATTGTCATTTTATCAGGGTAGGCACAAGGGTGGTCCAGCAAAATTAAATAAACGACAACTTTATAATGGAAAGTCAATCTATTTAGGAAAGTACAAAGATAAAGGATATGAGAACGGGAGATTTTCACAACTCATCTTCATATTCAGAATCGTTTTCCAAATTAATAATGAAAATATTGAAAATGGGTGGAACGGTGTCACAGATAATTGTTTTTCAATCACCTCAACTGCCTCCTCAGGTTGTATAAACAGGTTAAGAACAAATTTAAAATATTAAAAGAGATTTATGGAACAACTGCGTAAACCATGTGATCAAAATTGAAAAAAAATTCTCAGTGACACCGCTCCACTCCCCTCTTATTATTAATTTGGAAAGCAATTTTGAAGATGAAGATGAGTTGTGAATATCTTCCGTTGTCATACCCTTTATGTTCGGAATTTTCTAAATAGATTGACTTTCCATTATAAATTGTCGTTTATTTAATAAAACCAAAGACTATACAGTACAGGGCCGTAACCAGGGGTAAGTCAGGGCAGACTACGCCCGTCCTGGAAAATTTAAAGCCTGTACTTGCCACAGCTTGCTAAGGATTTCGCAATAATAATAATAATAAAACGATAAGTTCCTAATTCGTGCCGAAGAAGAAAACATTGATTTAGAGAAAGTCAAATTTTGGGAAACTTTAGACAAAAAACTTCCTCAGAAGAGATTACAGTGGTTAACAGATTTAGAGAAACCCAGAAGAGAGAAAGCCCTGATTTTAGTTTTCAGCCCGATTTCAGCCTCCCTTGAAAATTTTTGAGTCTGTCCTGATAACACAGTCTGGCTACGGTCCTGATACAGTAACTATATGGTAAATGGTCTTTGATAAAACTACGTACATTTATTAATGAAATACGAGAGGTCAACCACTGTTCTGAATTTGTACACTGACTGCAGTTGACTGCCCATGACTGCATATGCTTATGGCTACCATTGACTGCAGATGACAGCTCAATTTTTGTACATTGACTACAGAGAGTCACCCCTCCATGAAATATATTTATTATGTTAATTTGTGCTTCTTCTTATTTCTTTATTTGTAAGTAATTACGTAATATAATATATAATGCAATAAATAATACAAAATTTATTTAATTTTTGTTGTTAAAATTAAAGTAAAAATAAGATCATTTTGAGAAACCATTAAAATGCCGTTAAAACCCAGATATGGCCGAAATTATAATTTTTTATTTTATTGTTTAATTAGGTCAGTTTTATGATTGATAGTAATAAGAAAAAGAAATGTTCAACTAGATAATATTTAAATTAAATCTTTTTAAATTTCTTTTACAGGAAGCTTTACAAGGGTTTATTTACCTGCTTTTGCTATTATACAAGTTCATTTTTACCTCTTTCTCGATGCTTTTACTCATCTTTTATTGTTACCCAACACAGTAGGTTGCTAATGAGATTATAGGAATCACGAAGTGAACTTGGACCTCCAAAAATGGATAAACTATACCTAATGAGAAGAAACGAGCACGCTTGAATTACCAAAATAAAATAAAAAAATTTTATATCAACATTAAAGAACATCTACGATAACACTAAACACCACTATATCAACCTCTTGAAATAAATAAAATACCAACTAATAATTACCAATCAAAAGAGGTGTTCGTCGAGACATCAATAATCTCACCGAACTGTTGACTTAATTGAACTTGATTGGGACACTAGTGGTGTAAAGGTTGATGACGGTGCCTCTTTGAGTCACCTATATTTTTTCGATGACCTACCTAATAATCTACGAATGTCAGTGAATTGGAAACTATATACGCTTTTTGAACTGAATGAGCCATCACCGATGGTAGATAAGAATGAAAATCATCCAAGACAAAAACGATGAGTTACAACAACATGAAAGTCACCGAAAACTTGAGTGAATTGCAGGATAAGCGTAAATTACATTTCAGCTGGGTTGTTTCTGGTAAACAACCCATCAATAAATTGGCAAACGAAAACCCGTGAAAACCTAAAGAAAACGAAAGAAGAGCTACGTAACCAGCAATGCTTAGGGCCGTTTTAGATGGACTAAGTATCGTACTAACTGTTAGTAACCGAATCAACTCAAGAAGCAAAAGCACGGGAATCTAAGCTTTAACGTCGTCAGTAGAATTTTTGACGCACAACCGTGGACGACGTTAAAGCTTAGATTCCTTTGCTTTTGCTCCTTGAGTTGATTCAGTGCTAACAAGTTAGTACGATACTTAGTCCATCTAAAACGGCCCTTAGTCTCAACTTGAAGTGGCATTAGGCAGACCAAATATTAGTCAGACGAGAAATAAATAAATTCATTCACAGATTGGTGTCTTTGAGTCAATGGAAAATGGAAAACCGCGGCCTCGAAAACCACAAACAAGCGTGGGAAAACCTCAGAAGAAGGTTGACACTGAATGCAAAAGACGGGTAACAGGGTCTAGCGAAAGATGAGAGTGTTGTGCCCAGGAGTAAATGAACAAACAGCTGAAGAAGAGAAGAAGATATACAGGGTGATTTGTTTAAGTGATACTAACATTGGGATCTCGAAAACCGAAAGAGTTACAAGATTGGTTAAATTAGCAAAAAGTTCCAAATTTTGATGACTTTTAAGAATCCGGTAAAAAAAAATTCAAAATTCAAAATGGTTTCCGAGATAGCGCAGAAAAACTGAAAATTGGCAATTTCGTTTTTCGCCTGTAATTTCAAAATGGCTTACTTTAGATAAGAATTCTTAAAAAAAATTTTCAGGGGGTCAAAAAAGCTATCAAACGATACCAAACTCCACTTTTTATCACATCGACGCTAGGCGTCGCGACGTTCAAATTTACATTCTTCATTTTTTTTGTAAATATTAGTCAGTAAGCTTGTCTAAATTTGGATACCAAACGGGAACTTTCTACCTTGTACTTTTCTTGATTTACATAACTTTTCAGGTTATGTTATGTTACGTTATGTTAAAATTAACTTTATATTATTTTTTACCATGAAAAATAACGACTAAAACTTTAAAGTTTCAGAAAGGTAGGTTAATCAGGAAATAAAATTACATTACTACGATTTAATAAATAATAATTTGATTTATTTTTATTTCCTGATCAACTTATGTTTCAAAAACTTCAGTAGCTAAGTTTTAGTCGTTATTTTTCATCGTAAAAAATAACGTAAAGTAAGATTAACATACCGTAACATAACATAACCTGAAAAGTTGTGTAAATCAAGAAAACTACAAGATAGAAAGTTTTCATTTGGTATCCGAATTTAGACAAGCCTACTGAAGCCTACTGCAAAAAATGATAAGCCTTCCATAAGAAAATGAAAATTTGAACGTCGCGACGCCTAGCGTCGATGTGATAAAAAGTCGAGTTGGGCGTCGTTTATTAGCTTTTTTGACCTGCTGAAAATTTTTTCCGATATTTTTTTAGCTAAAGTAAGCCATTTTGAAACTACAGTTAAAAAACGAAATTGCTCATTTTCATTTTTTCTGCGTTATCTCGGAAACCATTTTGAATTTTGAAATTTTCTGAACGGATTCTTAAAGCTCATCAAAATATGCAACTTTTTGCTCATTTAACCAATCTCGTAACTCTTACGGTTTTCGAGATCCCAACCATTAAAAAAAATCAGCCTGTATTCGAAACAGCGATAGATAGAATTCCACTATTTAGCAGTCTAATAATGCTTAATTAAATGATTAAATCTATCCAGTTTGTAGGTGTGGTCCTACGTCTTATTTTGGCAGTCTACTCGTTCATTGACGATCTCGTTTATTTTTAAATTAACGAACCACTTTTACTTGTGTTTTGGGAAAATATTATCTATTATGGTAAACAAACCTTCACAAGTATCGTAATATTTAAAAATACCTGCATAAAGTTGAATTTGAAAAACCCAAAAACCCTGGGAATTACCTTATAAAAATTTTGAAAATTTTTTCAATTTTGCCATGGAAAAATTTATTGGAATATCGATCGTTTCAATAATTATCCAGCAGAACAACCCCAACGTTGCAATTTATGGTTTCCATACACAATTACAACAAACCGGTTTTAATTAAATTTAAAAATAGGCGAGTAGGAGGGGAATAAGAGCGCCAAAGGTTTACGTTTTAGCGTAAAAAATTACTATTTGTTTATGTTTACTTACTTTGGTTCAAAAAGTCCTTCGGTGTTCGAGTTGCACCTCTCAGCTAGACGACACAATAAACACACACGCAAAACTCAAAATGAGAAAAAGTATAATAAATTAATAAAGACGCCGACTCAATTGTGATTTAAGTGATATTAGTGACTTAAGTCGTATCGTAAGTAGTGCTATCACTAACATAACCTCGCTTCTATCGTATGTGGTCAACGATTTATACCTTTCGAGTTACCTACTGATAACGAATATTACGTCTGCGAATACCTATATTCGGGACTGTTGAATGTAAAAAACTTGTTACTTAAATATAATTTTTTGGTGATCGCCATTATGTCTTTTTGATCACTAAAACACTGAGTAATTTGTTTATTCCGATGTTAAATAACGTTTTAATTACCTACGTTAACGGTTTAGAAAAGACTGGCTTATTTATATTTATACATTCATGGACTCAAGGCTGAATGAGGCCGAATTGTAATTTTAACTGTTCAGGGTGCCACCGAATTCACATTTTGAGATTCAAATATCTGGCCGAGCCAATGGCATCTCGTTAACTTGTTGCTCCTTACTTAATTAATAGTTTTCGCTTTCGTTACGATAACGTGTGATTTTTGTAAAGCTATTTTTATCGACTGCGTCTGTACGATGGCTTTACGAAATAATTATTACCTTCGACTTTCGACAGCTATTTTAAACTCCAAGTATTTGTTTATTAAATTTGCATTTAAAAAATAGTTGTCAGACGTTCTCAAAAATAAGTGGAATTTTTCTGGCGTGATTTTTAATGTTTACGACCCACTCAATCAATCAATAAACAAAAATCAAATAACATTGTTAATAAGTTATTAATTGTTTATAATTTGTTATCTTTATTATGTCTAAAAGTCTGAACACTAGTTTTTCTTTAAAGTCTCAGTATTTCGCTAAGTTAGTAAACAAAGTATTAATAAAATTGATTGAAAATCTATTTTTTTAAATATATTTAAATTATTATTTTATTTTTTAATAGGTTACAAAGAATAACAGTATGATTAAGTGTTATGAATGGACTTTAATATAATTTAAATTGATACAATTAAACCTTAAAACTTACAATTTGAACTTTGAAATTAATTAAAAAATGTACACGGTAGCGCCATCTTTTGGTCTTAAAAAATACTACTCTTTTTAAATTTTTAAAAATTTTAATTTACAGTTTTTTAATCATAATATTTTGTAAATAAGTTGCATTATTAATCGTATTGTTATTAAATTTAAAAATAAATAAAAACAAATACGAACCAATTGTGAATTTACCACAAATAGTCAATGTCAAACGAGATAACCTCAAAAATTGGATAAATAATTTTTAAATTTAAATGGAATGAACTGATTTTACAAACACTAAAGCCAAACCAGTAGAAGTTTAAGAAATTTTTAAAAATTAAATAGACGTAAGTGAGCAAAATTAGCATTTAAAATCTGATCTGGTTACTTACTTGTGTAAGGAATAAGAATTCAACACCTGTTGTATGATACAAACGATACTACAACTGCTCAGAAGAACTCTGATTAACATTAAAACATTAAAAGTTCCTTTAGACACCCATTAAACGCTACAAAATTATTTTATTGTGGGACTTACGAACTTCTTATAAGGTAACGAAAGTTTTATAGTTAGTCACTTTTCTGTTTCAGTAATGGATTTTTTAATGCCAATAGGAAACTAATGCATTTAAAATAAACAATTATTTAGTAAACGAAACTAAATTTAATATAGTGGAATCTCAAGAATTGAATGACGAATGAGAAGTCACCAAATGGTAAGGTCTACAAGTTGTGTTGTATGACCATGTCAATAAATACAAAATTAATTTTAGTTACATGTTACCGCTTATGGTATTCGAGTCGTGTAGAACAAGCAAGCACCAGAGACTGTTCAAGAAAACTCAACATTTCAAGAATTTCTGAAATAAAAGCTTCTAGTCTTACGAAACTTACAGTAGATGAGTACATAAGTACTCATAGGTGATGCCTTTACTAATTGAAGATACATTGCATTGCAACTTTATAATGTGTGTGTTCTGACAATGATTGAAACCAAAAATGATAAATTACTGAAAACCTTTTACATTAAGCAAGGTGTTGCTAATAAGAGGGTAAAATGATTAAATTGTATGAAATTTTGTACACTCGGGATTTTAAGGATGTTAATTTGATTTTTTGTAGATTTTTGTTACTATAATGTTATTCGCAGATTTATCAGCAGTGCTAATAATTGTTTTTAAAATCTCACTACAAAATTACAAAAATTGAATGCACGACAACTAGCTAAATGAGAAGATATAGATGATGTTTCAAATTATGGTGTGAGTAAATATAAAATTAATTTCCTGTCATTGAAGAGAAGTCTGAGAATTTCTGAAATAAAAGCTTTTAATGTTAACGAAATTTAGCAGATGATACTTTTACTAATTGAAGTTGCAATATTGCAATCGACAAGATGGACATGAACACAGAAATTAATTTATATTGTTCAGGACACCAAAGACGAGTTTTGAGAGTTAAAAATTTCCCAAATGCAAATACTTAAACAGTTTCATGTAATATTTATGTTTTAAAATGATAAAGAAAGCTGATTTGAGTATTTTACTTTGCTTTAAAGTCTTACAAACCAAAGTTTACAAGTTCATGTAAAAGGAATGTGTCATCCGTGTAAAGGGACTAATGGACCCAACCGTAGATACTTATAAAAACAAAACTGCATGATAATTTTAATTTCACATAAATGCAAATGTAACGCTGCATCTTCAATTACCATAGTAATTGTAAAGTGATTGTAAATTATGTAAAATATGGTAATATCTACCATAGTAGATAGAATTCAAAGCATCAATAACAGTTTTAATTTAAAAAAAATGACTTACCGGAGCTGACTTCACAGAAGAAATTTGGAGGATCTCGTTCATGTTGCATTTCTTATTGTTCGCTTCACTGCACTTCACTTTAGTTTTAACACGGAATAACTAATTTTTCAACAAATTTTAGTAGTTGAAACTCGAAAATAAGCAGTTTAAATGATTGGTTATGTTCTCCAAAGTGTACCGATCACCCACCGTTTATAATTTTCATTTATTTAATTGGAAATTAGGTGAGACTAACATTTTAAAGACACCAATAATTTTAAATGTAAACTAATTAACGTATTTAAAATTAATTGAGCATTGCAGTTTACAAATTTAAATTTAAAAATTTTTAAAACTTTACACTAAAGTTATTTGACGCGCTAAGCACTAGTAATTTAAAACGAATATCACACGAAATGGTTAATTTAAATATAATAAATTAAATAAATTGATTTACATAATTTACTTTAGCCACAGCAAACTTTTGAAGAGCAAAATAGACGCTTAAAATTAAAAGTGTTTTGTTTTCGAAGGCATCGTTTCGCGTTTGTTTTTTAGCACGTCATTTTAAGAGGGAAACACGCACCAATCAAAATGCCGTATACTAACGCGCCATAAATTCGATGTTTGAATAATTTGGAGAATTTTAAATACATTTTCTTTTATTATAATATTTTATTACAAATTAAAATAGAATTAATTTAATTATTTTCGTATAGTTTGTATATATTTTATAATTTTTAGCTTATTGCAACTGCGTTAAATAAAAACTACAAAAATCTTGATAACTTTCCTCAACATAATATCTGTCATCTATGACTTTCCTACTATTACCTATTTTACAAAATAGTTAAGAGTGAATAAACTATCCATCTTTAAAGCAAACAAAACTCAGTTCAGAGCAAAACGTGCCATCTTTTTAATAGGTCCCATTCACGTTGTGTCAGTTGCACGGACACTGTAGGTATATACGACAAATTCTATCCTATATTTTCATCCCCAATGCCAATTTGGCGACCAAGATCGTGTCTCAGGTCTATTTACATTGACAATTTCAAACACATTTGCGACAATAGATGTGCCAATAGGTTTGTTCATTTGCCTTGCACTAACAACTACTCCTCCTCTCGACTAGTAGTAAGAAAAGCAGAACTGAACATATTACACTGGTCAAACGAACGTTGACTAACAGTTCAGAGCAACCAGTGGAATGCAAACTAGCAGACCTAATGTATGTGCTTTATCACGACAGTCCATAGATACCTACTTGAACTGTTGTCAATGACACTACTAAACACCACTGTGTCCCCCAGAACACAATGTTAAGTTCTTATATACCTACACTATTGGTCAGGGACAATTGGTATACATTATACATACTAAAGAAATTTTATTCTTATTTATAAAAAGGTGTTAAGATTATCGTTGCAACCATTTATTTGACGATCCTAGACATACTGTTGTAACACGAATGGGGCCTTCAAAGAACGACCTGGGTGTTACTCAATTTACCCAGCTATTTAAATGTACCTTTATGCTACAAAAAGGGCTGATTACTGTCTATAATTTAATGAAACAAATATTAATCGATATTTTTATTTAGGCAAGTTTAATTAAGACAATTTTTTAGTTGTTTACCCTGATAAATTGAATGCCTTCAACAACAGGATATTGATGCGAACAAAATAAATTATAATAAACATAAAAATTAATTGTTATTACAGTGAAATCGGTATTGTTAATAAATAATCTTCAACTAGACTTAAATACTTATTGCGTTCTATTTCAATATAATAAAATAAAAGTAATTTATAAAACACTTCAATCATTGTCACATCATAACACAGTAGAAAGTTACAGCAAATCCAATTACAATTAGTAAAAGTTTAAAGTTATAAATAAATAATCTACTAAGTTTCCTAAAACTATCAGATTTTATTTTATAAAATTCTTGATACTTATGTAGAGTTTTCTTGATTACTTCAACAGCTGTTCTTACTCTTTGTCCTACCTACAACATAATAAGTTTTAGCATACAACTAAAATTTATTTTATATTTACTCACATAATATAATCCATCTACATCTTCCCATTTAGCGAGTTATCATTCGGCATTCAATTTTTGTTATTTTTTAGAGGAATTTAAAAAAATTATAATTAGCATTGTTGATAAAAATGTGTGTTGTAAGTAATATACCAAAAAAATCTGCAAAATATCAAATTAGCGTCCTTAAAACTTTGAAAGTACAAAACTTCATACAATTTAATCATTTTACCCTGTTATTATGTAAAAGGTTTTCAGTAATTTATCAAAACGTTTCAAGCATCGTCACAACACACATTATAATAGTTCAATTAGTAAAGGTATCATCTACTAAGTTTCTTAAGACTACAAGCTTTTATTTCATAAATTATAGAAATGTAGACTTCTCTTCAAGTCCAGTCCTGTGAGCCTACAACACAATAGTTATTAGCATGTAACAGAAATTAATTTTATATTTACTCACACCATAATTTAAAACAGCATCTGCATTTTCTCATTTAGCTAGTTGTCGTGCATTCAATTTTTGTAGTGAGATTTAAAAAACAATTATGATAAGCATTGCTGATAAATCATGTAAATAACATTATACTAACAAAAGTCTGCAAAAAATGAAATTAACATCCTTAAAATCTCGAATGTACAAAATCACATACCTACAATTTAATCATTTTACCTTTACCCTCTTATTAGGAACACCTTTGAAAGGTTTTCAGTAATTTATCATCTTCGGTTTCAATCATTGTCACAACACACATTATAAAGTTGCCATGTATCTTCAATTAGTAAAGGCATCATCTATGTACTTCTCGACTATAAGTTTCGTTAGACTACAAGCTTTTATTTCAGAAATTCTTGGAAGTCGAGTTTTCTTGAACAGCCTCTGGTGCTTCCTTGTCCTACACGACTGCAATACAAGAAGTGTTAACATGTAACAAAATTAATTTTGTATTTATTGACATGGTCATACAGCACAACATGTACATCTTACCATTTGGTGACTTCTCATTCGTCATTCAATTCTCGAGGCTCCAATATTTTAGATTTGTTTCGTTTACTAAATAATTGTTTGTTTTTAATGCATTAGTTTCCTATTGGCATTAAAAAATCCATTACTGAAACAGAAAAGTGACTAACTATAAAACTTTCGTTACCTTATAAGAAGTTTGGAAGTTCCACAACACCATGAAGTCTGAAGTAACTTTTAACATTAGAGTTTTTCTAAGAACTTTTAGTAATCATTTGTATTATACAACATAGGATAAAAAAATTCTTTACACGAGTAACCAGATTAGATTTTATATGTTAATTTTGCTCACTTACGTTTATTTCATTTTTAAAAATTCCTTAAACTTCTACTGGTTCTGCTTTAATATTTGTAAAACCAGTTCATTCCATTTAAATTTAAAAATTATTTTTTTAATTTTTGAGGTTATCTCATTTGACATTGACAATTTTTGGTACATTCGCAATTGCTTCCTTTTTGTATTTATTTATTTTTACATTTAATAACAACACTGCAATGTATTTACAAAGTCTTATGAATATATTGATTAAAAAATTGTAAATTAAAATTTTAAAAAATTTAAAAAAGTAGTACTTTTGACGGACAAAAGATGGCGCTACCATGTACATTTTTGAATTAAATTCAAAGTTAATTTTATATTTAGGTATCAATTTAAATTCTATTCTAATCGATTATTAGTACTAAATCATACTGTTATTCTTTTTATTTATGGTTACTGTCACACTGGAAGACATGATTTTTTAAAAACATCCAAAAGGGAAGTACCCCAGAGTACGTTGTTCTACTATGTACGATTTTGCTATCAAATAATTAACAAAAACTTATTTCTTAATTAAGCTTGAATTTTAATAATATTAAATTAATAGAGGTAAGGACATCAATTAAAGTAAGTAACCACTTTTTTTAGTGATTTCAAACAACTCTAATTATTAATAAAGTAATAATAAAAGTGGCATTTTAAGTTACTCCTAACATACTAACGGACAACTTACAATAAATTATATAAAAGAAATCAATAATAATACCTAATTCTTAGAAGTCATAGAAAAAGTTGTTCAAATGTGTTACCAAATTTCAATAAAATGATCCTTAGTGATCCTTATCACATTCAAAATCGAATAATTGATTTATATAATTAAAAACTTCTAATTAAATCATATTATGGTTATTTAGAACTGTTTAATGTAGTTTAAGCCTGTAAAGTATGTTTTAACCAATTTGGTGGTTTTAACGGTAGGTTTTTCCGTTTTTCCCAACATTTGGAAAAAACTGTTGTTCATTGTGTAGTTTTAAATATTTCCATTAGCCTACCTAAAGCTAATATGGCATCCGGTTTAAGGGATGCTTTGTTACCCTTGCGGTATTTGCATCCTTTCTTTGTAAAATGTAATTGTCTAGACATTCTTTAATGCCGTTTGGCGTCAAACTTTCACTTCTTTTGTATAATTTTTGTATTTAAGGTCAATTTTTTTTAAATAAAATTCAGTCTTCATTTTGCACTTGTTGTAAATCGTCCTGTGTGTGTGTGCGTGTACTGTGTAGTGCGATACTTTTTACATTACTTATTATTTAATAATTATTTTTGAAATTGTGCCATTTTATATCTTCAAGTTGAATTTTGGAACTCAATGATACAAAAACATTCATGGGTAGAAACAAAGTACATAATAAATTTTCGGCACAATGGTGGTTTCTTTCACCGTCCAAGTGTTCAGAATTTAAATTATTTAAGTTAATTGTGGTTATGGTAAGCATCCGGTGATCTACTTTTTATATTGCATCATATATTATGTTCTCTGCACACGAGCAGCCCATTGTTTACAATCCCCTTTAATGGGTGATGAAAACAGCTCGAGTGAGGTTGCCTCACTTGCCTCAAAACGGTAAGTCCTTATCTATAATTTACCTTTTACTAACAATTTTCAATTTTATGGATCGTTTTCTCTAAATATTATCACTTTTAATTAAGCGAGGTGAAAAGTAGTTTAGGGTTGATTTCTCAGAAACTTAATTTGAAAATTAAAAACAAATGTTTCAAAATTGGAACATCTAAATTTTTTGATCTTACTTGTAGGGTCAAAAATGTATAGCTCCTTAACGAGTACCATTACCCCAATCCTCTAATATTATGCATGTCGGAGGATCATAGAAGCCCCAACGAACCGCCAATGTTCATCTCAATACGAAGTTATTTTTACGATTATTAGTTTTAAGAAAACAAATGATCAAACTATGGTTTTATGTGAAATCAATTGAATCGGGGTGTGAGATTCCTACCACCAAAGATACCCACCAGCGAGGGGATGTTTGTGATTTTTATATAAGGAGATGGCAAAAGCCTTTGGGCATTGGCTCGAACTACATTGCTTAATTTGTGCTTGGACGAATTGATTTGATTAAAGTCATTGTAATATACAATACAGGGTGATTTTTTTAAGTGGTACTAACATTGGGATCTCGGAAACCGTAAGAGTTACGAAGTTGGTTAAATTAGCAAAAAGTTGCATATTTTAATGATCTTTAAGAATCCGTTTAGAAAATTTAAAAATTCAAAATGGTTTCCGAGATAATGCAGAAAAATTGAAAATTGGCAATTTCGTTTTTCGACTGTAATTTCAAAATGGCGTACTTTAGAAAAAAAATTCTCGGGCAAAATTTTCAGGAGATCAAAAAAGCTATCAAACGATACTAAACTCGACTTTTTATCACATCGACGCTAGGCGTCGCGACGTACAACTTTTCATTTTCTTATGGGGGACCTATCACTTTTTTAGCAAATATTACTCAGTAGGTTTCTCTAAATTCGGATACCAAACGACAACATTCTATCTTGTACTTTTTTTTATTTTCACAACTTTTCAGATTATGTTATGTTACGTAATATTAATATTTTACTTAAATGTTATTTTTTACGATTAAAAATAACGACTAAAACCTAGTTTTTAAAGTTTTGGAGAAATAATTTTATCAGGAAATAAAATTTCATTACTAAGATTTAATAAATAATAATTTGATTTATTTTTATTTCCAGCTCAACTTAATTTTCAAAAATTTAAAAGCTAAGTTTTAATCGTTATATTTCATCGTAAAAAATAACATTTAAGTAAAATATTAATATTACGTAACATAACATAATCTGAAAAGTTGTGAAAATAAAAAAAAGTACAAGATAGAATGTTGTCGTTTGGTATCCGAATTTAGACAAACCTACTGAGTAATATTTGTTAAAAAAGTGATAGGTCCCCCATAAGAAAATGAAAAGTTGAACGTCGCGACGCTTAGCGTCGATGTGATAAAAAGTCGAGTTTGGTATCGTTTGATAGCTTTTTTGATGTCCTAAAAAATTTTCCCAAAATTTTTTTTTTAAAGTACGCCATTTTGAAACTACAGTCGAAAAACGAAATTGCCAATTTTCAATTTTTCTGTATTATCTCGGAAACTATTTTGAATTTTTAAATTTTCTAAACAGATTCTTAAAGATCATCAAAATATGCAACTTTTTGCTCATTTAACCAACCTCGTAACTCTTACGGTTTCCGAGATCCCAATGTTAGTACCACTTAAAAAAATCACCCTGTATACCTGGTGTTTAATTGATCATTTTCAGAAAATAAAGTGATTGTTATAAGTTGTTTGATTGGTTTTAATAATTAACAATAAACATGAACGGCTTAAAGAAGGAAATACACCTCCCTATATCTCATCTACGGCTTGACCTCCTTTTCTATTTCCGACATACAAATTAAGATAAGAGGATAAAAATGTTTATAAAGTTAAAGGTCCGTCATTACATGTCTAGAACGCTAAGAAATTTACATTTGGCCATAGTATAATTGGCGAGCGTTGTAGGATCGTACCTATTTAAATTATTTGCTCACAACGCGACATCCTATTCCCTGCAAATACAATAAATAAATAAATAAATAAAAAATAAATAATACAATTAATAAACTTCAAAATAAAATTCATATAAACTTTAAAAATAAGATGTAACAAACATTGAAGTTATATAAAATTAGGGGCTCCGTTTTCGACGTCCTCTACTCGCGGGCGTCAAAAGTGCAGAATGCAACGGAGACCAATGCATAAGTGGAGAAATAAAAGCTCGGGAAGAGAATTTTTGAAAAACTAAGCGGGCGGCGCCAAATGGACATTGAAGTTTCAAGATTTGATTTTGACGACGACGATAGTTTATCTCGAGCGGCGCTGGAATCTGGCTAATGGAGTTTAGATGGAATAGGCGCTCGCGTCACAGATTAATTCAGCACCCTAGAATAATACAAGGCAACCATATTTTCCATCATAAAATACCGCTAATCTGAGATTTATAAAAATCTGGGGTGTGCAGCACCCCCACCTCTCAAATATTTCTTTGGTCTCATCGGACAAGATTGTACTATATGATCCGTTGGCCCCAGTAAACTATGTGCCGGGTTTCATTTCAATAACCAAAAGTGCAACGTACCTGAGGTATTCGGCTAGCATCGCCCGCATTAAAGAGGGAGTGCAGCGACCCCCTTGAATTTCTTTTGTTTTTATCGGTCAAAATTACTCCATTTGTATGAACTTTGTATGAACGTAACGTTGCAGGTATAAACCCTTTTAATTCTAAAGTTCATTTTTACACAACACAGTAGGGTGCTACTGCTAATAAGAAAGGATGAAGGACGGTCAATTTCGGTTTCCAGTTCTGGACGTATTATCTACAGGTAATGCAAATGATTAAAAAATTTCTTCATCATCTTATATAATACCTATTATAAGTTCGTTTAATTATTAATCACAGGTTTATTGGATATATGAAAATTACGTACCCACTTAAGGTTATAATGAAAAATATCTTTCGAAATTATATTTTGTGGTTCTGAAAAGAACCGTTTGTTTTGATAATTTTAAATCGCTCCGTAGATATAGATGAACAATTTAAGCACGTTCGCCTCTAATTCTTCTAGCCAATTGGATGTCTTTTGGCATGATGGTTACTCTCTTTGCGTGGATGGCACACAAGTTCGTATCTTCGAAGAGACCGACTAAGTATGCTTCGCTGGCCTCCTGTAGCGCCATAACGGCGGAACTTTGGAAACGTAAATCGGTCTTGAAATCCTGCGCGATTTCACGGACGAGCCGTTGGAAAGGTAGCTTGCGGATCAAAAGTTCCGTGCTCTTTTGGTAGCGACGAATTTCGCGAAGAGCTACAGTTCCGGGTCTGTAACGATGTGGTTTCTTAACGCCTCCGGTGGCAGGGGCGCTTTTCCTGGCTGCTTTAGTGGCTAATTGTTTACGCGGAGCCTTTCCTCCGGTGGATTTACGAGCAGTTTGCTTAGTACGAGCCATCACGTAGATTAGACAAGTTTTTTTTAATAATCGAAAAAAATACGTGCACTTCTACGCTAAAAACAATGAATATCGAATAAGCCTGCGTTCTGATTGTCGGTCGTTATATAGACGCGAGAAGGGAGCTTGCTCGCCGATTGGTCGAACGAGAGGCGGACCACGCCTTAAAGCGAAAAGGCATAAATAGAGTCTAGTTTGAGAGGTTGAAACAGTTCGATTTTTCGATTCTTGCTACTCGCAAAGAAATTTGTTAAAATAATTAAATAATAATTAAACTTTAATTTTAATCGCTCGACTATGACTGGCAGAGGCAAAGGCGGTAAAGGTTTGGGAAAAGGAGGTGCAAAACGTCATCGCAAAGTTTTGCGCGATAACATCCAGGGTATCACTAAACCCGCCATCAGACGTTTGGCTCGCAGAGGGGGTGTAAAACGTATCTCCGGCTTGATTTACGAAGAGACCCGCGGCGTGTTGAAGGTGTTCTTAGAAAACGTAATAAGGGACGCAGTCACTTACACCGAACACGCAAAGAGGAAGACCGTAACGGCCATGGACGTCGTCTATGCTTTGAAACGTCAAGGACGCACTTTGTATGGTTTCGGAGGTTAAATAACCGTTTGCTTGCAATTAACTTAATTAATTTGGCCGCTATCAACAAGACCGATATTTGCTCTTTACAAGGATAACAAAACGGTTCTTTTCAGAACCACAATATTACTTAATTTGAGTTATTTTTCAAAAAACGATAATTTAATTTGTAATTCTTACCACCCCACTACTTTATTAATGTAGGTACCTAATCATTATTATCAGCATTTTATACCTACCTCTTCCGTATACTATAAATAATCAAAATCCACAAAACACTGTCAAGTACGTTCTTTTTACGAATGCAGAATATGCGTCTAAATGTTTATAAATTGTCCTTGAAGGTCTTTTTGTTTTTTTCAAGATTCATGTTATTATTTTTCCGTATTCTAAATTGTATGTATGTGCAGGGGGTGGCACTAAATGTCACAGGCACGAAATACATTACAGCTCATTTTTTTCATTTTAAGGGTTGGTTCCTTGTTGCATAACACGATACAATAGAGCGTGTCACTTGTCATGAAGTTCAGTTTTATTCCACGAGTTTCGCACAATCGACGGTCCCAAACGTCAAATTACAGTATTACCAAACTAATTAATTCAAACATATTTGAAAAAATTCCTATAATTATATACAATAAAAGTAATTTGGTAATACTGTAATTTGACGTTTGGGACCGTCGATTGTGCGAACCTGGTGGAATAAAATTGAACTTCATGACTAATGATACGCTCTATTCAATTTATCTGTCAAAATACTAGTATTATCTGGAGAGAAAACGTATCTAAGGAATGCGGGTTCTGTCTATTACAATTAAATAGCGGAACTCACAATTTGCATTACGTTCCTTGATTTTACATACATATTAATTGTGCCGCTTTATTAATACAGTTACACAAATAAATTATAAAGATAACGTCGCGACGTTATAATGACGACTGGTTTGGACGATTGCACTTTACCGTTTACTTCATTGGGGTTGCTAAGAATTTAATTTAATAAAAATTAATTACTAAGATAGCAGTAAAAATCAAACTCACGGCGCCTATGGTTTCCAGAGAGATAATAGCCCCGCTCCCTTCCCCTAACGCTTTCTTTGCAGACTCGTACAATAAACAATACTTGAGACAGGGTCGAATTTTTTTCTAGCAAATGCATCAACGTTAACAAAATTTATCTGAATTTGTTATTTAAAGTCTTCATACTACAGAGAAAGTGCAGCCCTGTTCAGGCACGTAACTACGGGTGGGCCTTAGCCCACCCAAAATTATTGCTGGCCCACCCTGGAAAAATTAAAGTAAAGATAGCGAAATCTAAACATTTTTGTAAATGTAGGAAACACAAACCTACATTCGGCACATTTCAAAAGTAAGCAATTTATTATTTACGTATAAGAATCCACTGAATTCTGATGCCAATGACTTTTTTGATCTTTGTATACTGCCAGTGAGTTACTATAAAAATTTGAGCCCAAATACTGTCATGTACCTATTGCAAAAAGCTAACTTTTAAGTTCATTTATTTCTTGGGAAGCATTCTGAAGCATCCATCGAATTTGGATGCCAATGACATTTTTTGATCTAGTACACTACCAATGAGTTACTATTAAAATTTTAGCCCAAATACTGTCAGGTATTTTATCAACTATTCACACACAACTTTTAATTAGTGAGGAGAGCGGGTAAGCCACCAGAGAGGGATGCCAAATGCAAATTCTTAGTTGTTAGGTCAAAAATAGTTGATTTGGCAAAAGGCAGCCCGAATACTGTTCGGGAGTTGTATGGTCTGAAAATGTTGACTTCGGCCCAACTTCAACGCTGAGTAAGCCACTGTGGAGGGATGCCAAATTTTTTGGTCGATTAATATCATCTAAATGAAAGAATGGCGAAGTGGCAACCCGAATACTGTAAACTTTTTTACCGAATATTTTTAACAATTTCATTGAAGGACTGTGAGCGCTTAAGCCAGTGTCCACGGAAGCCAACCAGATTTTCGTGTTCTGTGAGTATCAAATAGCTTATCCCCAAGAGCTCAGCCTGAATACGATCACCCTGTTTTTTCTGTTAAGGGCCCACGGTCTATAATCTTTAAAAATTTCGTACTTGTACTTGGCCCACCCAAAAAAAATTAGGGCCCGCTCTGGGCCCACCTGATTTTTTAAAGCTAGTTACGTGCCTGGCCCTGTTTCACGCCACGGGGATTTGGTCAAATAGGTTCAATTTCTTTTACTATTTTAGTGTATTTTCTTTTTATCTAAAAGCTTAACCCTTTTGTAAAGGGATTATAGTTTCGAAAAAGCTCAGTTTTATGTATACACAGTTGAATTTTTATTTAAACTTCCTATAATAAAGGATTAAAAAGTTAAAGGAATAAAAGCAGCAGCGTTTGTAGAGATCATTTCTATGATCTCTACAAACGAGCAGCTCATTGTGTATAATAGTACTTATAATCGTAAATCGTCCTGTGTGTGTTGTGTACTGTGTGGTGCGATACTAAATAATTGTTTTTGAATTTGTGTTTTTTTATATCTTAAAGTTGAATTTTGGTACACAATTATACAAAAAACTTCACGTGTCCAAACAAAGTTTTAAAAAGTGAAAAAGTAGTTTGATGAGGAGCGGGATCGGGCAGCAAATCTGAAAAGGCGGCGGCTTCAAAATCGAAAGCTAAGGAGAGCACCCTGTCGGGCAAACGAGCTGCGTCCGTAAAAGTAGAAAAACGTTCTCCAGTTGTTAAAAAGGCTAAGGTAGCTGCAAAGAAATCAGCTTTTACCACTGAAGAGAAAAAGACTGCGAGCTCTAGTGCTAAAAGCAGAAGACGTGAACGTGAAGACAGAACGTGGCAGTTGCTAAACGCAAATCTCCTTCCAAAGCGAAGAGGACTTCTAAAGTTCCTACGAAAAAACCGAAAGCTCCGAAGCCCAAGAAGGCGACAGGAGGGGCGTCGAAGGCGAAGAAAGCAACTCCTAAGAAAAAATCAAGTAACGAAAGTTTGTGAAAAGCAAAATACGCAAAGCAAAGGGTCCATTTTAGGACCGCAAAATAAATTCGAAATGAATTTTTAACTTTATAACCGCCTTTGATATAGGTGCGCATACACCTGGCAGTTATTTATCTAAAAAACTTTGTTAGGCACGGTCCATCGATGCGATTCTTGTAAATTAACTATTAATTGGTGATAAGTAACGGTTTAATCAGTTAATTAAAGAGATCGAACATTTAACTCTTTTCGTTTCGTTTCCACCTTGTTGGAAAACCGCTTCATTAGTGACCCGACACAATACAATACAAAATATTATTAGTCCCCCTATTTATTACCTACATATTAGAATTCCAGGTGCAACGGTCCTGCATTGTCGCGGATTGGGTCTCCAATGGATCGCGACAACAAAAATGAATGAAAGTTATAAAAATAAATGAAATACAAATTAGAATTTATTGCAGTATAACGGTTTTCTTCACAAAGTTTTGAATACTAGAATAATAACTAGAGCAACTTATTAACAATTTAACAAGTTTGGAAATATTATTAGAAAAGATAGATATAAAATATGAAAAAGTACGAGAGAATACAATAAGTTGTTGGAAGGGTTCCTAACAGTAATACCTACAGCAGTAGCAGTAGAAGTAGGATCATCATAAATGTCAAAAGAAATAGATTGTTGAAATTTTAAAGTAATTTAATCGCTTAAAAAGAAGAGTCAGGTAAGAGCTAAAAAACTTAAATAAATTTTCAACGGCTGTGGTGCATCATAATCATAAAACATCTGCCTCTAACTTCACTTATTTTCCTAATAGACGTCTAGGCTCTGGGCTTTCTTTAGCTTTTATTGTTTCAAAATTGTGTGGCGTAGTCCACGGGTCTTGCTGGTCATCTTATAATACTCCTATTACGTTAGTTTAATTTAATTATTAATCGCAGATTTATTGGTTATATCAGAACAAAGCAACAGCGGGTGGTAGGTAAGGCTCAGTTTGTCTAACTCTTTCTTATTATCTCTGCATATACGAGCAGCAAATCTCTATTTGATTTTAACTCAAAACTCAGCACTCGTAGGGGTGATCTGCAGTTAATACATAATACAAACAAATAAAAATAAAAACCTAGATATAGTAGAGCGTCTTCACAAAAACAATTAAAATTTATTTCCGATCTGGAGATCAAATTAATACACCACGATAACAATTAAATTGTTACAAGAAATTCGGTTTGTCAATGAAAAAGTCCCTTTCGATAAAGTAACTTGTGGCCCTTATAAGGGCCGTTGTATTTTATAGACATAAAAGTCTAAATTTATGCTTTCTTTTCGGTCTTCTTGGGCAGGAGCACGGCCTGAATGTTCGGCAAAACACCGCCTTGGGCGATTGTAACGCCGGAGAGAAGCTTGTTTAATTCTTCGTCGTTGCGGATGGCAAGTTGCAAGTGACGGGGAATGATACGAGTCTTCTTGTTGTCACGAGCGGCGTTTCCTGCCAATTCCAGAACTTCGGCTGCCAAATATTCCATAACTGCCGCTAAATAAACTGGAGCACCGGCCCCCACTCGTTCTGCGTAATTTCCTTTTCTCAAGAGTCGATGAATTCTACCTACGGGAAACTGAAGTCCTGCGCGACTCGATCTTGACTTTGCCTTTCCTTTAACTTTACCACCTTTTCCGCGTCCAGACATGGCAACAAATTATTTTTTTATAAACTTATTAAACGCAAATAATAAACGAATACAGTGTACACTTGCACCGTACTATACCTTTTAGGCTAACGAAAGAATAAAGCTCGGGCGCTAAAAATGCTAGTATTTATATATTAGGCTATTAGCCAACCACAAAGCGCAATCAAAAGCGGGCGGAGTCTACCCGCAACACAGTCTGTGATAAAAGGATACCCGCTGCGAGTGAATCGTCACTCAGTTGAAGTTCGTATTCGTAGTCTGTGTTCGTGTTGTTACTCATTTCGCATATTTTATCCAACTAAATTATGCCACCAAAAACTAGCGGCAAAGCGGCTAAAAAAGCCGGAAAGGCTCAAAAGAACATTACCAAGACCGACAAAAAGAGGAAGCGTAGGAGGAAGGAGAGTTACGCAATCTACATCTACAAGGTGTTGAAACAAGTTCATCCCGACACCGGTGTCTCCAGCAAAGCCATGTCCATCATGAACAGTTTCGTTAACGACATCTTTGAACGTATTGCGGCCGAAGCATCTCGTCTCGCCCATTACAACAAGAGGTCGACCATCACGAGTCGGGAAATCCAAACCGCCGTCCGTCTTCTCTTGCCTGGAGAATTGGCCAAGCACGCTGTGAGCGAAGGTACCAAAGCCGTTACCAAATACACCAGCTCCAAGTAAAATGTAAATTATTACATCGCCTAGAAACAAAAACGGTTCTTTTCAGAACCTCAAATAAAGCCTAGTTACGAGATTTGAATAAAACAAACGCATTGCTTATCGCTTATCTTATATTTCGCTCGCCATCCATCTATCTGTTCAAATAGAATTATTTTCTGGGTCCGTTGGTTAATAAACAATAAATTCGACTTTAGCGCCATCAACAGCAAGTCGCTGAACCTTCTAGCTTCTACTATCAGCAATAAGTAGGTACCTACTAAATTGATCTAGTAAGTGAAACATAAAAATATACAGGATTTTAGAATATTTTGGTACACATAAGTTGAGTTTAAATTTTTATTTCTGTCATATACACTAGGCTGTGGATTAATTACTATTTGTATCTATCTAATAAATCTAAAGTCCAAAGTAATTTAAGAAGTAAAATAGTACTTACGTATTACTGGCCTGGGGACATGCACACAGTAAGCATAGACAAGATTATGAGGATTTATCAATGCCCGAGGGATATTCAAGAAGATAATTGGTGGCAGAGCAATTAAAAATTACCCTAGAATTATTATCAGTTAAAGTTTTTTGTGATTGGGTAAAAATGAACATGTGACTGAAAATTGTAAAATATGCTTGACTTTGTATATGAAAAAAAAATTATCGTAAATAATCAAAATTGTTATCGTTTAGGTACTTTAAACTTATAAAAAAATAAAATAAAAAATTGTAATTATTATTAACTTTCCTTTACTTAAATCAGCATACGTTCGATAATTATCACTAGCAAATTCATCGATAAATATGCGCGACCCTAATCATGGCAGCTGATGATAAAATAACTTTGACGGAATGAATCCATCGTTTTCTAAAATGTCTTCCCGTCGCATTTTCTCTCGCATTATGCAATGATTGATAGACTCCTTGGTCCTTTATATTGTAAGCTCAAAATATATATTTTTTTAAAGTTTGTCACTTTGATTAATTAATATATTTGTAAAATTAATTAATTTAAATTCTAAAATGTTTAAAACCCATAAATAAAATAGTACTTACCTCGATGAGCGTCGAGCTATAGCTAACCTGGGGGTGCTTCGCGTCTAAATCAGCTACCTTTTGTTTCCCAGCATGTTGTAATATATTATAATTAAAAAATTTCTGATTAAATCATATTATTGTTGTTTAGAATTGTTTAATGTAGTTTAAGCCTGTGTGTGATTTTACTAATTTAGTGGTTTTAAAGATAGGTTTTTCCCAACATTTGTAAAAAACTTGTTCATTGTGTAGTTTTCAATTTTTCCATTAACCTACCTGAGGTTAATGGCATCCGTTTTAAAGGTTGCTTTGTTACCTTTGCGGTATTTGCACCATTTCTTTGTGAAATGTAATTGTCCAGACATTCTTTAATGCCGTTTGGCGTCGACCTTTTACTTCATTTGTATTATTTTTGTATTTAAACTCGATGGTAATTAAATAAAATTTAGTCTTAATTTTGCACTTATTGTAAATCGTTCTGTGTGTAGTGCAATACACACTGTGTGAAGACTAGTTTAGGGAATTCTCATGTGAATGTTATTGGGGTAACGAGTACCATACCCCAATAAGACCTCTAATATCAATTAAAGTAAACCACAAGAGAATAAAAAACTCATGACGTACGCCGCACCAGCCTGGGGCTACGCCGCACCGTCCAACATCCAGAAAATGCAAGTCGTCCAGAACAAGATCCTGAGGACCATTGTCAACGCACCATGGTTCATCCGGAACAGTGACCTTCAACGAGACCTACAGATGATCAGCATCCAGGATTACACCCGAGAAGTAGCCTCCTAGTTCCATGAGACAACGCTGGACCACGACAACCCCACCATCCAATGACTATGGGGATACAACATCAACGAGTCTAGGCTTCGGAAAAGACCCAAGTTGGTTCTTGACCGAGCCTAATATTATAAGCTCGTTTCCGCCATCAAAATAGACTGGCGCTTATCGTCAGTGACTTCGGTCACATTTCACACTTCAGAATTAATCAATGTTTTTTCTTTTT
Source organism: Malthinus seriepunctatus (assembly GCA_963924605.1). NCBI lineage: Eukaryota > Metazoa > Arthropoda > Insecta > Coleoptera > Cantharidae > Malthinus > Malthinus seriepunctatus. The sequence continues at coordinate 584,899 of OZ004602.1, forward strand.
CAGATTCAACCGATGAAGGAGGTAAAGGGCAAAGCCCTGGTACTCCATTAGCCAGATTCCAGAATAAAAAGCCTTTTTTACAATTTAAGGGAAACATGTCAAACATTTTATGATGGCCCACTAAAGGGAAAGGTAAGAAAGAAAGGCAACTAAATGTTAAATGAACAGGATTTAACAATCTTATTAGTAACCATGATTACATAAGCGATAATTAATTCGTTTGTTTTATTTAAATCTCGTAACTAGACTTAATTTGTGGTTCTGAAAAGAACCGTTGTTGTTTGTTTGTAGGGGAAGTAATAATTTACAATTTACTTGGAGCTGGTGTATTTGGTAACGGCTTTGGTACCTTCGCTCACAGCGTGCTTGGCCAATTCTCCAGGCAAGAGAAGACGGACGGCGGTTTGGATTTCCCGACTCGTGATGGTCGACCTCTTGTTGTAATGGGCGAGACGAGATGCTTCGGCCGCAATACGTTCAAAGATGTCGTTAACGAAGCTGTTCATGATGGACATGGCTTTGCTGGAGACACCGGTGTCGGGATGAACTTGTTTCAACACCTTGTAGATGTAGATTGCGTAACTCTCCTTCCTCCTACGCTTCCTCTTTTTGTCGGTCTTGGTAATGTTCTTTTGAGCCTTTCCGGCTTTTTTAGCCGCTTTGCCGCTAGTTTTTGGTGGCATGATTTAGTTGAATAAAATATGCGAAATGAGTAACAACACGAACACAGACTACGAATACGAACTTCAACTGGGTGACGATTCAATCGCAGCGGGTATCCTTTTATCACAGACTGTGTTGCGGGTAGACTCCGCCCGCTTTTGATTGCGCTTTGTGGTTGGCTAATAGCCTAATCTATAAATACTAGCATTTTTAGCGCCCGAGCTTTATTCTTTCGTTAGCCTAAAAAGTATAGTACGGTGCAAGTGTACACTGTATTCGTTTATTATTTGCGTTTAATAAGTTTATAAAAAAATAATTTGTCGCCATGTCTGGACGCGGAAAAGGTGGTAAAGTTAAGGGAAAGGCAAAGTCAAGATCGAGTCGCGCAGGACTTCAGTTTCCCGTAGGTAGAATTCATCGACTCTTGAGAAAAGGAAATTACGCAGAACGAGTGGGGGCCGGTGCTCCAGTTTATTTAGCGGCAGTTATGGAATATTTGGCAGCCGAAGTTCTGGAATTGGCCGGAAACGCCGCTCGTGACAACAAGAAGACTCGTATCATTCCCCGTCACTTGCAACTTGCCATCCGCAACGACGAAGAATTAAACAAGCTTCTCTCCGGCGTTACAATCGCTCAAGGCGGTGTTTTGCCGAACATTCAGGCCGTGCTCCTGCCCAAGAAGACCGAAAAGAAAGCATAAATTTAGACTTTCATGTCTATAAAATACAACGGCCCTTATAAGGGCCACAAGTTACTTTATCGAAAGAGACTTTTTCATTGACAAACCGAATTTCTTGTAACAATTTAATTGTTATCGTGCTGTATTAATTTGATCTCCAGATCGGAAATAAATTTTAATTGTTTTTGTGAAGACGCTCTACTATATCTAGGTTTTTATTTTAATTTGTTTGTATTATGTATTAACTGCAGATCACCCCTACGAGTGCTGAGTTTTGAGTTAAAATCAAATAGAGATTTGCTGCTCGTATATGCAGATATAATAAGAAAGAGTTAGACAAACTGAGCCTTACCTACCACCCGCTGCTGGTTTTATTCCTTTAACTTTTTAATCCTTTATTATAGGAAGTTTAAATAAAAATTCAACTGTGTTTATAATAAAACTGAGCTTTTTCGAAACTATAATCCCTTTACAAAAGGGTTAAGCTTTTAGATAAAAAGAAAATACACTAAAATAGTAAAAGAAATTGAACCTATTTGACCAAATCCCCGTGGCGTGAAACAGGGCAACAGCGCTGCACTTTCTCTGTAGTATGAAGACAAATTCAGATAAATTTTGTTAACGTTGATGCATTTGCTAGAAAAAAATTCGACCCTGTCTCAAGTATTGTTTATTGTACGAGTCTGCAAAGAAAGCGTTAGGGGAAGGGAGCGGGGCTATTATCTCTCTGGAAACCATAGGCGCCGTGAGTTTGATTTTTACTGCTATCTTAGTAATTAATTTTTATTAAATTAAATTCTTAGCAACCCCAATGAAGTAAACGGTAAAGTGCAATCGTCCAAACCAGTCGTCATTATAACGTCGCGACGTTATCTTTATAATTTATTTGTGTAACTGTATTAATAAAGCGGCACAATTAATATGTATGTAAAATCAAGGAACGTAATGCAAATTGTGAGTTCCGCTATTTAATTGTAATAGACAGAACCCGCATTCCTTAGATACGTTTTCTCTCCAGATAATACTAGTATTTTGACAGATAAATTGAATAGAGCGTATCATTAGTCATGAAGTTCAATTTTATTCCACCAGGTTCGCACAATCGACGGTCCCAAACGTCAAATTACAGTATTACCAAATTACTTTTATTGTATATAATTATAGGAATTTTTTCAAATATGTTTGAATTAATTAGTTTGGTAATACTGTAATTTGACGTTTGGGACCGTCGATTGTGCGAACCTCGTGGAATAAAACTGAACTTCATGACAAGTGACACGCTCTATTGAATCGTGTTATGCAACAAGGAACCAACCCTTAAAATGAAAAAAATGAGCTGTAATGTATTTCGTGCCTGTGACATTAGTGCCACCCCCTGCACATACATACAATTTAGAATACGGAAAAATAATAACATGAATCTTGAAAAAAACTAAAAGACCTTCAAGGACAATTTATAAACATTTAGACGCATATTCTGCATTCGTAAAAAGAACGTACTTGACAGTGTTTTGTGGATTTTGATTATTTATAGTATACGGAAGAGGTAGGTATAAAATGCTGATAATAATGATTAGGTACCTACATTAATAAAGTAGTGGGGTGGTAAGAATTACAAATTAAATTATCGTTTTTTGAAAAATAACTCAAATTAAGTAATATTGTGGTTCTGAAAAGAACCGTTTTGTTATCCTTGTAAAGAGCAAATATCGGTCTTGCTGATAGCGGCCAAATTAATTAAGTTAATTGCAAGCAAACGGTTATTTAACCTCCGAAACCATACAAAGTGCGTCCTTGACGTTTCAAAGCATAGACGACGTCCATGGCCGTTACGGTCTTCCTCTTTGCGTGTTCGGTGTAAGTGACTGCGTCCCTTATTACGTTTTCTAAGAACACCTTCAACACGCCGCGGGTCTCTTCGTAAATCAAGCCGGAGATACGTTTTACACCCCCTCTGCGAGCCAAACGTCTGATGGCGGGTTTAGTGATACCCTGGATGTTATCGCGCAAAACTTTGCGATGACGTTTTGCACCTCCTTTTCCCAAACCTTTACCGCCTTTGCCTCTGCCAGTCATAGTCGAGCGATTAAAATTAAAGTTTAATTATTATTTAATTATTTTAACAAATTTCTTTGCGAGTAGCAAGAATCGAAAAATCGAACTGTTTCAACCTCTCAAACTAGACTCTATTTATGCCTTTTCGCTTTAAGGCGTGGTCCGCCTCTCGTTCGACCAATCGGCGAGCAAGCTCCCTTCTCGCGTCTATATAACGACCGACAATCAGAACGCAGGCTTATTCGATATTCATTGTTTTTAGCGTAGAAGTGCACGTATTTTTTTCGATTATTAAAAAAAACTTGTCTAATCTACGTGATGGCTCGTACTAAGCAAACTGCTCGTAAATCCACCGGAGGAAAGGCTCCGCGTAAACAATTAGCCACTAAAGCAGCCAGGAAAAGCGCCCCTGCCACCGGAGGCGTTAAGAAACCACATCGTTACAGACCCGGAACTGTAGCTCTTCGCGAAATTCGTCGCTACCAAAAGAGCACGGAACTTTTGATCCGCAAGCTACCTTTCCAACGGCTCGTCCGTGAAATCGCGCAGGATTTCAAGACCGATTTACGTTTCCAAAGTTCCGCCGTTATGGCGCTACAGGAGGCCAGCGAAGCATACTTAGTCGGTCTCTTCGAAGATACGAACTTGTGTGCCATCCACGCAAAGAGAGTAACCATCATGCCAAAAGACATCCAATTGGCTAGAAGAATTAGAGGCGAACGTGCTTAAATTGTTCATCTATATCTACGGAGCGATTTAAAATTATCAAAACAAACGGTTCTTTTCAGAACCACAAAATATAATTTCGAAAGATATTTTTCATTATAACCTTAAGTGGGTACGTAATTTTCATATATCCAATAAACCTGTGATTAATAATTAAACGAACTTATAATAGGTATTATATAAGATGATGAAGAAATTTTTTAATCATTTGCATTACCTGTAGATAATACGTCCAGAACTGGAAACCGAAATTGACCGTCCTTCATCCTTTCTTATTAGCAGTAGCACCCTACTGTCAACGTATATGAACCTATTATATGTGAATAGGTTCATATACGTTGCTACTGTGTTGTGTAAAAATGAACTTTAGAATTAAAAGGGTTTATACCTGCAACGTTACGTTCATACAAAGTTCATACAAATGGAGTAATTTTGACCGATAAAAACAAAAGAAATTCAAGGGGGTCGCTGCACTCCCTCTTTAATGCGGGCGATGCTAGCCGAATACCTCAGGTACGTTGCACTTTTGGTTATTGAAATGAAACCCGGCACATAGTTTACTGGGGCCAACGGATCATATAGTACAATCTTGTCCGATGAGACCAAAGAAATATTTGAGAGGTGGGGGTGCTGCACACCCCAGATTTTTATAAATCTCAGATTAGCGGTATTTTATGATGGAAAATATGGTTGCCTTGTATTATTCTAGGGTGCTGAATTAATCTGTGACAGCGCCTATTCCATCTAAACTCCATTAGGCAGATTCCAGCGCCGCTCGAGATAAACTATCGTCGTCGTCAAAATCAAATCTTGAAACTTCAATGTCCATTTGCCGCCGCCCGCTTAGTTTTTCAAAAATTCTCTTCCCGAGCTTTTATTTCTCCACTTATGCATTGGTCTCCGTTGCATTCTGCACTTTTGACGCCCGCGAGTAGAGGACGTCGAAAACGGAGCCCCTAATTTTATATAACTTCAATGTTTGTTACATCTTATTTTTAAAGTTTATATGAATTTTATTTTGAAGTTTATTAATTGTATTATTTATTTTTTATTTATTTATTTATTAATTGTATTTGCAGGGAATAGGATGTCGCGTTGTGAGCAAATAATTTAAATAGGTACGATCCTACAACGCTCGCCAATTATACTATGGCCAAATGTAAATTTCTTAGCGTTCTAGTCATGTAATGACGGACCTTTAACTTTATAAACATTTTTATCCTCTTATCTTAATTTGCATGTCGGAAATAGAAAAGGAGGTCAAGCCGTAGATGAGATATAGGGAGCCGTATTTCCTTCTTTAAGCCGTTCATGTTTATTGTTAATTATTAAAACCAATCAAACAACTTATAACAATCACTTTATTTTCTAATGACAATGATCAATTAAACACCAGGTATATTGTATATTACAATGACTTTAATCAAATCAATTCGTCCAAGCACAAATTAAGCAATGTAGTTCGAGCCAATGCCCAAAGACTTTTGCCATCTCCTTATATAAAAATCACAAACATCCCCTCGCTGGTGGGTATCTTTGGTGGTAGGAATCTCACACCCCGATTCAATTGATTTCACATAAAACCATAGTTTGATCATTTGTTTTCTTAAAACTAATAATCGTAAAAATAACTTCGTATTGAGATGAACATTGGCGGTTCGTTGGGGCTTCTATGATCCTCCGACATGCATATATTAGAGGACTATTAGAGGATTGGGGTAATGGTACTCGTTAAGGAGCTATACATTTTTGACCCTACAAGTAAGATCAAAAAATTTAGATGTTCCAATTTTGAAACATTTGTTTTTAATTTTCAAATTAAGTTTCTGAGAAATCAACAACCCTAAACTACTTTTCACCTCGCTTAATTAAAAGTGATAATATTTAGAGAAAACGATCCATAAAATTGAAAATTGTTAGTAAAAGGTAAATTATAGATAAGGACTTACCGTTTTGAGGCAAGTGAGGCAACCTCACTCGAGCTGTTTTCATCACCCATTAAAGGGGATTATAAACAATGGGCTGCTCGTGTGCAGAGAACATAATATATGATGCAATATAAAAAGTAGATCACCGGATGCTTACCATAACCACAATTAACTTAAATAATTTAAATTCTGAACACTTGGACGGTGAAAGAAACCACCATTGTGCCGAAAATTTATTATGTACTTTGTTTCTACCCATGAATGTTTTTGTATCATTGAGTTCCAAAATTCAACTTGAAGATATAAAATGGCACAATTTCAAAAATAATTATTAAATAATAAGTAATGTAAAAAGTATCGCACTACACAGTACACGCACACACACACAGGACGATTTACAACAAGTGCAAAATGAAGACTGAATTTTATTTAAAAAAAATTGAGCTTAAATACAAAAATTATACAAAAGAAGTGAAAGTTTGACGCCAAACGGCATTAAAGAATGTCTAGACAATTACATTTTACAAAGAAAGGATGCAAATACCGCAAGGGTAACAAAGCATCCCTTAAACCGGATGCCATATTAGCTTTAGGTAGGCTAATGGAAATATTTAAAACTACACAATGAACAACAGTTTTTTCCAAATGTTGGGAAAAACGGAAAAACCTACCGTTAAAACCACCAAATTGGTTAAAACATACTTTACAGGCTTAAACTACATTAAACAGTTCTAAATAACCATAATATGATTTAATTAGAAGTTTTTAATTATATAAATCAATTATTCGATTTTGAATGTGATAAGGATCACTAAGGATCATTTTATTGAAATTTGGTAACACATTTGAACAACTTTTTCTATGACTTCTAAGAATTAGGTATTATTATTGATTTCTTTTATATAATTTATTGTAAGTTGTCCGTTAGTATGTTAGGAGTAACTTAAAATGCCACTTTTATTATTACTTTATTAATAATTAGAGTTGTTTGAAATCACTAAAAAAGTGGTTACTTACTTTAAGTGATGTCCTTACCTCTATTAATTTAATATTATTAAAATTCAAGCTTAATTAAGAAATAAGTTTTTGTTAATTATTTGATAGCAAAATCGTACATAGTAGAACAACGTACTCTGGGGTACTTCCCTTTTGGATGTTTTTAAAAAATCATGTCTTCCAGTGTGACAGTAACCATAAATAAAAAGAATAACAGTATGATTACGTACTAATAATCGATTAGAATAGAATTTAAATTGATACCTAAATATAAAATTAACTTTGAATTTAATTCAAAAATGTACATGGTAGCGCCATCTTTTGTCCGTCAAAAGTACTACTTTTTTAAATTTTTTAAAATTTTAATTTACAATTTTTTAATCAATATATTCATAAGACTTTGTAAATACATTGCAGTGTTGTTATTAAATGTAAAAATAAATAAATACAAAAAGGAAGCAATTGCGAATTTACCAAAAATTGTCAATGTCAAATGAGATAACCTCAAAAATTAAAAAAATAATTTTTAAATTTAAATGGAATGAACTGGTTTTACAAATATTAAAGCAGAACCAGTAGAAGTTTAAGGAATTTTTAAAAATGAAATAAACGTAAGTGAGCAAAATTAACACATAAAATCTAATCTGGTTACTCGTGTAACCAGATCAACATTATCCTATGTTGTATAATACAAATGATTACTAAAAGTTCTTAGAAAAACTCTAATGTTAAAAGTTACTTCAGACTTCATGGTGTTGTGGAACTTCCAAACTTCTTATAAGGTAACGAAAGTTTTATAGTTAGTCACTTTTCTGTTTCAGTAATGGATTTTTTAATGCCAATAGGAAACTAATGCATTAAAAACAAACAATTATTTAGTAAACGAAACAAATCTAAAATATTGGAGCCTCGAGAATTGAATGACGAATGAGAAGTCACCAAATGGTAAGATGTACATGTTGTGTTGTATGACCATGTCAATAAATACAAAATTAATTTTAGTTACATGTTAACACTTCTTGTATTGCAGTCGTGTAGGACAAGGAAGCACCAGAGGCTGTTCAAGAAAACTCGACTTCCAAGAATTTCTGAAATAAAAGCTTGTAGTCTAACGAAACTTATAGTCGAGAAGTACATAGATGATGCCTTTACTAATTGAAGATACATGGCAACTTTATAATGTGTGTTGTGACAATGATTGAAACCGAAGATGATAAATTACTGAAAACCTTTCAAAAGGTGTTCCTAATAAGAGGGTAAAGGTAAAATGATTAAATTGTAGGTATGTGATTTTGTACATTCGAGATTTTAAGGATGTTAATTTCATTTTTTGCAAACTTTTGTTAGTATAATGTTATTTACATGATTTATCAGCAATGCTTATCATAATTGTTTTTTAAATCTCACTACAAAAATTGAGTGCACGACAACTAGCTAAATGAGAAAATGCAGATGCTGTTTTAAATTATGGTGTGAGTAAATATAAAATTAATTTCTGTTACATGCTAATAACCAGAGTTGGGCAGTATCAATGATACATGTATCTTTGATACTTTTGTATCTTGTATCTTGTATCTATGATACTTGAGGTGAAAGTATCTTGTATCTTGTATCAAAGATACTGAAATTGAATTATCATGTATCTTGTATCAAAGCAGTGGCGGCTTCTGGGTTTTCAAGTTGGTGAGGCAAATTTACTGAAACCCTTTACCTATTTCCAAAGATTTTCCACAGGACCTCATAGCGCCGCAGGCAATTTTTTTTAATTTTCAAGGTCAACGAGCTTAGATCAACTTTAGGAATTTTTAAACATATTTTTGTACTGTAAAATTAAGCAATTCATTAAGCAATACTAAAAAGTTATGCATGTGTCCTCATCTAAATTGAAACGCACTGTATCTTTATTATGAAATTTTTTCTTTATTTGGATTTTTCCATTTATTTTCATTTGGCCCTAATTTCATTTTGCTCCACCGACAGTCAGCCGGTGAGCCGGCAGTCAGAATACAAAGATTCACCGAAAAATGTTCAACTGTAATAACCCTAGGGCATTGATAACAACCGAAATAATTTTGTCATAATCTTGAAACGTCGGGGTGTTTTTAAAAATGTACTTGAAAGATAGACAAAATTATGAGGATTCATCAATGCCCGAGGGTTATTCAACGAGATAATTTTTTTTTAATTTAAATTTAAGGTCAAAAGTGACAATTCGTTGAATTTTATACGATATCGCGTCGGCAGAGCAATTGAAAATTACCCAAGGGTGATTGTCAGTTGAAGTTTTATGTGATTGGATAAAAATTAACATGTGACTGAAAATTGTAAAATATAATTGGCTGTGTATATGAAAAAAAAATTATCATTTTTATTAATTTCTGAAAATTAATAGTTTTCAAATTTTGTAAAAAAAGTATTAGAAAAAGTCGTGAGAAATCACAAAAGGAAAACAAATATGAAGTTTTACAGAAAAATTTAACTTTGAATGTTTCTGTATCAATCAAAAAAGTGTAAAAATAAAATTAAAACCTAAAATAAATTAATTAATAATTAAGTAGTAGGTAATATTATAAAATTCGTTATCTACCTTGCGAAATTTACATTTACTTCGTTGACATGTGACATCATCATAATATATCATTCAGTTCATCTTTAGGAATATGTGCAAGGGTACAGGGGTTCAAGGGATACCGTAAAAGACATAAATAAAGGTGGTACCGCACCGCGGGTGACATATATCCAACGCTTTGCTAACAGAACTGCCGATGAACCCCATGGCACCCCATGGTATTGAAATGAATTTCTATGAGACAATCCTGAAGAAAGCGGTTGAGGCTAAGTACCTGTTTGCCTCACCTAGCCTAATACGCTTGCGCGGATTCCTATAAGCCCTAGTGGACTAATGCAACCAATGCACCTTACGTCATACGTCCCATATGTTTTTAGGAAATATTTTACATGGTAAAATATAGCACAAGAGGCAAACCTCGAACTTGCCTCTGTTGCTATTGTGCATACGGAAAATAAGGAACCAGCTGAGCGATATGATAAGTGCACGTGCACCGAAAATACGATGTTGTGAATACTCATACCTACACCCAAAATTTATATTATTGCTAAATGATAATTTTGTTTTAATTATTTAAAATTATAATAATTGTGCATTGGACAATTTAAACGGTGAGGCACTGCCTCACCTGCCTCACCTGAGAAGCCGCCCCTGTATCAAAGATACTTTTTAGTCTCAATGTGCCCAGATACTTTTTTTAACACTTTTTCAAAAATCAATAGAAAAAAAGAAAATAAAATAAAATTAAAGACAAAAAAGCTGGTACAGGTTGTTTGTCAAATGTAAGACCTTTCTGGCGCCATGCTATTGTATGAGGATTTTAAATTCTTTAAAATTGCAGGCGATAACGGTAACGACTAATGACTCTGTACTGTGTAAAAGGGGTAAAATACGACTCCCAGGATAATATTTCCAGGTAGGACATTAGATTGTATAAGTATCTACTTAGATTTTTTGAGAATTAACAAGGGAAAGGTTATTTTTTGGAAAATCAAATTTCTCTTCTAAATAAAACAACCCCTTCCCCATGGCCTTCCTCTATTCTGATTGGCTCTTGTATTCAGACAGACACTGTAACTATTCTGAATCCTTGGCTCAACTTTCATTTACCTTTTTATCTCGAAAAGGTTCAGTTATTACAATATCAGTTAGTTAACATGGCTTGCGTTTGACTTTTCTAATACTATTAGTTAATCTATTTTTAAATAAAACCACGGTAAAATAGAATGATGAAAAAAGTATCAAGTATCTTGTATCTTTCGATCAAAAAATAAAAGTATCTTGTATCTTGTATCTATGATACTCGAGGTGAAAGTATCTTGTATCCAGTGGCGGCGCTAGGTTTTTGTGGCCCCTGGGTACACATTGATGAAAAGAGGCCAGTTTTTTTATAGCGCCGCAGGCTAAAAAATTTCATGCCCCAAGGTCAACAGCATTTAAATCACAATTTAGCATCGAGCTCAATTTCAGAAGATACTATTTCTTTGAACTAATTGCAAAAAGAAAAATATACCTAACGGTTTAAAACTACACATTTTTTATTACTATAAACCACGGTAATAAATATGACAGATATGCCGACGGTCGTTCTAAGTTGAAGCAAAACTTGAAGCTTTTGATGACTGATGAGATGATTAAACGCGACTATCCGCATTTGATTGGTGCAAATAATATCCCTTGATATGTTTTCTCTGTCTTATATTAGCGCGACAATTACCCTTGATATGCTTTCTCTCTCTCACTAAGTAGTTCACAATTGGCCTCAGTTTTGTTGAACAAAGTAATATTTTTTTTCACTTCTTATTTTAAACTTATAAAAATAATCTTATATTTCGGATAGGAGAGCCTCAAAAAGTTGTGTTATGGTCCCCCTTTCAATATCATATTACGCTCTACGACAGCAATTAATTTATTTTTTGTTCTACAGCAAGACAAATAACTTTCTTTCTCTTCTTTCTTCTTCTGGTTTTTAGAGGCCACTTGAACCATAGCGAGAATGAGGTGGGTAAGAAGGCCCATCTCGCACCCCCCTGGCGCCGCCACTGCTTGTATCAAAGATACTGAAATTGGATTATCATGTATCTTGTATCAAAGATACTTTTTATAAGTATCTTGCCCAACTCTGCTAATAACTATTGTGTTGTAGGCTCACAGGACTGGACTTGAAGAGAAGTCTACATTTCTATAATTTATGAAATAAAAGCTTGTAGTCTTAAGAAACTTAGTAGATGATACCTTTACTAATTGAACTATTATAATGTGTGTTGTGACGATGCTTGAAACGTTTTGATAAATTACTGAAAACCTTTTACATAATAACAGGGTAAAATGATTAAATTGTATGAAGTTTTGTACTTTCAAAGTTTTAAGGACGCTAATTTGATATTTTGCAGATTTTTTTGGTATATTACTTACAACACACATTTTTATCAACAATGCTAATTATAATTTTTTTAAATTCCTCTAAAAAATAACAAAAATTGAATGCCGAATGATAACTCGCTAAATGGGAAGATGTAGATGGATTATATTATGTGAGTAAATACAAAATAAATTTTAGTTGTATGCTAAAACTTATTATGTTGTAGGTAGGACAAAGAGTAAGAACAGCTGTTGAAGTAATCAAGAAAACTCTACATGTCAAGAATTTTATAAAATAAAATCTGATAGTTTTAGGAAACTTAGTAGATTATTTCTTTATTACTTTAAACTTTTACTAATTGGATTTGCTGTAACTTTATACTGTGTTATGATGTGACAATGATTGAAGTGTTCTATAAATTACTTTAATTTTATTATATTGAAATAGAACGCAATAAGTATTTAAGTCTAGTTGAAGATTATTTATTAACAATACCGATTTCACTGTAATAACTAATTTTTATGTTTATTATAATTTATTTTGTTCACAGCAATATCCTGTTGTTGAAGGCATTCAATTTATCAGGGTAAACAACTAAAAAATTGTCTTAATTAAACTTGCCTAAATAAAAATATCGATTAATATTTGTTTCATTAAATTATAGACAGTAATCAGCCCTTTTTGTAGCATAAAGGTACATTTAAATAGCTGGGTAAATTGAGTAACACCCATAGGTCGTTCTTTGAAGGCCCCTTTCGTGTTACAACAGTATGTCTAGGATCGTCAAATAAGTGGTTGCAACAATAATCTTAATACCTTTTTATAAATAAGAATAAAATTTCTTTAGTATGTATAATGTATAGCGATTGTCCCTGACCAATAGTGTAGGTATATAAGAATTTAACATTGTGTTCTGGGGGACACAGTGGTGTTTAGTAGTGTCATTGACAACAGTTGAAGTATCTATGGACTGTCGTGATAAAGCACATACATTAGGTCTGCTCGTTTGCATTCCACTGGTTGCTCTGAACTGTTAGTCAACGTTCGTTTGACCATGCTTTTGATCAGTGTAATATGTTCAGTTCATATTCAGTTCTGCTTTTCTTACTACTAGTTAAGAGGAGGATAGTTAGTGCAAGGCAAATGAACAAACATATTGACACATCTATTGTCGCAAATGTGTTTGAAATTGTCAATGTCCATTGACCTGAGACACGATCTTGGTCGCCAAATTGGCATTGGGGGTGAAAATATAGGATAGAATTTGCCGTATACCATACCTGCTACAAACAGTGTCCGTGCAACTGACCAGGGCTGGGCAAAATACATCTATTAGTGTATTTCAAATACAAAATACAAAATACTCGAAACACAGTATTTGAAATACAAAATACAAAATACTTTTTCATTTTCAACCAAAATACAAATACAAAATACAGTATTTCAAATACAAAATACAGTATTTCAAATACAAAATACTTTTTAATTGCGCGCATGCGTATTTACACGATTTTTGAATAAATTTGACAAGTTTTAATCCTCTGCGCATTCGCGCAAAAGAAATGCTTCAATAAGCAATCAAACTTTCGGACTGTAAATTGGCCTCTATTTTATTTTTTTGTCATCTTTTTAATTTTATAAAATTTTCCGTCTAAAATTGCCAAAAAAATGATCTTTTGTGTTACGCGCACATGAATTTCATCATATGTATTTGAAATACAAAATCATCAAATATTTTGTATTTCAAATACAAAATACTAAATACTTTATGAAAAATCTTTAAAATACGAAATACAAAATACAAATGTATTTCAAATACTGTATTTCAAATACATGTATTTTGAGACTGCCCAGCCCTGCAACTGACACAACATGAATGGGACCTATTAAAAAGATGGCACATTTTGCTCTGAACTGAGTTTTGTTTGATTTAAAGATGGATAGTTTATTCACTCTTAACTATTTTGTAAAATAGGTAGACAGATATTATGTTGAGGAAAGTTATCAAGATTTTGGTAGTTTTTATTTAACGCAGTTGCATAAGCTAAAAATTAAAAAAGTTACACAAACTATAAGAAATAATTAAATTAATTCTATTTTAGTTCCTAATAAAATATTATAATAAAAGAAACTGTATTTAAAATTTTCCAAATTATTCAAACATCGAATTTATGGCGCGTTAGTATACGGCATTTTGATTGGTGCGAATGTTTCCCTCTTAAAATGACGTGCTAAAAAACAAACGCGAAACGATGCCTTCGATAACAAAACACTTTTAATTTTAGGCGTCTATTTTGTTCTTCAAAAGTTTGCTGTGGCTAAAGTAAATTATTTAAATCAATTTATTTAATTTATTATATTTAAATTAACAATTTCGTGTGATATTCGTTTTAAATTACTAGTGCTTAGCGCGTCAAATAACTTTAGTGTGAAGTTTTAAAAATTTTTAAATTTAAATTTGTAAACTGCAATGCTCAATTAATTTAAATGCGTTAATTAGTTTACATTTAAAATTATTGGTGTCTTTAAAATGTTAGTCTCACCTAATTTCCAATTAAATAAATGAAAATTATAAACGGTGGGTGATCGGTACACTTTGGAGAACATAACCAATCATTTAAACTGCTTATTTAGGAGTTTCATCTACTAAAATTTGTTGAAAAATTAGTTATTCCGTGTTAAAACTAAAGTGAAGTGCAGTGAAGCGAACAATAAGAAATGCAACATGAACGAGATCCTCCAAATTTCTTCTGTGAAGTCAGCTCCGGTGAGTCTTTTTTTAAAATTAAAACTGTTATCGATGCTTTGAATTCTATCTAAAACTATGGTAATGGAAGATGCAGCGTTACATTTAGGTGAAATTAAAATTATCATGCAGTTTTGTTTTTATAAGTATCTACGGTTGGGTCCATTAGTCCCTTTACACGGAGTTGAACTTGTAAACTTTGGTTTGTAAGACTTTAAAGCAAAGTAAAATGCTCAAATCAGCTCTCTTTATCATTTTAAAACATAAATATTACATGAAACTGTTTAGGAATTTGCTTTTGGGAAATTTATAACTCTCAAAACTCTTCTTTGGTGTGTCCTGAACAATATATACCGAGTATATCAAGGTTAACATGGCTGCATACGAAAATTTTTCTGCAGAGCTAAATAAATTGAACAAAAACAAGTTAATTGACATTATATTTTATGGAAGGATACCCGATGGGATAATTTTGAGTGAAGCTGTGAAGAGTCATATGGAGTCAACAAAAATTCTCGATATTGAAGAAAATATAATTTCTAACCTCGAAAATAATGTTAATTATATAAAACTAAAGAATCAATTAAATGTGACGAGCGTTCAGCTAGAATGTGTAAAGCGTACGGTGAGTGATCTTGATTCCTTAATTATTTACCAAAAAAAGATTATTGAGTTGTTAGAAAACCAAAAAGGTGAAAATGTAAACAAGACGGCGTGTGCAGATAAAAATTGCCCGGTTGCCGCTAGTTCTGAAAATTCTCATATAGCAAAGAAAAGTAACATGATCGACAAACGGTCAAACTCCACTACTGGTAATACTTTACCACCCAATGTTAGTGTTAAAAAGATGTCAGAAAAACCAAATAAATTACGTATTGTTCGTGGATCTGAAGAGGCCACTCAAAACTCATTTTCAAGTGCCCAACAGCAGGCTTGGGTTCATGTTGGTAAGGCAGCTTTGACAACGACTGCAAAAATGGTACTTACACATCTAAACCGAAAATTTCCGGGTAAAGATTTTGCTGTGGAGAGTCTGCCTGCCAGAGAGGATGCGCGTAGTCTTTCGTTTCGAGTGAGAGCGGACTTCTCTTTATTGGGGGAGCTTTACAGTGAGAAAAATTGGCCGTCGGGTGTTACAATTAAAAGATTTCGCTTTTTTCGAAAAGCAGAAGTTGAAAGAGGCCAGTTTTGAAACGATTAAAGTCGTACACTTAAACGTACAGTGTATAAAGAACAAACTCGATATAATTGAGGCTTACTTTTGTGACAAGAACTATCATTTGTTGTGTTTCTCGGAGACTTGGTTGTGCGACCACGAAATGGATCTTGTTTCGCTGTCAAATTACAAACTTATTGGGGGCTTCTGTAGAAGAGTGAGAAAGCACGGTGGTATCTTGATGTTCTCTAGTAATGATATTGTAAGTGATCCTATTGATGCTATAAATGCTATGAGTAGGGAAATTGATTGTGAATTGTTTGCAATTTACATAAAGTCGCTGGATTTGTGTATTGTCACAGTGTACAGATCTCCCTTGGGGGACCTAAATACCTTTATGGTGATTTTTAATGACGTACTTGAAGCTTTGCAAAAGAGAAAAAACTGTAAAATTATAATTAATGGTGACTTCAATATTAATTTTGGGGTAAGTGATAAAAAGGTTAACGATTTTTTAGACCTAATAAACAGTTTTGGGCACGAATTGACAATTAATCAAAACACGAGGGGAAATTCCTGCTTGGATAACATTTTTACAAATGTAGATGAAAGCTTTTTCTCTGTTCATGTGGATGATCCTAATGTATCTGATCACAAACTTGTAGCCATAAATTTGAAAATAGAGTCAACCATAAGGGTAGTTGAAGAAAGAGTGGCATTTAGACCGATCACTGAGATAGGTCATAATAAGTTTTTTAATATGTTGAGTGATGTTGACTGGTGTTCGTTTTTAAGATTTGATGGGATCGGTGATGTTCATCATATTTTTAAATTGTTTAACGATCATTTGTGTGCTTTGTTTGATGTATCATTTCCTACTAAAATTGTAGATAATAATGTAAAGTCTTGTAAAAATGTTGCTAGTTGTAGTGGTGGGTGGTTTACTGAAGATTTGAGAAATATGAGAGAGTTCCTCAACTTGCTGAGAGACTTGTCATGCATGGGTTCATGTGATGCGACTGTCTTTAGGGAGTACAGAAATCAATATAAAAAAGCAATTCTTGCTGCAAAGTGTAAAACTAATGATAAATTTATTAAAAATTCAAATAATGTTTCTCGATCTGTTTGGCAGGTCATAAATCAATATAGAAATAGAGTAAATAAGGTTTCTGACTCCTTGAAGGCTGACGATTTTTGTGATTTTTTTGTAAATGTTATTGTAAATATTGTAAATGATCTGGGCAACAATTTAAATGTTAAGGCTTTGCAATTGAAGAATATAGATAGAGAACTGTGTTTTAGTTTTGGCGAAGTCTCTATTGTGCAAGTTCGTAATACTATTGCAAGTTTGAAGAATAGTGGCAGTTGTGACATTTATGGTCTGAGCGCAAGTGTTTTAAAGAGGGTGAAAGAAGTTCTGGCTGCTCCATTGGCACGGATTTTTAATCTGTGTATCCGAGATGGTGTGTTTCCAGACGCTCTAAAGGTAGCTAGGGTTCTGCCTATACATAAAAAGGGGTCGATTGATATGGTAGAAAACTATCGGCCGATATCTCTAATCCCCATAATTGCAAAAATACTGGAAAAAATTTTAACAAAACAAATTAATGAGTATTTTGAGAATAATCATCTATTCAACAGACAGCAATTTGGTTTTCGAAGGGGACTTTCTACAGTTAATGCCATAAATGATCTGTGTGAAAAGATATACAATGGTTTTGACAGGGGTGACATCACGGGTGTAACATTTTGTGATTTAAGTAAGGCTTTCGACCTGGTATCGCATAGCTTACTACTACGAAAATTACAGCATTACGGATTTGACGTGAACAGTCTCAATATGATATCTTCTTACCTATCTAATAGACAGCAGAAAGTATTTTATAATAATTCTACATCGAGATGTTACAATCTGGAACGGGGAGTACCACAGGGATCTGTCATGGGACCCTTGTTGTTTCTCATATTTATTAACGATTTACCTGACAGTATCCCTGCCGCGGAAGTGGTTCTTTATGCTGACGATACGTCAATTGTTATAAGTGGTGATGCAGTTGAAGCCGTTGAAAACAAAAGAGGCCAAGCTCTTGCAGTAGCAGAGGAATGGTTTTCCTCCAATGAACTGTGCTTGAACACTTCGAAGACAGTGAATATGTTATTCTCATTGAAGACAGGAGAATGTGATACAAATTTTTTAGGTGTGATCCTAGACTCGAGGCTCACATTCCAACATCATGTAGACAAAGTTTCATCTTGTATCACAAAGAACATATTTGCTCTACGCAACATTGCTTGCAGGGTTTCACTGAATACATCAGTGACCGCCTTCCATGCCATGGTACAGTCTCACATTTCATACGCGATATTGACCTGGGGCCTCACAAGCCATCTTAGAAGAATCTTTGGCCTACAGAGAAAAGCCTTACGTGTTGTATGTGGACTGGGGTATCGTGAAGATTGTAGACGGGCGTACAAAAAACATCATATATTAACAGTGCCATGTTTGTACATATACCAGTGCCTGATCCATGTAAAAAATAATTTAAACGACTACCAAGTGCAAAGTTCTACTCACAGCTACTCTACAAGATCTAGTGGCGACCTGACGTTGTGTTATGGAAGGGTCTTCAGCGCTAGAAGCAGTATTAATTATTATGCTCCAAAGCTTTTTAATAAATTGCCAGACCATATAAAGAACTTGAACTATAAGTGTTTTAAAGTTGTGATTAAGTCATTGTTGATTGAAAATGCGTACTATTCAGTGGACGAGTTCTTAAATGTATCACTGTAATTTAAAGTGTGTTTTTTTTTAAGTCTATGTATTTATAATTGTATGACGCGTGTAAGCGCCAATGGCGCATTGACACTTTAATAAATGATTATGATTATAAATTAATTTCCATGTTCATGTCTATCTTGTCGATTGCTTGGTTTGTCAACTTTTGTCATTGGACACTAAAAAAAGCAACTTTTGCAATTACTAGAGTATTTCCGAGTTTATTACCTTGTCAGAATCTTCAAGATTCTATGCAATTCCATTAGTCCCTTGAGAAAGATATAGACTTGAACCTGTTAATCTTGTTTTTTGAGACTTCGGAGATTTCAGATATGGCTCCGTATCATTTTGACAGTAATAGAAATGCAATTCGCTGCTATTACTACAACAGTACTCCATGAGCCCCTTTATATCTTTGCAAAAGGCACAAAATCACAAATGTGGCACAAACTTCGAAACAATTTTTTGTGTGACGGTCAAAAAATACACTAAAATTTTAAAATCAGTAGCTCATCTTCAAACCAAATTTGACAGTGTTGCTAATTAAGTTCATTCATTAAATACAAGGTGGCAGCACATAGACTATTTCAATAATTTAAATTTCAAATATTTTGATAACGTTCTGATTAGGATTTCCTCAATAAATACAGTTTCTAATTAATTAGATTTTGTTAAATAATGGAAGGTGTCTCTGCATGTTTTATTTTTATAATTTAAATATAAAATATTATTGATAACGTTCATGTTGAAATTTTATCGGTGATGTTTATCTTTTAAATTTCTTGTGGGTCAATGTTGTTTTTAATTTTTGCAAGAAATGAAAGTAAATTTTGAAATTTCTTCTAGTACAAACCAAGGTAATAAATATAACAGGTATGCCGATGGGCTATCTTACCACTCGTAACAAACTGAGGCTACTTGTGAACCACTTTGTGAGACAGAAAGCATATCAAGGGTAATTGTCGCGCCAATATAAGACAGAGAAAGCATATCATGGGATATTATTTGCACCAATCAAATGCGCATATTCGCATTTAATTAGTCATCAAAAGGTTCAAGTTTTGCTTCAACTTAGAACGTTCGTCGGCATACCTGTTATATTTATTACCGTGCTAAAAAACCAAGCTCAAATTAACATTTTCCATCAAAAGATGTAAATTAAGTACCTACACAATAAATTCCTTCTTCTCGGTTCATTATTAAGAACGAATTAAATTAAACAAGTTTTTTTAAGGAAAGTTGACACTAATAATCGACACACAGCTGGTTATCATATGCAATAAATAAACATTTGAGAAGCGAACAAGCACTTTCGTTATTAAAAAAAATTTATTTATAAAATAAAATAAATTAAGTTTTTATAAAAAATATAAAATTTAAAGAGAGCAACAAGTAAATTACTTTAACTGTAAAGGAACTTCTTCTTTGCATAAAATTTCTTTTCTTCTAACTTTGCTATTATAACTAATAAAATACAAAAGTAAAGTCATTACAATCGAAAGTACTCCAATGATGATTAACGTTATCGCTATAATTTCAATTACTTTCGGTATATTTGAAAGCAAAGCTAGTTTATCGTATACTTCGTCGGGTAGAATTGGATACTGCCTAAGCCAAAAAAGTGGAAATAACATATTTGGCACATTGTAGAACAAACTGAAACAAACCATCAATTTCTTTTCTTTTAATCAATTTCATATTACTCACGAAAAGTCGTCCGACTGTTGTAAAAGTAAATTAAATTGTAACGTTGCGGATGTATTTATCACAGCACCTGTAGTCTATGAAACAGAATTAGCGTTTTTGATGATTTTTAAAGAATAATTACTTACGGGCTCGACCGTCATCGTAAATTCGTGTAAGTCCTTTTGAGGATTCAATCCAACAACTCTATCTAAATAACTTGCATCGGCTGCATAAAAGTGAGGAAATGAATAATACAAAGGGTAATCTAATGTACATGTAGGCGTTACACCCATAGGCAGGCACTTTTCGGTACAAAAGCACTTATTTTTTTCAAATAACGTTCCTAAAAACGATTCGTTAAAACTTTGTTGTTAAATAGTTAATTCTAAATTTACCGTTATCGAAGGTGGTTGCAGTCGATGAAAATTTATACGCCGGCACTCTTTTAATGTTTATGTGTTGATCGAAGTCTAGTTGCATAGGTCTGCACATATCTGGATTTAAGTAACTCAAAGTCGTCGGTTTTAAATTTCTCGGATATAGTTCTCCAGGTGATACCTGTATATTTGAACAATAACCATCGTACATTGTAGATTTGTTGACGTAATTAAAAGTTTCTACTCTGCCAAATGTATCACCAGGTTTTGTTTGCATGTTATAGATACCATCTATTCCTTCAGTTCCATTTAACTAAAAAAAATTATAATTTAAAATGCGAAAGTGGCAAACTTGTGATGAGTTATTAACAGAGCCGGATCAAAGAACGTTAGAGTGAGTGTTGGAGTTTTCGCTTATATCTCGAAAACGATGTATCCTTGGGAAAAATTAGTCTTAGCAAAATGAAAGCTCATTAAATTTTCTACAAGATTGCTTACATTCATCTTTTTCTATTCCTCAATAAAGCTCAACGAACCAGTTTTGCGTTACGGAAAATATGTCAACTAAAATAATTTTATTTAAAATAATTTTTGCGGGAAATAATTCGTCCAATCATAATCAAGAATTCAGGTCAGGTACAGGGTACAGATATAAAAGTCACGTGTATCTACAACTACTTTAGGTTATGATAGCTGCTTTCCATTTGTCGAAAAGTACAGCTCTGAACAGTATAACCCTACTGTATTTTTATACACATTTATACAGTAGGGTACTGTTCAGAGCTGTACTTTTCGACAAATGGAAAGCACCTGATAAAACCTTTCCAAATGACAGTAAGTTGTACATTTCAAATTCACTGTCTTAATATTAACCCATATTCAATTTTACTGACAGTTACTTGTCAAATTTAGTGACTGAAATACGTTTAACTCATAAGCTCTGTTCGCTTGACTTGCCCTAGTTACTCTGAACAGTTAGTGAACCAATGAGAATAAAGAATACAGAATGAAGTCTACAGTCATTGGTTTACGGACTGCTCCGAGCAACTAGTGCAAGTCAAGCGAACAGAGCTATAGTGTACTTCAAAATCTATGACAGCGCTGGCCACGCCCCCTCAGCTCGCTAATAAAGTTGGTGGGACTGTAGTTTTTGAGATACCCGCTCACAATGTATGAAAAGAAAATTTGTCACGCGTTTTTTGTCAAACTTTTACCTCTAGCACCCCAGCTTTTTCCGGGGCCTCCACAACACCGGACCCTGAAGTGCGCGCTTCATGAATAATCTAGTCCTGGTTATTAAAGTAATTAAACCTAATAGACTATGGACCCATAACAGAAAAAACGGGGTGATCGTATTCAGGCCCATCTTTTGGGAATAAGCTATTTGAGTGCCTGCGTCTCAGGACTGTTAATAACAAACTTCTAATTGGTGAGGAGGGAGGGAAACCCACCTGAGAGGGATGGCAAAGTAAATCTTATTTTTTATGTAAAACGTTCTTACTTTGCCAGTGGACAATCCAAATACCGTTTATGAGTTATGAGTTAATGTTTGCGCGCGTATAGCGTAAAGACGTTAGTTTCAGTCCAGCTGCCACACTCTCTGAGACATCGTTGAGAGTAGTCAATTGTTTTTGTCGATTCTTTTTAGAAGAACGATAAAATGTCAAAGTTGCATCCCGAATGCTGTCATATTTCTCACTTTTTTCCTTCTTTAAGAATTTCATTGAAGGATCCTGAGGTCTTAAGCCACTGCAATTGGAAGCCAACCAGATTTTCGTGTTCGCTGGCACTCAAATAGCCTATTCCCAAAAGATGGTCTTGAATACGATCACCCACTTTTTTTCTGTTATAGGCCCATAGTCTATAAGGTTTCTTTTTGATGCAAAATTGCAATTTGTCAGTACTAATTTATATTCCCAACCAACCAGTATATTTGGTATAAATATTTTATAAAATTGATAATAATAACAAAAGGGGCGAAATATTTGAAATTTGCAGGGGGCGTCAGAATAGGTAGCGCCGCCACTGCTCCTAACATTTATGGAAGTGCTAAGTATAGGTCCTTGATAATATCACAGATAATAGTTCCAACTTGCTAATTACTATATAAGTAGGCTATGTAATAATTATTATTACGATTTATCTAAAGATAGCTTACCTACTTTATAAAAATTGTATCAGTCTTATCAATTCAAGTTTGGAGTTTTCTAGTACTTTCTATTAAGTACTTGTACTTTTTTCATTCCAACACCCTGTATATTTTTACATATCCAGATTCCCCATAAAATGTCCATTATAAAGGCAAATAAGAATCTTGTGTGATTGTTATGAACCGTTTTTCAAAATTCTACTAATAAAAAAATTCTATTTGAATATCGTGCTTTTTGTGGGAGTGGCTTAGCTATTTTTGGTCGCTGAACGACCAAAAATTAATTAATTGTTGCCAAATCTAAACGACTTGCGCAGAAAGCAAAATTGTGTACTACCTCATAATCAAGGTTACGTATACGTGAAAACCATTGTGAAAACAACGTTTGGGTGTCTCGTTCTAGTATTGCTTTTATAGCAGCATAATCTTTCGTGCACACTACAGTGGGACACCCTGTAGAGCAGTATAGTTTCCCACTATACAAAATACGATTGCTTTTAATTTACTAATATATGTTTATTACTGCATACTTACTTAGTTATCGTTATCGACAACAACATTTTAAAATTAAAAGAAACAAAACCTATCATTTGAAATTCTTATACGAGCAGGGCCGTACTTAGCCAAGTTTGCGCCCAGATAATTCGTGTAGCGCCCTTAGCTTATTTAAATGTTTATTAATTAAATTCTTAATTAATTAAATTATTTATATCTTTATTAATTTTGATTAATTAAATCAATTTTTAAAATTTCATTTGGTACCATTACAATACAATTTACTACAGAGCGGTCATAAAATAGAGTATTAATTTTTCTGTCGGGCGGTAGGTCACGTTTGATGTTGACAATAATTAGAAATAAGATGTAAAGGTTGACCCAACACATTTTCACCACATTTTACTTTAATTATTATCTATTTATTTACTTTAATTAATAAGTATAATTACTTATAAGTATATATTACTTATTAATTAGAAATATAACATAATAAGTATAGTTAACTTTAATTATTCACTTTATTCATGAGTCTCATTGCCATCTAATTTTTCAAAATTGATATATTATTCTTGCAAATTAAAAGAATTTCCATCAGGTTTTGTAATTAGTCTATGACCTCTCATTGAAAACTTTTTTGCTTATTGACGATCGTTCGGATACTTTTTTTAGCTTCAAGCGTAGGCGGCAACCGCTGCCTCCCCTTTTTTAAAATTTTTAATGGAAGTATAAAAACAAAAAAGGCTTCGATGGCACCCTTTTTGAGATTAGATATAGTAACCGTAACTGCTTACTGTTTTTACATTTTTAATAAAAATTTAAAAACAATAGGAGGTAGGTATAGTTTATTTCAACATAATTTGAAGTCGTAAATCAAGCGCAGCAGATATGATTAAGAATATAACATTACAGGAGTGTACTAGAAAAATTAAGTAACTCTCTAAGAAGAATAATAACACTGCCTCCTATCTAATAGTCATTAATTACCACATAATATCACTATCACTTCATTTACGTCAATAACAATTTCAGGAACTTAGTGGATAAGATAATCAAATCAATTGCTTATTTTCAAATTTCTAAAATACATAAAACCAAGCATTTATACTAAAATCATACACATAATTAATTTAATGGTATTCTGCTTAAAAGTTGAAATTATGTTAAATTAATAAAGAATTCTTTTAATACGCTTCTGGAATGGTGAAGTGGCTGCTTTGCTTTGCGATGAGTTAAGATTACATTATCGGTGTAATGTTATATTCTTTAATCATATCTACCGCGCTTGATTTACAACTTCAAATTATGTTGAAACAAACTATAGTTGCTGAGATTATTAGAGTAATAATTGTGCATTTTTATTTCTTTAAACTGGTGCGCTTAATTCTTACCAAATCCATTAAATAGGTTTAAGTTTGATTTGCGCTCCTAGTAAATTTGCGCCTGAGGCAGGAGCCCCTTTGGCCCTCCTCTCGGCCCTGCCTATTAGGAACTTATCGTTTTATTATTATTGCGAAATTCTTAGCAAGCTCTGGTTAGTACAGGCTTAAAATTTTCCAGAGCAGGCTCAGCCTGCCCTGTCGTACCTCTGGCTACGGCCCCGATTAGATTATAGTATTTTCGAGCTTTCGAGGTAACCAACACATTTTCTTTAAATTCTGTCTACTTACAATATAAAACCATCCAAATTTATCCGGTACAACTTTCATGGACGATAGAGGAAAAAGGCTGGCGAGCGTTACCAAGGAGTCTGTGTAACCATCAAATAATAATTCGCGTACTTGTTTTTTGACGTAAATGGGCGAATCGATTAGGGCTAATTTGACTCCTTGTTTTAAAACGAAATTCATTTTGGATCCAAAATACGCCGCCGACTGTAACAAAAATTTCAAGAAAATTACTTTGGAAAATTGATGTTTGTTTACGGATCGCATTGCCAAAGCGGAGTAAGATAGCATTCTTAAGTAATGAATGTATCGCTTTATTTTTCAGAGGTGAAGGTTAATAATTGCATTACACGTGTTGTTAATTATTTTAATAGTTTCTTTATTATCAACTTTTGTTAATTATTTTTAATTTGGAATAAGGATTCAAATGACCTTTTTTAACGTTATCATGTAGTTCTTTCAACTTATTCATATTTTATCGGTAATTATTTAAATACAACTTACCAAAGCGACAACATTTATACTGTTAACGACATCGGAATGATTTCTAGGCGAACTTTCGTCGTAATAATAAGTGCGTTTATTTTCGTAAGTTATCGTTTTGTTGTCTTCGTTCCAAACGACGTTAACTTTTTTGTAGTGAGATTTGTATCTGTAAGGACCGACTTCTTCAAATTTTGGTTTAATATTTGGATTATTAATGTCTTCCGGATTTGTCCAATTAAACATGTAAATGTCGAAGAACAAACTTACGTTTGGCTCTAACCAACCCCTATACAAATCGGTATCCGATTGCATACTTAGTTCTTTGGATAAAAAATAGTTTAAAATTGAGGGAAACGTTATTAACAAAATTAAACCGAAAGATACAAGAAATAGCCCTAAAATTAAAAAGGAAAAAGACTTTACGTCCCACGTGTTTTTTCTTTGTTTGAAATAAAATTTGGTTAATTTTCTAAAAACGAAATTTATTTATTGATAATTGTGAATTAGTACTCAACTTATTTACTTACTTATCTGACATTTTAAAGGTCGTTTCTGTTTACATAAAAATCACGCACCTACTGTGTACGACGGACGATTGGAGGAGCAATTTTATAAATTAAAAAACGATTCACATTATGTAGGTATTAATAATTTTATTTTATTAATTGATTACTTTATATTGCGTATGAGTTACAAGGAGAACTTGGTTCAACACTTCACGTATACTGAATGCTCGAGAATTTTTCTCTATACACTGTTATCAAGATAATACAAATACATTGTTATTTGTCTGCCAATTTAAGCGCTTATAGTCATATTTGTTATTCAAAAGTCTACTCTTGCGTTTAAAATTCAGAGGCGTAACCTGAACTTGACAAGGGTACTTCGAATATGTAAAAAGAAGTTGTTTTTTAGCAAAATTAATGTGTCGAAAAAGTTTATCAATTTATATTAGACTATTCCAATCGTCACCAATTATTAGTAGATATGCGTTAGTGCGTATTAGATATATTAGCAAAAAAATTTCTAGCTACGCTTTTGGTTTACACATAATAAATTAATATTCTTTATTAAATAATAGTGCAAATATTAAGTAATAAAG
Organism: Malthinus seriepunctatus; assembly: GCA_963924605.1. Classification (NCBI taxonomy): domain Eukaryota; kingdom Metazoa; phylum Arthropoda; class Insecta; order Coleoptera; family Cantharidae; genus Malthinus; species Malthinus seriepunctatus. The sequence goes on from OZ004602.1 coordinate 611,517, forward strand.
GAGTAGAATAGGTAATAAAGAACAGTCAATTTAAAATTTATTGAACGTTTTTATTGTGCTATTTGAATTGAAATAATTTGCATAATTCTGTCTAATAAGCCTTGTACATAATTGTAAAAATAAAAAACATAGACGTACATAATTATCTGAAGGGGTTGGGGGCAAAAAGAATTGATGTAACACATAATAATAGAGATTGTGTGCATTAGAGAGAAAAATGTAGTGATAACGGAGTGATAGGACACTAGATTGCGGATCTACAAGTCGCGTGTTCGAATTCCAACGCTCACAATGCTGTTTCAGATTTCGTAGTAATTGTAGCGACTTTAGAGATATGAATGAAACTTCTGACAATCATTTTCGTCCTCCACTAAAAATTTTAATACTGTAGTGAAATAGCGAAAAATAGAGGAAATAATTAGAGGAAAGCTGAATTTTTCAGGGATAAATTATTATATCGTATATATACTTAAAAATCGCCGAGTCACCCTGCTCCAGCCCTTGCGTTCCCTATAATTTGGAATTAAAGATTGGGGATTTCACAAAATTTGATTAGGGTGTATCTCCGCACGTAACAATCCGATTGAAATGATCTTTCTTCAGTTCGACAGATAATTTGATGAGTAATTTTTTTATCTTTGTATTTTTTTCGAAAATTTACAGGGAATAAAGTTAGGAGCCAATTTATCGAAATTGTCTTTGTACTACAAATCCAAATTTGTCATCTTTAATTCCAAATTGTGGACAACGCAAGCGGTGGAGCGACGGCTACTCGGTGGTTTCCAGGTATATATGACCTAAGAATTCTCGTTCTGAAAAATTTAGCTTTCCCCTAATTATTGCCCTTATAGAGCAAAATATCGTGTTATTTGACTGTACTATAAATAAACAAATGAAAATTAAAAAAAAATAACAAAACACCAAGATGTGAACCTTGTGGTACACCAAATGGTGTATGAAGTATGAGAAAATGTAGAAAATTTTATGTAAAAGCGAGGGGTTATCCATTCTCACTGCAGTCAATTGCATCAGTGTACAAAAACAGTAGTTGACCCCTCGTATAAAAGCTATCTTCCTGATAAAGAAACAGTCGATGCATGCACGCACACCATTGGTTTTAGTTAAAAAGTCACCACGGTAACTAATTAATAGCACTCTTGTTTTTAATCGATCATAAAGAACACAAAAAGTTTAAAATTTCATTCGTTTTTTAAAATTCAACAATTCATTTATCAAAAACTTCTTTACATTGTTAATTTTTTTAAACGGAAACAATAAATTTGAATAGATAAATAAAATATTCCTTCATTGATATAAAATTCATGATTCTAAGATGGGAAATTAGCATTATTTTATAGTACATTTACATAATTAAGTGAAGAAGCTGCATATTTGATAGAAATAATAAATTCAAAATGATCGAGAAACGTTGGTTTATACAGAGTGTTCTCGATTTAGTGTTAGATGTAAAGATTTTTATGGCTTTAGTGGTGATTAATTGTAATATCAACACAAACAAGGATTTACGATCTTCAAAGGACAAAACACCTTTTACCTGCTATTTTAAAACTGGTCAAGTGCCCAAGGCTTGAAAAACAAGATTGTTTTAAGAAACACTGGTCTAGGACAATATTACCTGTCAATCACTTTGTATGCACTCTCTTGTCGACTCTTATTTTAAAAGAATTACTATTATTAAAGTACTAAAGAGTCAAAGTCATAAAAACCATTTATTTTTAGTTTTTCTTTACTATACAATATACCTACATAGCCATTTTCGCCCTTTGCGAAAACTGTGATTTGATGATATTTTTACATGTTTGGATTCCTCATGAATTGTCTATTATAAATGCTTTAATGCTTATTAGGTCTAACTCGTATCGTTCTTGATATAATGGTCACATCGAATGCTAGATTTCTATGCATTTCCTTTCTCATATAAAAAAAAATTCAGTGCCGAGGTTTTTAGTATTTCTACGCATGGTCTTCAATTATTAGAAGAGAATTAAATGAATGAATTGTAGAGAAGTGCTTAATTTTATGTGCAATTTTTGATTACCGAAACGAGACGTCATTATTTATTGTATACAGGGTGATTCAAAACTCGAGGCGAAAAATAAAATGTCATATTCAGCGTCAAATTTAGAATCAAAAATGTAAAATAAATTTTTTTCATATCGGGATTCGTTTCCCAGATAATCGTTTTCAAAGTTTCCAGACGGAGTTAATTTTTTGCATATAAATAAGACAGGCCGAGCAAAAACAAAACACTTTTCAGCTTTTATTAGTGTATGTATAACTTTTGAAATACTTTCAACTTAATTTACACATGTTATTTAAATCATCAGTTTTCAAAATTAGTTCAATTTCATAATTTAAAATTTTAGATCTTTATGGGAAACTTTTTGAACTTGATTATCTCGGAAACAAAGAAAAATCGGTAAAACATTTATTACATATTTTCTGCTTAGAATTCGACTCGGAATATGACATTCCATTTTCATTTTTCAAAGGCCTGCCTTGTTTTTAATATGTATAGATAACTTCTTCTGAAAACTTTGAAATTGATTATCTCGGAAACAAAAGCGAATCGGAAAAAATTTTATTTGACATTTTCTGCTTACAATTCGATACTGATTACGACATTTTATTTTTCGCCTCGATTTCTGAATCACCCTGTATATTACATCAATTTTGGCAGAATGACAATTATATGCAATTATACATGTTAGAAGTGCTGTTTAATATAAAATAATAATAATAATAGTATTGTTTTTATAGCAAAATTGCTTCTAATACAATTATAATGACATAATTTCAATAATCTTCTCTTACATAGGATGCATTTAAATAAAGCTTTTTCATACAAATAAATTACCTTTCGTCAATCTTGTCACTGTGTGTAATTCTGATTGGTTCCTGCGACTCAATTCTCATAATGCAATTGATCTATTGATCGACAATGCCTGAGAGATTAATTATTATCAATAATAACTAATAATACAGGGTGAGAAAAAAGTAACGCAACAAGGCTATAACTTTTTTATTATTGATTTAAAAAAAAAGTTTTAAATAAAAGTTACTAGGCTAAAAGTGCTTCACTTGTTCGTGACCTTTAACTGCTCATGCGTACTCGCGCATGAACGCAGGCGCACGTAACTCCATTTTTTAAATGGCAACGTATAATTTTTTTTTACAATTTTGGAAGCTCCATATGTTTCTGCTTCTGGTAGTATAAAAGTTTTGGTAGGTTACTCGGTAGGTTACATAAGAGATTTTTTAGAAAAAATCAACATTAAGTTTTCAACTCTATAATTACGATTACAACTATGTTTTATGCAAAAACAACTTGATTTGGCTATTTGGCAAATCTAAATAGGAGCTTACAATTTTACCTCTATCGCTCTACTTCCTCCGACGCACATTTCAGGAGATATCGACTTCTAAATAAAGTTTAAAACTAAGAGAAAAATAAAGGACTTATTACTAGACGTCGTTTTTCGAGATCTACAACTTTACATCTGGGTCATTTTTTTACAAACCGCATGGATTTCAGGAAAAAAATTTGACTTCAAATGCGATAAAATAGTTATTTGTTTTATAACGAGACAAAACTACGTTTTTCAAATTTTTTTTCAGCAAAATCCTAAAATACGAGTCAAGTAATTTTATGAATATAGGTTTACGTGCTCCTGTGCCCACGGACGATTATACATGAACAGTTTGTACGAACAAGTGAAGCATTTTTAGTCTAATAACTTTTATTTAAAACATTTTTTTGAAAAATCCATAATAAAAAGGTTAGAGCCATGTTGCATTAATTTTACCCCACCCACATAGGACTCCGTGACACCGTGCGATTTATTTCTTAAAAACAAAATTGAAGAAAATTTTTCCCAACATATTGTTTTTTGATGAACTTAATCTTCGCAAAATGTCGGTTAATAACTTGTGTAGTACAGTTCATTAATAATAATAATAATAATAATAAGTTTATTTCCAAATGTTACAAACTTACAAATTCAAAACATAGCTCCACAAATCTCAACAAAAGGAAATCACATGGTGTCGGTTCAAATGGGTTTTGAGAAAGTTGACTTCTTAATTTTTATTGCCCTATTAAAATAAAATAAAAATTCCCTGGTATAGTTTATTCATTTGTGGAAGCCGAATTTGACTCTTTGATCCTGATTATCTCATTAGCACCCTACTGTGTTGGGCAGAAATAAAATATGAGTAAAAGTTTCGAGAAAAAAGCGGAAATGAACTTGTATGGCAAAAACAGGTTAACATACTTGGGTAGATCTACATATAGACTAATAGTGCTGGAGCTCTAGGCCCCCAAGTATCACAGGGCTCATAAAAATTGAATTATCATAAAGCAAAAATGAATTTTAAACCCCAATTTAAAGATTCTTAATCTAACAAAAAATGAGACCCCATTGGACTCCAATAGACTTGGGCCTCGAAAAACCTAGATCCGCCCCTGATACATACAGGGTGTCTCAAAAAGAATGGGACAACGCTTGGTCACTGATTCTCTAGGTTAAAATAAACCGATTAAACCTAATATACCTCCATACAAAATTCCTCCGTTTCCAAGTTAAAGGGTCTTAAAGTTCAATATTTTCTTTTTTCTTTTTATGATAATTTCCACACATGTCAAGATATTTATTTCAAATTTGGTACAGATGCTTATAATTAAGAACTAAATCAAGAGAATTTTTTTCATAAAGTAGGCTTGACTATAAGAGGCACTTAACCTATCTTCTACAACTTGTTTTAGCTATAACTTCGTTTTCGGTGAATATTTTCTAAGGTACTCTTAGTTCATATGCGTAAAAGCAGCCGTTTGTCTAAAAATTGGCATTAAAGTTTCGGATTATTGTTAAGACGAGCAATTATCATGTAGCCATCATCACAAAAACAATGTGTAAAAGATTGGAAAACATGTTAAACCAATAACATTGTCTAAAAATCAAAGGTACGTCGCGTAATAGTTCATCCAGGTTATTTTCCAAGAAGGTTGAATAGTAATGAAATTTGAGCTTTGGTGGATGTACGAATGGGCCTACAAAACAATTTCTAATGATACCACATTAAACATTCTTTGTAAATAAACCTTTTCCACTATTTTGTCCTTTGTTTTTGTGATCATTGCTACTTGATAATTGCACGTCCTAACGACAACTCTATACTTTAACTGGGATTTCAAGGCTAACGGTTGGTTTTAAGCATATGAACTAAGAGTACCTTAGTTTTCTATTTTCTAATTATTTTTCAGAAAATACCGTAATATTGATAAAAAATTCTCAGATAACAAAGTTAAAGCTAAAATAAGTTGTAGAAGTTAGGTTAAGTACCTCTTATGATCAAGCCTACTACATGAAAAATTTTCTATTGATGTACTTCGTAATAATAAGCCCCTGTTCCAAATTTGAAGTAAATATTTTCACATTTGTGGAAATTATCATAAAAAGAAAATATTAAAAATTGAACTTTAAGGTCTTTTAACTTGGAAACCGGAGGACTTTGTATTAAGGTATATTAGGTTTAATCGTTTTATTTTAACCTAGAGAATCTGTGACTAAGCGTTGTCCCATTCTTTATGAGACACCTTGTATAAACCCTTTAAATGCTTCCTGTATAAACTTAAATGTGTGACTTGATGTGAGAGAAGTTAGTTCACGGTTTTATTTTAAGGGCGCTGTGATCTTAATCTGAGATCCATATCGAGATTTGTAGATTTGAAAATATTGAATTTGAAACATTCCTGGGGGTCCTGAGAGACACATTTTATGCATACAGTTTGTACAATAATTATTTTGCTGTGAATTTGTTGCTTAATGTTTGGGTATCAGCAGGAAATTCCAACTTTAGATTTTTTTTAGTGCTGCAACACAGATCCCTGATAGCGAGCGGTAGGGATAAGTTTGCGCAGATTTGGCCACGTCCCTTTAATAATTTAAATACGTGTACTACTGCATTGGTGGGAATAAATACCAATTAAGGTTTCTACGCATTTCCACCGCTCGTCAACATAAATCTGCTCTGCAGTAGATAGATAATCAAAATTTTTCTTTCTCAAGTTACGAATTCGTGAACCAATCGACCATGAACGATATTTTGAATTTATTTCTTATGTGTCATATAGAGTCATATGTCATGTGAAATATTTGGCTATCAAAATCAAAACAACCAGCATTTATTTTCTCTTTATCAAATTGTTTCAGTCAAAAATCTTTCAAATAAAAGTATTAGTAAGGCATAATAATCTGAATCTAAATACAAAACTAATTTTGAATGCTTTTAACGGCAATTAGATAACATAAAAATGTCCAAATATAATGGCATGCATACAAAAACTTTTCCGATTCCAATTATACTCGCCTGCGTGAGAAGTTGCATAATACGCAGGAATTAAAATAAAAAACCTAAATGAAAACTGACCTTCATTATGTATTTATTGAGAAATCGTGCATATTATTAAATAATAATTAAAAACTAATTTACCTCCGCAAAGTATTTTAATCTCTCAGCTTTTGGATTTTTGGTTGAAGTAAAATACTGCTTTCTTCCATGCGACATAAACTTTTCTCTTCTTTACTTTTACATTTTGATAAAATGTTGTATTTGTAAGCCATAAGCACCATAAAGAAAATTCCCAGAAAAATTAATATAGCCGATGTTATAAAAATACCAAAGGACAATTTTAGAAAATATCCCAAATACGTTTTTAACGGTTCCGGTAAATCTAAACTTTGCTCATTCCAAAATATAGGAAAAAATAAATCGGGAGCATTTTCGAATGCGCTGAAAAATTTTATTGTTAAAAAACTTTCTAAACTAAACTCTATCCACCGAACAGATGCAGCTACGCCACTCCCCACAAATTTCTGTCAAATAAAGTTGACGCATGTCAATTCTTAGTGACTGTTGTTTTCAAAATTCGACCAATAGAAAAAGTTCTATTCAAATATCAAACGCTTTTTGTGGGAGTGGCTTAGCTGCATCTGTTTTGTGGACACAGATTAATTAAAATTACTTCACGTTTTTAATTGAATGTACGTGCATATTTAATTGAGCTCTGATTACAAATCTTAATGGTAAAAATGTTTGCTGCAAATTAATAAAGTGTTAATAATTAATTTTAAAAGCATTGCTTGTATTACCGGTTCTACTATAACAAATGTCTCGTGCTTTGATTTTTGAGGTTTTAAACCTTCCATTTTATTTAAATAAAAAGGATCGGCTCCATAAAAATGCGGTAAAGATATATAACCGTTGAAACCATGATGACACGAAGAAATGTTTAACACTCCCGATGGTAAAATTGATCCCTGTGTACCAAAGCATTTATTATCTGGCATTTTCGTGCCTGAAACATTAAATAATGATGTCAATTGGTTTCCAATAATTATCGACCTGTTCGGTAATGTTGCTAATTACTGCGGCTTGTTTCGCATAAAAAATGCAGACTTTGCGTCGGAGTTAATTTATTAATTTTAGACAACCTGATCACGTCAAATAAATTTTATATCAAACCTTGTATTCAAGAATTATTTAATATACGAAGTAGGTATAGTTGAAGTAAACATTATTTGGTTAAAATCTCGGTTAAAATGCAAAAATACCCTCTTTAAGATTTATGGTCGATTATGGTACTTAGGGGTTGTCAAGTAATTACCTGCTTTGAAAGTTTGACGAGACACATGGTTGGTTTTAAATTCAAAGCAGATAATTACTTGACAACCCTTAAGGTAGAAAGTCCCGCTTTAGTAAATAATTCTTCATTGACGAACGAAGCATACAAAAACAAAAAATTTGAAACGTCTTTACAGTGTTAATGTCCCTGCGACTGCATTTTTGGCAAAAAAGTAAGCTGTCCTTGAATGGTAGGCAATTGTATACCGAAATTAGCCAAAATACGGGCTAGCTCAACGGAAATTCTGAAAAAGTATGAAAACTTTTTGACGATTTTTTTACAAAAATGTAAAATATAAACACGGTTGTAGTGCGCGACAAAGGTGTTTTCATTCTTTTACTTGATGATACGCTTCACAAGCATGACACTTGTAAGCAATTTTTATCAATTTTCATTTCATATTTGAAAAGCTAAGTATTAATAATTAAAAAAAAATGCCTTGTCGCGCACTAGGTATAATAAACCTAGCAAAAAATTTTTTTGAAAACAGCGACCAATTACGGCGGAATTTAAGGTGGCCGAACCCATTAAAATTAGTAGCGGAGCTTACCCCCTTAAGTACTATAATCGACCATAAATCTTAAAAACGTTATTTTTGCATTTTAACTAAATAATGTTTACTTCAACTATACTCAAAAATTTTTAATGCGTGTCTTTGTTTATAGTTACCATTATCTAACAGTCTGTCTTTTGCCGAATATTTGTGTCCTAATATTTCATTTACCATTTCTTCTTTTTCAAAGTCTAAATGCACGTATCTACATAATTGGGGAATGAATATTTCGATATAACTCTTATTTGTGAAGGTTTGTAAATCACCCAACGATCCTCGAATTTCATTGCAAGGACTATCGAAATGTTTAGTTTTATTTTCATAATTCCATGTCACCAAATCAAAATTTCTATTTTTACCATTTGATAACGTAAAGATGTCTTTGAAATATTCGCCACCTTCAAACTAAACAATTTTATTAATCATTTTTAAATAAGCCCACCCATTTATAAGTAGGTACTGCAATACAGATTCCTGATGGCGAGCGGTAGGGATAAGTTCGCGCAGATTTGGCCACACCTCTTTAATAATTTAAATACGTTTACTACCGCTTCGGTGGGGATAAATACCAATTTAGGTATCTGCGCATTCTCACGCCAGCATAAATCTGCCTTGTGCACTATACTATTTACTATTTTAATCCATCCAAATTTATCAAAAATTGGAAACTCTGGCGCTAAAAAAGAAATGTAAGATGCAGTTGTCATTATCGGACTTTCAAATCCATCCAAAGAATGTTCGGCAGCTGTTTTTGTTATGTAGTAAGTTAAATCGAGCGATTCCAGATAATTACTGCTCATCAATTTTACAAATTCGCTCCAGTATCTAATATAGTGAGCTGTTGCCTAAAATAGACCATAAGTTACTAAAGATATCAATTATACAAACTTACCATGTAAAGATAGTCTATGGTTGTAATTTTGTCACTCAAATTTTTATTGTCTTCGTCGTATCGAAAAGTTTGTGCTTGTTTAAATGTTACAGTATTGTTTTCATCATTCCAAGTCACATTAAATCTTTCTAAGCTCTGCTTAAATTTATACGGTCCGACTTGTTCAAATTTAGGCTTAAGGCTTAAATTATAAAAATCTTCTTTATTAGTCCAATTGAAAAAGTATACTGTTGTAGGTATTTCTACTGGGAACTTTTTCCAAAACTCGACTACTGGCGAATTTGAATGTAATATCAATAACTTCTTCAATGCGTAGTCTTCTATGTTCGTTTTAAGAGTTAATAAACTGATTCCCAACCCGAACAAAAGAAATCCGAATAATCCCAAAATATTTAGTTGTAACATTTTGTTTAAAACTTAAAAATTATTAATTTTGCGTTTATACACATTTTATAAAAAGCACTTTGCATCTCTGATCGTTTGTTAAGTAGAATGAAAATATTTAAAAGTCTCATAAATAATAATAAAACAAAAGTCATGCAAATACAACAAAATTTCCTGTTTGGTTACTATAATAATTATTTTTAGTTAATTATCTATAAATGTATACCTAATTAAACAAAAATGTGGCTGAAGAACGCGTTTTTTTGAACTTCAACGTCAATGCAGTCTCCTTTAAAAACCCGTATTTTTTATGCAGGATAGGTAAACATTCAGGCCCGGACTGGCCGCCGGTGGGGCCAAGTCAAATTGTGACCAAATGAAAATAAATGGAAAAATCAAAATGAGGAAAAAAGTTTATAATAAACATACAGTGTGTTTCACTTTATATGAGAACATATACTAACCTTTTTTGTTTTGCTTAATAGTGTAGTCAACGAACCAAAATTTATCCTGATTTTCGGGTTTCTTTGTAACAGCAATTTTTTTTCTTAATCGGGCGAAACCATTCCTGTGAGTTTGTGTATAACATATCTCAACACAATTTTGACTGGGAGGCACTTATTCTTCGACTTTAGTGTAACATTTCGACTTTTTTAAGTTTTCGTTTCACTATTTTTTGAATAACTTCGCTTGTATTGGTCGGATCGGGACTGAAAAATTTTCCTTTTGTTTGTAATGAATCTCTCTTTAAAACTGCCTAGGTTAAAATAATTTATATTAATTTCATAACCCAAAAAAATTCAAAACTGCCGTCACTGGTCGGTCGTAGTTTTTTAGAGAGAACTAGGGTTTTAATTAATATTATGGTATGAAACTTTAGGAAGTTGTAGCTGATACAGTAACAAATCCATATTGCAAATTGGGTCCAAAAATATTAAGAACAACGGCTAAAATTGGGATTTTGGTTCAAATTTTATTTTTCATATTTATTGTGAGCAATTGGTGGTAGCGCAATAATCTTTCTCTTGAAATGTAGAAAATTTAATGCTCTCTTAGATAAAAACAGAAAGAAAATTTTATTATTCTTTTACGTATTTTTGAAAATTAATCATAAAGAACTCCTATAAACTATTTTTGAATATTAAAACTGATGTTAGGGTCCACCACTAAAATTGGTTTTGTGGGCAAATAGTTGAAAAATTTTCTTTTTCTTTTTAACGAAATCGGAAGAAAACGCGGTCTAATGTGATTGTCTTTGTTTTCATCTGAAAGAGCATTAAATTTCCTACATTTCAAAAGAATAATTATTGCTATATCGCGAATTGCTTACAACAAATATGAAAAAGAAAATTTGAACCAAAATGCAAATTTTAGCCCTTGTTCTGAATATTTTTGGACTCAACTTGCAATATGAATTTTTTACTATATTAGCTACAACTTCCTAAAGTTTCATACCGTAACATTTTTTTTGGGGCTATGAAATTAATATAAATTATTTTAACCCAGGCAGTTTTAAAGAGGGATTCATTACAAACAAAACGAAAATTTTTCGGTCCCGATCCGACCAATACAAGCGAAGTTATTCAAAAAATAGTGAAAAGGAAACTTGAAAAGTCAAAATTTTACACTAAAGTCGAAGAATAAGAACCTTCCGGTCAAAATTGGGTTGAGACATTTTATACACAAACTCACAGGAATGGTTTTGACCGGTTAAGAAAAAAACTCGCTGTTACGACGCTTACCGCCTAGCGCCGCCCCTGATTTTTTGCCGTTTGCTAATTTTCTTGGGTTGAAACCTTTGGAAACTGGGCTATATAATGAATTGCTTAATTTTACAGTATAAAAACATGTTTAAAAATTCTTAAAGTCGATCTAAACCAATTGACCTTAAAAATTAGAAAAATTTACGCCTACGGCGCTATGGGGCCCTATGAAAAATCTTTAGAACCCAGACCCGTTGCAGTATCGCTAGTCGCTGCGCCACTGCATTTGGGGCCAATTTCTTTTGCAACTACTGGGGCCAACCACTAGCCAGTCCGGTCCTGTAAACATTAAACTAAAGTATAAATAAATTGATATCAGTGGCGGCGCGACCTATCTGGCGCCTTCCCTGCAAATTTAAAATATTTCTCCTTTTTTTGTTATTATTATCATCATTAATTTTATAAAATATTTGTAAATGCTATCCCCGCGTCGCTCTTAACATATTGCGCCCCTAACATGTTGCGCCTCTATGCGACGCTTACCGCCTAGCGCCGCCCCTGATTGTAATTAATGATATTTGTTACAAAATTAATTTTATTTTTTCCATTAAAACGCAGTTTAATGCTTATAGCAAAGAAAATGCACACCATAATACACTATTGTATATTGATAGAGAAGTCGCTATGGTTTTGGAGAATCAATTGCTAGTGCGCATGTTTACCCAGGACTGTTAAATGTGAAATTATGAACATTATTTTTGCATTTTTAATAATATCTAGTATCACTTATTTAAACTTTTGTTGCAACTTGATTTAATTATGTTAGTATAAAAATTCATTAGTTTACTGCCAAGTGATACACTAGGAAAATGGCCGCCATAGTTCAAGGTTACCAAAGATGCTGTATACGAATTTAATGGGATTTCATGCGAGTATCGCTTTTTTATCAGTATAATAAAATAGTCGATTTTCTATGCTTATAGTCCATATTATTAAAGGATGCGTTTTTGACATTTACCGGAGTTAACCTAATAGTGGGTGCGGTACACAAAAAAATGTGGCAAATTGGGGTAAAAGCAAAAAATTTGGCACACTTGATCTTTAATTGCGAGTCTCTGAAAAGAGAGTTATCTACTGACGAATAGATATCTATTCATTCTGTCTCTCGATGGCCAGTCAACTTTAACCATTCTATAACCACTGATTTTCTCCGGTTATTTTAGCTGCAGCTAACTTAAGTCAAGTTATGTACGCTCGTGGCGCTGGTGTTTGTTTTGTTTGTTATTGTCAATCGCGTTTAAATGTAAGTACAAAATTTTTACCTACTTTTGAGGTGCCTATTGTTAAAAAAAATTTTTGTCCATTATTTTACCTGATGTATGCAAAATATTTCTTTAAGCTTTTCCTTGTATTAAAAATATTTTTAAAAGGTTCGAGAATTTGTTTCTTTTTCTAAATTTTTAATCACCGGCCTACAGGAATTTGCATTTCTTGTGCTTTCTTTAATTAATTTTAAGGAATACAAAGTATCAACTTAAATTAATCATATTTAATATTATTTTTTTTTGGCTTAGGTATTTATGATTTTTTTTTAGAGATAATAGTCAATTTTATATTATTATTTAATATTTATTAATTAATTGGCTATCTCTAAAAAAATAATAATTATTTTATACGTATATTTTGATCAAAAAAATTGTAACATCAAGTGACGATTATTTATAAACGAGCGCGAATTAGTTATTCTTTTGACAATCCATCTATTGTCGAAAAACAGAATGACGTTATTTCTATCCAAGTTACACGACAATTTTAAATGTTAGCCGACCGTCGAGCAACCCGATTTGACGAGTTATGGGTTCCATAAGTTAGCTCTAGCTAAGTTAGCTAGAGCTAAGCAAAAATGTACCAGAAACCGGCCATAAGAGATTTTAATCGATTTGACCCGAAGTACACTAAAAAAACTCCGTTAGGGAGGGGGTTATCACCCCTTTTTAATTTTTTTTAGTTTTACCTATAAAATCGCATAGATTTGTTACTTGATAGTGATAGGTGGACAAATAACTTGTTTTGGACATGGTCAAATCCTCAAATCTTTACCCGATTCGTAGAACCAAGTTAAGTTTCTAATAAGGGTTTTCACCCCCTTTTTTGGTGAATTTGAAACAATTTCGCGAAAATATTATTTGGGCTTCTTTTTTACAGCACACACGTGGTTTCTGAGAGTAGTTCACTCCTAAAAATATTTGCGATTACCAAAAGTAGAAAAGAGAACGTAAAAGAGGGGTTTCAACCCCCCTTTTTGGCAAAATATCTTGACAAATTTAACTAGTTAGTGCTATATATGTCGTCAAAGTGCAATTGTCACTCTAAAGACATTGGTGATAGTATAATCGGTGTTAAATAGTCTCTTTACCTAGAAAGAGGGTGTTTATCCACCATTTTAGCCTTTTCCACCCCCATTTCCTTACATTAAGATTACAATCACGATTTTTACGATCGCAGCTGCGTTAGAAGGTGGCAGCTGGATGATCACACTATAACCGCTAATAAAGGGGGGGGGTGCTCCCCCTACCCCTAAATTTGGATTAAAAATTAGGGGGGAAACATGATAGGTGACGTACAAAAATTATTTCTAATACTCTTGATAAAAGACTCCAAGCTGCCCATGCAGTTCGTTGCCTAAATGGGACCTTAATTATTACGTACATCGAATAATTGTGTAACCTACCTTTAGAAGTGAAGAAGGATGTTGAGTCACTACCGGTAAAGGCGTGGAAACCTCGCAACGCCATTGCTTTGTTATCACCTAAGCATGTAGCTATACTATGCACTGGAATGTATCTTTTGTATGTTCCAGAACCAAATAAAAACCACAACTCCTCAAGACCTAGGTCTTTTATTGTATGATAGTACGATATGGCAAGAACTATGACATCTGTATCTGAACATCTGACAAGAACAGATTTCGCTCCGTGTTCTGCCATATCTTTGACATGCAAGAGCATACGTCCATCTGCTTCTTCAATTTGAGAGCAGTCAATTTGGTTCAGGTGAGTTGATGATATTCCGTTTATAGAGCTCATGATAGTGTTGCCAACATTTGTCACAACATGGTGCTCTAGTATAGACTGAAGGAAGCGGGTAGCGAGGAAATAGAAGAGCTCGACCTTATTCTCAGAGTTTTTCAAGTAATCATCCCACTTTTTTGGTACAATATCTGGTAAGAAAACACAAAAGATGCTATCGCAAGCGCATAAAAGTATGTAAGACTCACTTTTGTTTGGAGCATCTTGCTGTCGCACTCCTGCACCTCTTCGGTCACGTGTCAAGCCTTTAATGCTGGATTTTGAGTAAAGATCCCAGGCAACGTCAATTCGTCTGGCTCCTACACTATTAGCAGTCTGCATTAGAAGTGGTATCAACTGTGCTGTGCAGTAGCCAGCAAGATTTTGCACCGCTGAATTTGGCCTTACAAGATGTACTAATGCAGCTCCATCAAATACAACTCCTTGGCAAGAGGAGGGTTTCATTTCACAAGCAGAGGAAATCAATAATTTTTCTAATATGCTTACTAAGTCTGACTTACTTCCAGAGCGAATTTCACCGTTTATTGATATGGAGGGTGGACATAGTTGATTTTCGTGCCTAAAAAACTCATCCAAATCCAGGTCTCTTGCTTGGCTGATAATGAAAAGTCTCTGAAATAACTGAAGATCTGCTTTTAGAACGGAGAGTGCATTTGTCACTGGCTTCTTCGAAATCGTGAAAATTTTCATAGCATTTTTTTTAATTGGCTCATGAAAAGAGGTATTGTTTGTCACCATACGATCTTGCACGAAAGTGTTATAGAGAACTTTTCCTTTCTCGCATATAGCGTTAAGAGTGTCAACGCCCTCCAGGCCAGCAACAATTCTTGTGTCAAGAGCTATCAAGTCTTGCAGACAACCTTCGAAAGGAGTTTGAGTTTGAAGAAAGCTATCTTTTACAGCTCCACAGTCAGCGACAAACTTCCGTTGGAAGCGTGGATATTGTTCATGATGTGCGATGGACTCCTCACCGTCTTCTGTATCATTAAAGTCTTCCAAAAGCTTGCTTAATTCTGGACCACCACAATGGTGTAGCGTCGCAAGGAATAAGGATCTTCCGTTAAGCCGATTGCACCACCTTTGCCTTTTAATCTGGCATATCATGTTTCCCCCCTATTTTTTAATCCAAATTTAGGGGTAGGGGGAGCCCCCCCCCCCTTTATTAGAGGTTATAGTGTGACCATCCAGCTGCCACCTTCTAACGCAGCTGCGATCGTAAAAATCGTGATTGTAATCTTAATGTAAGGAAATGGGGGTGGAAAAGGCTAAAATGGTGGATAAACACCCTCTTTCTAGGTAAAGAGACTATTTAACACCGATTATACTATCACCAATGTCTTTAGAGTGACAATTGCACTTTGACAACATATATAGCACTAACTAGTTAAATTTGTCAAGAAATTTTGCCAAAAAGGGGGGTTGAAACCCCTCTTTTACGTTCTCTTTTCTACTTTTGGTAATCGCAAATATTTTTAGGAGTGAACTACTCTCAGAAACCACGTGTGTGCTGTAAAAAAGAAGCCCAAATAATATTTTCGCGAAATTGTTTCAAATTCACCAAAAAAGGGGGTGAAAACCCTTATTAGAAACTGAACTTGGTTCTACGAATCGGGTAAAGATTTGACCATGTCCAAAACAAGTTATTTGTCCACCTATCACCATCAAGTAACAAATCTATGCGATTTTATAGGTAAAACTAAAAAAAATTAAAAAGGGGTGATAACCCCCTCCCTAACGGAGTTTTTTTAGTGTACTTCGGGTCAAATCGATTAAAATGTCTTAAAGATCAAGTGTGCCAAATTTTTTTCTTTTACCCCAATTTGCCACATTCTCTCAATTTTTCGGGCGTACCGCTTCCACTATAAAGTTGGGAAGAATTGTTAAGAGACAATGCAGCAAAGGATCTCGAAAAGCTGCTTAAATTGGGAAAAACTTACTCATTTTAATACTAACCAATATATTTATCGAATTTTAAGAATGCTCTCCTGATTTCAGCTATACCTTTGTGTATGGGAGGTTGCATATCGTGCGTAGACTTACCGCTTTTTAGAAACACTACACCTATAATATAGTACTCTCTTTATATTTTTGAATAATTAATTTCAAACTATCAATAAACTTTCTAGATCTAAAAGAATTTATAATGAGTTCTGTACACGTCTTTTATTATTTTTTTTCAATTAAATCCATCTTTAATGGTACAAGTTCTGATTTAAATTTATTTTTTTCACATTTGACAGTCAAATAGTACGAAAATGATATTAAAAACACCCCTAATAATATTAAAATTACTGAAAAAGTAGTTATAATAAAGGGCAGGCTTAAAAATATTTTTAGGTATTGTAATAGTGAACTGGGTAAATTCATTCTTTGTTCCACCCAAAACAACGGAAAGAATACTCTAGGAGCCTTTTCGTATACACTAAAAATTGAAAATATAACCATAAGTGTATTAAAAAAGTTATTGGTTTAAAATTACACAACGTTTTCGACGGGATGAACGTAAATATTCAACTGCATGCGAGCTTTAAATTCGAGAGGTATCAAAGTCGTCTGTAAAAATTTGAAATTAGTCGAAATAAAAATTCAAAAGTAAAGTCCTAGACTTATGAGAAGAATAGGGCGGAGCCAAAGCGCTATAACGAAAATGTGTCTGGTAACATCTGGTCGCATGAATTTTAGAGACATAGAGAGAGAGAGAGAGAGATTCCATCTGTACTACGCAAGATATGGGCTCCGCCCTATTCTTTTCAAAGGTTGTGGACTATAAAACTTACCGGTTCTAGAACTATGTACGATTCGTGCTTTGATTTTTCTGGTTGTAAACCTTGGACACCTTGTAAATACACGGGATCGGCGTGGTAAAAATGTGGTAAAGAACCGTAACCGTTTAAACCGTAACGGCAAGATGAAGCGTTTAACATTCCCGAAGGAATACATTGTCCCGCACAGAAACATTCGTTTTCTGGTATATTTGTTCCTAAAAATTATTGTAAATTTGTAGCCTGACTCGTGGTCCAAGTCTCTTGTACTGGCACTAGTTAACGACTTGGGTTATAAAAAAATATTTATTTCCTACCATTATCTAAAGCTCTGTCTTGAACCGAGTATTTGTATCCTAATATTCCATCCACTTTTACTTCTTTTTCAAAATCTAAAGTTACATATCTACAAATTTCTGGTATGAAAACATTTAAGCTTTTCTTATCGTTTTTTCTACTGTGAAAATCTCCCAAAGATCCTCGAACTTCATTGCAGGAATCGTTATAATATGGCGTTTTTGTATAGTAATTCCAACTTAACAAATCAAAATTTCTATTTAAACCATTGGCAATATTAAAAGTTCCATCGAAATCAGGATCTCCATTTCTCTGAAAATTTAGTATAAAATTATTTTAATTTATACGACAATTCAGTAATTAAAAAAAGTTGTAATAAAAAGCGTTTCGACTCGATTCAAACCTTCAATATAGTTGGGTCAACTGAAAGTCCCTTGTAACTCATCGCAGTATGTAATAAGAAATGTCAGTATAATATATTTTTTCTTTGTCTAATATTAAGCAAAATAGCATTTATACTAGATCATTGATGATCGAGCTTCTCTACGTTTTAAGACGCAGGTTTACATTCCACCGTGTGCGCCAGGATGTATTCTGAAAGCGTATATTTTAGTAGAGTCTTCCATTTTCAGGAAGTTCAAGGTAGTAATTTTCAAAAAATCTTGACCGTTGAACCTCCTGTCAATAAATAAATTTATCGGAAATCTGTTATTGCACTTTGATTGCACTTACTTCTTCTTTTAAATCGTTTCTAGGAATGTATTCCATAATTAAGGACGGAGAGAATTACTTATAATAATTTAAAATTCGCCCTTAAAATGCACATCTGTGTTGCCACCATGAACAAACAAAAAATTAACTTAATTAATTTTTATGTTTCTGACATTAGGTATTAAGAACGGACATACGTTTACTATAGATTGATGCTTACGCTTTAGAGCGATGAGTCACAAGCGATTTAAACCTGACTAAACTATAAATTAAATTATTTTAAAATTAACAAAATTGATTTGAAAATTAAAATTAAAGATTTATAAATAAAATCTTAGGAGTGTAATTAATGCTTACCATTCTTATCCATCCAAATCTGTCAAAGCGTGGAACTTCTGGTGCTATGTAAGGAAAATAATGAGCTAAAGTCAGTATGTTATTTTCAAATCCTTCTATTGTTTGTTCGGCTACAGTTTGAGTTATATAATAATCGGAATCGAATGATTCTATCACAGAAGCTGCTAAAGTATCGTTTTCAACCACTTAACTTAACTTAACTTAACGTAAGAACGTAATTAAGGAAAGTTAAAATGCATTGAGTATATGTATCCGTTCAGAACCAAATTAACGTAGCGTAAGGAATTAAACGTAATACAAAGTTGAACCAACTTTTACTTAAGAATCCTTAAATTTACGTTTTGTTAATTCTACCAATCGGTGCTCCTTAGAAACGATATAGCTACATACTGTGCGCTTCGTTTTGGCTGTTAATTCCGCCCATAAGCTGGTTTTAGGTAGAGAAACGTCAAAATCAGCTGCTGAGAAAAACAAGGCAAACCTAACCCCAAAATAAAATTTTGAATAAAACTGGGTGTATCGAGAACTTTTTATAATTGGGTTTTCTTTTTCTTGGAAGAAGATAAATTTGGAATAGTTAGGTTATTTATGAAAAATAAAATAAAGACAAAAATTTAAAATCACGATGAGTGTGTTTAAATGTCTTTGTCTGCGCTTGCGTTATAACGGTTCAATTAACACAAATAATTTTATTTTGAACGGATACAAATTTCTTACGTTACGTTTTGCTTTAAGTTAAGTGAAGTTAAGTTAAGTTAAGTGGTTGAAAACGATGCTTAAAACTTTAATAAAAGAATTCCAGTTTCTTGCGTAATGAGCTGAATCCTAGAAAATATTTTAATGAAACTACAGGGGTTTAGCAACTAGCAGTCGGTACTATAAAGCTCACGATTAACTAATGTCGACATTAAATATAACATGTATCGGTAGGTCACTCAGCACCCGGTATATCTATACATGTTGAATTAATTAATTTGACCTTTTAAAAGATTCTATCATATTTTTTCAAACAAATTTTTGAAGCATTCAGTCAAATATTTGATGGGCTTACCATAAAAACGTAGTTAATCGTTGTAATTTCATCACTGAAATTTCCATTTTCCTTTTCATCTCCATATTCAAAATTACGCACTTGTTTAAACGTAACTGTATCGTTATCATTGAACGTTATGTTAACTTTTTCTAAATTTTGTTTTATCTTATAGGGCCCCACCTCTTCAAATTTTGGCTTAACACTTAAATTGTAAAAATCTTCTTTATTTGTCCAATTGAAGAAATAAAATTCGGTAGGTATATCCAATGGGGCTTTACGCCAAAGATCGTATATGATAGAAGTAGGCGTTATTATTAAAATTGAATTTAAAAAGTAACTTATAATCGAATCTTTAAACACTAATAAATTAGTACCGATTCCGAAGAAAATAAGTCCGCTTAATGCAAAACAAATTAATTTCTTATTTGATGTTTTCTAAAAATTGCAAAAATTATAATTTTTATGCTAATTTAATTAACCCTTAGTATGATTACCTTATCTTTTTTCATTTTGTTTATTTTACCTACAGAATGATATTATAGTCTTTCAATGTTCACTATTGACACCACTTGCAATTTTTATATAACTACACAAAGACACGTCCAAGTTACCTATAACAATTTATACAAATTTTAACTATTATAAATTTTTTTTAATTATCCTCATTAACATTAAAATTAATTAAGTTTCGTAGTTTTTTTTGCAAAGTTCTTATTGAAGCATATCTGTGAACTACATTGCTTAAAAACGGGTTGTTAATAAATACTTGATATCATCATCTGATCAGGTATCTACCACTTTTTTATAAGAGTTACTTAGCCTTCTGTATAAATAGGTGCAATATTTCTTTTAATTATAAAGGTATGGGACCATTCAAAAACAATTAATTTTTGATGTTGTGAGAGCGAAGCGAATATTAACCTTCTTCATTAGCTTACAGCCCTCGACCTGGCGGTCTCGGACTTTTTCCTTAAATTATAAAGTCTCAAACATTTTTTAAGCAAATTTTACAAATAAATGCTACTCTTAATTTACTCGATTAAATTCATAGCTCTCGGGATATAACCTTTGAGTATTATACCCGGAGATATATCGAAAGAGTTGGGAGCAGCGTTTAGTGAAACTGTAGCACATCACTCAATGCTCGTTAGTTACCACCACTAGTTATTTCTCTTTTTTTCAAAGCACATAGGCTTCAGCTGGAAGTTACCTAACCTCAAATTAGCTCTTAGAGCGAGTTTTATATTTTTATACCAACCAATGTCATGGGAAGTTTTCGGTGAACTGTATATAAATCATATAAATTTACTTGCTTAATGAGCCACTGTCATCGTGAACGTGGTTGGTACAAAACGTCCTTATAAATATTGATAATCGCCTGGTTTTATATGGTTTAAATAATTTAAGGTGAGCAAAATCTCCACTCTAGGATAAATACGCAATTTAGATCACTTGGTTTATTCTGTTTAATTTAAATAGTTTAATTTTAAAATATTTTCAAGTTCACAGTCGAATAATAATTATTATAGGTTATAGGGTGTCCATTATTTTTTGTTTTCCTCTTTTGGTTCTAGGTGAAGGTGAAGAAAAAAAAATAAGTACCCCAAGTTTCGTCGTTATAGCTCAATATTAACCCGTGCTAGTGGAACATCGCTATTTTCCATTTAAAATAACATAATATAAAAACCGAAACCAATCCGAAAGGATGTTGTTTAGAAAATCCAAAATCGCCATCTTGTAGAGACCAAAAAGGTGCAATGAAAATGAGTTTTTAGTTCTCTAATATCTTTGAAAAAAGCTTCAGAAAAAAATAAGTGAGATTTTCATAAAATTGGATTTTTTTCAAAAATTTCCACTTCCACATAAACTACAAAAAAATATTACATTAGCATTTCATCAATTGTGAGAATATTTCTAAACGCTGGAAAGCCTAAGATATTAAAGATAAGATATTCCTGTAATTAAGGAAAAATAAAGGCGTATATTATTAGGGGAACTGTGCCTAATATCGACCCCTTCCTAATATCGAACCCTCCCCTAATTTCAATACGAGAGGTGTTAAAAGTACGGAAGTAGCTTTACTATGTCTGTTTATCTATTAAAGGTTATATTTTTCGTTTGGAGCTAGAATAGCAAGTGAATGGATCAGTGTATAGCGATTTGAAGTTTTTTTTAATGTCATATTATTTTTTCTTGCACATAATTTCTTATTGTATTTAATTTAGGGGTTAAATAATTCTCGAACCCCGGGTTCGATATTAGGCTCATAGCTTTTTCCGTATGTTATTTCTATGTAGTTAAGGTTTCTGCTTTCTATTTGGGGCACATGAAGACTGCAGTGGAACTCATGATTATAAAAATTTCATTTGCGATTTATGCAAGAACGGTTAAAACACCGAGTTATCATCATTACAATTTTTTTAATGGGGTTCGATATTAGGAACACATTTTTTCATTTGTAAAAAATCTATTTTTATAAAAAAAAAAAAATATTTATTTAATTCAAAAATAATATACTGGAGTTTATCCAGTTCAGTAAAAACTATATTATATAAAGCTGTTGAACCTTTATTTTCTTATTTTTACCCTAAACTGCCTGAAATATTCAAAATTTACAAAATGGGTTTGATATTACGCATCAGTTCCACTATTATTATTGTCACGTTTGGGGAATTCGTGACTTCCTGGATAATTCCAGGATGTACTGATATAATTAGGAGTTGATTAAACAACATGCTGGTATATAAAAAAGTTCATAGTATATCGACGCGTCCATTACGAAACGACACAAACGCCGTTGACTCCATTTTGTAGGAAATACAAAAAATTAAATTTTCTAGGTTATTATAAACTAATATTATTTTAAATTTCTTCGATTTTTAGTGTTATAATCTTAACCCATCCATAACCAATTGCTTATGCGATTTAAAAACGAAAATTATGCTTTACTGGAATTTTTATGAAAAATGCTGATCAATTCAATCTATGGAGTTTTAGCTCAGCTTTCGAATAGCATCAATAACTCATTTTTTTATCTTTTGGCGCTTGAGTCGATTTGTCATGGACGCGTCGATATTTAACAATTATTCTTACATGTAACAGATCACTATAGTCAACGTATCCATCTTTATGGTTATCTGTTTACACTTCTTTGGGGCTCAATAGGAATAGCTAACTGACTTCTTTGAAGCTCAATCAATAACTATCTTCTTACAATTCTATTCTCTGACCTCAGTATTTTCTGTCGATTCATTACATTTTTTAACCTACTGACTCAATTCCTCATTCATTACAACCATATCAAACATTACATATTTACCTAATTTAATAACTAATAACAATAATATTAATTGTTACAATCATATGTATAGGCGGCACATTCCAGAGTTGTGTATATTTTCTTGTTCCTATTACTTATAGACTATGGGCCCATAACAGAAAAAACGGGTCGATCGTATTCAGGCCTATCTTTTGGGAATAAGCTATTTGAGTACCAGCGAGCATAAAAATCTGGTTGGCTTCCACAGGCAGTGGCTTAAGGCCGCAGACTCCTTCAATGAAATTCTTAAAGAAGGAAAAAAGTAAGAAATGTGACAGCATTCGGGGTGCAACTTTGACATTTTATCATTCTTACTCGTATAAAAAGAATCGACCAAAAAAATTGGCTACTCTCTACAATGTCTCTGAGAGCGTGGCAGCTGGACTGAAATTAACGTATTTATGCCACACACCAGTATACATTAACTCGTTTTTAAATCGCTTTCAGGCTTTCAAAAAGACCATGCGCCGATATTTACCCGTTCTACTATTATTCCGAGGTTCAAATCGCTAATCACTGGACTAAACATAAAAATGTCCAAAAATAATGGCATGCATACAAAAACTTCTCTAATTCCAATTATACTCGCCTGCGTGAGAAGTTGCATAACACGCAGGAAGTAAAATAAAAAACCGAAATGAAAACTGACCTTTATTATGTATTTATTGAGAAATCGTGCATATTATTAAATAATAATTAAAAACTAATTTACCTCCGCAAAATATTTTAATCTCTCAGCTTTTGGATTTTTGGTGAAGTAAAATACTGCTTTCTTCCTTGCGACATAACCTTTTCTCTTCTTTTACATTTTGATAAAATGTTGTATTTGTAAGCCATAAGCACCATAAAGAAAATTCCCAGAAAAATTAATATAGCCGATGTTATAAAAATACCAAAGGACAATTTTAGAAAATATCCCAAATACGTTTTTAACGGTTCCGGTAAATCTAAACTTTGCTCATTCCAAAATATAGGAAAAAATAAATCGGGAGCATTTTCGAATGCGCTGAAAAATTTTATTGTTAAAAAACTTTCTAAACTAAACTCTATCCACCGACAGATGCAGCTACGCCACTTCCCACAAATTTCTGTCAAATAAAGTTGACGCATGTCAATTCTTAGTGACTGCTGTTTTCAAAATTCGACCAATAGAAAAAGTTCTATTCAAATATCAAACGCTTTTTGTGGGAGTGGCTTAGCTGCATCTGTTCTGTGGACACAGATTAATTAAAATTACTTCACGTTTTTAATTGGATATACGTGCATATTTAATTGAGCTCTGAATACAAATCTTAATGGTAAAAATGTTTGCTGCAAATTAATAAAGTGTTAATAATTAATTTTAATAGCATTGCTTGTATTACCGGTTCTACAATAACAAATGTCTCGTGCTTTGATTTTTGAGGTTTTAAACCTTCCATTTTATTTAAATAAAAAGGATCGGCTCCATAAAAATGCGGTAAAGATATATAACCGTTGAAACCATGATGACACGAAGAAATGTTTAACACTCCCGATGGTAAAATTGATCCCTGTGTACCAAAGCATTTATTATCTGGCATTTTCGTGCCTGAAACATTAAATAATGATGTCAATTGGTTTCCAATAATTATCGACCTGTTCGGTAATGTTGCTAATTACTGCGGCTTGTTTCGCATAAAAAATGCAGACTTTGCGTCGGAGTTAATTTATTAATTTTAGACAACCTGATCACGACAATAAATTTTATATCAAACCTTGTATTCAAGAATTATTTAATGTACGAAGTAGGTATAGTTGAAGTAAACATTACTTGGTTAAAATGCAAAAATAACCTTTTTAAGATTTATAGTCGATTATGGTACTTTAGGGGTTGTCAAGTAATTATACCTGCTTTGAAAGTTTGACGAGACACATGGTTGGTTTTAAATTCAGATAATTACTTGACAACCCTTAAGTACTTTAATCGACCACAAATCTTAAAAAGGTTATTTTTGCATTTTAACTAAATAATGTTTACTTCAATTATACCCAAAATTTTTTAATGCGTGTCTTTGTTTATAGTTACCATTATCTAACAGTCTGTCTTTTGCCGAATATTTGTGTCCTAATATTTCATTTACCATTTCTTCTTTTTCAAAGTCTAAATGCACGTATCTACATAATTGGGGAACGAATATTTCGATATAACTCTTATTTGTGAAGGTTTGTAAATCACCCAACGATCCTCGAATTTCATTGCAAGGACTATCGAAATGTTTAGTTTTATTTTCATAATTCCATGTCACCAAATCAAAATTTCTATTTTTACCATTTGATAACGTAAAGATGTCTTTGAAATATTCGCCACCTTCAAACTAAACAATTTTATTAATTATTTTAAAATAAGCCCACCCATTTATAAGTAGGTACTGCAATACAGATTCCTGATGGCGAGCGGTAGGGATAAGTTCGCGCAGATTTGGCCACACCTCTTTAATAATTTAAATACGTTTACTACTGCTACGGTGGGGATAAATACCAATTTAGGTATCTGCGCATTCTCACGCCAACATAAATCTGCCTTGTGCACTATACTATTTACTATTTTAAGCCATCCAAATTTATCAAACATTGGAAACTCTGGCGCTAAAAAAGAAATGTAAGATGCAGTTGTCATTATCGGACTTTCAAATCCATCCAAAGAATGTTCGGCAGCTGTTTTTGTTATATAGTAAGTTAAATCGAGTGATTCCAGATAATTACTGCTCATCAATTTTACAAATTCACTCCAGTATCTAATATAGTGAGCTGTTGCCTAAATTAGACCATAAGTTACTAAAGAATCAATTATACAAACTTATACCATGTAAAGATAGTCGATCGTTGTAATTTTGTCACTCAAATTTTTATTGTCTTCGTCGTATCGAAAAGTTTGTGCTTGTTTAAATGTTACAGTATTGTTTTCATCATTCCAAGTCACATTAAATCTTTCTAAGCTCTGCTTAAATTTATACGGTCCGACTTCTTCAAATTTAGGCTTACGGCTTAAATTATAAAAATCTTCTTTATTAGTCCAATTGAAAAAGTATACTGTTGTAGGTATTTCTACTGGGAACTTTTTCCAAAAATCGACTACTGGCGAATTTGAATGTAATATCAATAACTTCTTCAATGTGTAGTCTTCTATGTTCGTTTTAAGAGCTAATAAACTGATTCCCAACCCCAACAAAAGAAATCCGAATAATCCCAAAATATTTAGTTGTAACATTTTGTTTAAAACTTAAAAATTATTAATTTTGCGTTTATACACATTTTATAAAAAGCACTTTGCATCTCTGATCGTTTGTTAAGTAGAATGAAAATATTTAAAAGTCTCATAAATAATAATAAAACAAAAGTCACGCAAATACAACAAAATTTCCTGTTTGGTTACTATAATAATTATTTATAGTTAATTATCTATAAATCTATACCTAATTAAACAAAAATGTGGCTGAAGAACGCGTTTTTTTCTGAACTTCAACGTCAATGCAGTCTCCTTTAAAAACCCGTACTTTTTATGTAGGACAGGTAAACAATCAGGCCCGGACTGGCCGCCGGTGGGGCCAAGTCAAATTGTGACCAAATGAAAATAAATGGAAAAATCGAAATGAGGAAAAAAGTTCATAATAAACATACAGTGTGGTTCACTTTATATAAGAACATTTTTTACCTTTTTTGTTTTGCGTAATAGTGTAGTCAACGAACCAAAATTTACCCTGATTTTCGGACTTCTTTGTAACAATAGCAATTTTTTTTCATAATCGGTCGAAACCATTCCTGTAAGTTTGTGTATAACATGTCTCAACCCAATTTTGACCGGGAGGCACCTATTGTTCGACTTTAGTGTAAAATTTTGACTTTTTCAAGTTTTCGTTTCACTATTTTTTGAATAACTTCCCTTGTATTGGTCGGATCGCGACCGAAAAATTTTCGTTTTGTTTATAATGAATCTCTCTTTAAAACTGTCTGGGTTAAAATAATTTATATTAATTTCCTAACCCAAAAAAATTCAAAACTGCTGTCATTGGTCGGTCGTAGTTTTTTAGAGAGAACTTGAGTTTTAATTAATGTTATGTTATGAAACTTTAGGAAGTTGTAGCTGATACAGTAACAAATATATATTACGAATTGGGTCCAAAAATATTAAGAACAACGGCTAAAATTTGCATTTTGGTTCAAATTTTACTTTTCGTATTTATTGTGAGCAACTGGTGGTATCGCAATAATTTTTCTCTTAAAATGAAGGAAATTTAATGCTTTCTCAGATGAAAACCAAAACAATCACATCAGACCATTTTGTCTTCCGATTTCTTTGAAGATAAACAGAAAATCTTTTAACTGTTTGTCTACAAAACTAATTTTAGTGGTAGAAATTTTATTCTTCTTTTACGTATTTTTGTAAATTAATCATTAAGAACTCCTATAAACTATTTTTGAATATTAAAACTGATTTGAATTGATTCCTCGCTTATCTCTTGGTGGAACAATATTAAATAATTGATAAACTTTTTTTAAAAAATTTAAGAAAGTAGATAAACATTTAGTTTTGTTTCACAAAATATTTTATTACAAATAAAAATATCTTAACGATTGTTTGGGCTTATGCGGCCTTTTTCAAACAGAGTTGTTTTAAAACTACCTACTTTTTAAAGTTTTAAAACAACTCTGTTTGAAAAAGGCCGCATAGGCCGAAACAATTGTTACTATATTTTTATTTGTAATAAAATATTTTGTGAAACAGAACTAAATGTTAGATGTTAGGGTCAACCATTTCGACCACTAAAGTTGGTTTTGTGGGCAAATAGTTGAAAAACTTTATTTTTCTTTTCAACGAAATCGGAAGAAAACGTGGTCCAATGTGATTGTCTTTGTTTTAATCTGAAAGAGCATTAAATTTCCTACATTTCAAGAGAAGAATTATTGGGATACCACCAATTGCTCACAACAAAAATGAAAAAGAAAATATGAACCAAAATGCAAATTTTAGCCGTTGTTCTTGTTTCATACCGTAACATTAATTATTACTCGACTTCTCTATAAAAAAATACGACTCACTAATGACTGCAGTTTTGAATTTTTTTTGGGTTAGGAAATTATTATAAATTATTTTAACACAGTCAGTTTTAAAGAGGGATTCATTACAAACAAAACGAAAATTTTTCGGTCCCGATTCGACCAATACAAGCGAAGTTATTCAATAAATAGTGAAAAAGAAACTTGAAAAGTCAAAATTTTACACTAAAGTCGAAGAACAAGAACCTTCCGGTCAAAATTGGGTTGAGACATTTTATACACAAACTTACAGGAATGGTTTTGACCGGTAAAGAAAAAAACTCGCTGTTACAAAAAAAGTACGAAAATCAGGATAAATTTTGGTTCGTTGACTACACTATAATGAATTGCTTAATTTTACAGTATAAAAACATGTTTAAAAATTCTTAAAGCCGATCTAAACCAATTGACCTTAAAAATTACAAAAATTTACGCCTACGGCGCTATGAGGCCCTATGAAAAATATTTAGAACCCAGACCCGTTGTAGTATCGCTAGTCGCTGCGCCACTGCATTTGGGGCCAATTTCTTTTGCAACTACTGGGTCCAGCCACTAGCCAGTCCGGTCCTGTAAACATTAAACTAAAGTATAAATAAATTGTTATCAGTGGCGGCGCCATCTAGCTGGCGCCTTCCCCGCAAATTTAAAATATTTTTCCTTTTTTTGTTATTATTATCATCATCATCAATTTTATAAAATATTTGTAAATTCTATCCCGCGTCGCTCTTAACATATTGCGCCCCTAACATGTTGCGCCTCTATGCGACGCTTACCGCCTAGCGCCGCCCCTGATTGTAATTAATGATATTTGTTACAAAATTAATTTTATTTTTTCCATTAAAACGCAGTTTACTGCTTATAGCAAAGAAAATGTACACCATAATACACTATATTGTATATTGATAGAGAAGACGCTATGGTTTTGGAGAATCAATTGCTAGTGCGCATGTTTACCAGGACTGTCAAATGTGAAATTATGAACATTATTTTTGCAGACGTTCTAACCATAATTTTTTCGCGTGAAACTGATAATGAAAACTGACATAATCTTAAGAAATTTTATTAGTATCATTAACATTGTTATTATTTTGACATTTCCAGTAGACATACCGACATACGCACTAAAATAATATCACATTATTTAAAATTTAGAGCGCATTTTTAATAATATCTAGTATTACTTATTTAAACTTTTGTTGCAACTTGATTTAATTATGTTCATTATGTTAGTATAAAAATTCATTAGTTTACTGCCAAGTGATATTTAGCAATGAAAGATTATTCTCTTAAATTCAAATTTACCGCTTAAATACACTAGGAAAATGGCCGCCATAGATCAAGGTTACCAAAAATGCTGTGTACGATTTTAATGGGATTTCATGCGAGTATCGCTTTTTTATCAGTATAATAAAATAGTCGATTTTCTATGCTTATAGTCCATATTATCAATGGATGCGTTTTTGACACTTACCGGAGTTAACCTAAAGTTGGGAATAATTGTTAAGAGACAATGCAGCAAAGGATCTCGAAAAGCTGCTTAAATTGGGAAAAATTTACTCATTTTAATACTAACCAATATATTTATCGAATTTTAAGAATGCTTTCCTGATTTCAGCTATACTTTTGTGTATGGGAGGTTGCATATCGTGCGTAGACTTACCGCTTTTTAGAAACACTACACCTATACTAATAAATAGTACTCTCTTTATATTTTTGAATAATTAATTTCAAACTATCAATAAACTTTCTAGATCTAAAAGAATTAATAAATAGTTCTGTACACGTCTTTTATTATTTTTTTTCAATTAAATCCATCTTTAATGGTACAAGTTCCGATTTAAATTTATTTTTTTCACATTTGACAGTCAAATAGTACGAAAATGATATTAAAAACACCCCTAATAATATTAAAATTACTGAAAAAGTAGTTATAATAAAGGGCAGGCTTAAAAATATTTTTAGGTATTGTAATAATGTACTGGGTAAATTCATTCTTTGTTCCACCCAAAACAGCGGAAAGAATATTCTCGGAACCTTTTCGTATACACTAAAAATTGAAAATATAACCATAAGTGTATTAAAAAAGTTATTGGTTTAAAATTACACAACGTTTTCGACGGGATGAACGTAAATATGCAACTGCATGCGAGCTTTAAATTCGAGTGGTATCAAAAGGTGCTTTCCATTTGTCGAAAAGTACAGCTCTGAACAGTACCCTACTGTATAAATATGTGTAAATATACAGTAGGGTACTGTTCAGAGCTGTACTTTTCGGCAAATGGAAAGCACCTAATGTCGTCTGTAAAAATTTGAAATTAGTCGAAATAAAAATTCAAAAGTAAAGTCCAAAACTTATGAGAAGAATAGGGCGGAGCCAATGCGCTATAACGAAAATGTGTCTGGTAACATCTGGTCGCATCAATTTTAGGGACATAGAGAGAGAGCACTCGCTTCTTCCATCTGTACTACGCAAGATATGGGCTCCGCCCTATTCTTTTCAAAAGTTGTGGACTATAAAACTTACCGGTTCTAGAACTATGTACGATTCGTGCTTTGATTTTTCTGGTTGTAAACCTTGGACACCTTGTAAATACACGGGATCGGCGTGGTAAAAATGTGGTAAAGAACCGTAACCGTTTAAACCGTAACGGCAAGATGAAGCGTTTAACATTCCCGAAGGAATACATTGTCCCGCACAGAAACATTCGTTTTCTGGTATATTTGTTCCTAAAAATTATTGTAAATTTGTAGCCTGACTCGTGGTCCAAGTCTCTTGTACTGGCACTAGTTAACGACTCGACAAGCTCGATGATCGAGCTTCTCTACGTTTTAAGACGCAGGTTTACATTCCATCGTGTGCGCCAGGATGTATTCTGAAAGCGTATATTTTAGTAGTCTTCCACTTTCAGGAAGTTCCAGGTAGAAATTTTCAAAAAATCTTGACCGTTGAACCTCCTGTCACTAAATAAATTTATCGGAAATCTGTTATTGCACTTTTATTGCATTTAATTCTTCTTCCGTTTGATCTGTCAAAGTAGTAAGACATACTTGAATTTTAAGGAAGGAAAAGTGATGTTGGTTTAGGCTGTTGGTTTGCTTCAATTCTACATAATTTACAATATTTTTTAACAATATTTTCTAAATTAACCTGTTAGTTTTAATTTCTCTTGATAAAATTAATTTTTAGGGTGTATGGGAATTTTTATTAAATGAAGGGTAAAGAAATTTTACAGTTTTGGTATTTAAATTTTGTTTAATTTAATGAAAGATGTTACTACACATACACATTCAATTTTTCTGTTTTTAATTTAAATTTTAAATATTTTTTGATAAAGTCCTGGTGGTAATTTTGATCAATTATCACATTTTGCGCCGCAAATAAATTTTACAGTTTTCCTAAATTTTGTTTATTAATTAAGAATTAGGTAAGGTGTCACTACAGGGTCTATTTTTGTATTTACATATTTAATTTAAATTATTAAAATTAAAACGTTCAGATTGAAATTTTATCAATGATGTTTTTTATATTCAAATCGCAAAATTTACATAGGTACTTATAAATGACAAATATCTAATGCGTGAATAAAAGGGTTAAGGGTGGTTTTAGCTTTTTTGATTATGATTAGGACTATCAAATATATGCACATATTAAACATAAACATAGGGCATGTCCTAATCATTAAAAGTAATGATAACTCCATTTTATTGATACCAACGTAGTTGTGCAGAAGGAAGGTGCATTCCAAGGAAGCCCGCTTACTTTTTGTTAAGTTTTTTCTCTTTTTTAACACTAATTTTTTAAACAGTTGTTTTTAGGAAATGAATATTAAATAAGTCATTAAAATATTTGTTTTTATAAGAGCATAAATTTTGAATGGAAAATTCTAAATCTTCATTAACTTTTGCGTTTCTTCAGGTAATGGCGCAAATTCTTGTTTCGAAACATGAAGTTCTTTTGAAAGTTGTGTTTTCTTCAACGCATACAGTACAGACACCTTATAAATTGAAAAACAAATTATGAATGCACCTAATATTATAGATATGCCTGCAGCCCATCCGATAACGTAAGGCACATTTAAGACATATCTTAAATAAGCTTTTATATTTTCTGGTAAACTTGTAGTTTGTTCTGCCCATAAGATTGGAAAATATATTTCCCTAACATTTTGGAATACACTAAAAAGCAATATTTAATAAATTAATTGTACGAAACTAGTATATAGATTTTACCTAAAACCTTCGATTGGGTGGACAAAAATGTTAAATTGAACTCTTGCTTTAAAGTCCAAGACCACAAATGTGACCTGAAAAGGAAAATTGAGGTTATCAGTACTTTGTATCTTTTAAATATACGAAATAGCTTTCATATGCATTGAACTTGAAACAACAATTGTCTTATAATTAAGTAAGTAAAAGCCGAAACTTATGAGAAGAATAGGGCGGAACCAATGCGCTATAACCAAAATTCATCAATTTATACAGGGTTATTCAAATTCGACCGGCACCATGGGGATCTCGCTTATTTGAAGAGATAGAGAAACGGTTAAATTAGGGCAAAGTTGCGGAATTTTAGGCCTATTAATGATCTGAAAAGAAAACTGCCCTAGCTGCTTTTGTTATTGAGCTATTGACAAAAAACCAAAAAATCGAAATTTCGTTTTTTGACTTTATTTTCCTTATTATCAAAAATTTTTAAAATCTGACCGAACTTCTCCTAAGCCATTTTGTATTCTACACCCGATTCCGAAAACACATTTGATGTAAAACGTTTCGGTTTTCTAGAACCATCATCAACTTTAGTTTTTTAAATAGGCGCAATCTTTTGTTTTAGCACCCTCTCATAGAACCTTTTTTGCTGATTTCAAAAATGTTTATTACTTGAGTATTTATTTTTAAATTTTGTTCTCAAATAAGCTAATTTGTTAATAAAAATTGAAGATCAAGCTGCTCTAGAATTAAAATAAAAGCCGGTATAACAAAACATAAATCCATGCTTCGATTACAACCCGAGATTTAGAAATTTAAACACCTTTAATAAGTTTTTAAAGTTTTTATTTCCTAAATTATGAAGTACATTAATATCATTGTTTACTCAGTTATTTTTGTAATAAACACAAATAAAGAAATAAAATTAGTCGCAATCGAAGCAGGGATTTTTGTTTTGTTATACCGGCTATTGTTTTAATTCTAGAGCAGCTTGATCCTCAATTTTGATTAACAAATTAGCTTATTTGAGAACAAAATTTAAAAATAAATACTCAAGTAATAAACATTTTTGAAATCAGCAAAAAAGGTTCTATGAGATGGTGCTAAAACAAAAGATTGCGCCTATTTAAAAAACTAAAGTTGATGATGGTTCTAGAAAACCGAAACGTTTTACATCAAATGTGTTTTCGGAATCGGGTGTAGAATACAAAATGGCTTAGGAGAAGTTCGGTCAGATTTTAAAAATTTTTGATAATGAGGAAAATAAAGTCAAAAAACGAAATTTCTATTTTTTGGTTTTTTGTCAATAGCTCAAAAACAAAAGCAGCTAGGGCAGTTTTCTTTTCAGATTATTAATGGACCTAAAATTCCGCAACTTTGCCCTAATTTAACCGTTTCTCTATCTCTTCAAATAAGCGAGATCCCCATGGTACCGGTCGAATTTGAATAACCCTGTATAGAGGGAACCCTGTATAGTACTGGCTCCGCCTTATTATTTTCCTAAGTTTTGGACTATACTTACTAGGTAGCTACTAGCTGAGTTAGACGAAGAAGGCCATCTATCGAAGCTCTAGCTCACTTGTGTAGGTATATAGATAGATACTCAGTGGTAATACTTACAGGCTCGATTATCAAATAAGCTTCGTGCTTTAATTTTTGAGGCTGTAACCCCTCCACCGCATTTAAATAAATAGGATCTGCACCATAGTAATGTGGTAACGAGAAATAAAAATTTAGGCCCCAATAACAAGATGAAATATTTATCATTCCGTATGGTATACATTTTCCCGTACAAAAACATTCATTTCCAGGTACTTTTGTGCCTAAAATTCAAATTTAATGATTGAAAATCAATAATTTAAATAATTACCATTATCGAAAGCTCCATCTAAACCCGAATATTTATGTCCCAATATTCCGTCAACAACCACTTCTTCTTCAAAATCCAATCGAACAGCTCTGCATAAATCTGGTAGAAAAACGTAAATGTAATTTCTTGTTTTTTTAAACGAATGGAGTTCTCCCATCGAGCCACGTATTTGATTACACTCTTTACCATAAAATGGGGTGGTATTTCGATGATTCCACTGCAACACTTCGAAATTTCTATTTAATCCATCTTGAATGTTAAAAGTGCCTTCCAGCTCTGGAGTTTTGTTTCTCTGTAAACAAAACGAATTATCCAAATTGATAACTTTCAAATAAGCCTTACCATACTCAGCCATCCGAATTTATCAAATCTGGGTAAATCGGGCGCCAGGTGTTCAAAATAATTTAATAAATCGAGAACGCCACTTTGGTAACCCTCGATATGTTGTTGAGCGGTTTTTGTAATGTAATAATCTGGATCTACCGCTAAAAGGGCACTTTGAAATATTGATTTAATGAAGACGTCCCAATTTTGTAAATAATGAGTTCCGCCCTAAATTATCCCAAAAAATAATTCTTAATTATTTATTTACTATACCTATACTTATGTTTATGGGTATACTTGACGGCTTACCATTTCTATAACGTTAAGGGTCGTAATTGCGTCGCTCAAATTACCATTTTTATGTTTATCGTCGTAATAAAAATGGCGCACTTGATTGAAAGTAATTGTGTGATTTTTATTCCAAGTTACGTTAATTCGTTCCATACTTTGTAAATACGTATAAGGACCCATTTGTGTGAATTTTGGTTTAATTTGAGGATTATAAAAGTCTTGAGGATTTGTCCAATTGAAAAAATATACATTGGTAGGGACCTCTATAGGTAATTTTTGCCAAAAATCAGACAGGGGAGTGCCCTGATTTAATACAATAATCGATTTCGTAACACGCTCCGTTATTAAATTTTGAAAAATTAATAAATTAACGCCTACTCCAAATATTAAAAATCCAGTTAAAGCTACGCAATTTATTTTCCAATCGAAAAAATTTGTTAGCTTCAATTGATCTTTGGAACATTTCTAAAATATAATAAACAACTTTATTTAAAATTTAAAGTCGACTTACCTTAGGCTTTTCACTCATTTTATAAGCAATATGCTATATTTTAGTGCTGAAACAGGCACTTCTATTTATGTCCTTATTAAAATTAAGTCGAGTTACCCTATTTGCATTTTAAGATAATTTATACCGAAAGGTTTTCGTATTCTGTCAAGAGAGATTACTTGATTGAAGGAGTTGTTTACCTTACATGATTTTGATTTTTATATGTAAAGCCAGTTTAATTTCATTTCATGTGCCGTGACCTTGCCGAAAAGTGCGAGTTGGGAAAGCTATCAGACATTCGCACGAACGACAGTTACAGATTTAAATAATTTTGGTTCTAATATCAAGGACATCTTGATACCGAGCAGTTTTGAAATTGCCGGTTTAAAAGAAAATCAATCATCTGGAACGAATGCGTGAAATTTTAAAATTTTGAACTCTTTTAACCCACACAAAAAATTCTGCTGGCTAAAACCACTTGTCTATCCAAAATATCCTGGAAATAATTTAGTACTTACTGAAAAAATCGGTCTCAACAACAAAAAAATTAAGTAGGTTCACGAAACCTTGGTTAAAACTCCTATTTATAATGCAGTTTAATGATCTGAAGAGTCTCTAATGAATGGAGGGGTGGAAACTTGTTTTTGGGGGCCCCCAATTTAGCAAAAATTTAGTTTCTTGAAAGTCTAAGTGTGAGGTGTCAATTTAAAGTTTTTTTGCATGCACAGTCGAATAAAACCAAAATCAAAGTGATAAAACCAACCATCGAAGAATAAAATATACCGGGTGTCCCACTTAGCATGCTCACCATGGGGATCTCGTAAACTATAAGAGATACGAAGTCGGTTAAATGACACCAAATGCAGCTTCTGTCATAGCCAACTCGATCGTACTTTTGTTTTTTGAAAAATATTATTAGCACTCTCATAAAAAAGTTATAGGCATTTAAAGAAAATCAACTTTTTCAGTTTTTTGTAAATATCTAGAGTGCTAATAATATTTTTCAAAAAACAAAAGTACGATCGAGTTGGCTATAAAATGACATTTGGTGTCATTTAACCGACTTCGTATCTCTTACAGTTTACGAGATCCCCATGGTGAGCAGTGAGCATGCTAAGTGGGACACCCTGTATTGTAATCTTGAAAATACAAGAACTACAGTACATTTAGCATTAGACCCGGGACTAATTCGCATAAAGCTGAAACCTTCGCTATGGTGTAGTACTTATAGGATAGCCCTTATTACCATACTAAAAGTCCCCTCTCCTCCGAGGGGGAACACCCTCAACATTGGGTTTGAATTTCTAAAGTTACACTTTTTATCATATTTTTGCAATTATCTCGAAAATTAGGTAGTAAACGAAAAATTATAAAGAGTCAAAAATTTGAAGAGGAGAAAATGTTTACATTTGTTTCAATTTAAATTAGATGTCTATTTAAAACAAATTAAATTAATAAATTTAATTTTTGACTTTTTAAGTTTACAGCCGAAGGCTAAGATAGTTGATTAAGATGTGAAGTTAAGGCGTGAGGCTTAGTAATGCTCTTTCCACCTCAGGAAAAAGTTGCACTAGTAAAAATTGGCTGTGCGAGACCTTAGGACACGCATTTCATTAAAACCTCGACTATGTCTTGTAAAATGTAGAAAATGATTTCTTACACGTTCAGGAACGCAACGTACTTGGAGAAATATGTAGTTAAGCGATTATTATGGGTATTGGAAATTTTTTGTTTTTTAGCAAAAAGGTTTTTACAATTTTTTGATCAACCTTTCCCTACATTCCCTTCCCATACCTACCAGTTTAAACCGGCCACCTAAATGATATCCAGACGCTCCAGCACCTGTGCAGGTCGCTCGGAGAATATCCAGACGCTCCGGTTTGGCCTGCACAGATCAAGTGCGTGGTTTGGACGCCTTACCAAACGCAAGAGAAGCACATGCGTGTGGATCTTCAATATTTCTTAAGACCCGTTAATACATACAGCTTTGCCTTCCGGTTTGGCCTGAGCAAAGAGTGCTCCATATTGGTCGGTTGCTTCAAAATTTTGCAATAATTATTGTTATTAGGATTTTGTATAAAAACTCATAAAAATTAAGTATCTATATACGTTGTTAAATACCTACACTTTTTTACAAACGCCCAAATTAAAAAACAAAAATCTCAATCATATAATAACCTTACTTAACAGTCTTTTCGGTTAAAAGCACAAATTCTTGCTTCGAAACATAAAATTTCTTCGAAAATTGTTTTTTTTTAAACAAATATAGTAAAGTCACCTTATAAAGCAAAAAGAAAATTACCGATGCTCCAAATATTATAAAAATACCTGAAGTCCATCTGATAATGTAAGGCAAATATAAGATACATTTTACATAAAATTTTATATTTTCTGGTAAACTTGTAGTTTGTTCTAACCATAAAAGGGGAAAATATATTTCCCTAACATTTTGAAAAACACTAAAAAAAGATGTTTAATTAAATTAAATATGCCCCAAAATAATATTTTACCTAAAACCTTCTATTGGATAGACAAACATGTTAAATTGAACTCTTACTTTGAACTCCAAGGGCAAAAATGTGACCTGAAAAGGATCTTTAAATATAAAATAATTTTTGAAACGCAAACTTAAAGTTAGTTGAAAAACTTAAGAGACATGTGCAGTTGGGGACTATTTTAGCTTGGTATCCCTGTTCACTATACAGTATACAGTGTTGTCACATTACAATTTGATTAGTTTAAAATTCAAAGTTTTTTAGCTTGATTTGTTGGTATGTCGCAGCTCTGGGCTATCATTACGAAACTAACGCTCTGTTGCATAAAAGCGAATTATATTTTAATACAAGAATTAGATTAATAATTTTTTGATATAGCAACGTTACAAACTGTAATGTCAGAGTTTGCGTTTGTAAATTACAATTAGAATATGAGGTTTTTGTGTATAACTGTGAATACAGTTTGTCAAACTTTGATATTTTTATTTATTTATTATTTTGTTGAGTAACCTTGCCATATTAAAGAATTATAAATCTAATTCTCGGATTAAAATAAAATTCGCCTTTATGCACCGAACGTTAAAAACCGCATATTTAGATAAATTAGAGTATACTCACCCCATGTAAAAATGGTAAAAATACTTACAGGTTCAATTACTACGTAAGCTTCGTGCTTTAATTTTCGAGGCTCTAATCCCTCCACCGCATTTAAATAAATAGGATCTGCGCCATAGTAATGTGGTAACGAGAAATAAAAATTAAAACCCCAATAACAAGTTGAAATATTTATCATTCCGTTAGGTATACATTTCCCAGTGCAAAAACATTCGTTTCCAGGTACTTTTGTGCCTAAAATTTAAAATTTATAAAGATTGAGAATTAATAATTTAAATAATTACCATTGTCGAAAACTCCATCTAAAGCCGAATACTTATGCCCTAATATTCCGTCAACAACCACTTCTTCTTCAAAATCTAATCTTAAAGTTCTGCATGAATCTGATATTTTCCCAAATATTTACATACTGGGACTCTCTTTCTATAGACCCCTCGGATTTCAGTGATACACACTGTATCACTGGACACACTGTCCAGTATAACATGCACATTGCACAGGATGGGGATCTCGGACACCGTAAGAGATACGAAGTCGGTTAAATGGAGAAAATTGTGCACGATTTTATGGCCACTTCGATGCTGCTTTTGTTTTTTGAAAAAAATTATTAGCACTGTAGATATTGAGGAAAAACTGAAAAATTGCATTTTCTTTAAATGCTTATAACTTTTTTATTAATGGAGATAATTTCAATTTTCAAAAAAGAGATAATAGGCACTACTAAAATCTAAATAAGTAATTCATAAAATATTTTTTTAGTGCGCCGTTTTGGAGATATGATGCAAACTTATGTTTTTTTAAATACAAACCCAACCTCATTTTTATGTTTTTAAAAAGCTAATTTTTTTCTCTTTTCAAAAACATAAGGGTTGATAGGTTTATTTTAAAATTTTTTTTGGAAGGTACTTTTTTCGAATTATTTTGATCGTTTTTGATA
Organism: Malthinus seriepunctatus; assembly: GCA_963924605.1. Taxonomy (NCBI): domain Eukaryota; kingdom Metazoa; phylum Arthropoda; class Insecta; order Coleoptera; family Cantharidae; genus Malthinus; species Malthinus seriepunctatus. Next base: position 650,605 of record OZ004602.1, read on the forward strand.
TTTATTTATTTAATTCAGTTGTTTCTTTTTTATGAAATTGTTTCATAGCAAACTTGATTTTTAAAATTTATTTGAACATAAATAACAAAATTTTCTATTTTAGTATTACCGTAAAGGAATTAAAAAAACGAAACCTATCAACCTATATTTTTGAAAAGAGAAAAAAATTAGCTTTTTAAAAACATAAAAATGAGGTTAGGTTTGTATTTAAAAAAACATAAGTTTGCATCATATCTCCAAAACAGCGCACTAAAAAAATTATTTTATGAATTAATTATTTGCGTTTAAGTAGTGCCTATTATTTCTTTTTTGAAAATTGAAATTATCTCTATTAATAAAAAAGTTATAAGCATTTAAAGAAAATGCAATTTTTCAGTTTTTCCTAATTATCTAGAGTGCTAATAAATTAAAAAAAAAAAACAAAAGCAGCATCGAAGTGGCCATAAAATCATTCACAATTTTCTCCATTTAATCGACTTCGTTTCTCTTACGGTGTCCGAGATCCCCATGCTGTGCACGTTATACTGGACACACTGTAGTTAAAATTTAATTTTACAAACGTAGGCAAGTAAATAAGGCTCTTGTTTTTTGCTTGTGTTTTTGATGTATATGTCTTTCAATTGATACTATCACTATATTGTCATTCCCTACATAGCACACTGGCCCCTATAAATGCTTATACACTTCGATTTACCTTTAATCCTAACAATCCAAATTCATGTCCAAGACCACAAATCCATACTAATCAATAGGTAACATGAGAAGCAATAAGAATATTAAATGATGTGTTTTCTCACGTTATTTCTGTATGTGCTATAACCTTGTTGTCACAGGCTAGTTTAACATGTGAAAGAAATCTAAAAACAAAACGCAATTTCGTAAAGGGGCCATTCTTTTACAAACGGCACGGATTTCAAGAAAAAAAAATTGACTTATTCAAATGCGATAAAAAAGATTTTTCTGCATATTTCAACAAATTTAATTGACCCGTATTTCAGGATTTTGCTGAAATTCACATTCACAAAATCCTGAAATACGGCTAAGTAATTTTATGAATAGAGGCTGTAAAAAATTTTTTGGACGATTCTAAAATGTCAAGTATAAATTAGTGTCCGGTTTTTTAAAAGAATAACCCATAGACAAGTTCAAGACTGGAATTAAAATTTGAATCTTAAACAATAGAACATCGTATTAATAAATTCTGTATAACAAGCATAAAGAAGTAGGTTGGCTTTGATTAAAAAATAGTAAAGCAAGTCGGGGGAAGATGACATACATTTTTTAATTAATTTATAAAAACGTTATTATACACATTTAGATTAATTTAAAAATATGTGTTTATCGCTCAAAGAATACACTATTAGATAGCAATATCAAATCAACATAAATTATTAGTTAACATAGTTAAAAAAAATTTTTTGTATTTTTCGACAAAAAAATCTTGACAAAAATGCATGGGGCAAGATGCCATAGTGAGTTTTAGTCCCGAATAGAAAGTCGAGAGCGGTACTAAACGAAAAAAAAACTGTTTTATCCTTATATATTATTGACTTCAATCGTTACATGTGTCATCAATCGATATACATCTTTTGTGTAACCACTTCTTGCAAATTATGCAGCAAATCCAATCTACGAAGCCCATTGCTATCGTAATAGTTTTCATTACACATTTTCATCATTGTGGGCCCTATTGTCGCATTATTACTATAAATATAAATAAAATGAGTCTAAGTTACATACTTTGCACTACTCTGGCGTCTTACCCCATTGTATGGGTGAACATGCAAAACTCTATGTATAACTAAATCAAATTTGATGCGAATTTTTTTGCAAAAATTACAATAGACGTGAAAAGTGACGTCTTTTCAGCTAACAATTCGTTGATATCGATAACACAAAAAAAACGCCTAATAAAATTTAAAAGCTGAGATGTCGCAAAAACTTCGTCAATCATAAAAACCTAATTTTTTAGAAAACTTTTCGATGACTTGCGAAAACTCGTTTTCAACGATGTTTGCTAGTAGCTTATAATCACAAGCAACCTATACATAAAATTTTCCGGAGATAGGTTGGAGGAATTTAAAAAAATGCTGGGGTGGCATTTCGCCCCCAGTGGCGTCTTCCCCCGACTTACCTTATATAATTGAAAGAGCCCTTATGGGACCCGTTTGCTCACTCTATCACTTAGTGATTCCTAAGAATTCCAGCGTTTCCACTAGCCTAGATTATAGTTATAATAAAGAAATAAATAGCAAACGTATTCACCTGTTATTACCCAAATTTATTATAATATAATTTACATTTTCATAGTCGCCTTGAAGTTTTTCAAATAACAAAAAATCGCAGACCTGTCTAACCATTGTCTAACTCAAACCACTACAGAACTTCATCTCTCAATAATTTTTGATATTAATTTTATAATAATTTATAAAAATTAGAACTAATTAGCTAGATATTTATATATTTTACAGTATTAGAAATTTCTCATTACCTATCAGATCTAGAGAAAAACAAAAAATATGTGGATGAAGAGGACATTTTCTGCTTTAAATTAAATGCACAAAATTTTGATTTTAAGAAATTTATCATGGAGAAAAAAAATAATGAACGTACAATAACCTAATTTTTCTTAAAATTTAAAAATCTCGTAAAGTAATTGAGGAAATATAAAATCCATGTAGGATTACTATTTAATCATGTATATTTTAATGTCCTAATTAGCAAAAGTCTTAATAGCAAGACTTTGAAATTCATAATTTATAAAAAATTTCTCTAAAGGAACTAGTTCGTCTTGAACTATAGGTTACTATTCGCTTTGCCTATTAAATTACGTTAAATTATTTGAAGGCGTTACTTGTTAGTTTAGGATATTGTAATCCGTACACCCTCTGACCTTCATTACGATGCTCATAAACACAGCGAAACACTTGAAAGAATCAAACAAATGTTGAATGTCCATAACCCCTTATTTCTCTAGTAATTTAAAAAAAAATCTTTCGAAATAATTTTTCAATACCTATTCTAAATCAACTAAATTAGTAGGTAATCAGGTGGGTATAGGGGTAAGAAAGGTAAAAAAATGTCCGTTCCGTTTTTGCATTTTGTTCCATTAGTTTATTTACTTTCACCCTTTAAATCCTTTTAAATCTAGTTTTTAAGTAAATTTCTGTCCCTTGCAGGTAATTTTATCTTTGTATAAATGGTCATGTTTGACAAATTAAAATTTTTACTAACTTCAACTTGTAGTTTACCGCCTGAAGAAGCATATCGCAGTATTTTTTGTAAAATGTGTGTCTAGAGGTAACAAGATCTATAATAACAATATACTAGGTCTTTTGAACTTGAATTTATTTTATGATTTTTAAGGCAATTACTATATTTATTTTCTTCTCTAATCAACGCCAGTCCGGCTATTTGATGTATGGATGTACCAACCTACTACAAAAGACAGGGCGATACGTCATACGTAACATTTAATATTGATGAACTATAGTTCATTTTGAACTATTCAATTGAACTAGTTCAGTATGAACTATTCAGCAAAATGAACTACAATCCCCACTTATACTATAGAGCTTTATTGGAGATGTCAATTGTACCTACAGAGCTGTAGGCAAAGCGTGGTCCATATTGGTCAGTTTTTTCAAAATTTAGCAATAATTATTGTTATTAGGATTATGTATAGAAACGCATAAAAATTAAGTTTCTACTCTCTTAAACACCTACACTTTTTTACAAACACGCAAATTCAAAATGTAAAATTCTCAATCATATAATAACCTTACTTAACAGTCTGTTCGGTTAAAGGCAGAAATTCTTGTTCCGAAACATAAAATTTCTTCGAAAATTGTGCTTTTTTAAACAAATATAGTAAAGTCACCTTATAAAGCAAAAAAAAAATTACCGATGCTCCAAATATTATAAAAATACCTGAAGTCCATCTGATAATGTAAGGCACATATAAGATACATTTTACATAAAATTTTATATTTTCTGGTAAACTTGTAATTTGTTCTAACCATATAAGAGGAAAATAAATTTCCTTAACATTTTGAAAAACACTAAAAAAAGATGTTTAATTAAATTAATTGTACGCGAAAATAATATTTTACCTAAAACCTTCTATCGGATGGACAAAAATGTTAAATTGAACTCTTGCTTTGAACTCCAAGGGCAAAAATGTGACCTGAAAAGGAACTTACGACTTACCCCATGTAAAAATGGTAAAAATACTTACAGGTTCAATTACCATGTAAGCTTCGTGCTTTAATTTTTGAGGCTCTAATCCCTCCACCGCATTTAAATAAATAGGATCTGCGCCATAGTAATGTGGTAACGAGAAATAAAAATTAAAACCCCAATAACAAGATGAAATATTTATCATTCCGTTAGGTATACATTTCCCAGTGCAAAAACATTCGTTTCCAGGTACTTTTGTGCCTAAAATTTAAAATTTATAAAGATTGAGAATTAATAATTTAAATAATTACCATTGTCGAAAACTCCATCTAAAGCCGAATACTTATGCCCTAATATTCCGTCAACAACCACTTCTTCTTCAAAATCTAATCTAACAACTCTGCAAAAATCTGATATAAAAACGTAAATGTAATTTTTTGTTCTTTTAAATGAATAGAGGTCTCCCATCGAGCCACGTATTTGATTACACTCTTTACCATAAAATGGGGTGGTATTTCGATGATTCCATCGTAATACGTCGAATTCTCTATTTAATCCATTTTGGACATTAAAAATCCCTTCAAAGAGCGTCGTTCCGTTTCTCTGTAAGCAAAATGAATTATCCAAATTGATAGCTTTCAAATAAGCCTTACCATACTGAGCCATCCAATTTTATCGAATCGCGGTATGTCGGGCGCTATGTGTTCCCAATACTTTAATAAATCGAAGACGCCACTTTGGTAACCTTCGATGTATTGTTGAGCAGTTTTTGTAATATAATAATCTGGATCCACCGCTAAAAGGAGGCCTTGAAGTATCGTTTTGATCATGACCTCCCAATTTCGAAAAATATGAGAAGCGCCCTAAATTATTTTTAAAAAATAATTCTTCAACTGCTTATTTCAAAAGACTTACCATTTTTACGAAGTTCAGGGTCGTAATTGCGTCGCTCAAATTACCATTTTTATGTTTATCGTCGTAATAAAAATGGCGCGTTCGATTGAAAGTAATTGTGTGATTTTTATTCCAAGTTACGTTAGATCTTTCCATAGTTTGTAAATACCTATAAGGACCCATTTGTGTGAATTTTGGTTTAACTTGAGGATTATAAAACTCTCGAGGATTTGTCCAATTGAAGAAATATATGTCGGTAGGGGCTTTTATAGGTAGTTTTTGCCAAAAATCTGACAGGGCAGTGCCCTGATTTAATACGATAATCGATTTCGTAATGCGCTCCGTTATTAAATTTTGAAAAATTAATAAATTAACGCCTACTCCAAATATTAAAAATCCTGTTAAAGCTAAACAATTTATTTTCCAATTGAAAAAATTTGTTAGCTTCAATTGATTTTTGGAATATTTCTAAAATTGAAAAACAATAAACAACCTTTTTTAAAATTTAAAATCGACTTACCTTAGGTTTATCACTCATTTTATAAACAGTGTAGCATATTTTAGTGCTGAAACGGGCATTTCTATTTATGTACTTATTAGAATTAAGTCGAGTTACCCTATTTGCATTTTAAAGATGATTTATATCGAAAGATATTCGTATTGAGGAAGTTGTTTACCTTTTACGATTTTGGTTTTTTACGTAAAGCCAGTTTAATTTGAATTCATGGACCGTGACCTTGGCGAAAAGTGCGAGTTGACGAAGTTATCAGCCTTAAGACATTGGGACGAGCGACAGTTACATAATTCGCTTTCTAATAATCGTTCAGATTTAAATAATTTTGGTGTTAACCTTCGCATGGGAACATAATGTTTTTCTACTAGTGAGCAAGAGTTACAAATGTAAAGATTTTTGAATAAGCCGTTTCTACACTGATTTTGAAATGCTTTTGAGACAGTGATCAAATTTTTGAGATCTTTTTGAAAATGTAAAAGAAAAATTTGAAAAAATATGTTTTTGATACTTTCTTTTCTTTGCAAATTGTGCGTTTTTTTGACGTAGTTTTTTGACTGACTTAGTTTTTTTTCTAAAATTGGTCATTACTAGCTTATTTTTGAGAATTCAAACTTTAAAAGCCCACATAAATGAGTTGACGAAAGTGAGAATTATTAATTTATAAATGAGTATAACGTCGGTTAAATAAGAAAACCTCGTAATTCCTAAATTTGAAACGGTGCATTTTACGAGATTTGTGTGGTGATATACGGACCTACGAGTATAGATTTGACACAGTGATATCTACAAATCTACAGAGTTAGAGGACTTACCAAAACCGCACAATAAGACCACAATCAGTGGTGTGTTGTAAGCAACCAGTTATAATATAACCCGAACGTTGAGTCTTTTTTCTTTATTTAACAGAATGCAACAGACATATATCCAGCTTCGTTCAACGACTCAACGTTGACGTTATAAATAACCGGTTGCTTACAACACACCACTGAATATCAGTTATCAAAAATTGCAGGCGTTTGAAATAAATTGATGCTCGTCTATGTAATGTAGGTACCTCCTTTTTCTTTCATACTCATATACTCATTTAAGAGTAATTATTGGTTTAAAAGTATTTAAAATTTTATTCTTTTTAAATTATCTTCTAGAACATTCCGTGTACAAAATGAATGCAAAAATTTATTTGCGTTAAATATTTTTATAAAAACCATTTTAATTTTAAAATGCTAGGTACAATTTTTTTTCTCCATTTTTAAAAAAAATTTGTTTTTATTTAATTTCTGAACGTATTGAATTTTTAAAGCCAAAAAATGCACAAGGTCCTTAGAAAAAGTATCTGTGTCTTTTTGCAACGATGTAAAGCAAATACAACTGAAACAAAAAATTTGCTCTTAAATAAAATCTACAGAGTGACCCATTACAAGGGGATAAAATTTAGAGCTGTAAAGAGAATTAATTTTTGAATCTTAGCTTTAAATTTTTGGCCTTTTTAAGACCTACCGTAAACCGGGGATACTTTGACTTTGGGAGCAACTTTGACAACACTGATATTAATTTATGTTGAAGTTGCGTGATCTGTATAAAATTAAAATTACAAGGTGGTTATATCTTTAGTCACTGGACGTGAGTATATGTGGAAGTGTAACGGCTCGTCAAGCGACTTCAACTTTTAATGCAATTTAAATGATTATTTTTTATTTATTTTATGAAGGAGCTTAATACATATAAGCAAAACGTTAATAAATAAATAATAAATATAGACATAATAAAAAATACATTTTTTGTCTCTCTAAGAAATAAAAATAAATAATTATGTCAAAGAAGCCCCATGTCCACACGTTATTTCGACACCGGCTTTCTTATTTATTTTTTCTGTTTTGTAGAAGCAAAAAGGGCGTTCTTTGGTAGATTCATAGTGGAAGAATCAAGTGTTATAGTCCACTAAGATTTGCATTGTTTTGTCATACACAAAAAAAGTTACGTTGTAAAAACTATCAAAACTATGTCAAAATAGCCCCGGTTTACGGTATTCCTTAAATAAATAATACATTTTGCTTTATTTTCCCTTTTAATGTAGCGCCACACACACAGGCTTACCTACCGGTTTAAACCGGCAGCCTAAACGATGTCCAGAAGCTCCAGCTCCTGATGTGCAGGTAGCTTGGAGAATGTCTAGACTCTTCGGTTTGGCCAAGCGTCTGTGAGCCTTGCCAAATGCAAGACAAGATCGTGTGTGTGGTGCAGCTATTAGATCTTCAATATTTCTTAAGGCCCGTCCATACATACAGCTTTGCCTTTCGGTTTGGCCTGTGCAGGCTGCCTGCACTAGCGGTGCGAATAGCGGAGGAATTATTGTTAAGGTCCGTCTACACACACAGACTTGTCTTGCAGTTTGGCCTGTGCAGACCGCCTGCACAGGACACAGACGAGCCTTTAGCCGTAGTAATTTTGGTCCAAGGGATGAAAGAAGCGCATTTTGTACATGAAATTGTTTACTGTAGAGCTTTATTGGAGATGTACAATTAATTGTACAGAGTTGTAGGCAAAGAGTGGTCCATATTGGTCGGTTTCTTTAAAATTTAGCAATAATTATAGTTTTCAGGATTTTGTATAAAAACTCATAAAAATTAAATATCAACGTTATTAAATACCTACGATTTTTTACAAACACGCAAATTAAAAATGCAAAATTCACAATCATATAACCTTACTTAACAGTCTTTTCGGTTAAAGGCTGAAATTCTTGTTTAGAAAGATAAAATTTCTTCGAAAATTGTGCTTTTCTAAACGAATACAGTAAAGACACCTTATAAAGTGAAAAAAAAATTACCGATGCTCCAAATATTATGAAAATACCTGAAGTCCATCCGATTATGTAAGGCAAATATAAGATACATTTTAAATAAAATTTAATATTTTCTGGTAAACTTGTAGTTTGTTCTAACCATAAAAGAGGAAAATAAATTTCCTTAACATTTTGAAAAACACTAAAAAAAGATGTTTAATTAAATTAATTGTACGCGAAAATAATATTTTACCTAAAACCTTCTATCGGATGGACAAAAATGTTAAATTGAACTCTTGCTTTGAACTCCAAGGGCAAAAATGTGACCTGAAAAGGAACTTTAAATACAAATTAATTCTCAAATGCGTCGAACTTGTACTAAAAGTTACCGAAAATTTGCTTGTAGTCTATGCACCACTTAAAAAGTTGGATTTTTGGGATGTGATATTCTGCGACTTTTAACCTTTTCTCTTTATGTGCTCAACAAAATTGAGTTTTTAAATGAAAAGTTTAAACAATTGTTAGATGAACGGTTACGTACTACAAAGATCTAGCATTTCAAACGAAATGTGCCATAATATTAAGTGAATAATTATTATTGTTCTTCCGCACGAACTTATTTTGATTTTTTTATAGAACAAATGAAGATAGCGGGAAATGGAAAAAAGGTGAAGAGATCTTCGAGCAGTATTAGTCAACAAATGTAAGTGTATTAAACGCAATTTTAATATTAAAAAACAAACGTATTTTGAACATATTGCGGCAGATTTATGTTGGCGAGTGGTGGGAATGCACAGATCACTAAATTGTTATTTATGCTCTCCAACGCAGCAGTAGTCGACGTATTTAAATTATTAAAGAGGCGTGGCCAAATCTGCGCGAACTTATCCCTACCGCTCGCCATCAGGGATCTGTGTTGCAGCACGTTAATATCAACGATGGCTTACAGAAGTCCCAAAAGCAAATTAAAATTGATATTAGTGCGCACTGTTCAAATAGCAACAAAAACGTATAGTGTTGTGTTTAAAAAAGTTCAGATATCGCTTCACCAATTTACCTTAACATGATGTTATAAAATCGAGCATAAAAATGTGTGAAGTGAACTATAGTGAGTACCTTGCCAGAGCCAGTTCAGAAACATTGACCTCAAATTGCACAAAAGTGCAATTAATGTAACAGCTGATAATTTCAAAAATTATAGTTAATCATTAGTTAATTACATTTTTCTGAAGCTCACCATGAACATTCATCATGATGTTGAATTCCTTGGTATAAATAAACTTTAAACTACTCAAAGCAAACCGCACTAAAGAGTTACATGTTTTATAAAATTAATCTACATTAACTTCCAATAACATGGGATTTTCGTTAAAATGATTACTTTTAAACTGAGGTTATACTTTGGGACTTTTAGAGCTCAACTAAAATAGAAAAAGACTTGCGGCGGAACCCCCTGTCAATTGTACAGCTTCATTTACGCCAACTCTTAAACGCCCTCTTTTCTTTAAATTTAGACGAAGTTGACCATCCTATAGTCCAGTTTATCTAAAGATGCGTTTTTGAAACTTACCGGAGAAAACTAAAAGTTAGTTGGAAAACTTAAGAGACAAGCAGTTGGGGACTATTTTAATTTGGTATCCCTGTACAGAGTTGTCACATTACAATTTAATTTGAGTGAAATTCAAAGTTTTTTAGCTTGTTTTCTGGTATGTGACAACCGTGGGCTGTAATTATGAAACCAACGCTCGGTTGCATAAAAGCGAATTATATTTTAATACAAGAATTAGATTAATAATCCTTTGATATGGCAATGTTGACAGCTTTGACACTGTAATGTCAAAGTTTGACGTTTGTAAATTAAAATTAAAATTTGAGGTTTTTGTGTTTAATTGTGAATATACAGTTTGTCAAACTTTGACATTTTTATTTATTTATTTATTTATTCATTTATTGTGTAACATCTAAGGATTTGAATCTAATTCTCGGATTAAATTATAATTAGTCTTTATGCAACCGAGCGATAAAAACGCATATTTAGATAAATTGGAGTATATCAAGACTCACCCCATGTACAAATGATAAAAATACTTACAGGTTCAATTACTATGTAAGCTTCGTGCTTTAATTTTTGAGGCTCTAATCCCTCCACCGCATTTAAATAAATAGGATCTGCGCCATAGTAATGTGGCAACGAGAAAAAAAATTTAAAACCCCAATAACAAGTTGAAATATTTATCATTCCGTTAGGTATACATTTCCCAGTGCAAAAACATTCATTTCCAGGTACTTTTGTGCCTAAAATTTAAAATTTATAAAGATTGAGAATTAATAATTTAAATAATTACCATTGTCGAAAACTCCATCTAAAGCCGAATACTTATGCCCTAATATTCCGTCAACAACCACTTCTTCTTCAAAATCTAATCTAACAGTCCTGCATAAATCTGATATAAAAACGTAAATGTAATTTTTTGTTCTTTTAAACGAATAGAGGTCTCCCATCGAGCCACGTATTTGATTACACTCTTTACCATAAAATGGGGTGGTATTTCGATAATTCCATCGTAATACGTCGAAATTTCTATTTAATCCATTTTGGACGTTAAAAGTCCCTTCAAAGTGCATCGTTCCGTTTCTCTGTAAAATAAATGAATTATTCAAATTGATAACTTTCAAATAAGTCTTACCGTACTCAGCCATCCAAATTTATCAAATCGTGGTATTTGGGGCGCCATGTGTTCAAAATAATTTAATAAATCGAAGAGGCCATTTTGGTAACCTTCGATGTATTGTTGAGCAGTTTTTGTAATGTAATAATCTGGATCTACCGCTAAAAGGACGCTTTGAAGTATCGTTTTGATCGTGACCTCCCAATTTCGCAAATAATGAGAAGCGCCCTAAATTATTTCAAAAAAATAATTCTTCAACTGTTTATTTAAAAAAACTTACCATTACTATAAAGTTAAGGGTCGTAATTGCGTCGCTCAAATTACCATTTTTATGTTTATCGTCGTAATAAAAATGGCGCGTTCGATTGAAAGTAATTGTGTGATTTTTATTCCAAGTTACGTTAGATCTTTCCATGGTTTGTAAATACTTATAAGGACCCATTTGTGTGAATTTTGGTTTAACTTGAGGATTATAGAAATCTTGAGGATTTGTCCAATTGAAGAAATATAGATTTGTAGGGACTTTTATAGGTAGTTTTTGCCAAAAATGTGATAGGACAGTGCCTTCATTTAATACGATAATCGATTTCGTAACGCGCTCCGTTATTAAATTTTGAAAAATCAATAAATTAACGCCTACTCCAAATATTAAAAATCCAGTTAAAGCCACGCAATTTATTTTCCAATCGAAAAAATTTGTTAGCTTCAATTGGTCTTTGGAATACTCCTAAAATTTAATGAGCAACTTCAATTAAAATTTAAAATCGACTAACCTTATTTTCTAGACTCATTTTATAAACTTTTGTGAACTAGGTAAATCAGATTACATGTAAATCGTTTTAGTTTATTCCCCCTTACTTTCTTTATTTCCTTCAACTTCCAAACTGAACTAAGAATTTCATATTTGCTACTGAAATGGGCCCTTCGATTTATGAATTATAATTATGTCAAGTTGCACTACAAGTTTGCTTCTTGAAGATAATTTACACGGAATTGTTTTCGTATTTTATCAAGGGTGATTACGCAAAACGAGGGAGTTGTTTACCTTACACGATTCCACGTGCAGAGCGCTTGTCATCTCATATAATGAATTTTCACCTCGATGAAAGCTACGCGTGGGCGCTCATAGGTCCGATGGTGTAGAAGGGCCACGTATGCTTTTTTCTTTAATTTTGAAAAAAAAACTTTGTAGTTAACTATAGTCTCGTTTAATAACGCTTTATTATCTAACGATTTAATGAGATTTTAATTAGTATATTGTTTTATAAGGAGCAATGTGGTTCTTTTTTCGGCGAGTCGGTAGGGCTTGTCAGACGAAACGAAGTTGGGCTGAGCCTTGAAGAAAAGAGTGCTTAGATAATCCACGTAGTTACTGGAGGGTTAAGATAATGGGCGCATTAACCAGATGCTCACACCAATAAACTAGATGGACATCATTATTTACATTTTTATTTGTCCTCTACACCTTTTGTTATGGAAAAACATTGTTAAGATCAGCTTCTAAACGAAGTAAAACGAACTATTACGTTCGTACTATTACAACTGCACCCGAAGATCGGATATTTCGTATTCGTAGTCATTGTTATGTTTTATAAATAAGATTTCCAAACAAAGTACGTTTTAACGGTAACTGTTACGTCCGGTGAATGCGCTCATTATATTTCAGGAAACGAACAACTTCAATAAAACGCAAACGCCAATTATTGTTTTACCCCATTGCCCTCCACTTTATTCATTTGTAATTTATAATCTTTTAACGTTGATGTAACTAAAGATTTGTATGCAAAAAATAATAACATTAGAGAAATTGTAATAATTAAAATTGATACGCCCAAAATTATATTAGGCACTTGAAGCAGAAATTTGATACCATCTAATTCATCTTCCGGTAAAGTGGTTTTCTGTTCTATCCACATTATTGGAAAAAATATCTTACGAAGATTTTGATATAGCCTAAAAAAATTACATTTCTTATCCATTTTATTAAAATTTTCATTCAAACTTACTCCAAACCTTCAACTGGACTAATGAGGATGTTGAGTTGCAATCTTAAATTAATTTCGAGCAAAACTGATGTTTTCTAAAACATAAATTTAAAATCACGCTTATGATTTCAATTGTTTAAAATTCTTACCGGCTCCAAAACTATGTAAACTTCGTGCTCTTTTCTTTTCGGATTCAAGCCATCGAAATCGTTTAAGTAGACAGGATCGGCTTGATAAAAATGTGGAAGAGATATAAACGTTGGTAAATTAAATCGACAAGCCGAAATGTTCAACATACCCGAAGGTAAACACTTTCCATTACAGTAGCAATCGTTTCCTTGCACCAAAGTTCCTTTTAATAATAAAATTCGGTAATAATTATACCGGATGTCTACTTTCAAAGTGGAACATAGGGTAATTACATTGGAAATCACTTATTTCCTAATTACCGAAAGAGAATTATTTTCCGAGTCTGATGATAACAAATAGTTATTAAGTAACTACTTTATTTTTACTTGAAAAAGAAATTTAAATATTTCCACAATGTAGAGAGTAGAGTAATAAGAAAATTATTAAAAGTATATTAAATGTCAATGTTGTTCATATTTTTCAAATTGTGGAAATATTTAAATTAATTTTTCAATTTCCAATGTTGTTTTCCTATGTTCCACTTTGAAAGTAGGCACACGGTATATAAACATTTAATCTTACCGTTGTCTAAAACCGTTTGTCCGAGCGTATATTTATGCCCTAAAATGCCATTAACGTAGACTTCTTTTTCAAAATCGAATTGTATGGATCGACATAATTCTGGAAGGAACATTACGGTGTAGTTTTGAGACTTTTTCATAGAATAAAGTTCGCCCGCAGAACCTTCAACCGCAGAACACGCTTTTCCGTAATAATGAGTAACGTTTAAGTAATTCCAATTTAATAAATCGAAACTACCATTAATACCATTTGCCATATTATAAAGTCCACTAAAAGTCGTCGTTCCGTTCATCTTAAAAAAAAAAGATTTTTATAACCAACTTGTTAAGGCACGTTCACACTGTCCGTTATGGAATGCTATAAAATGAAATGAGGTAATTGTACGTGTGTTTTCACATAGTAGGTGATGCAGTTGCAAGTAGCCTATGTGAACATACAAACAATTATTGTATGATATCATAGCACCGCGTAGCGGGAAGTGTGCGCGTACCTTTAGGTTGTTAAACAACTTACCACTCTTAAAAATCCGAATTTTTCGTATCTGGGCACGTCCGATGCTATGAAAGGTAAATAGTTGGCTATATCTACAAATATGTCGTAATAGCCTGTCATTATAAATTCGAGTGCAGTTTTTGTGACGTACAAATCAGGAGCTATTTTGTTTATTACAGACGAAATTACTCGTTTTGTTAAATAATTCCAATCTTTAATATAATCGGCTACAAACTAAAAAAAATTAGTGCACCATAATTCAATCTTTTGATACAGCAAAGAGCTGCTCTCTGTCCAGCGAACAGATGCAGCTAAGCCACTCCCCAAAAAAGCGGGCTTAGCTGCACATAGCTGGACATAGACTAGCTGTTTGCGTGTCCAACGACGGGACGTTCATCTAAAGGCCACTACCAACGCTCAGACTTTTGCTATGGCAGGTCAAACCAGCACATGCAAACCGGAACTATCACTTTGCTTCGCAACGTAACTGGAGACTACATAAGCCTACCGTAGCAAAAGCTTGAGCGTTGGTAGTTGGCTTAACTATCGATTTAAAAAAAAATCACTTACCAACGATATAGCATTAAAAATTGTAACCTTATCTGTCAAATTCTTCTGCGATTCATCGACGTTCCAAAATCTCAAAGTATTATAAGTTACTGTATTGTTTTTGTTCCACACAACGTTTGCTTTTTCGTTCCGTAAAGAAAACGTATAAGGGCCTACTTGATTTAATTTAGGTTTAATACTTAAATCGTGAAAATCTTGCGGATTGGTCCAGTTGAAAAAATACATGTTGGTTTTAAGTTTTATGGGCGTTTTGAGCCACCCATCTACGATTGCAGAATTGGGGTGCAAAATAAAAATTTGCGACAATAACGAATTGTAAAGATAAACTTTCGAAAGCAAAGCTATTAAACCCAAACTAAATAAAGTTACGGCGAAAAAGCCCAATAATTGATTTCTGACTACACTACGAGATTTGAGTTTTTCCTGAAACACTTTTCTTTAAGTTTGTTTATTTGTTGGTTTACGTACCTACCATCTTTTGTAATATTTTTTAAACGTTTAACACTGAGATCATGTCTTATTAGTTATTGTCAATTTTTGTATGAGAGCACAATCGTAATGAGAAGGTCAAGTCCGATTGAAATGTTGACCTAAACAAATGATAAGATCTTACTGCCTTTATTTTTATTGTCAACTTTGACATAACCGATAATGAATCTGTATGCTAAGATAACAAAATTTATTTTTCAATATTTGCAAACCGTTAACGTAACGTACAGAGGTTCTTTCAAAAATATTTTATTGTTTTATTAAAGTACATTTCAATATTTAACCATGCAAGTTAAAGCTTCGACGTTATTACCAAGAGGGCCCTCTTTTTTCTAAAATCGATATAGGGTTTCCTTCTTTTCAAAACGAACGTTTTTATTTTCGGAGTTGAGAGGTACTTCTTCTTTGCATAATTTTTGATTAAAAATAAAATTAAACATCTTTTTGCATCCAAGAACTAGTAATATTACACAGCCCGAAGCAATTAATATTGAGGAAAAAATTGGCATTATTATTGGTGCATTTACAAGCAAAATAAACATCCAAACCATATTTTCCGGAATGGAAGCCCTTTGCTCAAACCACAATATTGGAAACCACATATCGGGAACATTTTCGTAAACACTACAAACAAATTGTGCCATTTTGATCAAATTCGAAAAACAACCGTATGACTTACGTAACAGTGTCCACTGGTCTTATGCGAATATTTAACTGTAATCGAATTGCCACATCTAAAGGAATGCCAGTTTTCTAAAATTAAAAATTTAAACTTTTAAAACCCCAACTTAAGCTTCTGTACCGGTTCCAGCGTGATGTAGAGCTCGTTAATTTTCTTGTTTGGATGTAAACCTTCGAGAAGCGACAAGTACATAGGATCGGCTCCATAAAAATTTGGCAAAGACACAAATGCCGGTGTACCATATCTACACGACGATACGTTAAGAACACCCGAAGGCACGCATTCCCCATTACAAAAACAGAGATTTTCTTCTAAAATTGTACCTGAAATGTACCAAAAAAACGCTTTAATGATAAAAATATATTGTAGAGATCGGTTTGGTCCAATAAGCAAATTTGTTTACTGGATTATTTCAATTTTTATTTAAGGATTTTTTTGCCCGCCGCCGGCGGCAAATTACGGAGACTCACCCAAATAAAAGTTATTTGTTTTATAAGTAGACAAAGTGACGTTTTGTGTGACAAGACTGTGTTTGCCTGAAGAGCGAGCGTAGCGAGCGAGTCTGGCAATACAGGCGAGTCACACAAAACTACTTTGACTCCGTATGAAACATTATATTTTTTCTGCAAACGTAAAGCGTAAAACTGAAAATTTTGATTTTTGAAAGAGCACCATCTCTTGTCAATTACTTGTAGTTCAATTGTCAAATATTTTTTTAAATTAACTTAAATTTGTAAAAAAAGCTAATTATTAAACACAACGAACTAATTATAAAGGAAAATTTAAAAAACATTAAATTTTTTACATTACAAATGCTTAAAAAACATTTTTTACGTTAAAAAATAAAAATTATGTGCGGTTAAGATTTTACTTTTCCTGCCTAGACAGTAGAAAAGTACTTTTCTGACAATTTTTCCTGCCTCGGCGGGAAAGTTAAACTTCACCGTTACCTATTGAGTGACACAAAGGCGACTTTTTCTGACGTTTGAAGAAAAAAATAATTATTAAGCGGGAAAGTCACCACTTTTCATCTCCATCGTCCTCACGAATTTTTTGAATTTATGGTTCTATGGATGTTTAGAAAAATTTCGGCAACCATAGAAACTTGGGCCCTTCTTTTCTAAGAGCAGGCGGGACTCCGTGGTCCTCCGCGTTCTCCCGCTATCCCCAAATTGTGGCTAAAAATCGACACCTTTAGGGAAAATTGCAGCGCCTTCTGTATGAAAATCGAAGAAATTATTTCGTGGTCAGTTGTAGGAGAAAGTTTGATATAACTTTCGAGATCGGTCCGAAAGCCGTAAGTGCAATAGGTAGAGCTCTAGGCTTCTTGGCACAAAGGTTATTTTTCATCCACCTTCCTGTAGGTGAGTATGCTCTGAAGGAACCGATACTGAAACGACGACCTAGACTTCCTAGGGATGTCAAATCCGCAATTAAAATCCGACTCGGAAATTTTTTTTTGACTACTCCGAAATTCAGATATGAACTTACGTTGGGTAACTGACGAAGGGAGCGGTACAAATCGTGTCGGAGGCGATAGCCAGATGACGTATAACGTTCAACCGCGAGCTACATTTTTAAATTTAAGCCTAGATTTCTTATTACAGCTTTTCAAAGTTGTATGACGATTTTTCAGAATTTTATCCCGGCCGCTGCGCGCCCATCTTGTGTGATTTTTGGAAACAAATATTGGGGCGTTTATGGGGACTCGAGAGAGTACCCTAATCTCGATTTTTGTGTCGATTCGACCATTTTGATTTTTTGGCCAATGGGAACCTGTAAAAAGATTTCGATCGCTCGGATAGGTTCGAAATTTGGGAAGGAGATAGCGGTGTGCGTGTCTTACGTTCATCCCAAATTTGGACTCTTGCAATCCAAGGATGGCTTAGTTGTTAATTTCTATATTAAACTTTGCGTTTTTCTAACTTTCAAAGCCCCCCCCATGCCCCCCAACTATTGTTTCGGATCGTTTTCAACTTCTAATTTGTCAAAAACGATACGAATCTTTATCTTTTCTATAAAGTTTTTTTCCAAGAAACCTCTCGACTGCCGTTTTCTCTTACTCAATTTTAAAAAATACTCAACCAAGTTACAAAAGTAATAATAGAAATTGGAAAGCACACATTTTAAGAAATCATTCTCCGATCTTACCATTATCTAGCATTCCATGTTGAGCCGAAAATTTGTAACCCTTGATACCGTGAACGTAAACATCAGATTCGTAATCAAGTCTTACGTATCGACACATATCAGGCGAAAAAAATCCTATATAATCTTTCGATTGTCTTTGCGGATACAATTCTGCAGCAGATCCGTGCACTTTACCACACGAATCTTGGAAATAATCGGTCTCGTTGCGATAATTCCAATTTAAAAGTTCTCCATTATTTCCATCTACACCTGTAGCCATATTAAAAACTCCATCAAACTCGTCGGAATTGTTTCTCTGTACAACTGCTTAGTTTATTTTAAAGATCAAATCAAAAGATTTTAAACTTAAATCTTACTTTATAAAACCAACCAAATTTATCGAACGGAGGAACGTCTCCCGCTAAAAATGGAAAATTACGCGATAATTCCATAATTGGATCGTCGTAACCATCGAATAATAATTCGCCTACAGACTTGGTGAGATTAACTTGAGGCGCCATCGTAGCCAAAGACATCGAAAATCCTCGTCTCATTAAATAACTCCAATCTCTAATTTGATTGGCCGCACTCTAAAACAAATTGTCTGTTGTAATCCTACTTAGGGTAGATTTTACAATCATGGCTTAAGTTGGCCCCAGCTAAACCGGGTATGAACCTGCATGAGCGCATGTGCCGTAGTTCGTTTACGTTACAATAAATTTACGGCGCATGCGCTCACGCGGTTTCATACCCGGTTTAGCTGGGACCAGCTTAAGCCATGATTGTAAAATCGACCCTTAAGATGTATTCACACAAATATACGTTTCCTTTTTTGTCGAAAAAGAAAAGTATGTGTTAACTTACAGCTGTAATAACGTTAAGCGTTGTAATTTTATCGCTCAG
Organism: Malthinus seriepunctatus; assembly: GCA_963924605.1. NCBI lineage: Eukaryota > Metazoa > Arthropoda > Insecta > Coleoptera > Cantharidae > Malthinus > Malthinus seriepunctatus. Next base: position 669,605 of record OZ004602.1, read on the forward strand.
CTCTCCTACGGAATTTTTTTGATCAAATTCCCACGAACGCCACTGTTTATATGTTATAGTATTATTGTGATCGTTCCAAGTTAAATTAATTTTTGTTCTATGTTCCGTAAAGCGATAAGGTCCAACTTGTCGAAATCGCGGCTTTTTTTCGGCGTCGTTTATGTCTTCGGGATTTAACCAATTGAAGAAGTAAAAATCTAGCGATAAAGGTATCGGCGGTTCCTGCCATACGTTTAATGTAAAAGAGTCTGGTTTTAATACTAACATAGACGAAATTATATAATCGAAAAACCAAGCCCATAGACATAGCAAGACGATACCAGAACTTAAAAGTAAAGTTGCGAGAATTCCAAAACACGTATTACTACATAAAAAATTCGGAACTTTCATTTTTGGTAACTACTAAAAAGAAAAAAAAATAATTTTCGATTTCATTGATAATTTATCGATTGTAGTAATTATAAGGATGGAATTGAGTTTTTTGTTTTTTAAAAATAGTTTAACTCGCAAATTGTATCAGAAATTTTGTAATCTTCTCTTCTTTTAGATTTTAATAATAAAAACGGGCTTAACAATTTATTGATGGCTTAATTTTAAAGAATAAAGGGCCGGTACCTACACTAATTCTGCATTTATTATTTACAAGAAAATTAAAGTTAAATAAATGTCTAATTTGATTAAGTAAACCCACACTGCATGACCAATAAAATTAACTTATCAAAATCTTAATTAATTAAGAATAAAAAAACTTCTGTTTGTTAATTGCATTAATGTTTAATTACCTAATTAGTAGAGGTTATTATTAAATTAATACAACTGAGAAATTTATTCGATTAGGTACGTATGGGTACGTATAAAAAAGTTAAAAAGCAATTTCAAAATTTTGACCAACTTTAAACCTCTTAAAGGTAGACAAAATTTTTCAGGAGATCAAAAAAGCTATCAAACGATACCAAATTCGATTTTTTATCACATAGACGCTAGGTGTCGCGACATTCAACTTTTAATTTTCTTATGGGGGACATATCATTTTTTTTTGCAAGAATTACTCAGTAGGCTTGTCTAAATTCGTATACCAAACGAGAACTTTATATCTTATACTTTTCTTAATTTATACAACTTTTCAGAGTTATGTTATATAACATTATGTTAATAAGTTACTTTGTGTTATTTATTACGATTAAAAATAACGACTAAAACTTAGTTTTTAAAGTTTTAGAAAAGTAAGTTAATCAGGAAATAAAAATTACAATACTAAGATTTAATAAATAATAATTTGATTTATTTTTATTTCCTAATTACGTTTCTAAAACTTTAAAAACTATGTTTAAGTCGTTATTTTCCATCGTAAAAAATAACACAAAGTAACATATCAACATAACGTAACATAATATAACCTGAAAAGTTGTTTAAATTAAGAAAAGTACAAGATAGAAAGTTCTCGTTTGGTATCCGAATTTAGATAAGTTTACTGAGTAATTTTTACAATCAAAATGATAATATAGTGATAGTCCGCCATAAGAAAATGAAAAATTTAACGTAGCGACGTCTAGCGTCGATGTGATAAAAAGTCGAGTCTGGTATCGTTTGACAGCGTTTTTAATCTCCTGAAAATTTTTTTCTAGGATTTTTTTATCTGAAGTAAACTATTTTGAAACTATAGTCGGAAAACGAATTTACCAATTTTCAGTTTGTCTGCGTTATCTCGGAAATCATTTTGAATTTTTAAATTTTCTAAACGGATTCTTAAACGTCATCAAAATATACAATTTTTGCTAATTTAACCAATCTCGTAACTCTTAAGCTAGGTTAATAGCTCTCCGTTGATAATTTACGTTGGTACGTTGGCCAATCAGAGCAGAGTATTTTTCAAATTCATCTGTCAAACTTGAAAAATACTCGGCTCTTATTGGCCAAGCTACGTACCAATGGAGAGCTATGAACCTAGCTTTACGGTTTCCGAGATCCCAATGTTAGCATTATACTTAAAAATATCATCCTGTATGCTTTAACAAAACTGTTATAATAAATCAAGAGCTACTCCAAAAATTTCAGCCACCCTGTATCTACACTTCTTGTTAATTTGATAAATTTATTTATTTATTTTAAAATTTTATCTAACGTGCTATGATAAATAATTTCAAGTGCCTCACGTCAAGCATAATAATTTGGCTCACTTGAATAATTATTCTTTAACACAAAAGCACTTTATTATTAAAACTTTTCACAGCGATTACAATTTACGCCAAGTACGCCATCTATTATCTGTCAAATTCGATAATTAATATTTTTGAGCGATTCGCTACAAATTGTTTTTCATGGCCAGACGGGATTATGATGGAACTGTAATTTTATTTTAAATCAATAACATCTTTAGATTACAAGTGTTTGATGTTATGAAGCGTTGGAAGGAGTCTTAAATTTTTTAAAAATTATCTAACCACTTTCGACTTTTTGTCAAATTTGAATAGACTTTTGCCTGTTCTATTTACACAACACAATTATGGTGTAACCTCGGAAAAAATCCCTGAAAGTTGAATTTTTGTATGAACTTTGATATTCCCTTTTTAAACAATGTCGCAAAAGTTCCCATCGATCCGACCCCTACTAAAAATTTTATGTTAGTGCAGGTTAGAAAATGCAAGAAAATACGAATATCTCGTAAACTATTAATTTTTCGCCGAAAGTAGCTATTATCAAATTTGTAGCTCAAAAAATTTCTTACAAGAAAAGTTTATTACTATCGCTCAGTGTCTTATGTTAGCTGCACAAAATAATCCTTAAAAAGAAGATAACCTTAAACGCTTAATTGGTTTATATCTTCCAAGGTATTGCGTTTAGGTATAGTAAAGAATTTGAAACATAATTCAGCTCTTTATCACTCGACGCAAAAATGTACAGGGTGTTCCATTTAGAAGAATCACGTTTTAGTCACTTGAAAATAACAAAGTTTGTTCTTTTCAAAAAAACACCCAGTAGAATAAAAATTTTTGTTAATAGGAAATGATAGCTAAACTCGATACCTTTGAAGATAATGATCTAAATCAGTATATTCGGTTTTCTCCTTTCTAAGTGTTAATTTGGCAGTAGATTTAAGACCCCAAGTGATAGTAATCCAACCTTTGTTGTAGGAAATTTAACAGTATGCAAATTTGGTAATAGCGATTCTCATCGTAAAATCGATAGTTTACGAGATATTTCGGAAAAACTGCATTTTCTTATTTCCTTCACTTATAAAATTGTTAGCAGGAGTCGGATTGATGAGGAGTTTGGGGACATTGTTTAAAACAACAATATTAAGGTTCACCCAAAAATTCAGCTTTTCAGTATTTTTTCTGAGGTCAAATTTTAATTTGATTACACTACAGTATAAATTTAATGGAATTCGTTTCAGTTACAGTTTCCAAAATGCCCACATAAGCGCACGACCAAATATACCCACAGTATTAAAAGTTTTAGTTTTTTGAAATTCAAAGATCATTGATCTTGGTGATCATGATGCTATGCACACTGCACACTATTAAGATAATAACGTTTCAAACGCATAATAACGTCATTTTTTTTGTTTTTATTAAAAAACAAATAACTTTCCTGCATGTTTGATTTTTAAAACACTTGAAACATTTTTTTAACATTATTAAAAATTTTATTTTTTGTATCAATGCCGTCAAATCGATTTTATTTAAACAAAATATAAAAAAAATAATAAAATAAACTTACTCTTACTAACCTAGTTCGGTTACGTATTAATACTGATTTTCTTCAACTTTGCGTGTTTTTATTTGTAAGTTTTCTATACAATAATGTTTAAGTAAAACCAAATGAGATTAATTATATTAAAAGCAAAATCAATATTTGAATTTGATATACTATCACGTACAATCGATGTAAAGCATTGACTGACTAAAGTTTATCAAGTAATTATGCAACAATTATTTTTTAATTAATACGTACCACCTACTACGATGAGACAAGAAATGTTTATTCGGTTAGATCACTCGAGAGGAGATGCTGAGCAGTAGTTTATAATTGATGTATTTTTACGTGATTTACAAAATTTGGGAGATAACGTTCATTAACAAGCACAAGAAAGTGCTTCGAGCTTTGAAGTATTGGGGCCACGTTCATAATTTCGTCGGTTTATGGAAAGATTCTTGACAATACTAACGCCCAGTATTTCAATAGCGGTTTAAACTTAAGCGTAGTTTTAAACTAGTTTTCGACCAATTGAAATTCACCAAATTGTTGTAAAGCTCAGTTTAATGCTAAACTTGAGTTTAAAACTATGAATTTACGAGTCTAAGATTGTTCGATAGGTATGACGGTCACTTCGTGAAAAGATTCAAGTTGTTTAAGGGCCAGTTATATAAACGTCGGTTGAAACTCAACCTGAGGTTGAAAGTCAACTAGCTGTCATTTTAGTTTGATGTGATTGGACATAATAGTGACATTGACGTTTATTTATAATTTCAACTTGAGGTTGAGTCAATTTTTGGTTGACTAGGCTTTATAATACTGAGCCTAAGTAAGTTAATTACCAAAATTCGTAAACATATATTGGGTTATTTACTTCAATAACTTGATGTTGGTGGAGCTGTGTTTATTATACTTTTTTTATTTGTTTATTAAACCTAACTGAGATCTAAGTCACCGTTTTCAAAATATGTGGTAACAAACAAAGTATTTAATTTCGCCTTTAGGGGAGCCTTTAGGGGCGAGTTGTTGATTTCATAAATATTTCCATAATTTTAGCAACTTCGCTCTTTCTTTCATGTTAAATAATTATTATTTCGTCTTTTAGACAATTGATGACATACTGTCATATAGGTACCGGATGGTGGAACCGTTTCACAAAATAATAATTTAAATCTTAATTTTGGAATTGTCTATTATTAGTTATGCGGGAATTAAGTTTTGTCAATTTATCAATATGACAGTCGATAACAACATTGTAGTGATTTATAAACTTTGTACTAGGCAAATAATCATAATTATTATAAACGTAATTTATATAATAATGTATATCTACCGGGTGTTGAATGACTTACCGAAACAGGGTAATAGCACGTAAAATCACGTTTTTATAAATTTCTGTAAATATTTCATGAAAATTTTCATAAATATACCGGGTGACACAGGGGTTTGGAACACTCTTATAACTCCGTTATTTATTAACATATCAAAATGAAATTTGGTGTGGATTATATTCACATAAATTGCAATTGTTTTAACTACTTGTGAAAATTCTTTCACTTCCGATGACGCCGGAAATCAAGTAACCTTTTGATTTTTAAATGGAACACCGTATATATTTTTACTTTTTTAAAATCTACATTAAATTTTGAATACAGTAGCATCAAAAAAATTAATTTTATAAGCAAAAATAATTTTTTTTTTCAAAAATTACGCTGGTTTCAAGAGTGCTGGATGTGGTATAAAATCATCCGTGAGAGGTACTTGCACTATGAAAATTACTTTTACACCACAAAAGCTGGAGGATGGTGTTGTGGAGCTTTCAGAAGGTAATTTTGTCACATTTCCTTCAATATTTTCATTTTTCAAATGGAAACATATCGGAACAATTCTACCTCAGATAAAGTATTTTTTTCTAAATACAACGATGGAGTTGTTCCGATATGATGCCATATGAAAAAATGAAGTTATTGAGAAAAATGTAACTAAATTACTTTCTGAAAGCTCCACAACACCAACCTTCAACTTTTGTGGTGCAAATATAATTTCCATAGTACAATTAGCTCTCACCGATGATTTTCTCCCACCTCACAGCACTCTAGACAACTGATCATTTTTTGCAAAATAAATTTTATTTTGCTTATAAAATTAATTTCTTTAATGCTACTGTATTCAAAATTTAATGTAGGTTTCAAAAAAGTTAAAATATTTATGGCGTTCTATTTAAAAATCAAAAGTTGACTTCATTTCCGGCGTAATCGGAAGTGACAGAATTTTCACAAGTAGTTAAAACAATTGCAATTTATGTGAGTATAATCCACACCAAATTTAATTTTGATATGTTGACAAATAACGGAGTTATAAGAGTGTTCCAACCCCTGTGTCACCCGGTATTTATAAAATTTTTTCTAAAAATATGTCGTTATGTGCGTATATCACACTGTCATATTTTGCTAAAATTATTTTTACGGATTGTAGAATGTGTAGCATAAGCTGCAAAACTTCCAAAGTCCAAGAAACACATTTAAATACGAAACATGTGCCATCAGACAACAAAGCAAGGCGCACACTCGCATCAAAAACCAATAGAACTCGTCCTTTCATTGATAAAAATGGCACCGTTTGTATTTATGTGACGTTTATGTGAAGTCGCGTAATCTCATAAATACAGTTTTTATAGAAACTACGTAAATATAGCCGAGCACACTGTCAAAACCAGTTTCATAAAAAATTTTATGAATATTTTTATGAAAATTTTTACAATGTGCGACTGGTTTAAAAGAAACAAAAATTATGCGGAATTAAAAATAAGAAAGGATAAAGGTTTTACATTTCATTATGCTTTTACTTAAAAAGTCAAAAAAATTTTAGAAGTTAAAATTTTCTTTAATCAGTTCTTTTAGCTTGTCATTTAAATTGCTCACTTTTTTTTAATTTTTAAAAAAATTTCAAAAAAGAGTTGTATGTAGAGTTTAAAAGTCCTGCATCTAAATCAATAATAGTAGTAAAAGAACTTTTACTCTGTATGAAACATTAAATTTTCTCTTCAAACGTAAAATTTATAAAAACCAAAAATAAAGAATTTTGAAAAAGCGTCATCTCTTATCATTTACTTGTAGTTCAATTGTCAAATATTTAAAAAAATTAACTTGAACTTGTAAAAAGAAGCTAATTATTAAACGCAACGAACAAATTATAAAAGAAAATTGAAAAAACATTAACATTTTTACGTTTAAGTACCTAGAAATATCACCTTTCGTTACAATTTTGTTGTAAATATTTAAGGTTAGAATTTACTTTTACCTCCTAGGATGTAAAAGTAGAACTTTAACCTTACTTGTTCAGTAACAAAATGTCAACTTTTTTGACGTTTGAAGAAAAAGTGTATTTATATTAAAATAATTACTTTAAAGTTAATGTTCTTAGAAATGTTATTTTTCTACTTAGATCTCTTGGCTTCTGACCCCCTCAAGTAATTTTTAATGTTTCATTAGTTCATTGATTAATAGCATTTATTTGTCAGTGTCAAATTAATTAAAACAAAAATCCATGGCTATCGCCATTTTAAGATACTTTCAGGTACATTTTCAAATTCAATTTGTGCCGTTGAAAAGCACGAAAATTTAATTTTGGTTATTAATTTAAATGCAGAATAATTGTATGCTCTACAACTTCTATTTGAAGCTTTTTTGTCTAAAATATATTATAGAAACGGGAAATTATGAAAGTACGTTTCTACATGTAAATTCCTAAGGCTACGAGCCGTGTGGTATGCAAAAAAACGCCATTGTCACAATGGCAAAATGAGAATGGGAAGTTTGCCTTTTAACAACGACAAGAAAAGCATTGCTCAAAAGTGATTTGATTATTATTTTATTATTTTCGTTCTAATAACAATTTCAGTACATACTTAACACAAGAATAGTATAATGGTATAACAATACAATAGTATGTTAGTAACTATAATAATTTTTAGTTTTAAATAGCCATAAGTAAATTTTTTTGGTTCAGTTAATTATAAATTTGCTAAACTCTATTACATTCTACTTATAGTAATTGGTCTATACATATGCGTAAATATATTTTATTCTTTATCTTTTATATGTATTTTTCTTTCTATTCGTCGAAAAGTAGATTTCTACCCAATAAGATGATCAAGAATAGAATTCATCACTTTTAAATAATCTTTTTTTAGGTTTAGGTCCCAAAATAAGATAAAAATGTGTGATTTTGATTTCACTAGGTACGTTGTTCAAACATTAGATAGGGAGATTAGCTTACACAGGATCGAAATAGGGTGGAAATAACAAAATATCATCCCAAAGTCTAAATTGTAAAAAAATATATTTTTACACAGGGTGGTTTGAGTTTGTAGTTTAAACTACTAAATACTATTCATCGACAAGATGCAGCTAAGCCACTCCCAAAAAGAGCGCGTGATAATCGATTGGAGGTTTTCTATTGGTCGAATTTTGAAAATCCGGTTTACAACACTCACACAATAATTGACATGCGTCAACTTTATTTGACATAAATTTGTAGGAAGTGGCTTAGCTGCATCTTGTCGGTGAATAATGTATAGCGTGTTTTCGGATATTTAGAAAACGGCCAAAACAGAAAGGGGCATGAGGCGGAGCATCCCCTATCCCTCTTGAATTACTCAACGTCTTATCATAAATGCTGGACTTGAAGTTTAGTTTTAACAAACAATAGTAAATACCCGTGTCCATAAGTTGCCAAGTAATAACACCACAAATGCCGTAATTTAATTTGGCCACTTACAAACACATTATTATTAATATTATTTTTTATGGTTTATTATGATTTTCTTATATTTATTTATTGAACCTGTATTTTCAAGGATATTCAAAGTAATTTTAATATTACATTCATTGTTTGCAAAACTTAAGCAAATATTGCTTTATCAAATAAATATGGTAATGTTAGTAATTAACTAGCTTTTATTAGTTTCACAATACAGACGCTTTGTTGCTATTTAAATTGACTTTTTTTATTGCCATAATAGCATCACTTTTTCTTCTAATTGTAATTCTTCGAATAGTGCTTATTATAAATTTATTAAAAACAACGATGATAAAAATATGAATTCTATTCGAAATTATACCAAAAGAACATTTTGTGCAATTTCGTCTATGATCTATTTACGTTTATTATTATTTTTTACAAAAATATAGTTTGTAGATATTAACACAGTATGAAATTGACCAACGCACCTTATAATTTGGTCCTATATAAAGCATATAAATATATCACAATTTCACAATATTCACATTCTACTATAAGTACACAAACTATTTGAGCTGATCGACTTATGATATTCAAAGAAAAAGAGATCAAGTACTTTGTTCTTAACAGATACTTAATTTTTTATATAAGGCGGTTTGAAAAAATATACTTTTAACAAACAAAGTGAATAAATTGTACCTTTCAACACCCAGTAGAAATTGTGTAGAAGAGCGAAAACTTAGAAACTGCACGTAGTTGGACCTTAAACATTTTTTACTGGGTGGCCCAAAAATAATAATAAGTGCTCGAATAAAGAAAGCACGATCGTGTATCAATAACTATAAAAGACATTTAGATAATTTTTTATCGTTTTCCGAGGCGCACAAAACAAGTAATTTAAAATCATTTTAGGAATTTGTTTAAAGTTACGCCGCAATTTATTTAAACTATTCAACGATAATTTACATTAATTTACTCGTTTTTATAGCTTTATTATCATTTGAACTCGAAATTCATTAAACAAATTACAAAAATGATTTAACAGTTGCCTCGCTTAGTGGAAATAAATAATAAATATATTTAATTATAATGTAGAGGTCGCTTTTTTATTTAAGGCGAAAGAGCAAGAATATGAAGCCGGTGCTTTTTTTGAGCAAGGCAGCTATATTAGATTTTTAGATACCTTTTATTATCTTCTGATTCCAAAAACGTATCGTAAGTGCTCGAAAAGCTAATAAATAATGTAAATCAAGATGGCCGTGATTATTATAAACGTGAATGATTTTGAGCATAATTTAATAAAATAATTTATTTTTGATTCTTATTTTTCAAAGTGCCCCTCGTTAATTATACAATAGGTATATGGTCAACATCGTTAGAATAAAAGTAGGCCAAGATGTCATTTCTCAAAATTGTTTTTCTTTACATTTGACTTGAGACTAGATTATGCTGTTTTATTTCTGACAAATAATGCACTTCGAGATACCTAAGCTGTTATCACTGTTCTTCGATTTGCCCATTTCCTACTCGGCTATTAATCTGACTGTATTTTTGATTATTGTTGTCCGTCTGCCTCTGTGTTTACATCTCTGTACTGTTTGTTCTGTCTGTAATAGTTCTTTTCTTTTACTCATTTTTCATTCTAGCTAGCATCACTCGCAATTGCATGGCGATGGTGTTGTGGGATAAATTTTGATTTTTAGTGTTTTTGATAGGCGTAGTCATCGTGTGTGATCAAACTCAAAAAACCAAAAATAGTTCAGAAACAACTAAGCAAAACTCAAATTTAAATTATTTTATAAAAAATTGGATCATGTATAAGTAGGTAAAGTTCGAAACTTATTAGAAGAATAGGGCGGAGCCAGTGCGCTATAACGAAAATGTGTTTCGAGCGGCGGGAATGCGCGGATACCTAAATTGGTATTTATCCCCACCAACGTAGTAGTCAAAGTATTTAAATTATTAAAGGGGCGTGGCCAAATCTGCGCGAACTTATCCCTATCGCTCTTCAAGTTAATATACATAGAGAGAGAGAGAGAGAGAGAGATCACTTGATCCCTCCATCTGTACTACGCAAGATATTGGCTCCGCCCTATTCTTATCATAAGTTGCGGACTATACACAGATGAAACCATCCTGTATAATACCCACTAATACTAAACAAATGACTTTTGACCTATATTTATTCTTTTGTTCGAAATAATAGTGCTTTATTCGTTGCGATATGCAAATTAGAGATTTGAGCTTAAAATGGAATTTTCAATTTTAAGCTTTTAATTGTTTAGGATTTAATAAATAATGTATTTAATGTTTGTTAATGGTTATTTCAAAATAAATTTAACAGAGAACATAAAACGAAAATCATTGAAAATAACTTTCGAGTTTGTTTTGATAATACGGGAGCTTTCAGGTGGACAACTTCCTATAATCAACTTTTCGTCTGTAATCTGTAATCCGACTACTTTCTTGCTTTGTCCCACTTCTTAGTGCTTAAGTGCTCTCATAAAAATTTCAGCAAATGCGACAAGAGTTCAAAACTGCATATATATGCAGGGTGATTCGGTTTCGGTTCTATACTTAAATATTCTCTTGCCTGATCGTATCTAGGGATGTACTAAAATTTTTCTTTCATACCATGATGAGTCAAATAGGTTTTCAGTCGACCACTGTCTAATATGCCCTATTGCATCTCATTTTTAGTTATGAAAAGTCCAATATTTAACACTGGTTGTGAAACGAAGAAACAGCACGGCTTTTCATTCGTAGATGAGTGTGAGACAAATAGCGACCAATCAGAAACCTCACTTACTTATTAGACCACGCCTTAATTTATAAATATTTAGTGGGGGCGCCTGAAAAATAGTGTATACAACACGTGTAGAATTTAATAGTTCAAACTCGCATCCTTACTCCACGCGCCGTATAGCGGCTTGTGGGTGGGGAAGACTCGCTACTCGATTGAATTATTACATTTTCGACACTAATTGTACAATATACTATTTCCTAACCGCTTTTCCATTTTAACCAATTAATTTTGCATTTCTTACAGCTTCAATGATCCCCACGTGTAGAACCTTAACGAAATCACCCTGTATAATAATAATAGGACACATTTTGTAAATTGAAAATTAATTTCTAAACATTTATACCTTCGAAATAATTTAATTATTAAAAGCTTTAGGTCATTTGAAATTCTAAAGTTGATATCTGAGATAGCTTTGAATTGGGAATGGCATATAGAATTTAATCAAGGCCGTAATTTACTTCATTATCGAATTTGTTTACAATCATGTTTACTGTAGGTATTCAAAGTGTCATTTTTGAAATGAAAGGTCTACGTAAATATTTGCAAACCTCGTCTGTACATTTTCTTATCATCCCTTTTTCATTAATATTCCAGAAGGTCTTAACTTTTTTGGCAACTGAATTATATTTTTTATAAAAACCCTTGTATGAGTAAGTTCTAAATTAAAGCACTTAATTAATAAACAGACGTACGCCATCAAAGATTATTAAATTTTCTGTGAACAAAAATTTTTTTTTGTTCAAAATTGTACTCTTGTTATTAGAATTTCGAAGTATTTAATTAAAACTTGAAAACAGTGAGTAACGATTTCAAATCTACTTTTAACTCGAAACTTCCAAGGGAGCTTACAAAAACGTGTCGAGTGAATTCAAACTAAATTATTTTGTATTTACAAAGGTGATTTGATAATTTCAAATAAAATCTAACTTAAGGCAGTTTTTTGTTTTTTAAATTAAGAAATCGATCGACTTTTTCTAAATCATACGTCGGAGCTTTTTAAACTTTCGAGTAAAGGCGCCGTTATTTTTGTTTCGTCTAGGATGATACTAATGGGAGAAGCCCGATCCGAATCTGTAATAGAAGAACGTCGTTCGAAATTTATAGCGTTGATGTCTAAGCTCGTAGCCATCCTCGGTGGTTTTTCTTTATGAGAGCGAATCGACGGTTGTTCGAAGCTCAACGACATTTTTCTTAACGGAGTCGGATTTATTTGTGCTTCCGCTATACAAGTAGGTGGATATTCTTGGTTAGTCGAAGGTGGATCTACTACGAAAAAGGGTCTTTCCATAGAATCCCTTCGGTTTTTAGAACTAATGGTAGGTTGATGAACTATACAGTTGGGCCGTTCTACTGTGACGGACATTTTACGATCGCCTCCAAGTATCGGTTGATCGAAGCTCGTAAAATTTCGATGTTTAGTACCATAAATTCTATCTGCGCAACACGAAGGCCTACGATTTCTGGCGTAATGATGTTGAGATAATAATGGACGGTCTGCGGCCATCGAAGGCCTACGTCTACCAAAATAATTTGGCCTCTCTACTGTAATTGATGGTTTTCGATCCCTATATGAAGTAACCATTGGCAACATTGAATTACAACTGGAAAATGAAGTCGGACTCGGTTCGTTAAGTATTAAATGATTGATGTCCATGGCCGATTTCGTTCTTCTCGGTGGATTCATAAAGGCCATCGTCGATCCACCCACAAATACAGAATTTTGCCTCAACCTCTTTGCCGGATTCGGCGATGTCAAACCGGAGTAAAGCGTATCGTTTAAACAACTTACGTTGTATTTCGAAAATGACATTCTTTGCTAAAACAAAAAAGAAAATTAGCCTAATTTAAATTAATTCATAAGCATGTCGAACGTTAAGGATTAACAGTCTCAGATAATAAGTAGAGACTTCGCTTCGCTCAGCCTCCAAACAGTTTTCTTTGATCGGTAAATCATCCTTACCGTTCTCCATACTTAATATACTATACATCTATTATTTGTGTGGTGTAAACAAAAGTGTGAGAAGTAACTTATAACTAATTTTGACTTAAATTTAAGAGTGTTCGATAAATCTTTTGTGAAGAGGGTGTAATTTCACGTTAATTTAATTTTATTCTTTTTAAAATTAATAAATCTCGTAAATATTCTTCAACGGGGATCATCTCAAATTGCCGCCGCATCCTTGTTATACCACTTGAGGGCATCCACTCGAGTACCCTTAAACTCGTACAAAAATGTTTCAAATATTGACCCAATTCAAATTTTCACCGATATGTACGATTTTTGAATAAATACGCGGTGTCCAACATTATTTTCATATTTACGTCATCGTAGGTGTTGTTTATGCCAGTTGAATTTGCTTAAAAATTAGTTATCGATTATTAAATGAATTTAATATTTACTTTGTATACGCTATAAATATAAAATATTTATTAATTCTCCTTCGCTGGTCCTCCTCAATAATTACACAAGTAGTATCGCTGATTCATACCTACGAGTACAATGTTTATAGCAAATTATCAAAATCCCTGATAACACGGCGGCGCCGACAGGTAGTCACTTCGTTATTTGTACCTCGAGTGAACAGTCGCTTTGCCGGTTAGAAATTTTTATAGTGTTTTAATTAGTTATTTTGATTATTTGTTACCATAATTGTGATAAAGATGGCTAAACGCTCCCGCTGTGAAAGAAGGGAGAATAAGGAAAGGAAACAAAGTTTGAAAAGTAAGTAAAACGAAAAGCCTTCTAGGCGTAAAAATTATTTTTTGTGCATTTGTATCCTTAATTAACGTTTAATATACAAAAAGCAAGTTTTGTTTCGAATTTAATAATCAGATGCGCGTCAGCAAACTTTCCATTGACTTTCTTAGTTAACGTTACATGAAATTTTATTGTCACATAGACTAGAGGTCCGTTTTCATGTGACAATAAAGTCGTGGCAGTTGAAGTCGTGACAATGTGACATTTTTTAAAAGGGTGTTTTCATGTAAATTAATGTCATGGAATATTTGTGGAATAGTAACCTCTCACTACACAACCATTCAACACGAAAAGGTAAACACTGCCACGACAATGTGACGATATCCGTTTTCACGGAGTACCGAACGTGACATTTTTTCAGAAGTCGCAAAAATATCAAAGTTGGTTTGATTCTCGACATGGTGTCGCGACAATCAATACAAAGTCATGAAAACACGACTTTTTTAGTTTTATTGAAAAGGTGTCATGGCATTGATTTTCACGACGTTAAGAGTCATGGCAGGGTGTCACATGAGAACGGACCTAAGGAAGTTAAATTTGGTTCAATTATAAAGATTGTTTTTGTCTCCTTTTTAAAGTTATACCGTTGTATTTTGTAATATTCTTAAGAAATATTTTATCGGACAAGGACTCGTTATAGTCTCTTATTTTATCTAGGGTAGTCGTTATACTACACCGTAAGATATTCCTAGACAAGGACTCGTTATAGTCTCTTATTTTTATCTAGGGTAGTCGTTATACTACACAGAAAAAACCTCTTCCGGCAAGGATTTGTCATAGTCGCTTCTTATCTAAGGAAGTCGTTATACTACATCATTAACTTTTTTTTTGGTTAATAGACTTTCCTGTACTTGAAGAACATTTTTCAAATGTTAAAAACAACAATCAACAACTACTGCTACAGAGGCGTTCATTACAAGATCGTTAATCGTGGTCAAAAGAAAACCAGCCGATAGCGATCTAGAAGGTTGGGAAAGATGTTTCTTCAGGGTTACGCGGATCTACAGACTTATATCCCTTAAATATAACCGTTTGAAAGATTTTGTGAAGAATTATCTCATATAAAAAAAAAAAAAAAAAAAAAAAATGAATAGGAAGAGGAGCAGTTGTTTAACCAAAACAAAAAGTGTTTTTGTCTTGGGTCGAGGGTTATGAAATTAATTCAAATTAATTAAAGTTTAAATGTGAGTATTTGCAAATCTTACAATTATCCATAATTAAGATATAGAATTTACGCAACTGTCGTGGCGGATTGAGGAAGGTGTATCAGTGAAAACAAGATACCACAAGTCGATTGTGCTTATCTCACAAATAAATACTTACATAGAAATTACTTTCTAAGTTAAACTAATAAATAAAGGTTTACAAATTGTAGTCAAAGACTAATTGCAAAAAATTATAAAATTTTTTTCGAAGCACGTAATCTTCACTTACCAAAAATTAATAAGTACCCTAATTAATAGGACTACCTTACCTATACAATTTTAGTTTAGGTAAACAAAAGTTTAGAAGGACAGAAACAGGACGTGTTGCTTTACATAAATATTGGCTAACGATGGGTTATGTAAAGTCCAGTTGGATAAAAGATAATTTAAGTATAAATAAATTGGGTTTATAATACCAATCCTAAGCTACAGACTCTGGTTAGTTGCAGTTACTACAGGGTGAACCGATTGTTGCTGGATCGGTGCTCTGTCCAATGCCATTTTATAACCAATGAGTTTGAAAAAGTTGTTGAATTTCTATTTAAATAGAATTGAAGACATTGGACTTTATTGTCTAACAAACGGGAGGGGACCAAAAATAATCCCTTCGGCACATTTATTTATATTGTCGAAATTTTACATTTTTTTCAAATTTTAATACAAAAATAGAGCTTTTGTATCAATTTTGTTTGGATTTGCTGAAACTAAATCGACCATTAGCAGTGGCCATCAATCATCAAATTTTTATACAGATTGACCAGAAAGATCTGTCATAAAATACTTCTATGATTTCATGTGTCTAAATCGATAGAGAGGAAGGACAGTAAAATTTTACTTGTAGCCTTCCGCAGAGTTTTCATGTAATCTAAGAGCCATTGCAAAAATTTTCTGTATGAGACTTTGCAATTCAGATATTGATAAATGTAAGAGCCACGGGAGTCAACAATTTACATCCCTCAGCGGTTCAGAGTGTGGGTTAAATAATTTGCCACATTGGGAATATTCCAAGTAGCTACTTAGTGAGGCCACTTCAGAAAAATCTCAAATTAGACTACATTCATTCTCTTCTTATTGGGTTATGGAGTTGATTATGCCCAGCCGGTCATTTGCTTATAAGATTAAGTACTGCTTTGACATAGGCCCTCGTAACGCTTAAACAATAACTGTCTCAGAGGAAACCGTTCTCAGAGTTCATTCAAACCTAAGCTATAAAAAAAAAAGAAGACGGGGGGGGGGCATTGTGTAACAATTCAATAAGAGGTTTCTGGTTCGTAGTTCCGTAGAAGAACTATCAAGTAATATACGTTGTTAAAGTCGTGTGGGAAACTTATTTTCAGAGGCAACGGAATTATTAATTCTCTTAGGAATTTAGGAATTATTATAATACTACCGCTCTCCGTGGCTTGTATATACTAATCTGGAATTGTTGTGAACAAAGACAAGTGGCCATATTTGCAGGTTACTTATCGGCAGAGTCTAACTTACTTAATGCAGGCAAGGAAACTCAATGACGATCTATAGAGACAAAATATGAGTTGGATACTCAGTCTTCATAAATTTTGTGATAAACTTGGAAATCCGAATATATACTTATTATGAATGTCGCGATTATGTCTTTTGGAGCCCAACCAGGACTCCTTTGTGGAGGCGTTATCACCTTAAAACTAGATGAGTTTTAATCAAGAAAGCTTTTACGCTTCCCTTCTGTTTTCCTTTATTCTCGCAAGCTTTAGAGAGGATCCTAAACGATGACGTCCTTCAGGTTTTAATAGCCCGCAATTGACCGCCACAATCCTGGGTTCTGCGGTTTAGAAGAAAAGTACACCGTTTGACCGGAGAGTTTTCCTGGTTAGACAGGTAATCTAGAGTTCATAACTAGAGCGATGGGAAATGAGGTCACTATAGAAGCCTCTTTTGATTCTCTGGAAACAGCAACACTGACACAATACAACCGCTGCTTTAAGAAATGGTTGTTGGTTTGTGGAAATCGAAATTTAGAGATCCTCTCAGAAATTCGTTCCAAAAATCACATTTTTGGAATATCTGTCAGAACTATTTGGTCGCTTTTCTATATTATTCGACAATAAAACTTTTTATATCCACCTTTAACTCCTTAAACCCCATAAGGTAAAAAAAAAAAAAAAAAAAAAAAAAAAAAAAATTAAAATAAGAAAAATTGTCAACGGGTTTCTTCGAGGTGTGTAAGTAGAAACCGGTAGTAAATTACTTTACGTTTTAAATTATTCAGGCAATTAGTACTTACTTCAGGCCACTTAATCAAAAAACCCTTTCTATAATCTTCTTGAGAACATCTTAAAATACAGATCCGATTAGCTGCAAAAATTTGTTTAGGTTTTCCTGTACGTGGGATCTGTAATCTAACGGCGAGTTTCTCGAACGTTAGGGTTCCATAACATTCCATACTTAACTTTATGAGGGGCCGAAACTTTGTTTGAAAACCAGTTTTTGACAATTAGAAAAAGATATATATTGATGAAGCGATAACTATGTTTAGAGAAACTGGCCATAAGAGAACCAAACTACTCAGAGGGTGGGCCTCATTCTTACACATAAGAATCGGCAACACTTATTAACTTGCAGTCAATTAGCAGATGGCTAGAAGAAAAATAAAGTGGCATTGATAGTCCGTTATTCTCAGCACTTATTGCGACACACAAGTTGAAATCTGCTGCGCTCACAGAGCTGGAGTAGATATTATAGGTATAAGGAATTTAGGTTGTTCGAATTCGTAACGTTTTCACTAGATTTTGTAACAGGCCAGTTATTTATGAATTTGTTAATTCTGCTAGAGCGGTTAGTCAACCACTTAGCAAATCCCCACACGCAATACTCTTTTGTAAGGTTTTTGTTTTCCTTGTGTAAAGTTCGGTCTTGTACTTTGTATTGATATTCATAAACAGAATTTACCTGTTATAATTTAATTAATTTTGATTGTGGTCGTTTTTGGGAATAAAATTTTTTTAAGATAGCACAAACCGTGTCTTTGAACATCTACTTGTGTAATTATTGAGGAGGACCAGCGAAGGAGAATTGAAAGATTGATTGACTTACCTGTAAGGAAACTCAATCGTAATTCTTCGAGCTGGTCCTCCGAAAATAATTACAACCCTCCCTACCCTTTTTTTTTTTTTTTTTTTTTTTTTTTTTTTTTTTTTTTTTTTCTAATTTTCCCTGGTGCTATCTATATCTGGCAAACAACGAAGTGACTACCTGTCGGCGCCGCCGTGTTATCAGGGATTTTGATAATTTGCTATAAACATTGTACTCGTAGGTATGAATCAGCGATACTACTTGTGTAATTATTTTCGGAGGATCAGCTCGAAGAATTACGATTGAGTTTCCTTACAGGTAAGTCAATCAATCTTTCAATTATTAAACACGCACTGCAAAATTACACCTTTTGAGCATGCAATCATGTAATTAGGTAATTAAATTAATTAAGTAATCTATAAAAATAATGTTTAGACGTAACAAAAAATTTGTTGTTTCTAGTGGATTGTTTTTATTGCTACTCGTTACCCTTAAACCACTGCATATTTTATACCCTCAATTTGTTTTTATTTATTTCATTTTGATGGTGCACTTATATACTCTTTTAGAATTTGTTGATCGACGTAGTATTATATCTGCTTAAGAAAGTACTCAGTAGTTTATAGTCGGATGCTTAAAAGTCCATTTGATCGTAATAAGTGGTTTAAATCTAAAAATACATTTTATCCACGACCGTCCAATAATACGTTCATTACTCTATGATTTTTGACCAGTAATGTGTGTCATTACTCACTAGTTGCAAATCATTGAATAATATACATATTACTCAATGACTATTACATTACTCAATGGTTTACCGGGCGACACAGGGGATTAGAAAACTTTTATAGCTCCGTTATTTGTAAACGTATCAAAATGAAATTTGCTGTGAGTTATAGTCATATAAATTGCAATTTTTTTAACTACTTTTGAAAATTCTTCCACTTCCGATTTCGCCGGAAATGAGGTAAACTTTAGATTTTTAAATGCAACACCATATATATTTTTACATTTTTTAATTCTACATTAAATTTTGAATAATTTCCATAAAAAATCAGTTTTTTTTAAATAAATAAAAAAAATTTTTTCAAAAAATACTCGCGTTTTCAATGTTTATTTGGTTTAAATATTTGCAGTCGTGGATAAAGTATAGTATCCTACTCGCGGGTAATGCTCATTACTCACTCTAATGATTACGACACTCGCCATACGGCTCGTGTCGCAAATTCATTCTTGTGAGTAATGAGCTTCATTACCCGCTCGTTGGATAATATACTATTACTCATACCATGCGGAATTTAATAATACTAGATCATGGACGCAGGCTACGCGGGTTACCTTCTTTCTGCCCGTCTCTGTCTGTTTATGCCTCTTCTATCTATGAATATCATCTTTCAATCTCATATTATGTCATATCTCATCTGTCAATCTAATCTATTATTCTATCTCTTCTGTCAATCGCTTCTGTCATTTAACTAACAATTTCTTTGGCCACTTATCCGATCTGTCAAATTTATATGTGAGATGAGACGACTGGTTTGATGACAGATGAGATGACAGATGAAATGACATATTGGATGAAGGATGACCCCCAGACATAGCATGACAGATGAGCCCCTCTCTATGTTGACAATAAAATATTTGACATCTCGACTGCCTACAATAATAGTGTTCTAACTATGGAGTTCTAACTCCATAGGATTTCCTATGGAGTTAGATCACTATTATTATGGGCAGTCGATATAGTAACTACAGTGACAGATTACCCCCACTTTCCACTCTCTAACCAATCTCTGAAATTGATAGATAACTCCATCTGACATATGAAAGGACAGATGAAATTGACATATTGTGACAGATGATGTTGACATTGCCATATGTAGGGTCACAGATGAACCCCCTCTGTCATTGACATATTTATTTATTTAATAAAAAAGTACATTGTATGTACACGCCGAGGCTTATTGCTTAATGTTTTCCAGCTCAGCTCCATCCCCAACGCAAGTTCAATATTATTTTGTTAAAAAAAAACCAGTGATGAAAAGCAAGAAAATAAAAATGAAAGAATAGAGGGTAGAAGGTTGAAGGAAAAGAATATCAAAATTTGTAAGAATATATAAATGATAGATAACATAGGAGCAATAGGAGCAGCGGTCTCAAGTCTCCAACTCTTGAAAATATTGTAGCTCGTCGTTTAAAAACGGCTAATGAGTGGGCTAGCTTAACCTCGGTGGATTAACCGTTCCAAAGACGAATCGTTCGAACAGTAAAAGAATTAGTTAAATAATTGGAATGATTAATAGGAATAGAGAGTAGACTGTGAGTAGATCTTGTAGCAAAAATACGGTGTCAGATGATGACATCGACATATGGTAACACTATGGTGACTATGAAGTCCCTCTGACATTGACGTAATGGTGTCAGATGATGACATTCACATATGCTAAGATTTCCTATTTCTCTAAACCACTGTCTATTCTGCTTCCCCCACTCCCCATTTCACTAAACTAATCCATACCCTACTTCCCCCACTCTCTCTATCTCTTTCTTTTATACCTCTGTCTATTTCGGACCTAACTGCGCATTTTCGTTGACCATGGGTTTTTTATTGTGTGGATTATTATACAGTTATTGCTAAAAAGATCTAAAAATTGTTAGATTACGCGTTAACCTTCTAACCCTCTATTATTAGCACAGATTATTCAACATGTATCCTCAATTTCAAGGGCTGAGTATTCCCTGAAGTAAAGAAAGCACAAAGCTGATATGGTGGCTGATATGGCTCGAGATGTCGAGCCAGAAGTTTTCCAAAACCGATCCACTTGTAGACGTTAGAGCTGGACACTGATAAAGCACGTGTTCAGCGGTCTCGACGTCTGGGATTGTCCACTATTCCCAGTGTGTGAAGATGGTTATTTAGCCGACAGTGTCCCGTGCGTATCCCTGCAATTGTTCGTAGATTAACTCGGGACAGCTTTAGACAGTAGTTTGCAAGCTTTTTGCAGGGAGCTGGTAGGGAAAGGGTTTGAGGGAATAAATTAAGAGAGAATGAATTAGCCCCCAAAATATAAGTATCAGTGAGTAAATCAGAGATCGTCAACAAAAAGGTTAATTCGTATCTGTCCTGAACGCCTACTGAAAAATTAAGATTGATTTACGAGAAAATCTGTCCAACGATATTACTTGACATTGTTTCACTCGTTCCGACAATTATTGTCATAAACACGCAACCTTAGACCACTTGAAATAACGACAACTACAACAAACTGTTTGCCTCCCCAGGGAGCTTTAGCACAAAATTGAACATGGCAAGAGAGTACTGTCTCTGATGAGCGTTGCTAAGATATTTCATGCTTTTATCACTCGAACTTTGTCTCTTATTAACGTTCCGCCTACAATTCATTACTGTTAAGTACTCACTGATTGAGTTTTTGAGTGTAAATTATTTTTATTTCGTTTAAAACAAATTGTAAGCCAATAAATTAATTTGACTTTGTCTCTAAAATTAGCAGTCACGTGGATAACAATTGTTACACCACATAGGCTTTATTGATTGACTAACCCTTGTATACAACCCAACTTTTAAACATGATGTAATAAATTGGATTCTTTTTTACCACTCTTATACTACCTATTCGTTACTGCTAAAGAATGTAGGAAGCCGTAGAAAAAAATTTACTTTTTCGTTTACCCCAAAAAAAAATTGAAGCAAAGCCCACTTATTCATTTTCACGTTTGCTGCCACGATTTACGTTATTTTTGGAACCGAGTCTCTCTGTGTGCACGTGTATTCATACACAAAGTTTGATTAGTTGAAAATCGATCTGTCTTTTCACCTTTATTGCTTTTATTTGAATTGAAACGTGTAGTATTTTTATTTTATTCATAAGACAACTTTTTTGGACAATAAATATTTTTTTGCTTTCGTTCGCAAAAAAAAACCATTATGAGAATGACAAATTTAAAGATATGGGTTGCTTCGACTGCTACAATATTCGAAGATTTATTAGTCGGCGTTGATTTGAACAAATGACTTTGAATAACTGTCAGATTTGATATTGCCAAATCGCGAAGGTGAAGGTTAACGGCCAGTTTCGTACAAAGGGCGCAGAGTAACACTTAGTTGAGACGTTCGAGACGTAAACGAAAATTACGTTTTCTAGAAAAAATTATTTCTACTCTCATATGTGAAAATAAGCATTTTATCACCACTTACTCGATACGAAAATGGCGTTTTTTCTCTCTAGAGAGCAAAAGCAATATTATGGTTAATGAATTGTTTTAATTGAGAAATTTACAATTTTTTTAAATTTAAGACACTGCTGTCACTATTGTTTCATCTAGCGGCTTTGTAAAAAACTTCTATTGAAATGTCAATTCAAATTTTAGTAAAAAGAATAATATTAAGGCGTAAGTACTAATTAGTGGCGTAGAAAAAATAGCATTTACGACTCGAGATAAAATTGAATGAATGAATTAAATTCTCATCTCACGAAGAAAACTGATTTTTCATCTCTTATTGTAAAATATACTATTTTTTATTGGACGTACATTGTACGTACATAGACGAGTTTCTCTTCAATAATTATTGTTTTGAAAAATAATCCAGAAATCGATAGTGAAATTAAAAAAGATTTTTCCGCTTTCTCTAGAGCGACAAATTGACTGTGTTTAATTTCACAGAAAACGTCAGCTCTGTGTGTTGTCAAAGCCCTCTTTCTACAAAGATTGTAGAAAAAGTTAATTTGAATTTTAATCATAATAAAGCTCACTTTAATCTTAATATCTGAAGATTACTTATAAGACGCAAATGAGACACTTCTATAACGACACGTCAACTATCTCTCCTTTCACTTGCATTAAAATTAACTAAAATTAATGTGTGGTGTGCTTTAAAATCAATCTGGTGCTATAGAAATTATATTTTGCTATTATGTGCAAAAAATTATGCTTAGCTAACAGATCACGCTTTACAACGAAAATTTACAAAATATTGTATTTTTCTCAATATAAGTTGTGTTTAATTTAATCGGTGGTATGTTAGCTAACGAATTGCGATAACGAAGACTTCCTTATAGCGTACACAGATCGATTTCTGAGGCCGTTGCGTAGTGCTCACTTGGGGTGTTATTCCTGGTGGACTTAGAGGGGCAAGTGGACACGATGGACGATGCGATTGTTGAAATTTCGGCTGATATGGTTCCAACATTCTTATTTTACCCCAACGATTAAAGAATAACGCTATAGCTGCAACCCAAAGTGTCAGCACCAGGACCACGAGCAGTACTTCTTCTGCACGGACTATCACTACTGGTCCATCTGAAAAAATTGAAAAAATATTAGTCCGCTCAAACTTTTATCTTTAACAAATATTTATTTTATTATCAATCTATCAATTATTATTCTAAGTTTTTGGGAAGGAAAATAAAATTATTTTCTAGTCTAGTTATTTAACTTGCGAGTTCACCAGCGTCGGACTTGTCAATTCGGCAAATAGGGGCCAAACTATTATACTTACTGCAAGACAAATTTATGTTGACGAGTGGTGGGAATGCGCAGATACCTAAATTTGGATTTATCCCCACCAACGCAGTCGTAAACGTATTTAAATTATTAAATTAAAGGGGTGTGGCCAAATCTGCGCGTTTTATCTCTACCGCTCGTCATAAGGGATCTGTGTTGCAGTACATAAAATTTTTTTAATCATTTTAAACTATACCTTGTTTACTGACAAGATGCAGCTAAGCCACTCCCCACAAATTTCTGTCAAATAAGGTTGACGCATGTCAATTCTTGTGTGAGTGTTGTAAAAAGGATTTTCAAAATTCGACCAATAGAAAACTTCTATTTGAATATTGCGCGCTTTTTTGGGAGTGGCTTAGCGGCATCTGGTCAGTGAATAGTGTATAGTGTTGATAATGAATTTAAATATGTAATAATATACAGAGTGTTACATTAAAATAAATGTCGAATAAAAATCCTTTTTATGCAGGGGTGGGAGAAAATATTATTTTTATTAGGTACTTTTATTACTCTGTTTCTGCTAGAACAATGAAATGACAACCCCTTGTATATCTTTGGAAACTAAATGACCAAATTTGCAATTTTCCACTCATTAAAATTGATCTACACGTCCAATAGCGCCAAGCTTTAAATTGAAGGGAAAGAACCGTGCATAGCTATAGCAATAAATCACCAGTCGATCCTAATCAATTTATTTTCTTTCTCGTTTAATTTAGTTTTCCTTTTAAAAAAATTTACATTAAATTTTCAAACTGTTTTAAACAATTGTCTGAACGTTTAAAGATGTCAGCCATTAAAATACTTATGGTAGTAGTTTAATGTTTTCTCTACTTAAATAATACGTCTGAAATTTAACGATAGGGTTGTATCCTAGGGGGAATAATTTTCCAGATAACGTGAGTTAGTGTAAAGGAATTTCAGACACGAGGAAACTTCTTGATAGTTTGAAGTTATTTTAAATCTCACGCCGCCACACGTGAGATGATGGATGAAAATTTTAAGTTCTTTGAAAATGGAGGTGGGGGTATTTTTTACTTAAAAACATTAATATAAATGTAAATTTTGGATTATGCGAATACGTGAGAATTAAAATAAAGTTGTAAAAATGCGCTACATATATTTTTCGTATGAAGTATTAAAATATTCCGAGTAGATTCTTATACCAGTAAATTTTTATAAAAAGAGGTGAAAAGGACGATGTCAAGAAAAGAGTGTTATGACTATCAATTTTCATGTTTTACAACTTTGTGGTTTTTTCCCTAAAGTATCGGACATTTGCTTTTTATTAAACGAATTAAAGAGAAAAATGAACGTTTTGTCAAAATGAAAAATTGGAAAAAATAAGGGAAAGTTTAATTTCCTGTCACTGTTTTTTTTCTAGTTTTTCCGTGTCGTATAAATTTATCTTTTTTTCCACTTGATTAAATTGAGTCAAAAATTGCAACTCTATAGGGGATAAAATTATTTCAATTTACTGTAGGATCGTGAAGCTTCTCTCGTACTGGTGATGGACTTCTTTTTGATGAATACGCACGGAAATGGAAATCCTACGAACATTTACTTTATTACTTTCCTTTTCTTTTTAATAAATAATCTAAGGGAAGCTTAAAAATATTACAGTGTATGAAAAAAAGGGTGGTGGTTCATGGATCTCATTTAAAATTTCCCATATGGCAAATTACTAAATTAAATGACTAATGTAAGTACCCGAAGTCATTCGGGTGAAAGCAGAGGGCCGTCAAACCGCCATAAAAATTGCACAAAGCAAGAAATTCAAATTGGGTGACAGAACAGGTCACTTAAAGCTCCTGGAGTTTATACAGCTAGAATCGTTTGCAAAATCTTTGGATGTCATTCCAAGAGTGTTTGCCTTCCAGACATCTTTTGAGGTAGTCATTCAGGGCCGAAAGAGGGCTAGAAGTCAACAACTGGAACAAATCTCCACTTTCTGGTTTTCGGATGGATTTAAAACTGAACAGGGTACAGGTATAGGCATATATGGCCCAAAATGTAGGGCATCAATAGCCTTAGGAACCTACCCCACAATGAAGCAAGCTGAAACTCTTGCAATAGATCTATGAGCGCGAGAATCCCTTCGTAGGAATTTGAAGGGCAAACAAGTCTACATAATGTCTGACAGCCAAGCTGCGATAAAGGTACTCAAGTCAATAGCTTTGAGTCCTTATCCACTTGGGAATGCCGAAATTCCCTCAAAACTCTGGCAAGGGACAACAAAGTTGCCCTTCATTGGGTGCCGGATCACCGAGGGAATTGAAGGAATTGAAGGAATCGAAATAGCTGATGAATTCGCTAAAACAGGCTCAAAAGCCCTCCCGATTGGACCCGAACCATTTTGTGGACTATCTAGAACACATAGAAGGGCGAAGATCCAAAAATTGGAAACTGAGAACAAAATTCTTACTGGAACAACGCACCAGGACAAAGACAGTCGAAGAAATTCATCGAGTACTCGACCACGAATGCTAAAAAGCTCCTTCTATTATCAAAGAACAAAATCAGACTCATTACGGGTCTGTTTACTGGACATTGCCCAGTGAGGGACCACCTCAAGAAACTGGGACTGGAGGATAGTGTAGTAACATTTGCAGACTCTGTGAATTGGAGATCGAATCCGCCGAACACATTGTCTGCAATTGAGATGCATTAGCTCGGCTTAGCCTGAAACACTTAGGGCGGGCTCAATTGACGCCTGAAGAAGTGAAAATCAAACTTCTCAGGGATATTCTATGCTGCGCTGGCAAGATTGAATTCCTGAGAATTCATCAATACGAGTATGGTTCTGAGCAAAAGATCAACACTTGTCGCAGTTCTGTAAAGCTCAGAATCCAACCGACCCCTGAGTACAATACAATAGCTCATTTGATCTGAGAAGAACCAACTCTTCTACGTAATTGTTGTTTCTGATTGAATAAACTTTAGGTACTTATTTAAGTTTATCCCAACAATTAACAATCTTAAGGTAGTGGTATGAGCATCAAGCAGCACATCAAGGTGCTGCTTCTGTGACTATATTAGAAGACACAAGCGCTTAGATTTATCCTTAAAAATTCTCAACAGGCTTTTATTGAAAGACGATTTTGATTGATCGATTCCACCTCTAGAGAAATAAGTCTTGTCAGTAAATAACATAGATTTTACGTGAAAGGGGTTACAAATCAGCTCCGTTAAGCAGTACGTTAACGCTCGACACTACCGCCTTTTTGTAGTATCGGTTCAGCCAGCTGACTCTTGTCTAGGTGAACGTTCATGTAGTTTATGAGGCGCGGGGACGTTTTAAACCGTCGGCGTCGGCGTTGGCGTCGGTTCGGGTTAATCTGTAATTAGAGGCTAAGCTCCGTAGGGTTAGTCTATAAATTAATTAAGTAATCTTTGAACATTATTTATTACTTGCAATAGTTGGCCTTGTAAATGATTTTTGAAAACAAGCGATGACAAATGCAATTTTTGACGTTGAAGAGAGCACTTCTCGTGCAAATTTAAGGAAATCCTGTAATAATTTTAAGGATATACAATGTGCACTTATCTAAGACATGCTATCAAGCCATTAGCATTTACAGTAATATGGCAACGATGTTTCAACGTCCAAATGTCAAACTTTAAATTTTTTTATAATGGAACAGCCACACTGAGATAAACAGAAAGAAACTTAGTTACAAAGTTGTTTCAAAAATTGCCTTTTGTGCTATTTCTTTTATTCCCTAACTTTTAAAAAGGTAAAACTTTAAATAACAAAATAAAAGGAAAAATATGTTACTGATCAAATAAGTTTGGAAATTTGATTTGTAAGTCCCTAAATTGGTAAATACAAATTTATACCTTTCAACTGTAATTTATATCTATTATAATTTGATGTAATTTACATAACACGTCAGTTTAACACAACGCACCTGTCCCAGGATTTGTGGATGCATTGTTGACCAGCAGTGCGGTGGAATCTCGGGGGCCAGCCTCACGAACTTCCACCTCCATGCTTTGCGAGTAACCGCCGTGGCCCTCATCCCACTCTAAAAAAAAACTATATTAATTATTTTTTAAATTATTAATCGAATTAAAAACGTAGGAATGTAATGTATTTTTTTTAAAACAAAGTTATAAAAGTGAAATACCATTTTAACGGTATAACGCACAAAACTGTTCTATCGATAATGCGATAAATAGCGGTGATTCTTATCGAAAATAATATGTAATTTTCTATTTAGTAGAATAGAATCATGATAATTATGCGCAATTACAAAAAAATGTTATTTAATTCAGAGACGTATTAGTTTTTTTATGCTTTCTACTTTATAGGGTGGCCTTTTAGATTTTGAAAACAATTTGACTAACTAATGGCGGCGGCAACACACGGGCTTGCCTTCCGGTTTGGCAAAATCTTTCAAAATCCTTCCTGCACAGGCTAAACCGGGGCGTCTGGACATCGTTTAGGCAGCCTGCATAGGTCAAACCGGAAGGCAAGGCTTGTGTGTGGACCGGCTTCTAGAGCTTCAAAAATTGTGATTCTGGAAAATTTAACAAAAAACTCTCTCTTTAACAAGACCTTTGTAGTCCTAGCTAAATATCTCGACAACAAATAAAAATCCATTTGTGCTAATGAGCTAAAATGGAACGATATACCATGATGGGTGCGGTGCACTGGGCAGCCAACCCCACATGTTAACAAAATCGCTCCTGCAACTGAGTCAGGAGTAGGGCTGGGAATTATATTCGATATATCGATATATCGAATGACGATATTAAAAAAAAATATACCGATATTCCGATATATCGATATTCCGATATATCGATATATATTTTTTTAATATCGTTATTCAAAATTTCGATAGATCGGAAATATCCCAGACCCCAGGCAAAGCTTTGCTTCCTTGTCGTCTAGCAAAATTTTCTAGTCGGCTATCAAAATATGCCGCACTGTAACGAAATGTTTGGGTATCGATATTCCGATATATCGATATATCGAAATATCGATATATCGAAAATATCGATATTTTTTTTAGTATTGAAAATATCGATATTTTTTTAAGCGCCCAGCCCTAGTTAGGAGTCAATTAGAACAGCAATGCGACTCCTAACAGGGCACTGGCACTTCATGAAACACTTCCATAACATAGGGGTGTTTAATGAAAATGCCATGTGAGAAAATTTGAGGGTGAAAATAGTCTTCCACATAATTAAAAATAATCCCACTCTTTTCTGACATACAGAAAGATAAGCTTACTTCTTCTAAGGGCCTTGTGCATTTTTGAGCTTTGAAAAAATTTAAAACGTTCAGAAACTAAATAAAATTTTTCCAAGTATGGAGAGGAAAAATTGTAGTATTTTAAAATTAAAATCACTTTTATTTTAGAAAATAATTTAAAAAGAATGAAATTTTAAATAATTTTAAACTAATACAACAATGCAACGCGATAAGGTGATAAAAACCTGCAATCTTACGATGCGTGCGATGCTATATTAGGTTGATACGCCACAAAATTAGCCAAATTTTTATTTATCAAACGTGTTTTAACTCGTCTAATTTACATTTAAGTTATTGTGCGCCTTTTTATTGTGCCTTTTGGATTTTCGAGTTCGATTTTTGAGTAAATAGCTTAACCAGGGTGAGTTTTCTTTCTTTTTAATTTTATTGAAAGCTAGAAGGATAATTATGTGGCAAAATTGTATCTTTTTGTGTAAGAAAATTAGTTTAAAAGCTCCATACAATAATTTTGTTTCAAACTAACAAATTCGATTTGATTTTGTATTTTTTTCTATAGGGAAAAACCGGTAGAGATGGCGCATCTTTTTTATTTTCGTGATAAAACATTAAATAGTCAAAATCAAAAGTTTTTAATCAATAAAGAATTTTACAGAGAACCTAATGTAACAAATAAAGTAAAAAAAATATTGTTTTTTTATAGTTTAAACAAATGAACGCAGATTTAAAAAAAATGATTAAAAAACCATATCACCCTAACAGCATGGGAGAGATGGCGCACAAAATAAAACTTTTTTTAAATATTTTTTCTTTCTTGCCACATTAAAGACAATAAGTAGTAAACGTTGTACAACCCTTCTGAAGCCATCTTAGGCAATAAATGCATTGTAGCCAGTCGTAGTGTAGTACAGGGTATCCCAAACTGTATTGATGCTTCATGGACTCCAGTAATGCCACTTCTTACAGTTTGTACTGCTAAGTTAATTATTCTTCACTCCACGAGTCCACGAAGCTCTAGAGCAGCTTCCTTTCCGTTTGTAATCATTAAATCAGATACGTTATTTACTTAACAAAACCGGGTGAGATGGCTTGCGCCAACTAACCCAATTACGTTGGGTGAGATGGCGCACGCAATTTCCTCCCTCGGACTGGCATAGTTTAATAAAATTATAGGTTAAAACAATTCTTCAAACATTTCTTTACACATAGATAGCAACAGAACTTCAAATATTCTTTAATTTAAATGTGTAAAAGTTACAATTTGTAAACCAGTGAAAAAGTTTGGAGATATTATATAAAATATAATATTAATCATTAAATTGCCTTAAAGGATAGCACAATGAACGGGGCACTACTAAATAACAACTAGGCAACATCACTAACACTTGGACTGTATTTTTAATTACCTAAACAGCCAATATCGATAAAATGTGCCACTGCGCCATCTAACCCACCGCACCATCTCTACCGGTTTTACCCTAGGTATTTGCGTAAAATTTATTTTAAAATTTAGGGCTTTGAAGTGTGTATTTTGATCTAGTGCTATAATTATTGTCTTTTTTGGCTTTGTGGTATATTTTCCCTCAATTAAAAACGAATTTGTCATTGGTATCAAATTAAGTTTTATGTTTTATTATTAAAGAGTGATTTTGATTTGATTTTTATGTAGGAAGGTGGTCTTGATGCAGAAAGTTTTTTAAGGTCTTTTTTGCAGTTTTTGACCCAGCAAGACTCAACAGCTTGAGGAATTTTTTTTTTAAATAAATTTCTAGTAGGAAGAAGCACCCTTTGAAATAGTTTTTTTCTAATTTAACTTCATAAGGTCGTTCTTGAGATGTAGGTCTTCAAAATCAAGGATCAGATCCTTTTAACCTAACCAGAGGTAGTCTGCGAGAAAATTTTTTTCCAGTGTTGGACTCGAGCGACTCATCATGTCGAGGAATTTAATTTATAATTTTTTCTAGTAGGTCCTCTTTGAAATTGTTTTTTTAATTTTGTTTCATAATGTTGTCGTTAAGATGTAGATTTTCAAAATCTACAGTCCTCTCTAGTCCAATCTAGTCCTAAAGATTTTTTTTTTCCAATTTTGGACTCGAGGGACTCAACATGTCGAGGTATTTAATTTATAATTTTTCTAGTAGGCACTCTTTGAAATTGTTTTTGTTAATTTATTTGATAAGGTCGTCGTTGAGAAGTAGTTTTTCAAAAAACGGGTCAAAACTTTTGAATCTGATGGTAGGCAGTTCTGGAGATTGTTGAAAAAGATTAAATTAAATTAAAGATTGATTTTGTTTCGGTATGGGGGTGGTCTTGCCAACTGTGGAGATACAACGTTGGTCAAATTGGAACAAAGTGTCGCCTGCAAGTGTTTCACGCTTTTTGCTAAGTTTTTTTTTCACTTTTGGACTTGAGAGACTCAACACGTCGATGAATTTAATTAAACTTTTTTTTCTAGTAATAAGTTTTTATTTTTTTTATTTCATAAGCTTGTTGTTGAGATGCAAGTCTTTGAAAATTATCAGAGGTTAAAAGTTTGAAATCCGGTAGAAGTTATTTTTTAAGAAAGGAAAATTGTGAATTTTTTGTCGCCATTGTTGAGGAAAACGTTTTGACCGGAAACAAATCTTTAAAATGATACGAATTACGACGCGCGACGTTTGCGTTACGACGTTGAATAAGCTTTTTATATTTCTATACAACTCTATGATTGCCAGTGTCAAACATTTTTTAAAACATTTTTGAAATCAGGTAAAGTTTAAGAAATTAATGCAAAGCCTTAGTGTAGAGTGGAGTGGATGTCTATTGTGTGGAAGAAGGATTACTACATTGGACGTAAATTTGAAAAAAATTTAGATACACACAGGGTGATTCGCAATAAATGTATCTATCACTAACCATACTTACCTATACTATACAGGGTGATTTTTTTAAGTGGTACTAACAATGGGATCTCGGAAATCGCAAGAGTTACGAGATTGGTGAAATTAGCAAAAACTTGCATATTTTGATGTCCTTTAAAAATCCGTTTAGAAAATTTTAAAATTCAAAATGCTTTCCGAGATAACGCGAAAAAACTGAAAAATAGCAGTTTCGTAATTTAACTGTCGTTTCAGAAGGTTAAAAGAACTCAAACGATACTAAACTCGACTTTTTATAACATCGACGCTAGGCGTCGGGACCTTAATCTTTTTCAGATTTTAATAGTTTTAACTCCCTGATCCTTAATTCATAAAATTCATGTCACCATATTACCACACCTTGTACATTTTTAGTTTTAACAATCACGGAGATTTTAAATACCTATACAAAAATCTACAGGGTGCTCCATTTAAAAACAAAAGTTTGAGTTGTCATTTTGCGAATCACCCTGTATGTATCTTATGGTTTCTAAAATGTTGATCCAATGATCTTGTATGTGTTTTCATGCCTAAATTGACCTTTATATCTCTAATAATTAAATTCGTCCACACGAGTTAAAATTGAAACTGTAGGACCCTCGAATAGACTGGGAAAGTCGAATGTAGAAAATTGCTTTTTCGCACTTCAATAAATTAACTTTTTAAATAATTTCATAAAATTTTCTCGAAATATAGTTTTGTCGTCATTTTTAAATCTAACCAATTTTAAATTGACACGAATCGGGAGACGTTGAAATATGCCGGTGCAGAAATTTTCTATCATTAATAAAAATGCCAGGAAAATGTTAATTACTGGATGTTGCTAATAAATCTTAAAAACAAATAACTCGTATTTAACTATTTTTTTTAGAAAACTACCATAGTTAGGGTACGGCTTTAGGATCATTTATTAAAATATGTAGCATCAAATCAACTATCGATTATTTTAAATTACAATGTCATCAAATAGCAAACTATATTGAATTAAACAAATAAAACTTTTCGTATTACAAACAAAGGTTAAGGTAAAACGCAAATTATATTAACTTAGCAAGCATTAGTTATAGAAATAGAATTTTTACAAAGTGAACAAAACTTGGAGCAGTTTTATTTTTATTATAACAAAGTCTACGGATTTGTTTGAAATGTTAGTACGTGCGAGAAACTTTAGAAAAATATATGAGGAAAATTCTTCGTCTCTGAGAGTGTCTATGCATCCTGCTGCATCGTAGTGTTGATTTAGAAGCACAAGTCTTTAGTTACAAACGAGCTTTAACTTTTCTCTTTCTAGTTAAAAAAAATCGTTTTTTTCTAAAAAAAAATACCGGTAAAGCTAAGGTTGGGTTTAAAAAGTTCTTCATTTTGGTTATTTTTTCAAAAACGCCAAGACAAGTCGTTTTTATTAAAAAATATGATACATTTTTTACTCTTTTCATACAGAGAATAGTGCGAATTCACCACAAAACCGACCTGTTTTGGAGATTTTCAAAAAACTTCTTTGGTTCATAGTGTAAGTATACATAGTATGCCATTCCGGTGTACGAATGACCGCGAATGACGTCAGGAGCGGTCAGCACCGACGTATGCAGATACGAACAAGTCGCGTTGATTGCAGTGTTCGGGTCAAGTATTGTACGAATCTCGAAAGAAAGCGTTAGGGGTAAGGGAGCGGGGTTACTATCTCTATGGAAACCATAGGCGTCGTGAGTTTAATTTTTACTGCTATAAACGGCCATGATTATAAAGGACAAATAACGTTTATCTCCATAGTAAAATTTATATTTTGTAAACTTGACAACATAGCAACGTTACTAAAATCAAAGTTTGAAGTTTTAATATAAAAACACCAATTTTTGCTTATGCTATGTTGTCATGTTAACAAAGTATAAATTTTACTATGGAGATAAAAGTTATTTGTCCTTTATAATCATGAGCACTAGTCTATTAAATTAAATTCTTAGCAAAGCCAATTAATGGAGTCATATTAGACTGAAAAGAGCATAAACTGTGAAGTACCCACGCCTTGAACGAATTTTGATGAAATTTTTTTATTGATTTCTAAATACCCTAAAGATCAAAGTTTATATTGTTAAAAAGTGTGCATTTGCCTCATCATCTTTTTAAACCACTTCTTGTGAACTCAATTTTCAAAATCATGAAAAAAGAATTTTTATTTAAAAATTTTGGGTGCAAATGCTTACGCGTTTGATAATTAGTAACTAGGCAAGAAGTTTACGGAAAAAAAAAATTTTTTAAACGCATGATGAAATTCTTATTAACATTTACTTAATAGTAACTAATGAAGCACTTCTAGGCATCTCAGAAACTTCAAATTTGGCACCAATGTATATGATGTCCTCAAGATTAATAAAAAAAGTCTTCAAGTTCTGAAAACCCTCTGGGGCCGATTGAAATGGGGGGGGGGGACAACACCCCCGTTTTTTATTAGAAAAAAATAGACTTATCTAGAGATCTTTAGAGTGTGTTCTACAACGACACCAAATTACAAGTTCCTAGGATGCTTAAAAGTGCTTGTAAGTCCAAGTAACGTCATCTTACGAATTTGCTGAAAAATAATAACACTGAGAAGAACCAACTCCTTGATCGAATTTTAATGAAATCTTTTTTATTAAATTCTAAATACCCTAATGATCAAAGTTTATACTGTGAAAAAGTGTGCATTTGCTTCATCATCTTTTTAACCGATTCTTGTGATTTTGTTACTATGAGTCACAAGCACTTTTAAGCATCCTAAGAACTTGAAATTTGGTATCATTGTACATTACACTCTAGAGATCCCTAAAAAGGTCCGATTTCTTCTAAAAAGTAAAGGGGCGTCCCCCCTCCCCCCTTCAATCGACTCCCAGAGGGTTTTCAGGACCTGAAGACCTTTTTTATTAATCTTGAGGACATTATATACATTGGTGCCAAATTTGAAGTTTCTGAGATGCCTAGAAGTGCTTCACTAGCTCTTGTTTATTAAATGTTAATAAGAATTTCATCATGCATTTTTGAAATTTTTTTTCCGTAAAATTGTTGCTTAGTTACTAATTATCAAACCCGTAATCATTTGCACCCAAAATTTTGAAATAAAAATTCTTTTTCAGCTAATTTTTATGATTTTCAAAATTGAATTCACAAGAAGTGGTTTAAAAAGATGATGAGGCAAATGCACACTTTTTAACAATATAAACTTTGATCTTTAGGGTATTTAGAACTCAATAAAAAAAATTTCATAAAAATTCGTTCAAGGCGTGGGTTCTTAGCAGTAAAACCCTCGTTTACTACACTAAATGGACGACTAGACGGTAAAAACCAACAGCCCAAACCAGTCGTCAATATATCGTAGCGACGTTATCTTTATAATTTAGTTCTGCGACTGCATTAATGAAGCGGCACAATCAATATATGTATGTAATATCAAGGAATGTAATGCAAATTGTGAGTTCCGCTATTTAATTGTAATAGACAGAACCCGCATTCCTTAGTAGTACGAAGCCTACGAAACATAAAACTACGGAACGTTGCACTTTTGGTGAATGGCATGAAACTTGGTTCATAGTTTACTAAAACCATATCGAGTAATTCTGTCCGATGAAACCAAAACAAAATTCGATGGGGACCGCTGGACACCCCCTTTAATGCGGATTGTGCACGGCAAATACCTCAGGTACTTTGAACGTATAGTTAATGAAATAAAACTCGAAACATAGTTTACTGGAAATATATTGGTAAATTTTGTCCAATAAGACCAAAGATATCTTCGAGGAGGGCTCTACACACCCCCTTTCTCTCAAAATGATATACTCGACCTACTTTTTAGCGAAAAGTATCTTTGCCCCATATTTTGAGAGTACTGAATCAATCTGTCCCAATAACTGATCCATCTGAACATCCCAATGGGCACATAACCGCCATTTTTTCCTCTGGGTCTGTAAGAGCGCTCTTTCAAAAATTTTAAAAGAGGTCGAGTTAAATCCTCATCGAATTTGTCCGAAAGTCATCCCAAAGTCTCATCGGACCAAATTTCTCGATATGGTTTCAGTAAACTATGTACCAAGTTTCATGCCATTAACAAAAAGTGCAGTATCATTTTGTCTAGGTTCCGCACTATTAGATGGTTTTTCTTTGGAGAATCGTACAATACGTGCAAGTACGATAGAACTCGCGCTCGTAGTTTCGTGTTGAGCTCTCCTCCTTATGTCACTAAACATCACAAAATCTGCGCAATGGCATACTATGTAGGTATACTCATACTATGCTTTGGTTTAGAAATAATCAAGATGGAATTGACTTGTAATCGATCTACCTTAGGTCCTATTGTTTGTGGAGGGTTTCTCCGGACTAACGTCAGATAACAATTTATTAGGGCTAAGTAATTTGGATTTCATAAAATATGTAAAATATTTGCGAGTTTGATAGGCGTTCTTCAGTTTGGCCATATCTAATCGGCAGTTTACTTCATTCGGTTGCTCTTGCCGCTGTCGCCGCAAGATATAGACACAGTTATCTAAACGAACCCTCTACAGTAACTTTTAATGTTTGTTTAGTATTTGTGGTAGCTTTAAGTCTTTATTTATTTCTCGTTACGAACTCTGCAATTTTACGTAAAAATATCCCTAGGAAAAATTTATAGCGCATTTCAATCGAAAAGGCGCCACTAATACCGAGCTTCTCCATTTTAAATATTTTACTTATGTAGTGGAAGTTTAAAGTTTAATCCCTACTTTGATATTGTTCCAACATTTAACTGAATTAATTTCTATTAGAAATTGAAGTGTTGGAAATAAATTAAATCTTGCATTAAAGATCCCTAGCGGTTGGAATTTATACGTTGCGGTTGATCTATGATTTACATATCAAATCCATATGTTACATTGAAAACCTTAACTCAAAATACAAATGCACTCTCTAGGGCGTTTCAAAATCTAAAAGGTTAAATTTGAAATATTTTTACTAAAAATATTTTTTCTTATTTTCCAACGTGGGCTTTTTACGAAAAGCTTATAGCGTCACTTTTTGTTTAAATAAATAATTTTTTCTTCAAACGTCAGAAAAAGTCGCCTTTGTGTCACTCAATAGGTAACGGTGAAGTTTAACTTTCCCGCCGAGGCAGGAAAAATTGTCAGAAAAGTAATTTTTGTCTGTCTAGGAGGGAAAAGTAAAATCTTAACCGCACATTATTTTTATTTTTAACGTAAAAAATGTTTTTTAAGCATTTGTAATGTAAACAATTTAATGTTTTTTAAATTTTCCTTTATAATTAGTTCGTTGCTTTTAATAATTAGCTTTTTTTACAAATTTAAGTTAATTTAAAAAAATATTTGACAATTGAACTACAAGTAATTGACAAGAGATGGTGCTCTTTCAAAAATCAAAATTTTCAGTTTTACGCTTTACGTTTACAGAAAAAATATAATGTTTTATACGGAGTCAAAGTAGTTTTGTGTGACTCGCCTGTATTGCCTGACTCGCTCGCTACGCTCGCTCTGCAGCCAAACACAGTCTTGTCACACAAAACGTCACTTTGTCTCCTTATAAAACAAATAACTATTTCTTTCGTTTAAATTATTATTATTATTAAGAATTGTGTATAATACAAAATGTGCGTGAATTACATGGGCGATATACCGGCGTGCACATTCTCGACTGCTGCTGGTAAGATTGTGGAAAATTCCTTTTTACCGGATGAACTCCTACGCTTTTCCAATTTTTGTATAAATTTACCCAGGATGCGTTCTAAAACAAAAAAGAATAAATTATTTATCATCTTATAAAAGAGAAAAAGTGGTAAATTATTAATCAAGTCAATTTTCAAACTATTAACGGAGGTTAGTAAATAATTTAGATCGAGTATAATTAATTAATCGATCACTATAAGAGAAGAAATATGAAAATTCATAACGAATAATGGATAAACTCCTCGCGTAGTCGATTTAAAATAAAACGCTCACCATCACCATTTATTAAAAGCTTTCTAATCAAATTAAATCAAAAGCTCCGCAAGTCACAACGTCCAAAAACGACACATTAATATGTAAATTGAGGGTTCGTTATTTTTATAGACTTACTAGCACCCTTATTTCGAATTACATCTTTATCGAGCTCTTTATTCATGAGTTTGTTCGATTAGGTACCTCGTCGATGCAAGAGCTTGTCGAAATTTTAAACTTTCGCTTGTTTTTTTCCGTCGTACAAAATAAATCTTTTAAGTAAATTAAATATTTTTTTACACTTTCAAACGTATACATCAACATTTCAATGTAAACGAAGATTATAATGCTGTCATGTACATTTTGTCTGCGAGCGATTAGGGTGTCGAGATATACGTTAAAAG
The DNA here is from genome assembly GCA_963924605.1 of Malthinus seriepunctatus. NCBI lineage: Eukaryota > Metazoa > Arthropoda > Insecta > Coleoptera > Cantharidae > Malthinus > Malthinus seriepunctatus. The sequence goes on from OZ004602.1 coordinate 707,836, forward strand.
TAATATTTTCCACATTTCCGTACAGCACAAACGCATGCATTAAAAGCAATTTCTAAATTGAAATTTCAACTCTAATTTATTTTATTCGTTACGGATTCAAATAAAAGTATTTGCACAAAAAGTCTCGGGGCGATGACCACAATTAAAATTTTTGAAAACAATTTGTTGCTTGTGTGATAAAAAAAAGTACGATTTCTAAGGGTCGTCAATCGTTGGAATCAAAACTATTATCCGGAACGAAATCAATATTTATTTATTTAGTGTCTCATCGGAATTTTATCGATCTTCATTGCATATTACATGAGGTAAAAATATTCGATTGAGGCTATAAAAATAAAAAAGGAAGTAAGTTATCATTAGCTAATCGATAACAACTGACATCATTTTTTTAAAGAAAGCTTAACTTTGTAACTTTTTAATTAACATAGAGGGTCTTCCCGACAGGAGAAGTGTCACTTTTTAAGATACGGTTTTTTCTATAAGTAAAGAGCAGTCACTTGCTTACGTATGGATGCTATTTATTAAATTAAATAATTTGCAATTAGTCTCCATTTAAGGCTGGCATTTATTAGAAAAACTTTTTCGATAGAAAGTGATGAAAAATAAGCACACGTTGCTACCATGACAATACCGATAAATTATTTAATTTTGTTAGTAAAGCCAGCCATCTACAGCTAAATTAGTACACTAATTTATGACGTTTGTCGTTAATTTGTGTTACTAGATTCCTATTTGACAACAAGTAAAAAATTTTGTAGAAAAAAGTAGTTTAAAAATTTTATTCCCTTCGATTATTCAAAATACTCAATATTTTTCTACAAATAAGGTCTCAAATGAAAGAGAAGGAACAGACTTAGAGACTGGTGGTTTTGAAATTTTAAATTTTTTTGTATTACCTCCAGATTTTACTATTTTAAACATTATCAATTTTGATAATGTTTAATTGATAGAACGTCCAAAAGGTCCTGCTGGTAGTACGTATTTTTCCATGTTGACTTATATGACGTTTGAGTAATGCTAGCAGGACGTAACTCAAACCGTTCGAATCAGCAAAAAAAGTTATCTATGTTTTGTGCAAGTTTCATCGCGATAGCTCTAGTAGGAGCGACGTTACAATACGTAAAAGGTATTTTAAGACATTATTAATTTCGTCAGTGGCGTCCGAAATTTAAACTGTTTTAAAAATGAAAGTGGGTGATCAAATATGTACTACGACACTGTAAAAGTCGCCGTACTGCCGGAAGATTGGCAGTACTGCGAGAAGGACATATTCCATAACAAGGGAGAGTACTTCCAGCAGGACCGTAGGCTTGTACAACTGTCCTTCTGGAAGGAGCTGCCGGCAGGACAAACGCTTGGACGTTCTATCAAAAGGAGCTCCTAGACGTTGAGGAGCAAACAGACGATGTGTAAAATTATAAATTTACAGCCCCCTGGGTGTCTTTTCCTTTCTACACAAACAGAAGGTTGCTGTGTGGGTAAAAATTTGCCACTAGGGAATTTTCTTAAGTTGGAGGTATTCCGTCGTGTATTTCATGCACAAAATAATTATTTTCTAGTTCATATGACAAATAATTATTTGTCAGGTGGTTTGTTACAGGGTGGTGATCCAAGAATGTAAAATCCTTTTTTCGGCGAAGGTGTTTTGACGTCTTATCCTGCACGTTATTACTTTTCATAATTAGAAAATAAAATGATCGATGAATAAGGCCTATTAACGGATAATAAATGGGCTGTTTTGTGACGTTTGCTAACGTTTTAAGACTAATATACAAAAATGAATTAAATATTTAAATATTATTTGTAACATTTGCCTAAATTATGTTTTTGTTTTAATAATAATTGAAAGAGCCCCTGGAGTAAATGAAAATTTTTTTGTTGAAGAAAAACTAGCTACTTTTCTTTTCTAGCCGTGTTATTATAATTTGATAAATTACTGTGTAATGCCATAAAGGTTGGTATTATCAAAGGAAAATGAAACAACAAAAGGTTCGTAAAGGATATATTACTGGAGAATTTATTTTATTATTGGTACTTTGTTATAAATATTTATTATTACCGCCCTCAGTTAAGTATATGAGTGTAATAACTAACAACAGTTGTTTCTTATCGCAGCGAATTTATCAACAATAATTATTACACTAATTCTAAAAATACTAATTTTCTATCCACGTATTAGTTCAATCAGCTTAGTGATTGTTATAGGGGCCAACCTCTAACTAATTAGTAACAGGATGGGACCACTTTTAAAAATTTTTATTTAGTGAGTAAAAACAGGGAAAAAAAGTCGACCGTTTGAGGGTGAAAAAAGAGGGTGTTCTGTAGTTCTTTTTTGCAAAATACTTGAAAAGGAAGCCCAATATTGATAAAATGTATACGACCAATTTTGTTAAATATAAAATTATCCACAAAAAACATGTTACATATTTTGAGTTTTGTAGTCATTTTTTAAAATTGTTAATTAACAAAATAATGTTTTAACCTATTTGAAATGCAATTAAAATTTTTAAAAAATTCACCTGTTATCTGACATTGTTAGAGAAGATATCCTATGAGTTTCAGATTGTTTAAATCTCATTTGCCTAATTTATGGTTTTTTATTCACCAAATGAAAATTTTTTAAAGCGGTCCCGTCCTGTTACTAATTAGTTATTAGAGCTCCAATTCTAATGTGATTAGACTATATCTAATGAGTAAAGTTTATGCATGATTTGTATTGACTAAAAGTTTGCTTTTGTAGAGCTTCTCATTTGTGCACAAATGGCTAAAGTGAATATTTTATTCAACCTATCAAATTCATCTATTATCGTAGTATGCGTGGGAGTACTTTTCCAAATGTTTCACAATTTTTAAAACACTTTTTTCTTTCACTTTTTTCCATGGCAAACTGTTTTACTTTAACCCAAACTTGAAAATTACAACGTTGTCGTTCATTGTATTTTTTTGCAAAAAAATAGGTAATTGAAATACTTCGAGGGTTGAATTGAATATATGGGGATGATTTTGAATACTTTGTTGTTACAAGCCAATTTTTCTTGTTGACGAAAGTTATGTAAACTTTCATGACTAATGTAAACTTTTGCAAGATTTAAATATTTTTTAAAAATTGAAATATTTTGCATGACTAGATAACGATTTCTACCTCTTAATTTAATTTTAAAGAAACGAAAAGTATTCGTCGAATGATAATGATAAGTTATTTTGATTGTAATTCAATGCCATTTTAGTAAAATTTTAAATTCGTTTCGTACAGGTCGTGCTAAAATTTTGTTCTTTATTAATTAAATGTATTATTAACATTATTAGGTAAATTAATTACGAAAAAATAATTTAGTGTTAACTTAAAGGTGGGATCGTATTAAAGTGAATACCTAATTAAAACTAATTTTGTGTCTGTTTGCTTTCAGAAAGAAACAGCAACGAATGTCGTGACTCTGAGCACCAAAAAAACAAATCAAAAGTAGGTCCTCATTAATGAGTTTTTCTTTATTTTTCATTTTCTGTAATAACAATTTTCTTCTTTGAGAAAAATTAATTAAAGTAGGCAAAACGTTAGCATTTATTTTTTGGTTCCATTTTGTTATACACTGACCATAACTGCTTGGTAGGTCTGTAACGTGACAGAAAATTTTTCTTTTTTTTATTATTACTTGTAAATTAATTAAAATGAAATTATTTATCGTTAACTTGAAGGTAAACTTTTGCAATTACAATTTGAAACCATATAATTGGAAACTAATTTGGTGATGTTTTGCTTTCAGATAGGAACGAGAACGAATGCAGACACCGGCACAAGAGGACAAGATAAGCAGATCTAAAAACAAAAGGTAGGTCCTCAAAATGAGGTACTTTTATTTTAATTTGCTTTATATACTTGATTTATCTGCTTATTGAAAGATTGATAATTAAGTAACTGCGATCGCATCAAATTGAACGGTAACAATTGAAATTAATTTCGGCTTTCTCAAAAGCACATGCAGTTAGTTCAAAGATGTTATGGGGTGCATCTACTAAAATAATCTTCTTGTTATATCCTCATTATAATAAACCCACCCTGTGTTAGAACCAGAACTTAGTAAATCATTCACGTTTGACGTAATCTAATTCCAATTCGACTATTTAAGCAAATCTATTTTATATGGGTGTGGTAGAAAGCTTCCCATCTGTCTTATAAAACATTAAAATTTGAATAAATCTTAAAGTCATTTCCCTTTGAAAGCCCAACTACAAATTTAATTTTTTAAGCGGCTTATTTTTAACCGCAAGAAGCTCACTTTTGTGTTTATTTAGCGGTTAAAAGAACAAAAAGAGTAAATTGTTGTAAAATTTAAAAAAATTAAAAAGCATCGACAACAAACTAAAAGTTTGAGAATTTTACGATTCATAAAGCCCGAAAGCCACTATCAAAAGTTATTACGACCTAAATATCTCTTCAATTAAATTTGTGATAATTTAATAAACTTTCGCCGTGGCAATTGTCAATTGTCATGGAAATAGTTTCCATGTTTAACCCTTGAGTTATGTCTGTTTGATGGTTTTCAAAGAGCAATTAGAAATTTCCAATTGTATCAGCGTCGTAAACATAAAACATAAATATAATTACTTTTCGTATCTCTATTACTTTAAGGGTTTGTAAATAATAAAAGTTATCGACGAGTATTGTTGGAAATTTTTCATTTTAAGAGCTGAAATATTTTTCTTTTGTAGCATTGTTTGTTAATGGAGAGCTCTCAAAAACAAACGTAAAGGAGTTGCGAGTACTCTTTTGTAATTTTACTTTAGTTTTCTTGTTTTTTTTGAGAGAAACTTTAGTTCACTACACACGACTTGATATTATTATCTACAAGTGTCAAAGCTAACTTTTATTTTCTCGCTTTTTAATAGCGAAAAATTTTTAATTTCACATCTTGTCAAATTTTATAAAATGTCTTTAATGAGAGATTAATTTAAATTCCTCCCTTAATTAAAAATGGGGATATCTGATATTTCACATCTATTTTGAGTGGGCTGTGTGGTTGGATCAAAGTAAGTGGGTACGTGACGATTATTCTCTTGTTACTTCGAGATTCGTCAGGTACTCAAACTGCAAATATCTCAATTGCGATCTCGTAAGTAGGTATCTCACTGTCAATATTTTTATAAACTGGTTTTGACAGTATGCTAGGCTATATTTACGAAGTTTTTATGAAAACTGTATTTTAAAATTATGCGACTTCACGTAAATATTTTGACGTGACGTCACATAAATACAAACGGTTATATTGTTGTTGATGAAGGGACGAGTTCTATTGGTTTTTGATGCGAGTGTGCGCCTTGCTTTGTTTTGTGCTAGTACATGTTTTGTATATTCTTGTATTTCTCGGACCTTGGAGGTTTTGCAGCTTACGCAACACATTCTACAATCCGTAAAAATAATGATAGCAAATTATGACAGTACATGATGACATATTTTAATAAAAATATTTATGAAAATATTGATTGTGAGATATCCGCTTTATGGACTTATTAAAATTTATGCGGAGTTTTGTGCAAATTTATTAAAATATAATTTCAGTTTGTAGCTTTTTGATATACGATAGTATGTTTATTAGTACCCTAATAAAATGAAAAATTTTCTTATATTACCTTATATTAAAAGTTTGCTGTTTGTTTTATAAAAAGATCGTAATAAATTAAAAGAAAAGTTGAATTTGAATTAGGATACCTTTGAAATAAAATATCGAAAATATAAAAAAAATCTATACATCTTGTATTTATAATGAGTTAGATTTTCTTGTGGTTTTATTCAGCATTTTTTCTAAAATATTTTCAAGACCCTTAATTCAGACATCTTAATTCTAAATTCTTTATTGGCTGCTCCCTATAATTCTAGATTTAATTATTAATTTTTTGTCGCACCTACATATCACATTATTTATTGTTTTCGTTGCAAATTATATTGGTGCCAGATATTCGACCTTTTCAATATTTGCTTCTTGTATTTTTTTATAGCTTCTTCAACATGAACTCAAGATTGTGCGAACCCTGGCTGCGATAATGATCTGATATACTGCAAGACAGATTTAAGATGGCAAATGGCGGGAATGCGCAGATCACTAAATTGGTATTTATCCCCACCAACGCAGTAGCTAACGTATTTAAATTATTGAAGAGGCGTGGCCAATTCTGCTCGAACTTATCCCTACCGCTCGCCATCAGGGATCTGTATTGCAGTAACAGAAAATTGTTTAAATGCCAAAAATGTATAGATTACCCTACTTGTTTTTAAGTGTTGGTTGTTAGAAAAGTTTAAATAATAAGAAAAAAATTTTCTTCTAAATATAGTAGGTTATTATGTAGTTATATTTAGCACGAGAGCTTAGCTTACTAATAATATCGAATAGCATGCCGAAAACAAACAAAAACAATGGATTAAATTTTTTTTTAGTTTACGTATAGCACCCTAATATTTATAATGGCATTAAAAATGATCCATTTAAATAAAAGTAACTTTCTATTAGCCATTGTTAGAGTATTTTACACAAAATATAATCTAATAGGAAACTACGGCATGAAAATCTACTCTTTTCTATTTTGTCCTATTTGTAACGATTTCCAAAACATTTTGATTTGAAAAAACAGAAATGGTATCAAATTTAACACGATTTTCTGCCCAACTTTTCCAATTTAATCGACTTCAAGTGCCTATGAGAACGACGCTACCCTTAATAAATTGCTAGAAATTAGATACTCTCGTATCGGCGATAAATGTTTTCGAAAAAGTTCTTTTAATTTTCACAAAAATTATTTTAGATAGCGCATAAGTAAATCGTGCAGGAAAGCGTTTTAAAAATATACGGGGTGTTTTAAGCAAGAAAAATGAAAACAGCGTTGTTCTTACAACGACGTGAAAATTTTAAATTTAATAACAAAAGACCCGATGTACCTATTGAGGTAGTTTTGTAACGCTTGTCGAAGACAACTTTGAAATGAATATGTATTTGACAGTCCTAATCGATCACAAACACACACAAAGTGCTTTTGTAGAAATGCCAATCCTTTGATAAAGTATTTTAAGCGACCATTTTATAATAAATGTCTCTATACATATAAATAAGTGCGTCATAAAGAATTAATATTAATTGATTAACATGAAAAGAATTTCTCCACTTATTTACATATTTTGATAAAAAAATTGATTTCCAGTTAACCATTGACCTGTTCGTAATTTTCTGCTAGATCGAGCAATTTTAATTTCCATTATCCCTTATTTTAGTTGGTAAAATTTTTTTCGACGAGCGTAAAATTTCCATTTTTTTAAGTGATAACTCTAAGAATATCCATAACTTTCAAAAACAAGCTTTTTATAAATGGGAAAAAGTTGGGTGAAATGGCTCGAGTTTAAAAATTTTATTTGATTCGGATTGAATTTTTTTAAGAATGTCGGAATAGAAAATCCAGAAATATTTTATATTCAATTAAAGAAATTTCTATATCCAACATTGATTAGTCCAAGTTTCCTACATTTCACTTTAATGATCCATCACAATTAATTTAGATCTAAATTATTAAAAAGTCTAGTTCAAGTTTTGTATGGATATAATTTGGAAAACTTTCTATATTTAATTTAATTTCTATATCAACAAAAAATGCTCTTAACGATTTACAATTTTCTTGATAAAAATAATTGATGGGAAAAATAATTTTTTCAGAAGGAATAAGAGAGATACCGAAAAGTTTGCTGTTTAAATTAATTGCCGTTTTGGGTTTATACTTAGCTGTACAAACTTTTATACTTAAATGTTTAAAATTTAATTGCTTTCACTACAAGTTTTATTTTCGATAAGCACTGCTAAACTTAATTTCTTCACGGCGGTTAAACTTAACCGTTTGACGTGCACAATTCACATCCCTTAAAACTTTTAATGTTGATATTACACTGACCCCTATTACTTTTTCTTATACTTCGCCTTGCAACACCAAAAACCGGGTGTTTTATTAATTCTCCTTTTAGCGCCGCTCAGTTGATGGAAAGTAAACAAAATATTTATTGAATAAAAAATAACGCTAAGTTATTTTTACAAAGTTTAGATAAACAATTAATCAACTGATAATAAGGTTGAACTAATTTATATAAGGGTAAGAATGACACCAGAGTCACACTAAAAATAAAACGGGAGCTCTAGCTCTTATGGTTGCTGAGTTACAGAGAAATCAGCTGTTATCGTTGATAACGCTAATAATGAAAATACAAAAGTAAAAGTTGGCTAATTCTAGTCCAATCTCTTCGAGATTATGCTCCAATGACCGTGCTTGAACACTGAACAGCTGACCATGAGAATGTAAAAATTATCTCCATTTTGGTCTCAGAGGCGTTTGAGGAAAACTAAAGAAAACAATGACAAGTAGCAGCTTTAAACGATACAAAATTTCCAGGATGCTGTAATACTGAACCAGTATTTGAGTCTAGGATCCGGATAAAATTTTGCATCGTTACAGTCTACTTTCAAAAAGTAATAAGATTACAATAAAATTTTATTTTTTTAATTGAATTTTACCGCGTTGCGAGTCCTAACGTCTGTTTCTTTCCTTCTTAAGTTTGTATACCGACTTTTACATTAAGGTTAGTTTACATTGTGTCCCTTAGAGCTGTTTAGGCTCGGAAAGTTACACAAAATAATTATATTTGTATTCTACAAGGATTAAAATGTTTAAGCAAATATTTTCCAAATTTTTTTTAATACAACTGCAATTTGAGTTTATTGTTTTCTACGTAATCTAATGTGATTTAACTTTGTGCTGAACTTTGGAAGTGTCAAATAAAGTATGAGATCGATATAGTCCCTTGTTAAAGCAACTCGTGATTTTATATTTATTGTTATATTTTTATCAAAATTTTATAACACTTATTAAAATCGTCATAAAGATATAGAATTTATCTCTCTTTTCCTGTGCTTTGCTTCTATTTTATTAGCGTAACAAACAACCATTACCACTCACAAGATGGTTTTTGCAATTTTCCATTGAAGATTTTTTTTGGGGAGGACTTCTTGTAGTTTTTGAGGACATTAACACCATTGATCATTCTATAAAGAATGTTCTATAAAGTGCACTCTCCTGTAGATTAGTTAAAAAAAATAAACATTCTTTGGTTGTCTAACCCTTTCGTAGAAAATTAGTTATATTTTTTCAAATTCAAAGTCAAATTTTTGGATATAAAATTTTTTGCTACTCAATTTAATGACACCAATAATTTTATGTTTCTGTTAATGATTTTGTAAATATGAAGTACATTTTGATTAATCTATAGAAGGCTTTTTTTCGTCAAATAACAGGGAACTGATGTGTTTGCAGTCGATATTTCTCGTGGGTGTTTTACGAGCACACTTGTAACTCATTTTAACGGAGGTAAATATAATATTTTTGTATTTTGTTATTGCAGAGTCACGGCTTGTAAACACACCCATCACCAAAGGTGTAAAAATTAAATTTGAATAACGACGCGTTGATTAAAAAATCAATCATTTAATAAGTCGCTAATAGCAAATGAGCTCACGTACTCTCCATCATAATGAAAATTATGAAGCTCACCTTGATGTTTTAAACAAGATAAATTATTTTAAATTCCTTTAACATGTAAATGAATAACGAGATTTAGTTTAGGTCCTTAATGTGGGAAACAATTTGTTTGTGGTTGAATAAGAAGGGGTGTCCTTTGTAGCTTTCTGTACACAACTAAGTTTCTGTATACTGAAACTACTAATTAAACATTGCTCGATATACTGCTGCATTAAAAGCCAACAATTTTGTACAGTGTATCGATTTTGGTAATTTTCCAAAATTAACAAAAAGTTGTTCGATCGTCTGCTCAATCCAAGTAAGTTGAATAAATAGATTTTCGCCTCTAAAATATAGGAAAACGTGTCTTACGTGCATAGACGGATGTAAAAAATTGTACAACGAATAAAAAGAAGTAGCGCTTCGTTTTAGTATATTAGGTTTACTGCTAAAAGAAAATGGTTGTAAAAAACCCAAAACGATAATTTTAAACTGTAAGGGTAGATGAAGAGAAGAAAAAATATTTTTATCCAAAAACGTCTATACGTACAATATGTATGAGACATAAAGTATAAGGGTGAAATGAAATGGGCATTTTTCAGTGGAAAATATTTTTTTATGAAATATTTAAGAGGAAATAGTAAAGTATAACGCATTTATAATATAGATTTTGCAGCAGAATCGTGATCAAAAGTAATAATTTTTTATAAATGATCGACTTGAAATACGATATCTACGTATTTTTATGTAGTTTCGTTGTTGTAAGAAATGGAAATTTTTATAAATCTCTAATAGGTAGATACAAAAGGCGTTGATGTAGCCAAATTTTTGTAGTCTTCAAAAACATAAATAAATTTATTGCTTCTCTGTCTTTTCCCTCCTTGTAAGTGATACGAGCCTTTCGAATGCCCCAGGTGCCTTAAATCGCACTGAAGTTTTACTGATTTTCTAACCCCTAACATGTTTACATTTATGTGTAGAATAATTCATTATTATCACCAAAAGGCGCGATTTATAGGGCTAATGTAAAATAGGGTTCTTGTTCTTGGAAAATCACAGTTTTGTAATTTTCCACTTCCCTAATTATTTTAGACAAAAAGACTTAATAAAAGTTGTTTTAGGGTAGAAACTTTTATATCCGTTGTAAGAAAATTTTTAAAATTGCGTGGTGCAAGACAGATTTATGTTGGCGAGCGGTGGGAATGCGTAGATACCTAAATTGGTATTTATCCCCACCAACGTAGTAGTCAATGTACTTAAATTATTAAAAGGGCGTGACCAAATCGGCGCGAACTTATCCCTACTGCTCGCCATCAGGGATCTGTGTTGCACTACCTCAAAATAGCGTTAGCCATGGATTTTGATACACAATTTCTAATTTTTCGTTAGTTCATTGATATTGGATTAAACCAAACGTAAGATGAGTACACCACGTGATGACCGGTAAAGTTGCGCAGTAGTTTTGTACTGCCGTTGCTTAGAAACTGACGTAGACAGTGTCGGCGTATTACACTCCTTTTGTCGAAGCAAAATAATTACAAGCATTTTAAGAATTTTAAGATCTCATTCACAAAGTAGTATTAAACCAGTAATTAATTATTACAAGTCCTTTGAATAAAAATTTTAATTAAGTAATTATTTTGAATTTTGACAATTTTTAAAAATAATTTTTTTGACAGATAAAATTACTAGCTCCGCCACTATGTTCTGAAACCATGCCTTGCGCAGGCTTGGTCACGTGGTGTACTCATCTTACGTTGGGTTTACTCTAGCTCCGCCTCTGGGTTCTGAAGCCACGCCTCGCGCAGGTTTGGACATGTATTCATCTTACATTGGGTTTACTCTAAGTACTAATTGTTTAGTTAGTGTCTAAATTATAATAAAAGAAAATTCCATGGCTATCGCTATTTTGAGGTTTTGCAGACAAGCTTTTATCTCTAAAATAATTAGGGACGCAGAAAATTACGAAAATCAGATTAAACATGTTAAATCCATATAAAAGAGAACTATGATAAAACCACCCTGTATAACCGCTTATTATTAACAACTTCAAAATTTTTGAAATGTTTTTATTAAAAACTACCAACATTGTTAAGCAGAGGAAAACCATTCACTTAAACATTTACTCTAGATATTCTGTTTGATTTACATCTCGGTGGCTATTAAATTAATGTGCCACGTTCTACTAATTCCTCGCAAACAAATATTTTACACATTTCTTCTTAAGTTCAACTTAAATAAACTCTATCGTTACCACAACATTGTCTGTTCAAGTGGAGGAAAATATAAGAGGTAAAATGCTTATTTAAACAAAATATTTCTGACATCTTCAGTCTGAGGGGTGGAAGGCTTAGAAATCGGTTTTATAAAGAAAATGTAACAATAAATGGGTTATTAAAATACAACATGACGAACTAATATATACTATAACAGGGTGTTAATGAATGAGGGAAACCAACTTTCTAAGTAAAGCAACTTGTAAAGAGCGTTGGCATACGTCGATTAGAAAGTTCGTCGCAAGCGCCTCTTTTTCTAAATTAAGACTCGTACGTTAACAAGGTGTCTATAAAACTAGTTCTTTAATATACTATTATCTGTATAAACGCAGTTCAAGTTGCCTACTTTTCAGGGGCTTAAGCAATAAGTTTTAATGCCGTCGTAACAACGCTTCTGAAACAAATTCAAAAAATAATTGTACGAACGCTCTCGATCACTCCTGAAAGTCAGTTTCTCTAATTCTCACCTTCTCTAAATTGTATTGATATTAATTATTTGAAAGATGTAGTAATAATTTACACCTATAAAAGTATAAATCATCCTTTTTGGACTTAAGTACCATTAATGGTACTGAAATAAAGTCGTAAATTTCTCCAGTTGAAGCGAGTTAATGTATTATGTATTGCGTTGGATTATTATATGAAAAGATGGATGACCATTCGAACATTTTGGAGTAGTGCTAATGCTACTTTTATTTCTCTTATACTTTCGTAGTTACTTTTCCCAAGTCGCTACAAGATGTTTAGCATTCAAGTGTTAACAATAAATTTTGTTGTTTGCTTTAAGTCTATATTATTGTTGTACTGGCGAATGTAAAGTTTTATTGCTTATTGTTTTCCAGTAGGGTTTTGTTAAGATAAATACGGTGCTTTTATAAATGATCGTGCACCACGTGACGTAAGAACAACAGACATATAAAAATTATGCCATCAGTTTTCCATTTCTTCTATGTTTTAACAATATTCATGAGAGAGTATAGGAATACTTCTACTCGTTTTTAAATATTTCATTAAAACCTCACATTAAACATAACACATTAGCTAATCAAATCTACCGCGTAATTTTTTCTCTCGTTAAATAACGCGTTTTCTCCCGTTAGACGTTAACGCAGATGTGACCCTCGCATTAGAATGTTGTAATAACCAAAGAAAAGCTGCGTTTAAAATAAACTTTCCACGTTGAAACTCAAACTACAAACTAGTACAAAAGCATGTTTTACATTGTTTCTTCTAATTATTTTTACCTCGTTAATTATATGAAACAACAATTGGGTTTTAGTTTCCTTTTTACGTACGTATAATAATAGTTAGCTCACTCTGCTATAAGATCCAACTCCACACCGCATCGTGAATAATAAAGAGGGTAAAAGCAAACGAAGACTATCACAACCTGAGCGAAAAGCGAAGTAAATGTTACTCATCAATAAAATATCGGAAAATATGATTTAAATAGCATAACGAAATAAACCTTTATTTAATATAAGGGATGTTTTAAAGTTAATGTTTCTTAAAAAAATAGTCGCTTTAAAAGCCATAAAGCTTTCATAACGTTTTAACGTAAAGTTAAGCTTGGAATGATACGAAGAAAGAAATGTTTAGTCAGAAGCAAAATTGAAAACACGAAACGTTATAAGGACAAAAAAGCTCGCTACGGCGTGATACAAATTCAAATTTCCACATAAATAAACATAAGAATATTTTTATATTTAACATAATATTTCTTTTGTTGTTAATATTTAATTAAATCCCTTAATAAATTTACGTCGTAAGTAAACGGGGTTGGTTTTAGCGTTTCATGTGATGTACCAAAATACCATATTTCCGTCTGCTTTATGGATTTATGTGAGGGGCGAACGAGCTTTCAGGATAATATTTAGTTTCTTCCAGATGCTCGTGACGTAAATAAATCATTTGGTTTTTGATTTCGCAGACACTTAACAAAAATTGTTATGTAAATTTTCTATTTTTAATTTTTTTAAGGTAATTTGTTCTGACAAAAACGAGCTTCGTCTTGACGTTGATTTTATGTGAAAATTTGCTAGACGTCTTAAGGGGTTGGTTGTAAAATTGAGGTTAACAGGACGAAGCTTTTAGTTCTTTAAATACCCGACTTACGTGTGCGACTATATGACGTTAATTTTTCCTTTGATACCGCGATAAATCTTTTTAGTTTTATTACGAAAACTTGTTGAAAATTTTGATCACGTTGCAAAAGATGCAGCTCGTAAAGATTTTGTCGAAGTCCATTGTTGCTATTTATGTTCTATCTTCTTATAGGGCATTGTTTAATCAGAATTTGTAGAACAATAGGTACAAGTAATCGCAGTGGTTTGTGTTTGAAAGCAGGTAGGGTTTAAATTAAATTAAACTCTGTCTGTGCTTGGACTTTTTGTGATTTGTATAAAAATAAACTGACGAAAGCTCTTTCTAAGAGACTAGCGTTTAAATGTTCCTTTTAATAAAATTCTCGAGTTGGTTTTTATCATTGCAGGAAATCCTTTTATGTTCTAAATAATTAAAGTTAACTACAGAGTGGCACGAATTTCGGTCATGCGTCGTAGAAACTTGAAAAAATTTCTCATCTCTTGTTCTTTATCAATTATTGTTTGTTTTTATTGATAGTTGAAGACAGAAGTCCTCAGACGGTCAACAATACTTCAACAGTAATATTGCTCAAGTCATTTTAAAGATAATAATTTTCACTGTCTCTTAAAACAATGCGGGGAGCAAACTTGAATTTCAAATTTTAGTGGAAAATGTTTTTGTCTATTTCTATTTCTTCACATAAGAAAAATTCAAATGTTAAGAAATGGCAATAATAATAATAAAACCGCAGAGCAGCTGTGTGGCCATCTGTTGGTGAGTGACGACACTACGGTCAACCGATGTCTCCTTAAGAAGCTACTTAATTGTGACTTTGTTTGCCTTAATCGGCCAGTAGAAATTAGAAGTGAAACTACAGGACACTTTTCTCAACAACCCTTAGTTATTATCATTATTTGTCTTCTGATAAAGGCTCCAGAATGTAGTAAAATTGTGAGAATTAAAGGATTATTCCCTACACTCCATATACAAGGTGATTTTTTAAAGTGATACTAACATTTGGGATCTGGGAAACTGTAAGAGTTACTGATTAAATTAGCAAAAAGTTGCATATTTTCTTGATCTTTAAGAATCCGTTTGCAAAATTACAAAATTCAAAATTCAAATGAAAATTGAAAATTTCATTTATCGCCTGTAGTTTCAAAATGGCTTACTTCAGAAAAAAAAATCTAATGAAAAATTTTCAAGAGATAAAAAAGCTATCAATCGATACCAAATTCGACTTTTTATCACATCGACGCTAGGCGTCGCGACATTCAACTTTTTATTTTCTTGCAAAAATTACTCAGTAGGCTTGCCTAGATTCGTATACCAAACGAGAACTTTCAATCCTGTACTAACTTTTCTCTACACAACTTTTCGTATGTTACCTTATGTTAATATGTTACTTTGTATAATTTTTTACGATTAAAAATAACGACTAAAACTTTGTTTTTAAAGCATTAGAAACTTAAGCTGATAAGGAAATAAAAATAAATCGGAATATTATTTATTAAATCTTAAAAGGTAATGTAACTTTATTTCCTGATTAACTTACTTTTCTAATGCTTTAAAAACTAATTTTTAGTCGCTATTTATCATCGTAAAAAATAACGTAACGTAACATAACGTAACCTGAAAAGTTGTGTAAATTAAGAAAAGTACAAGATAGAAAATTTTCGTTAGGTAATCAAATTTAGACAAGGCTACTGAGTAATTTTTGCAAAAAAATTATATGTCCCCCATAAAAAAATAAAAAGTTGAATGTCGCGACGCCTAGCGTCGATGTGATAAAAAGTCGAGTTTGGTATCGTTTGATAGTTTTTTTGATCTCTTGAAAATTTGTCTCTTGATTTTTTCTCTGAATTAAGCCATTTTTAAACTACAGGCGATAAACGAAATTTTCAGTTTTTCTCGGAAACTTATCTCGGAAACCAACTTAAATTTTGAACCCTGTATAGATACACCTAAACTCGTTAGGGGTTGTTATTGTTGTAATATAAAAATGCGCCCGTCTTTTGTCATTTATTAGGCGAAAAATTCAATTTCTTTACGATTTATATCGAGTTTCGTCTTTACCTAAAAAAAATCTTCAGCCCAAAAATCTTCGTTCCGGTATTTAATTTTCAAAAACGTTAAGTGTTTTTTTTTCTTTCTTACCTATTTAGTGAGAACGAGGGTTTTATAGGCAAGAAATAAAAATTAAGTGTTCATCACTAAACAACGCGAAAATCCTTTCAAACTTTTCTTTTTTGCATTCAAAATGCGTTTTATTTTTAACATAAAAGAAATGTATCTACAATGTTTATTTTAACTGTTATGTTTTATGTTATAAAATAATCTTTTAGAAATACTAGAGGACGGGTTCGCAAATAGCAAAATGTAAAAGACGGTTTGTAGAAATTTAAAAAAGTGGGTTAACGGTTGTAGGATTTGTAATAACCATAGGTAATATTAGAAAAGACGTCGTTTCAAACATGGAATTTAGTATCGAGTGCTACTGTAATCTTTAAGTATTGTTTCTTTTGCTTTTAAAAAGTACCTTTGATCTTTGAGTTTACAACAAATTAAAATTCTTTTATTTCAAAAACGTTTGTAATTTAAAACAATATCGCATTGCAATTCGGCAGTTTGTTTGGAATAAATGCAGGGTGGATTTAAAGTCGACGGATGGGAGAGTTTTATCCGGTGTTAGTCGCGATAATAAAATGATACTGTGCACTCTTTTATAGAAGCTCATCGGTATATTGTTTATTATGATTAGATAGGATAGCGATAGACAATATAGATCTATGGAGATATTGTAAAGCGTATCTAGAGGGCTTAGGGATTGCCTCGCTAATTTAAAACTGTATCTGCATACAATGTTCGTTGCATAGGTATACCGGGTGGTCAAACATTCATTACAGGCTCTTTAAGATGAAAACCAAAAAATTTGCTTAGGAAAGTGTCCTCCACAACATACAAGGCATATATCTTCATTTTATTGTTATTAGAAAAACACAGACAACGCTAACTATGGTTTTTTTAACTTTTACCGTATCTGCAAAATTACGTCAATCGATAGAACATTTTATTCTTTTTACAGATGTGCAATTGTTTTTATCACTACATAACAAGTATTTTTAAAATGTTGGCCCAAAGGAAGTGATGTATTACCGTGCCAAAATTGGTTTTGATATCGCTAGTAGTTACGGGACAATCCTTTGTCCACATAATAAATACCCACTCTGTAGGACTAAAAAGTAAAATTCAATGGGGAATAAAATCAAGAGTACCTATGTACTGCAACACAGATCCTTGATGGCTAGCGATAGGGATAGGTTAGCGCAGATTTGACCACGCCTCTTTTATAACTTATACTATTTAGGATACTAATTAACGATACCAATTTAGTGATCTGCGAATTCCCACTGCTAGCTAACATAAATCTGTTTTGCAGTACTTACGTAAACTGAATCGTTAGTAATAAATTAACGAAGTAAATAGTAAATAGTATTCAAATAGAAAATTAATTTTATAATGAACATGTAATCAAATACGTCGTTATTTCTTCGTAAATTTTTCTAAAGCACGGTTTGGGTTGCGATCGATGGATAATCTATCAATAGGGTTAATTAATTAAAAGCAGCTTCTGATTCTATTCATCATATATTTTTTTATAAAACAAGAAAAGTTATTCATCGACGAATAAAAAGTGTATATAACGGAGTAAGAAACTATTTCAAAGCATCCTCCATTTGAAATCTTTTATACAGTTTTTAGTAGCCGTATTATTTATACAGTGTGTCGGTAAGGCTCAGTATTATAAAGTCCAGTCAACCCAAGGTTGACTCAACCTCGGGTTGTTGAAATTATAAATAAACGTCAATTTCACTACTATGTCCAATCACGTCAAACTAAAATGACAGCTAGTTGACTTTTAACCTCAGGTTAACTTTCAACCTCAGGTTAAGTTACAACCTACGTTTATAATATTGGCTCTAAGTCGTTTGAGTCATGGCTACTTGATTTTATAATAATAATATCATTACAGTCTAGATCAATCTACTATAATAATTTTTCAAGCTGACGAGCTTGGTGATAATGCACAGATATTTAAATTGGTATTTATCCCCACCAACGCAGTAGTCAACGTATTTGAATTATTAAAGAGGCGTGGCCAAACCTGCGCGAACTTACCTCAAGATAAATTATTTTAGCTGTACAGGGTGGCCTATATTGCTTGTCCGTATAGGATATCTGCGTTAATATAAGAGTTAGGAGAAAACTAATAAGACCATCTCGATCTACTTTTTTGAGACAAACTCAATTGTGAAACAAAAAATCTGATACCAAATTTCAATTAATGTCATATTTTTGAAAAGTGCAAAAAATACTCTATTTATAAAGTCATAATCACATATAATTCGTGTTTAAAAAAAGTCAAGTTTGTGTAAAAACTGGGAAATAGTCCATCAAAAAAATTTTTTGACTACGCCACTGGAATGTACGTTAAAAAGTGCTATAAGAATGTCTTTACAGTTTAAAAAAATCTTGTTAAATAAGTTAAATAATTGCCTCTAGACTGTTTCTCCCAGTTTCTCCTATCTCTTGCTTTTGTTAGACTTTGTAATAATTAAAATTCAACTATTCCAAGTTTCTAAAATTTGTATGATTTTAAACGAGACCTACCCCTAACTGAAATAGTTCGAGAGGATAACTTTACGAAAGCCAACAGTTCCACACATACTTGCAACTAACTTAGTTTATTGTTTCTACAATATTATCGAATAATATTTGCTTAATTTCGAATTAATTTCCGATAAGCCATTTAATGTCGGAACCGAGCTTTCGCCTTAATTATTACCGATGTTGCGTCACACATCAAACGACTTAACTTAATTTAATTTAAACTATTTACTCGAAATGAAAGTAAGTTAGATTTATGTCCGAATTTCTAAAAGTGCTACCTCTTTTGCCCTTAACGAGACCTAACG
Organism: Malthinus seriepunctatus; assembly: GCA_963924605.1. Taxonomy (NCBI): domain Eukaryota; kingdom Metazoa; phylum Arthropoda; class Insecta; order Coleoptera; family Cantharidae; genus Malthinus; species Malthinus seriepunctatus. The sequence continues at coordinate 726,710 of OZ004602.1, forward strand.
AGACGAAGGCTGCTTTTATACTTTAAAATATAATTATTTTTGTGGCAATATTAGCGAATTTTGAGTTTGTCGTAGTTTATTTTCAATTTCCTACCGTTGTCAAAAGTTAATTCTAATTAATTCCGCAGAAATGTATCTACTCGTAGTCGAATTAAGATTAGCGTCTAATTCGTGTGTTTATCCACGTTGTTGTCTTAATTAAATTTCACCCTCAAACATATAACATCCTCTACTTATCTACCAACTTTATAAATTGTTTAAATAAACATAAAAAATTAATCATCGAAAACTGTAACATTTTGGAATGAAATTTGTGTTTAGAGATTCGTGCCAATGCTGCAATGCATAATGTAATAAATAACTTCCGAAGTGGGACATTTGAACTGCATCGTTGATAATAGATCGATTAGGTGTGGGATTTGATTTACAGTAATTTACTTGGATGCAACAAAAATAATTAATCGAGTAATTGGCGAAAGGCTGCAGGGAGCTTTTCGAATGATTAGGCAAATTCTCTTCTTAATAACGCGTGAAAAAATGTTAATGGGGTGTGGCACATTTTTATAATTTTTTTTTCGTAACAAATAATTCGAATCGTTTAATTTGGAGTCGACACTCGCTACTAGTATAAGTTTTTTAGCAAACACGAACGTTTGCATACAAAATTGGAATTATAAATGGAAAACTTCTCCTGAAAAATTCAAAGTTTGTTTTATGCGATATAGTTTACTTTTTATATTTATCAAATTGCTCAATTATTGATTTATATTTAATGAGATATTTATGTTAAATTCTCATTTTTTACCAACGTGGAAAATTAAATTTAAAACCATTTTCCCTAAAGGAAAAATATGTGTAAAATTGTGTATTTTTATCCTATTATACTTTTTTCATACATACCTCCTGTCACGTTTCATTTACAATTTACAGAAAATTTAAATATGCAAAAATAAACACCTACAAGGTGTTCCAAAAAATTATTTAATATTTATATCTTCTGTATCTAAACTTGATTTTTGTATCTAAACAACACGTGAGTTGTAGAAAACTCAATAAACGATTAATTTGATTAATAAATTTTGTAAATAAATAATTAACAATAAACGTATTAACCAAATTAAGTAATGAAACTCAATAAATACGTCTTTTTATCTTAATTTATACATATTAAGGTGGTCACGTGTCACGTGTCGGTAAAGATAAAAAAATTCAAGTTTACCTATTATTACCAATATCTAATAATTTAAGATTAATGTTGGTCTCAAGTTCATGATTTTGAAAAAAAAATTCAATGAGCTAACAGAAATCCACAGACAACCCATGGCCATATATTTCTTAAATCAAACTAAAACGACCTAACCTAACTTGCCTCTATACCAATATGTCTATTTTACTCTGAACTTGGGATTTGGTGGTCTAATTCAGTTTATTATCCTTTAAAAATAATTTTTACCCATAGAGGTCTAAAAGGTCATTCATGCTAACTCTTACCATATGAACAAGAATAAGCGTAGAATTGTCGTAGACACACGGTTTATGCTCAACTTGGCATGCGCTCTCATGGCTTCAGTACAGCTGATTTAAAGTGACAACTAAAAAGTACCTAACCTCAATATTAAATGAACGGGTGTATAGTTTATCCATTTTTGGAACCAGAAATTGCCTTCTTAATCCTTATTATCTCATTAGCACCCTACTGTGTTGGATACCAATAAAAGATGAGTAAAATCTTCGAGAAAAAGGTAAAAATGAACTTCTATGCCAAAAGCAGGTATATAAACCCCTTTAATGCTTTGCACTTTACAAAAAATGTGCAAAATATCACATAATATTTAAATTAAATCTTTTTAAATTTCTTTTACATGAAGCGTTAGAAGGGTTTATATACCTGCTTTTGGCAGAAATTCATTTTTACCTTTTTCTCGAAGATTTTACGCATCTTTTATTGGTACCCAACACAGTAGGGTGCTAATGAGATAATAAGGATTAAGAAGGCAATTTCTGGTTCCAAAAATGGATAAACTATACTATATTCATGAGATCATGTGATAATCACGAAATGTGCCGAAATTAGTCGATGTTTCATAAGAGTAGAAATATTTATCGTTATGGAAACCAGAGCGTGAACGGTGCCATTTGTTTCTGTATACCTAAATATTTTTGCTTATTCTTGTTCTTATTCTTAGAGTCAGCATGAATGATCCTTAGGTGAGCTTACGCACTTAGCACAAAAAAATTGGAAAAATCAAATAAGGGGTTGGATTTCTTTTGTGCTTTCATTTCTAATTTTGTGTACTGATCTCACATCTTAAAATTTTATTTATTCTTTTTGAAACACCCTGTATAGGGCATTTTACGTTTATTTTCCTTTATTTTAATTCAAAAATCGGCTTTATCTCTGAAGTATCAAAATAAATAAAATAAAGAATTAAATAAATAAGCGACTAGCGAGTAGCTACAAAGAGAGGCGATGAACAAACGGAGACGAGTTGTGAGTAAATGAATAAAACATGATAGTCTATTGCTATTGTTTAATTAAAAAACCAACTTTATTAATTACCTGCTTTTAAAAAATTTGCCCGAACAAAAAAAAAAGATATAAAATGCTCTAAATGAACATCGAACCCCAATTTATTTTTACAAACGTAAGGTTGTATTCGGAATTTATTTAATTCAGCTCTAATGTTGATTATGTCCTCCAGGCTGTGTTCTTCGACAAGTAACATTTCTTTAAAGCTGTGAACAGCGTTTTTCAATTAATCCTGTTGAGTAGCAGCATTTTCTTCTAAAATTTAAACCTTTGAACCCCTCAAATAGTCTGTACAGTCAGCCTCACAGTGGCCTCACATGCCACCCTGGCGTATAGCCAGGGTGGCCAATAATTTTGAGGCTGACTGTACGTAGGGTTGCAAAACTTTCTACAGCTCGTGTGATTTAAAAATGGACTTGAAACGGGGTCTACGATTTTCTATTAATTAGCCCAGCCTCCTAATTCTACGACTTTTTAATTTACGGTTCAGGCGTTTGTCTTTTTGTAATTGAACGTTAAAACTTAATTCGGCACACCCTGTAGCATAGGTACATTTTTATATTTTGCAAAATGTGCAAGTTTACATTATCGATGTATTTAAATTTGTTTATAGTGATTTAAGAATAGCTGAGGCAAATGTGGTATTTTATGTGTTAAAATCATAGGTATTAAAATAAATATTTTCTTTAAAAACACAAACTTTAGAAACACATAACTTTATATTATCAAAACAATCAGTGTCTACTTAGCGAGGAATAGTTTAATCATTAATTTACAAAGCGAGGTACAGGGGCTATCAACACAACCCCGACTACAGCTATGGAGGCACCGAGGGGTAAACCACTGTTCTGAATTTTTACACTGAGTGCAGCTGACTGCATATGCTATACCTGCCATTGACTGCAGATTACTATCGTTGACAGCTCAATTTTTGTACATTGATTACAGAGAGTGCATAATCCCTCAAAAGGCACTTTTAGACCTACCACCCTTTCACCTACGAGTGAAGACGGAGGGAGGCTCTTCAAACTCTCATAAAAATTGCACAGAGCAAGAACTTCAAAGTGAGCGACAGAAGATCACCTAAAGATCGCGAATTTTCTATGGTCAGAATTATTTGAAAAACCCTTGGATGTCATTCCAAGAGTGTTTGACTTTAGCACGTCCTACGAGGAGATTTAGGATCGTAACACGGCTGCGCCTTTTCAAAAGATACTCAATGTCAACACACAATTTTTTTGGTTCAAATTTTCTTGTTCATATTATTGTCCCAGTAATTTTTCTCTTGAAATGTAGGAAATTTAATGCTCTTTCAGATGAAAATAAGGACAATCCCTTCAGACCGCAAAAGATAAACACTGGTCCGCAGTTCTGTATGACTTACAAGCCAATCGACGCTTAAGTACAATACAATACAATACAATACAAAGCGAGGTTTAGGTCATTCTGTACAAATGTATAATTCAAACTGTGACTTTTTGAGCCTTTTTAGGAAACTCTACTAAATGCAATTTATAATTGTACGAAGAATGTTTCTTGGAGATCTGAAGTAATTAAATATGCATAAGCTATAAATTCGAGTTGTAATAAATTGCAAAATCCTGTTATAATAAAGCTTGGCTAGGTCGTGATTTAAAAACTGTTAGAGCTTTGGCTTATAACTGTAGAATAATTAGTTTAACCCTAAACAAACCGTAAACAAACTTGTCTTTTTTGGAAAGAAAAAAAATTACTTTTTAATGAAATTTTTCAAGTCAAATTTTTCTTTAATTAATTATCCACATTTCTACGAACGAAAAATAATTTAAGTTTTCCATGGCACTAAACACAGTATAACCTTTAGCAAATTTATCTCTAGATGTAATTTATCAACTTTTTCTTATGATAAAGTAATGAAGAAAAACGACACTTATCACAAAATCGCTTTTTTACTCGTTCGCTTCATGCCCGATAAAAAAATAATTAAGTGAACACTTTTTGTACAAAAAATTAACAAAAATCCCCAGATTTTCTTTTCTTGAAAATTTTCTTTTTTCGTTTGTGGGTTTTTTCAATAAAAAAAAGAGAAAAGTAAGCGGAATAACAAGATATCTAAATCGAATTATACTTTTTACAAATTTGTTTCAAGCTTCGTGATAGCTAACAACACACTCTCATTGATTTTCTCAAGCAAAAGTTTCTTTAAAGAGGAAACCCCAAAAAAAGTTCCCTTTTAATACTCGTATCTTTATTTGAAAACTTAAATTTAATGGACAAGTCGTGTCGTGTGTACGTCGTGTAAACTAAAGATTATTATATAAAATCAATTATTGTAATAATTATAATTAGGCGATCGGTTTACATTTATATGCCGTATTGTCAATCAAAATTAAAGCTATATCGGTTATTAATAGATTTTAATATTATTTTATAAATTATGAACACGAATGTTGAATTCTATTTATACAGAGGATATAAATGGCTTATTATCATCTAAACTTAAACGGTTTGAAAAATTCGAAAGTTTGGCAATCAAGGATTTAAATGATGTTTAAAACGCGATGATGGCATTTGTATTGTTGTCAGGTTTCTGATTATTCCGAAATCTATGTTAAGTTAATTTTCTTTAATAGAATGCCATGTTTTAAATTTCTTATTAAATTCGTGTTTCACTTCCTAACACCAAACTTTCATCACTATCCGTTAATTAGGGAATTTTTGAAAAAATCAGTATTATATTGAAGTTTATGGTATGGAAATTTGACACTTTTAGTAATTAACAATTTGGATTATAGTAGTTGGTTTTACTGAAATTTATAGCAATTTGAGAACATCGTGAAAGGAAGTACCTTTTCAGTTATTACCATAAATCATAAAAGTTCACATTTTTCCTGAAAAGTCCTTTGAAAATTTGTTCATGTGTTGCAGTTGTGAAAAAGACAATGACTTAAAAATCATTAGTCGAGTGATTTTTTAACAAAATAGATCATAAACGAGCGTTATGCGCGCTATTTTCTCTCTATCCATCTCATTCTCATTCGTCCATCTCCTCTATCATCTTATCCTATCTGTCAAACTCATCTGTGAGATGAGATGATACATATGGCATGACAGATTTGATGACTGATGGAATGACAGATGGAATGGCAGACGAAATGACAGATAGAATGACAGATGAAATATCATTATATGATGACAGATGGCATGACCCTCCTGACATATGAAATGATAACTGTAATAAAATATGGCATAACAGATAACGCCCTTCGATAGTGATAGATTAGCATTTGACACATAGTAACTGTGGTGACAGAGAATCCCCACTCCACGTCTCTCTAAATCAATCTACAATTGATAGGTAACTCTACCTGATATACAGGGAGATTCAGAGCACCCGTATCAGGCGTTTTTTTCGAGGTCGGCATGCGTAAGAGTTTATCAGAAGTTCATGAACTCCAGAATTTTGAATGGAAGTAATAAAAATATTTTCTCTATAAAACTTGCTCAGTTTTTAAAGATCTTTTCATTGATATCACTTTCGACATATCTTGTCATTTAAAATTCTGGAGTTCTTCACATTCTGAGACAAACTCTTCGGAATGCTGACTTTTCGCAGAATAACAATACCACCATTTCATTCTTTATTACGGCTTTTGTAATCAAAATTTTTGACTTGACTCTCTACGACTATTCTTTTTGAAAAAACGCCTGATACGGGTGCTCTGAATCACCCTGTATAAAATGACAGATAAAATTGACATATTATGGTGACAGAGGACCTTGACTAATTTATTGGGTGACAAATGAACCCCTCTTGACATTGACATATGGGGTCAGATGACGACATCGGGATATGGTAACTATGGTGACCGATTGACATTTAACACATGGTAACTATGATGACAGATCACTCCCCATTTCTCTAAACCAATTCCTATCCCACTTTCCCCACTCTCTCTTTTTTATATCTCTATTCTTTCGGACCTTACTGCGCATTTCCGATGATCCATGTGTTTTTTATTGTGTGGATAACTACGCGGATCAGAATGGGAAAATCAACATCGTTTGTACGCTCGAGTACATCTCTTTAAAGGTAGCTCATACATAGTAGACAGCAACTATCATTTCCTCCGGTTAGAGACATTGAAAGTTGAAGATAATTCTTTTTTTTTTATTTTTTCTACTTTCAGTTGCTTTCAATCGCCTTCAGTGATAGTTGAAACGTACAAAACTAAAATCCCGACAACAGAGTTCCGGCAAGCGCAGTACCAAAGTTTTTTGAAATTTTCAAATTTTTAACCACCCTGTATATATTAGTAGAAAAAATTTATTTAAAAGCCCTGTTGTCACGTTAATGAATGATTTAAAATAAATAGAGTTGAAGAAAATCGTTTCCGTGCAACGTTTCGTTCTACTATTATGTACAATAAAATATAATAGTACATAATTTTATTATTAGTTTGGCCATAATTCAATATTTTATTGATTTAAATACGGAAATAGATTTTGATTCTAATATTTCCTTATTATGTAAGTAGTTAATTTAAGAATTAAAGTGTTAATAATCAAATCAGAAAGGATATCACATAACTAAATTGGGGCTCACGAAACTTAATAGGGCGGCTTAATTTGTAATTTTGTTAATGTCTATTAATTTTAGGCATTATGGTGTCAATTTAAGAAAAACTTTAATGTGGTCATAACGGGACTTTTTCGTACGTATTTAAACTAAACGATGTTTCAAACTTATATTTTTACAGGGTGTTTCATAAATTGCGCTTGTAAATGAAAGTTTACGTTTTTTTTCTAATGGCCGATTATTTGGCCGTTTATTAATTAATAAAGGTTGCCATGATCTAAATGAAAATTTTTTATTATTCAATGCAGTCTTTCTTGATGAATTTCGACAGCTTAAATTATTTCCTTTAAAGCTCGCCATAAATGGAAATCCAGAAAATTTAATATGGAGACCTTCATTAATAAAAAGCCACAAAAATTAAGGGTGACATCTTAATAATAATAAAAATTGTAGTTCTGAAGCTAGTCCCTAGTAGTTGTTTGTATCGCGACCTCTCGGATCTGTTGTGCGCTTCGGATTTGGTCTTCCGTTATGGAAGTTCTGTGCTTTTGATAAAGTCTAGAATTTTCCCTATTGATAGGTTTGGAAGTTTTCTTTGGAGTATCTTCTCTTACCCGAGAATGCTGTAACGACTTGTTGTGAAAGCCTCACAGTGTAGCAGAAGATGAATTGGAGTTTCCTCCTCCTCTGCACATCCACTGCATAGTGGGTCTTCTTCTAGTCCCATCGTATGCAGGTGATTTTTTGAGCTGACAATGGCTCGTTATTATTGGCGTTGCCAGTTGTAGTTTCATCTCTGCTCATTCTGAGTAGAGAGTGAGTTATTTTGTCAGAAGGTTTCTCCAGTAGGACTTTAGAAGGCCCCTTTTCTAGGAGTTTCTCTCCAGTGTTTAATATGCTACTTCACCAGAAGTGACTTTATTTCTCCCTTTGCCATTTCATAAGGAAAACCAGCCTTGGCTGGATTTGGTCCAAAGGGTCTTATTTTGCTGCCGTCTTTGGCCAGACCGTCCGCTTTCTCTTTTCCTGGTATGTAAGCATGAGCTGGCATTCGTACCAGGTTGACGAAATTTTTCCCCGCTGCTCACCTCAGCGCTTTGAGGGCTGCTTGGCTCTCAGATACTACGAAGACTCTTTAGCCGTGATTTGTGATAGGTGACGTCTTGCTCATTAGAAATAAGTGTTGTGCAGGCACATTTTTATTCTCAGGAATCTTTAAAACCGGGACTCTATTGCCAAAATTAAAAAAAATATGTTAAAGGCGTTACTTTTAGAACACATCGTATGACTTGATTGCATTTTTGGAGTCTGTGGAAATGGAAACGAAATTAATTTTTTTTATTTGAGCCTAACATACAGTGTGTCCCCGGATGGGGTGGCCAATTCTTTTTAATATTTTTGCATATTTGGAAGTTGGGAAGAGAAGCAAAACTTTTTTTACCTAAAATGAAAAATAAAAAAATTTCATCAATTGGCAACCCCATCCGGGGACACACTGTATTTACTCAAAGTAGGTAAATGATTTGCAGGAAAAAGTTAAAAGAGAGGGAGCTTATTGTTTTTTATTGTGCACTTTTACGAGAATCTAATTAATGGATTTTCTCTCCTTTTTAAGAATTTAAATTTGAATAATTTAAAATTGCACAATTCATTTATAAAGTTGCTCAGATACTTTAAAAATTCATTTCTCATTACAAGTTGGGATTTTCTTCTCCATTTGTAAGATTTTTCACATACGGAGACATAAATTGACATATTTGTTCGACTTAACGAAAATATACAAGTTTAATATTATTTGTATAACTCCAGGGTGTTTTTAATAGAAAAATCTTCGTTTCTTCCCTCCCTATGCCGGTTATTGTAGGTTACGAGTTTAAGATAAGGGTATATTAAAATGAAATGTCATTTTGATTCTTCATTAATCGACATATTAATTGGTTTGTGATTTTAACTCATTTAAAAGAGTCCACGTATGCTTATTTACAGTATGTCCACGGGATTCGATTACAAAAAGGGGGAGAAATAGTATTTTTACGTTATTCAGAAAAGCGATTCTTAATAAAATGATTCACGAAATCGAAAAGGTGAATCTAAACCATCGAGAGAAATTTGCCTATAATAAGTGCTCCACGCCCAAGTGATTATAGCATTTAACGTTAAACTGTAACTCTTTGACATTCGTGATTAAATGCTTAGGAGTTGGACACTCTAAAGTGGTCGTCTATCACCAGTTACTGTCATTAAAAATAAAACTCCTTTAATCATAGGTACCATGAGGCGTTTAAATTTTAGTTAGGGGTCGGTGGCGATGGGCGATGGCCCGAGAGTTCCCAAACCCCACATACAACTTCCAAATTACGTAAAGTCTCTAGATTAAGCTGTAGATTTTTTGGGACCACTCTCCTCAACTTGACAATCATATTTGGAGCGTTTAAAATTGGTTTTAGGAATTGCTTTATCCGATGCAATCTATAAAATGACATTTTTAACAAATCCCGACGTTTAAATCGTCTTTAAGAATAAAATTAATCTCCAAATTATACCACGGGGTGTAATAATTGTGAACCGATTGTGCGATTAAATAAAATTCTCATTTTTATAAATTATTTCTAAATTGTAGATCTCTTGAAACTGAACACTTAAAAAGATCCAATATTTTACTGTCAGTTTTTCATTACAAATCTTGTCAGCCAGAGGCGCGCGATTCTAGAAAATTAAGTGGAGCCACATCTAAGTATAGTAAATCAAAGCACCATCTACAACAATGTTTTTTAGACTCGAATTTAAATTTTTTAGTAACCATCGGCTTTTTGTTTACGCATTTTCCAAATTAATTTGCAAAAGGTAAACGTAAACAAAGATAGAAGAGGGTTTGTTAAAATTTAATTTCAAAAGGAAACAAAAAAAATTCAATATGTACTTTGTGAAATATTAATATACGAAACCACAAAGAGTTGGTAAAACAAATGGAAACAAATAACCACATCAAACATTAAATTAACCCCAATTAATGCTATTTATTTCGCTACAAGCACAGGAAATCATATAGCTAGTGAAAAGGTCAGGTTTTTATTTCTGTATTAAAATTTAAAGCCTTTGGGCAATTTATGGGTTATTGGGTTATAGCTTACAGGGGAGATGAATTATTAAAAAAGCTCTCGGTGGAATAATTATGTGAAAAATGTATTGGTTGAAAATGGGTTCTCAAACAAAAAAAAATAGCTTGTCATTTAAATCGTTTTGGCTCATCGAAGTGAAGGTAGCTGATAGTAAACATCGAGGGCTTATAAAAAATTTGAAACTTGAAACTTATATTTTCTCATCTCATCTCATCGTTTTGTTATTCGAGTTTTTGGGGAGATTTTAGAGGAGCCTCAATACTCTTCTACAACAGGAGCGGGTTGGAACTAAGTAGTTAATCTGGGAAGCCGACTGTATAAGGGCTGTATATTATTACAAGAAGAAGAGACAATTTCGACCTCAAGAGGGCTAATTTAAGGGTGTGGGATGTGTCCAAACACTAGCTTGACATTTTTTCGTGTCATACGACTTCCCAAAAACTTTTTTCTCCTTTGAAGATTTTCAGTTACAAATTGGTATTTTATTTAATTCAAAATTTGTTTGTTGTATGCATTTTCGTCTTTTTGAAAAAAAAATTAAAATATTTTAAAAGTCGGATGTACCTACCTAGGGGATGATTTTGAATATTTTGTTATAGAAAAATTTTTCTCTTTACTACAAGTTATGTAAAATTGCTTTACTAATGTAAACTTTTAAGATAAAATTTAATAATTTATTTTTAAAAATTTTTACATGATTCGAGAGCGATTAGTAAATTGTAGCAAATTTAATTTTAAAGAAACGAAAGGTGTTCGTCGAATGATAGCGATAAGCAATTCAATGCCACATTTTAGTTCAATTTTAAATTCGTTTCGTACACGTCCTGCTAAAAGTTTGTACCTATTAATTAAATTATTACGTAAATTAATTAAGAAAAAAATATTTCGTGTTAACTAAAGTAAAAGTGGACGTGTGTCGGTGGATAATTAAAACTGATTTTGTGTTTGTATGCTTTTAGGAAGAAACAGGAACGAATGTCGTGACTCATGAGCACCAAAAAAATAAATCAAAGGTAGGTCCTTATGAATGAGGCTTTTCTATTTCTTTTTTTCTATTATAACACATTTCATCTTTGAAACAATTTTATTAAATTAGATCAAAATGGGAACATTAATTTTCGGGCTCCATTTTGTTTTCAACTAATCATAACTGACTCACACCACTCTCGATTAGTTTAGTACTTCAGGTGTTAATAGTTCGTCATTTTTAAAAGTGGGATGTTTATAATGTAACAAATTCGATAGTTAAACGAGGGGGTTTTTAAAAATATTTTTGTGTTTACTATTGAAAGTTATGTAAAACTCCATTTATTTAGTTATCGTAAAAACGAAAGTCTTTATTGAATGACAAATAAATAATTTCGGTTGCTTTCGAATTCTGTTAAGCTCAAGTCGTGTTTTATATTTGTCCCAATTTTCTTATTAGTTAAATTAATTGAAAAGAAATTATTTATTGGTAACTTAAAGGTAGACATTTACAATTAATTTGGTTGAATCCATAATTTGAAGCTAATTTTACGATTGGTTGTTTTCAGAAAGGAACGAGAACGACTGCAGCCACCCTGTTTTACTAGAGCACCTGGCTAACATATCAAAGGTAGGTCCTCAAAATTGGGGTATTTTTATTTTAAATAACAACCTGATTTACCTTCTTCGAGAACGATCTAATAAACTAGGCGAAAACGCGAACATTGAGTTTGCAGTTGCGTGAAAACTAATTAAGATCTCAACTATCAATTGTATTTAGGGGTAGAAACGGAATCGCGATCGGAAATTGCACACTAAATAGGTAATTGAAACTTTTACTACCCTTCGCAAGTTCTTCAAGTTATTGCACTAAAACTCTTTAATATTTTTATCCAAAAGAAAAACCTTCGAACACGCAATCCTTCGGAAGTCCGCCCCTGATTTTTAAATAATTAATGTTAAAATTATTATCTCAAAAAGACATAAAATACTTCACGATATCTTTTATAAAACAAATTAATCTAAAATTAACGAAGGATGTTTTAGAGGTGGTGGTTTTATTGTTTGAAGTTAACAAGTTATACGTTCTGTGGTTTTGATACCAAAATTACTCAAAGTTGTAACAAACTTACTTTTATTACTTTATCCACTGCTTTGTTTTAATTACACTTTTATTTACTGTAGTTTGTCTTATTTCTTTTTTCTCCACTAATGCAAAAAGTCAAGTTTGTTTTCGAGTGTGCAAAAATTAATGAGAGGAAAAGAACTCGACCCATTTTTTAAATTTTCTATTTAAAAACTAATAATTATTTTATAAAAATAACTCATTTTCGTTTATGTTTAAATTCTTTTCAATATCGAAATTAGCGACCAGAACTCTGGTTTACGTAATTATCGAGTAAGCACGTAAAGCGGAAAAGAATAAATAAATTATTAGAGTAAAATCGAGTACACCTTAAAACTTTAGTTTAAAGTTAATATCGAAATAATTAGTAAATTTCTTACTTTATCAAAGTTGAGTAATTACAATCCAATTACTCTAACATCTTATGTACGTACTACAGTAGTGAAGTGTCTCTACTGTTTTGCTTAAATTGCTTAGTCAGAACAAGTTCTTTAAAAGTTGCTTTTTACGGGTAAAATTAATTATAATAATTACTTTGAGGTAAATTAAAAATTAAAGAGGTTTGTTTTTGACTTTCTTATCCATCATTTTCAATTATATTTCAATATACACAAGGATAACTTGAAGGGTGCGACATCAAAATGCTCATATAAATGGAACACTCTGTATATTTTTTCAGTTTTTTATTCTCTAATTTTTTCACTATTTCATTAGTTCATTTATTCCAAGAACAGTCAACTAAATTCAATTTATATTTCTATGCATTGAATTTATAACCTTTACTTTAAATAATCGCAGGGGTCGTGTTTTGGAAAATTAAGACAAAAAATTTCACACAATTCAAGTAAAGACCTTCATGTGTGCTGTGCATGTCGAATATTTTCTTTTTCATTGCCTAGGGTGTCTGAAATAAATAATCAAACTTTCAATTCCAAAGGGCTATAAATGAATATTTGGACCCTTTAAAATGGAAGACCTTGTATATTTTTACAGTTTTTTCTTCTCAGTTGAACGTTGAACGATGCTCCATTATTTCAAACTTTCCCAAGCACATGCCAACTAAATTAAATTAAGTTTTCTAAATCATTGAATTTGCAAGCTTTATTTAAAAAAATCGCAGGGGCCGTGTTTTGGAAAATTAAGACAAAAATTTTCATACAATTCAAGTAAAGACCCTCATCTGTGCTGTGCATGTCGAATATGTTCCTTTTTATTGCATAGGGTGTCTGCAATAAATAATCAAACTTTCAATTTCGAAGAGCTATAAATGAATATTTGGACCCTTTAAAATGGAAGACCTTGTATATTTTAACAGTTTTTTCTTCTCGGTTGAACGATGCTTCATTATTTCATATTTTCCCAAGAACAGTCCACTAAATTGAATTAAGTTTTCTAAATCATTGAATTTGCAAGCTTTATTTAAAAAAATCGCAGGGGCCGAGTTTTGGAAAACTAAGACATAAATTTTCACACAATTCAAGTAAAGACCCTCATCTGTGCTGTGCATGTCGAATATTTTCCTTTCCATTGCATAAGGTGTCTGAAATAAACAATCAAACTTTCAATTCCAAAGGGCTATAAATGAATATTTGGACCCTTTAAAATGGAAGACCTTGTATATTTTAACAGTTTTTCTTCTCGGTTGAACGATGCTTCATTATTTCAGATTTTCTCAAGAACAGCCCACTAAATTAAATTAAGTTTTCTAAATCGTTGAATTTGCAAGCTTTATTTAAAAAAATCGCAGGGGCCGTGTTTTGGAAAATTAGGACAAAAATTTTCACACTTCGTTCACACTATTCAAGTAAAGACCCTCATCTGTGCCGTGCATGTCGAATATTTTCCTTTCCATTGCATAAGGTGTCTGATATAAACAATCAAACTTTGAATTCCAAAGGGCTATAAATGAATATTTGGACCTTTTAAAATGGAAGACCTTGTATATTTTAACAGTTTTTTCTTCTCGGTTGAACGATGCATCATTATTTCCGATTTTCCCAAGAACAGTCCACTAAATTAAATTAAGTTTTCTAAAATCATTGAATTTGCAAGCTTTACTTAAAAAAATCGCAGGGGCCGTGTTTTGGAAAATTAAGACAAAAATTTTCACACAATTTAAGGAAAGAGTGTCATCTGTGCTGTGCATGTGTGCATGTCGAATATTTTCCTTTTCATTGCATAGGGTGTCTGAAATAAATAATTAAACTTTCAATTCCAAAGGGCTATAAATGAATATTTGGACCTTTTAAAATGGAAGACCTTGTATATTTTAACAGTTTTTTCTTCTCGGTTGAACGATGCTTCATTATTTCCGATTTTCCCAAGAACAGTCCACTAAATTAAATTAAGTTTTCTAAATCATTGAATTTGCAAGCTTTACTTAAAAAAATCGCAGGGGCCGTGTTTTGGAAAATTAAGACAACAATTTTCACACAATTCAAGTAAAGACCCTCATCTGTGCTGTGCATGTCGAATATTTTCCTTTTCATTGCATAGGGTGTCTGAAATAAATAATTAAACTTTCAATTCCAAAGGGCTATAAATGAATATTTGGACCTTTTAAAATGGAAGACCTTGTATATTTTAACAGTTTTTTCTTCTCGATTGAACGATGATTCATTATTTCAGATTTTCCCAAGAACAGTCCACTAAATTAAATTAAGTTTTCTAAATCATTGAATTTGCAAGCTTTATTTAAAAAATCGCAGGGGCCGTGTTTTGGAAAATTAAGACAAAAATTTTCATACAATTCAAGTAAAGACCCTCATCTGTGCTGTGCATGTCGAATATGTTCCTTTTTATTGCATAGGGTGTCTGCAATAAATAATCAAACTTTCAATTTCGAAGAGCTATAAATGAATATTTGGACCCTTTAAAATGGAAGACCTTGTATATTTTAACAGTTTTTTCTTCTCGGTTGAACGATGCTTCATTATTTCAGATTTTCCCAAGAACAGTCCACTAAATTAAATTAAGTTTTCTAAATCATTGAATTTGCAAGCTTTATTTAAAAAAATCGCAGGGGCCGTGTTTTGGAAAATTAAGACAAAAATTTTCATACAATTCAAGTAAAGACCCTCATCTGTGCTGTGCATGTCGAATATGTTCCTTTTTATTGCATAGGGTGTCTGCAATAAATAATCAAACTTTCAATTTCGAAGAGCTATAAATGAATATTTGGATGCTTTAAAATCGAAGACCTTGTATATTTTTACATTTTTTACATGTCAGTTGAACGATGCTTCATTATTTCAGATTTTCCCAAGAACAGTCCACTAAATTAAATTAAGTTTTCTAAATCATTGAATTTGCAAGCTTTATTTAAAAAAATCGCAGGGGCCGTGTTTTGGAAAATTAAGACAAAAATTTTCATACAATTCAAGTAAAGACCCTCATCTGTGCTGTGCATGTCGAATATGTTCCTTTTTATTGCATAGGGTGTCTGCAATAAATAATCAAACTTTCAATTTCGAAGAGCTATAAATGAATATTTGGACCCTTTAAAATGGAAGACCTTGTATATTTTAACAGTTTTTTCTTCTCGGTTGAACGATGCTTCATTATTTCAGATTTTCCCAAGAACAGTCCACTAAATTAAATTAAGTTTTCTAAATCATTGAATTTGCAAGCTTTATTTAAAAAAATCGCAGGGGCCGTGTTTTGGAAAATTAAGACAAAAATTTTCATACAATTCAAGTAAAGACCCTCATCTGTGCTGTGCATGTCGAATATGTTCCTTTTTCTTGCATAGGGTGTCTGCAATAAATAATCAAACTTTCAATTTCGAAGAGCTATAAATGAATAGTTGGACCCTTTAAAATGGAAGACCTTGTATATTTTAACAGTTTTTTCTTCTCGGTTGAACGATGCTTCATTATTTCATATTTTCCCAATAGCCCAGTTTCCAAAGGTTTCAACCCAAGAAAATTAGCAAAGTGCAAAAAAATTCGGTATTCAGATAGATTAAGACATGGCGAAAAAGATGCAAAAAAGTTTGCATTCAATATAGGGGCCGCTTCATCGAAAAAAATGGACCTGAAGAGGAAAAAATGTGGTTTTTTAAGAATATCTCAGAAAGTATGCGATCTAGAGAAAAATGACTAGACCGTCATTTTATAGATGAAGTATTTTTACATAAAAAATGTCCTATAAAATTTTTCCGTTAGAGCAGTGGTTTTCCCGAAAAATGTGTTATAAAAATGCCATGTTTTCAAAAATATTGTTAAGCAGGCGAGCTAAAATATTGCAAAATAAGTGCAAGTTGATGGAGAAAAAACTGTTTTAATCCAAAATGAGCAATGATAAAATTAAAAAATATAAATGAATATAAACCTAAAGGTTTCAACTTTCAGTTCCATGTATTTTTGTTTACTTCTGTAACATCTTGTAGTTTTAAACAACAAATGAAATTATTTTTGTGCCGTTCTTTAAAGAATTAATGTTATCTTGTTGAAAACATTATTTAAAAAAATTATTCGGTGAAGCAAATCGTTGTATAAGAATTACATTTCAAAGTTACATCATGAAAAATTGATTATATATTATTGTATAAAAGTACATGGATTTAATATTTCTTCATTTTTTGTAAATTAAAATTTTTTCAAAATTTGTACTTTAAAAGAGCTCCAAAATCTTTAATATTAAGCGGATTTAAAAAAATTGCATAGTAATTGTAAAGGAAAATATGTCTGCTTTATGATCCACGAATGAAAATTAACTTACAATTTCAAGTTTTCTGTATCTATTGTTTATAGTTTAGAAGTAACAAAAGTGGCAATTTTTTAAGCAAATCCTTCATAAATTTGAAGCACTGTACATTTTTTAACATTCCTTTCTGGAAATGAAAGATAATAAGTTATACTTTAAATCTGTGAAGCTAGAACTTTCTCAGATTTACTGGAAGTATAGAAGCGGCTGTTGAATTTAGGTAAATTGATGGAAATATTTAAACTTGAAAATTAGTCTCACGAAACTATCTTCAAAAACACCTTATTATGCCTTTTAGAGATGTGTAATTGTGTAATGCCCCAAAAAGAGATAATTTCATAAACCAACACAGTTGTATGTACAGGGTGGTTCTGAAATAGTTGGTTAAAATTAAAGACCCGCGAGAATGAAGAAATCTGCGATAAATATTAGTCGAAACATGCATTTTTTTAGGGTTACAAATCATGATTCTTTTAAAATCCCTACTTCATTTTTCGAAAGGGCTATACAGGATGTTTCAAATTTTAATAGTATTCATTAAGCAACACAATTTAGCTTTCCATATTTTTTTGACTATGTAAGAACCTACTAAGAAGGTATTTTTTGAAATGTTACTCCTAAAGAGCTTGCAGTGATAAAAATTTTAATATTAGTTTTTAAAAGACACTAGCTAGCATTTTACATTCTTTTAAGGAAGTGGGTACCCACTAAAATTGGATTTTCAGAAACGCGACTCCTATTCTCAGTTTATCGAAAGATAGTTATCGCTTCACCAATAGATATACAGGATGTTCGCGAAAAGTGGGCCACTATTGCTATATCCGTTAATATTAAAGATACGAGGTCGGTTAAATTGGTAAAGTAGTATAACTTTTTCCGCTGATTGCAATGGTCAACACAAAAAAAGAATTGAACATCTAGTTTTCAAGATATTCACAAAAATAACTTTTTTTTAATGGAACACCCTATATATTTTTATATATTTGAAAAAGGCACTGCATTTAGAGTGTAAAATGTCATATGAGTTTTGTCCTAAAATGAAAAATAAAGTACCGATTTCGTATCTTTAGTATTGAACGGATAAAGCAATAGTGGCTCACTTGGCATGAACGCTCGGTATTCTTGCTAATTAAGTATCTATATTTTACTAGGGATTTAAATTTGTATAAAAATACAGGGTTTTCGTGCCAAGGGGCCACTACTGTTGTATCTGTTTAATGCTGATGATACGAAATCGGTAATTTATTTTTCATTTTAGAACAAAACTCATATGACATTTTATACTCCAAATTCAGTGTTCGCTGTCTCTCAGAGACAAAAATTAGCATACTATTTGTATATTTAGAGAGTACTAACTAGAAAGCTCTCCTCAGAAGATGCACTCAAAACACCGAATAAGTACACCAGAAGATCAAGAAAAATTACTAATAAACAGGTGGAACTTGAATAAAAGTGCTGTAAGGTGTATTTACAGACATACTGTATAATGATTTTACGTTAAAGTTTTAAGTCTTATATACGTTTTAATCGTTAAATTTTAAGTCTCACTTTGTGCCAGGCTTAACATCGAAGACCCGATCAATTAAGAATCACTGTATACTGATAATAATGTCAGGGTAAAACAAAAGATTGCTACGCTAAGAACGCTCATACAAAATAAATATACAAAACCAAAGCAGCATTTATTAGAATCATAACCCGAATAGACCAATCAAAAATAGAAGGCGAATAAATAAAGACCATCGTTTATCGAACACTCCGAGAGTACATAGGTAATGTATTTGTACTTACATTTAAAAAAATTTAATGTTCTTGCCCGATTTTGCCCGACTTTTTTGCATCTTTTTCGCCATGTCTTAATCTATCTGAATACCGAATTTTTTTGCACTTTCCTAATTTTCTTGGGTTCATATGCTTATATGGATGTGGAAACTGGGCTACAAGAACAGTCCACTAAATTAAATTAAGTTTTCTAAATCATTGAATTTGCAAGCTTTATTTAAAAAAATCGCAGGGGCCGTGTTTTGGAAAATTAAGACAAAAATTTTCATACAATTCAAGTAAAGACCCTCATCTGTGCTGTGCATGTCGAATATGTTCCTTTTTATTGCATAGGGTGTCTGCAATAAATAATCAAACTTTCAATTTCGAAGAGCTATAAATGAATATTTGGATGCTTTAAAATCGAAGACCTTGTATATTTTTACATTTTTTTCATGTCAGTTGAACGATGCTTCATTATTTCAGATTTTCCCAAGAACATTTCACTAAATTAAATTACATTTTCTAAAACACTGAAATATGCGTTTCTCGCACACCCTGTATAATATGGCAATGTTATGACGTTGTTGTGTGTATTTCTTTAGTGAAAAAAACTATTTTGTATTTTAACCACGAAAAAACGGGTGAGGAATTTTTCACCTCTTGAGAAAAGCAAACATTTGCGAAAATTTCCAATCTTGTCCTTTGTCGACTTTGAAAGAAAAACCACGTCTTGGTATTATTACAATGTTGAACTCTGACCTCGTGTGTGGTACTTGATATTAAATGTCACTTTACTTTTCTATCTACTTGAACTATGTAAATTTGAGAAACATGTTGTGTATTTTTCTTTTTAAAAAAGAGAAACACAGTTTATTTGAAATTTCCTCGAGAAATAATAATGTTGTATAGGGTGAAAGAAGTCTGTAATTTTATAGTTCTCGACAAATAAAGCAGTGCGCCAACAAAACATGATTTGAATTCTACGGAGGGATTATTGAACGTGAAAGAAAATTCAATTTTCCTTCGAAGCAAAAACTCGGGGACTTCAAGACATATTTAACATGTGCGTTTTCCTCTTCAAATTTATTAGTAACAAATTAAATTTTTTTGTTCGTAATAAAAAGATTTTTTTAGCGTAATTAAAATGGCTGTATGCACAAATATTTTTTTGCTTTTATTATTTTGTGATTTTAAGAGTTTGGAAATTGTACGTAAAATAACAACTTGCTTTCCAAACAAGCCTCATGTAGCTATAAAAAAATCTTTGTTAAATTCGAAGTTACACGATGAGATTTTAAACTCGATTTTCTTATGTTGAAAACTCATTTTTACGACGATGTAAGAAGAATAAAGGTATATTAACTATACGGCGCTCGAAGATATGTTAGCATTGGCGCTCATAAGGTTTGTTTATAAAACAACCACTACGAAGGTTTGTTTAAAAGCTTTAAGTGCTTTATTTTTAAATTAATTGTAAATAATCCAACCAAATACAGCGTAAGATGGCACCACTGGAAAGTGGTGGAAAGGCTTTGCAATGACCTGTCCAACTCACAAATATAAGGAGGTTACCATTTACGATATTTTAGTTCGTGTAACCTATAGAGTAGGTGGGGTGCATACAGTTATAATTTCAGTCTTTTTGTACTATCTAAGCTCTTTTTAGAGTTTTTGATACCTTTTTTAACTCCAGAGACAAAACCCATTGAACCTCTCAATCGCCTTCTCGCTAGCTCATCGCTGATAGCCAAGAAAATCGCGTTAGGAAAAACACGACGACATGAGTTCGCTTATTCTTCTTACATTCTGTGTCAAACTCATTTACTTTTATTGTTGTTATGGAAAATTTCTAGCGTCTATTTTAGTAGCTGTCTAGTTTTTAATTTAGAAATTTTTAAAACGAGACATTATAGCAGTTTCGGCATTATTTATATTACTAAGTATGAAGAGAATTTCAATGATAATCGTAAATTATTAACGACCCTTATAAAATCTAGTCCGTTAATTCTATTCAAGTTTATACTTTATTACGTATTTCAATATACTGGTGAACAGTGAACAAACGGTTTCAGTTTGATAATTTATGCCATAAAATCGCATCACTTTTAAATTCAACCTTATCTTGAACTTTTCTAAGTTTGTTCATTTAAAAATTTAACAACATTTCCCCTTAAATCAATTTAAAATGGAAAATTGACATAATGGTCATTTTCACTATACATTTTGTACATTATTGAATAATTTAAAATAGATTAACTGCTGGGAATATGCTTTTGTAATTTTATTTTTTATTGAGAACTTTAATTATTATACATATAATAAAACTTTTGTTAAAGTTGGATAGTACATGTGAACGAAATCATAGCTTCTAGCGAGGTTTAAAACGGAAACATGTAAAATCATACATTGTGTAGTTTAGTGTTTCCCTAATTATGTTAGGCGAAAAAGCTTCAAATAAAAGTTGTAGATCATAAAAATCTGCATGTACATCAATAAAACAAAATTAATGTTCCATGCCTTGTAAACATCAAAAATTTAATATGAAAATGTTCAAAATATCAATAGCCATGGATTGGTTTTTTAATAAAAACAACTAATGTTTGACACTGGCAGATAACTGTTGACAATGAACTAAAGAAAGATTGTTTTTAAAAGCCCATGGCTACCACTATTTTGAGGCAATTTTCTACATTTTCAAATCTATAGGGATCTCAGGTTAAGATCGCAGCGCCCTCAAAATATAACCGTGAACTAAGACATCGCACAATCAAGTCACACATTTAAGTTTGGATTTCTCTTAATCCATGATTTACGTTGAGGCACTGAAGAAAAACTATTATTTTTATTAGAATTCATATCGAAGAACTTATTGCTTTTAAAAAAACTACACAAACATGCGCCAAACATCAAATGTTGTGCGATGTGATAGTACAAAAAAATCCGCCAGACGTCGTGTCGCTTATCATGATATCCCTATAGTTTCTGCACTATAAAACATTAATTTTGTGCATTGATTTAAGAGATGCAGAATTTTATGTTTTACAACTTTTATTTTATTAAGGAAGGAAGGACTTTATGTTAAATTTCTATGAGCCAGAAGCATACTGTCACCACCCTGGTAGACATCAGTCTGTAGGTACTTTATTTTTTCGGTTGGAGCCATCGTCTATCACTAGCTACCACTGTTCAAATTTAAACGTCTTATTTTACCTATGATTAAGGCATTTAAATTTTAGTTGCGGTAGCTGGTGACCGATGCTGACCGGAGTGTGTCCAACCCCTAAGTTACATAATAGAACTTGGGCATTTACACTTTTACATTTTTTCGAGGAGTTATCCACTCTCTGCAGTCAATGTACAAAAATTGAGCTGCCAACGGTAGTCTTCTGCAGGCAATGGCATATGTAGTCATGGGCAGTCAACTTCAGTCAGTGTACAAATTCAGAACAGTGGTTGACACCTCGATTTTTTTAATGAAAAAGAGACAAACTACTCTATTCCAACCGTTGGAGTTATAGGCTTATAACGATTATTTCGGATTAAGATAATATTTTGACCATCATAATACGCTGCTTGAGTGCCCCTATTCGTGGAAACACATTTTAGTAAGGTTACTTGATATCGAGTAGAGGCGCATCGATGCTTCCATTTCGTTGGTCTTTTTCAGTTGATTAGGGAAGCAAAACAGCTTAAATTATTTGCTGCTTCGAAAAGAGGCCACAGCTTAATCACCTACGTACCCGATTTATTTTCTTTTTAATCTAAATTTTGTATCTAAAAAGTTGTAAATTGATCACGCACCCGAGCTAGTTGCTTGAATTTTTACCAGTTATTAAAGACTAACGTGAATTAAAATTGATTGATTGGTTTGTTTTACCGCAAAACAAGTCAAAAAATATGTTTCGTTTCATGTTGCAGTTGACCTTTTGTGGCACTAAAAATAAATAGGTAGGGGAGAGTTGGACAAAACCGGGTGGTCGAATAAAACCGGGTACCAGTCATTCAGGGCTGGACTGGGAAAAAAATTAGTACCGGGAAATCTGATAATCCAGGTCTATATTTTTGATTTTTGCAGTTTATCTAAATTGTTGCAATTTATTTTTTTCATTGTTACATCATGGGCCACCGGGAAATTCCCAGTAGCCCGCCGGGCCAGTTCAGCCATGCAGTCATTATATTTTAAGAGATGCTAGGTAGTTAGGTTAAATTTCCTGTTCATTATTACTCAACCGGTGCAAAAACGCATTGGCTTCGTGTCGGACGTGTCGGTGCAGTCCCAATCGAAAACGCTATTAGATAATATTTTATTTTATAAATCCAGTTGTATGTAAAGTATGTTTTGGCATAAATATTTCCACTTTAATTTCATTTTTATGATGGGTAAAAGCGGGTATTTTACTATTTTAAGAATAAATGATGTTCATATAAAATAAGATTTTGATATACAAAAATTATTATGAGCAATCAAAACTACTGTAGTCTCTCAACTTGTCAAGTAGTCATGAAAACATTTCCCACCAAAGAGAAGTGTTTCATAATACATTATAATTAAGTACCCGATTTTACCCAACTCTCCCCTACTCTTAAGATTTTTCGTATCTAAAACGGAAAACTCATAGTTCTCTCAATACAAATGTAACTTGAAACAAAAATGCTTAGGCTAATTTTCCCGAATAAGCTGAGAACTAAGCAACGGATGTCGATTTTCCGAACACTCAATTTTTGTTTAAGTTACATTAGACACTGTTTAGGGATTCTTCTTTAGGATTCCCCTTTATGTAGCTATTAAAAATAATCTTGTAGCTACACTCTGTTATTATTTCTAGCCGAGATTCTAAACAGGGCCCTTTTGCTCTATTAGTGTATCACCTCGACCTCTTCGAATTTAATTTTGTTTAGGAATTTTGCAAAAAGACCTAAACTATGGCTGAGCTAAAGGCGACCGTTATTATTACTATTTAGTTATTTGATACTCTAAATTCCGGGTGTTTAGTTGAGTTTCCAAATTATTGCTTTCAAAACTTGGCTTACGAGAAATCAAAAAACTTAATAAAAATATCGATGTTGAATTCTTTTCGAAACTATTTGTTCAATTTCTCCATAAACATTTCCCTTTTTGATTTACTTGTATTATAATAAATGTTGATATTTTGATGTATAAAAGTAAATTTCGTTACAAGATGTAAGAAAAAGGCAATTTCTATTTATCTTGTTATTTCTAAGAATGTCTTTCCCTACCAGCTATATTACTTTCGATGCCACTTTCTGATAGGTGGATTGTTGGAAAATCAAAACCGACGATTTCATCGTGTAAATCTAAACTTTAATCTCGTTTTTTGTCCTTTTCAATTATTTTTTCCCTCTTGATTAAAATCAAATCGATCTAATAATTAAAGACGTGTATTACACATGAGATAAATTTTCTTTTACATCATTGGAGCTTTTATAAACCAAGAATTTGTACAATTTTTTATTGTTTTATTTTATGTTCCGTAAGAAAATTGCTTTATCCTTATTGTACCTTAAAATATTACATCTAAACATAAAGTTAAACTAAAATTTTATATAAAGATATTTCTTGTCGTAAACGGATCGATTTTAATTTTATTGGTCTACATACTTTACTAAAAATAATGGGCTCGTTAATCAATTGAGCTTTGGTCATTTACCCAAATTTCATCTTAAAACGCGAAGAATTTCTATCGTCTTTATTCCAATAAACGAACATTTAATGGAGGAAAACATTAAAACATTTTGAATTTCACGCTTCAAAGAAACTGGAGAAAATGACAATTTCTTTTCTATTTAAACAAACGATTTTGTAAAAAATAGTAGTAAAGAAAACAATAATATTCTCTTTAATGTAATTTTTATGACCTGAGGACATTTTTTTTTGTCTAAATAATATATTTTAAATATTGACAAGAATATAGAAATCGATATAATAACATTCTCGTATATAAGTTAATTTAATTGTAACCTCAAATTAATTCTTCATTTTAACCTAAATTAGTGATGTCGTTAATTTTAAAACTTTCCAACTAATAAAATGATAATCGTACTTTTAAACTAGGGTTAGGCTTAATCGTAAATTAATTAAAGTTTCAAAAACTCACCTAAAGTAATAATTGTTACGAGTTAATTTAAATTGATCAAAGCATTTTTATTCATTTTGCACAAGTCAAAAGTTTTTTAAAATAATTTCTTATCGTTAATAACAATGTCTTTAGTTTTTTTAAAAAATAACCGACACTCGTCGATTTACTAACGATGTTAGCGCCGCGACGTTTTCTATTGCGCTTACGTATCAAACTGACGCTTGAAAAGCGCGAGAAAGTCACAATGATACTGTTTATGGATGTTTGCGCGCAAGCCTCGTAATTTTTATAACATTGATATAATTTTAATATTTAATTAATATATACAAAACATTACGTTTAACTAATTAATTAGATATATCTATTGATTAAATTGCGTTAAGTAAATTATGGGTTTTGTGGGAGGGAAAGTCGTGAGTTGAGATGATGTGAAAGTTCTCACTAAAGTTAGTTGAAGCTTTTTGATGATAGTAATTCTCTAGCAGTCACAAAAGTTTATCTGCACAAAAACTTTGCACTGCATCACCTTTACTATTTAAACATTTAAATACATCATTTCGTTCGTATTTTAATTCTGCATAACTTATCAAAAAAAATTAAAATGTGATTATTAGAAATGTCTTAAGACTTTGACCTACAACCATTAATGACTGCACCATAAGATTATCTGGCAACATCAAGAATATTGAAGATTGATACCTGATACCTCCAAAACTCAAATCCTTTGACAGAATGCGGTCCTCATATTTTGCAAACTCAAATACCTTGGGCGCCCGCTCTATTAGTTTAGGTGACAAATATGAATTTATAAAAAGTTTTGAAAAAGGTATTAGTGTAACTAACTTAGCCAAAACATTATAGTACTGCAAAGTTAACTGTGTGGGCAATCCGTAATAAAAAATTGAAAATTCGCTATAATTTGTCTATTTTACATGCTTATATTTGCCTATCCAATAGTATAGAGAACAGAACAATAGAGCGTGTCACTTGTCATGAAGTTCAATTTTATTCCACGAGGTTCGCACAATCGACGGTCCCAAACGTCAAATTACAGTATTACCAACTTAATTCAAACAAATTTGAAAAAATTCCTATAATTATATACAATAAAAGTAATTTGGTAATACTGTAATTTGACGTTTGGGACCGTCGATTGTGCGAACCTCGTGCAATAAAATTGAACTTCATGACAAGTGACACGCTCTATTCGCTAGTGTGAACACACTCGATTTTTATTAGTTCACATTATCGAGCGTCTACAACTGTATTATATTAAACCTCTCAGCTTTATTTCTTTTGCTGAAGGAAATAACAATTAAGCATCAAATGATCACATGACCAGGTTATTTAGCAATGTTTCTGTTTTTACAGAAATAATGCATACCAGATAGTATCGAGCAAATGCTCAACTGGCGTCCCTACGAAGGTTAAGAAGAGAAAACTGCCCTAGAAACCAAACCTCTAAGTTGATTCAACGATTCATTTTTATAGTAAATAATTTTGCGAGAAAATAATAATTTTCTCAAAAATAATATCGATAAAGAACTAATTCTGGCTTTATGTTTGTAGGGTTGAACATCCATGATACCACTGCGTTCGCTAGTCGGGCCAAAGAAAGTTACCACTTCCAAAGAAAGTTAATGAGGTGAGCAATCTTATTTTTACTGAAGGAAAAGAAACTTTAAAGGTAACATAACCCAGGTCATTAAATTCTGTTTTTTAAGGAGGAAGAAATTTACTTAGAAGAACACAAACCATTAGCATGGAGCATCGTGTCGAACGCTGAGAATTTAATTAAAAGAGTGACGTCCAATTAAAAAAAAACATTGTAATAATTAAATGACCTCCAAGGCTCCAAGAGAAGTTAATTAGGTGAGCATTTTTATTTTTTATTCTCACAGCTTTAGCTTTTGCCGAAGGAAACCTTTAAAGGTAGCATAACCCAGGTCACTAAATTCTGTTTTTTAAGGAGGAAGAAATTTACTTAGAAGAACACAAACCATTAGCATGGAGCATCGTGTCGAACGCTGAGAATTTAATTAAAAGAGTGACGTCCAATTAAAAAAAAACATTGTAATAATTAAATGACCTCCAAGGCTCCAAGAGAAGTTAACTAGGTGAGCATTTTTATTTTTTATTCTCACAGCTTTAGCTTTTGCCGAAGGAAACCTTTAAAGGTAGCATAACCCAGGTCACTAAATTCTGTTTTTTAAGGAGGAAGAAATTTACTTAGAAGAACACAAACCATTAGCATGGAGCATCGTGTCGAACGCTGAGAATTTAATTAAAAGAGTGACGTCCAATTAAAAAAAAACATTGTAATAATTAAATGACCTCCAAGGCTCCAAGAGAAGTTAACTAGGTGAGCATTTTTATTTGTTATTCTCACAGCTTTAGCTTTTGCCGAAGGAAACCTTTAAAGGTAGCATAACCCAGGTCACTAAACTCTGTTTTTTAAGGAGGAAGAAATTTACTTAGAAGAACACAAACCATTAGCATGGAGCATCGTGTCGAACGCTGAGAATTTAGTTAAAAGAGTGACGTCCAATTAAAAAAAAACATTGTAATAATTAAATGACCTCCAAGGCTCCAAGAGAAGTTAACTAGGTGAGCATTTTTATTTTTTATTCTCACAGCTTTAGCTTTTGCCGAAGGAAACCTTTAAAGGTAGCATAACCCAGGTCACTAAATTCTGTTTTTTAAGGAGGAAGAAATTTACTTAGAAGAACACAAACCATTAGCATGGAGCATCGTGTCGAACGCTGAGAATTTAATTAAAAGAGTGACGTCCAATTAAAAAAAAACATTGTAATAATTAAATGACCTCCAAGGCTCCAAGAGAAGTTAACTAGGTGAGCATTTTTATTTTTTATTCTCACAGCTTTAGCTTTTGCCGAAGGAAACCTTTAAAGGTAGCATAACCCAGGTCACTAAATTCTGTTTTTTAAGGAGGAAGAAATTTACTTAGAAGAACACAAACCATTAGCATGGAGCATCGTGTCGAACGCTGAGAATTTAATTAAAAGAGTGACGTCCAATTAAAAAAAAACATTGTAATAATTAAATGACCTCCAAGGCTCCAAGAGAAGTTAATTAGGTGAGCATTTTTATTTTTTATTCTCACAGCTTTAGCTTTTGCCGAAGGAAACCTTTAAAGGTAGCATAACCCAGGTCACTAAATTCTGTTTTTTAAGGAGGAAGAAATTTACTTAGAAGAACACAAACCATTAGCATGGAGCATCGTGTCGAACGCTGAGAATTTAATTAAAAGAGTGACGTCCAATTAAAAAAAAACATTGTAATAATTAAATGACCTCCAAGGCTCCAAGAGAAGTTAACTAGGTGAGCATTTTTATTTTTTATTCTCACAGCTTTAGCTTTTGCCGAAGGAAACCTTTAAAGGTAGCATAACCCAGGTCACTAAATTCTGTTTTTTAAGGAGGAAGAAATTTACTTAGAAGAACACAAACCATTAGCATGGAGCATCGTGTCGAACGCTGAGAATTTAATTAAAAGAGTGACGTCCAATTAAAAAAAAACATTGTAATAATTAAATGACCTCCAAGGCTCCAAGAGAAGTTAACTAGGTGAGCATTTTTATTTGTTATTCTCACAGCTTTAGCTTTTGCCGAAGGAAACCTTTAAAGGTAGCATAACCCAGGTCACTAAACTCTGTTTTTTAAGGAGGAAGAAATTTACTTAGAAGAACACAAACCATTAGCATGGAGCATCGTGTCGAACGCTGAGAATTTAGTTAAAAGAGTGACGTCCAATTAAAAAAAAACATTGTAATAATTAAATGACCTCCAAGGCTCCAAGAGAAGTTAACTAGGTGAGCATTTTTATTTTTTATTCTCACAGCTTTAGCTTTTGCCGAAGGAAACCTTTAAAGGTAGCATAACCCAGGTCACTAAATTCTGTTTTTTAAGGAGGAAGAAATTTACTTAGAAGAACACAAACCATTAGCATGGAGCATCGTGTCGAACGCTGAGAATTTAATTAAAAGAGTGACGTCCAATTAAAAAAAAACATTGTAATAATTAAATGACCTCCAAGGCTCCAAGAGAAGTTAACTAGGTGAGCATTTTTATTTTTTATTCTCACAGCTTTAGCTTTTGCCGAAGGAAACCTTTAAAGGTAGCATAACCCAGGTCACTAAATTCTGTTTTTTAAGGAGGAAGAAATTTACTTAGAAGAACACAAACCATTAGCATGGAGCATCGTGTCGAACGCTGAGAATTTAATTAAAAGAGTGACGTCCAATTAAAAAAAAACATTGTAATAATTAAATGACCTCCAAGGCTCCAAGAGAAGTTAATTAGGTGAGCATTTTTATTTTTTATTCTCACAGCTTTAGCTTTTGCCGAAGGAAACCTTTAAAGGTAGCATAACCCAGGTCACTAAATTCTGTTTTTTAAGGAGGAAGAAATTTACTTAGAAGAACACAAACCATTAGCATGGAGCATCGTGTCGAACGCTGAGAATTTAATTAAAAGAGTGACGTCCAATTAAAAAAAAACATTGTAATAATTAAATGACCTCCAAGGCTCCAAGAGAAGTTAACTAGGTGAGCATTTTTATTTTTTATTCTCACAGCTTTAGCTTTTGCCGAAGGAAACCTTTAAAGGTAGCATAACCCAGGTCACTAAATTCTGTTTTTTAAGGAGGAAGAAATTTACTTAGAAGAACACAAACCATTAGCATGGAGCATCGTGTCGAACGCTGAGAATTTAATTAAAAGAGTGACGTCCAATTAAAAAAAAACATTGTAATAATTAAATGACCTCCAAGGCTCCAAGAGAAGTTAACTAGGTGCACCTAGTTATAATGCTCATGAGCATTTTTATTTTTTATCCTCGCAGCTTTAGCTTTAGCCGAAGGGAAAAAAAACTTTAAAGCTAACATAATCCAGGTCATTAAATGGTATTCCTTTTTTAGGAGGGAAAATTTGGAATATTGGGGATATGAAAGATAAGTTCTCTTGGAGCTACGCATGGAGTATTCTATCAAACGCTAAGAAGAATATGCACCAGGATACCTTATAACGGGATCGGGTTCATCAATTATTGTCATACAAGAAGACAGCTTAAGTAGTAGTAAAAGGGGTTTAAATAAGGTGTCGTAGAGGTGCGAGAGGAATTACTTAGAAGTCGAAGTGAACGAAGTTCATACATCCAAGTAAATGAAATTAGGTGGGTAGGTGTTTTTATTATGCACCCTCACAGTTTTATTTTTGTTGATGAACCGACCAAAAATAATCGCTAACTTATAACTCAGGTCTCTAATTAATATTTATTTTGTCCTTTGCAGTATGAGAAAGCACAAACTGCTAAAATGCATGATGTTTTAAGTAGTGATACTTGCAACAATAAATCGATCAGAAGATACGGTAATTGCAACCAAATCCCATCTGGTTTAAAATAAATTACCTAGTCCAAGGATATTCAAATACACTCAATGTAGGTGAGATTAGGTATTTTAATTAGCTAAAATTATTTTCTTTAATTGTGCCAGTTAATAATTTTTTTACATATAACTGGATAATCGATGTTTTTTGTCTTTTACAGGAGAAATGAAAAATTTCAAAGGATAAGTCGATCACAAACTTTTCACCTCCAGCAGTGGAAATCTTATGTAAGGGGAATTCCGTAAAGAATCTAGAATAGAGGAATATAATTTGGATGCAGGACATAATTAGGTGAGCATATTTAATTTTTTTGTGTTATTAAGTCAATATTGCTGTGTTTAGTGCAACTGAAACTGTAGGTATGTTACTAGCTTGTGGTATGCCTCTCTTTAAATATATCCAAAAGGGCAACAACTTGCGCAAACCTTTCAAAATTAAAATTTATTGTATAGGAATTCCTACAGATTACGCGCTTATCTTGAACACCCTGTATAATTTGAAATTTAGAGCTATTGCAATTTTTTTACGCTTAGAATAAATTATAAAGTAATAAGAGATTCCTTTTAAGAGTCTTTTAAAATAGAATAAAACAATTATTGTTGTGATGGGCATAATAAAAGCTTATGTTTAAAAGAAATATAAATGTTTTAGATAGGGGTGGGTAATGTCATCAGTAATTAAATATTAATTCGTTTCCTTTTATATGAGTAACCTTTTAGAAAACTCATTTACGTAATCAAAATTTAATGGAAATTATTATTTACATTTTTTTGTCAATAGCATGACGTATTGTGAGGCTTTTAAATGTTTAAATTTCTGTTTTTTTGGTAACAACCAAATAATAATACGGTAAAAAGGTCTCGAATAAAATGAGGTTTGATATATTGGTTGATATAGTTAAAGTGTTATTATATCAATTGGTATCATTTTCGATTTCAATTTCGTGCATTAGTGTCGACTTTTGTTATAATTTATTTCAAACAGAGCCCTTTTAGTTTCTCTAAAAGTGGACACTTTTTAAAGACGTCTAAGTGATATTTAATTCGAATTGTTTAAAAGAAGTATGAAAATTAAAGAATTACTGCGTGCTAGAACAATAAATGCTTTTTATTGGTCTTTTTCAATTCAAAAAAATTAATAATTTTCGATTATAACTAATGTTAATATCATATAAATGATATTAAAAAATTATAGAGTGATAGAAGAGTCGAATTTTTGGCTTTTTTGTTAATTTTAATTGGGCTGGTACTGCAAGTGTTTGTACAGGGGGTGTCTAAAGTCTGGAGTAATCAATTGATTTTCTTTCCCGATAGTTACGAGAACAAATAATTTCCGCCACTTTTCTATTTTCCCTGGCAATTAAATTTTTATTTTTAAATGAGAATAATAATTTGTCAGACCTTGCACACATACAGGGTATTCTTAAAAATCGTGGCACAAATGATAGAGCGTAATCCTGGTGCAAAATAATGAGAAATAACGAGCGCATGCTTACAGGGTGGTGACTGGACCTCTCGGTCATAGGGTAATCTCCTGGGGTAATACTCTGGTAATTTCCAGCTTTACAATTTATTTAAGAAAAAAACTCTTTGAATAAAAGTTTTAGAGCACAAAATTTTGTATTTAATTCAACAAGCAACAATAATATTAACTGCTTTATAACGCCAGAAATTTAATTTGAAAATTTCGCCAATTAGCAGAAATAGCGATTACCTTGAAACACAAATAAAAATTTTCAAATGTTTTACGCTTTAGCTGTCAAAATAATTTTTAATTTTATATCCAACATATCTCATTTTATTGAATTTATTTCATATAATTATAAATACTTAAAAATCCAAAAAATTACTTCATTTATTTTGCTTTTTTGGGAACACCCTGTATGTACTAAAGTAAAAAATCTAATAATGTAATAGCTTTTTGACTAATACTGTGGAATATTTGCTAAAATGGCAAATTTAAAAGAGTAGCAGGTGCTATTATACAAAAAAAACACTGGGATCAAAGTCAATTTTTCCTAACCTTTTTTATTAATAAAAAATTTTTGTAACTCATATAGAATTTCCGCGCTATTGGTGCTATTGCTAGAGTGTCAACAATAGATCTGTTATCTTCTGCTTCTCTAAAAATAAAATATGATTTTAATTACATTTTTTTAGACTTGTTTCAACTAAAGCTCATAATATCTCTTGATATTGTTAATTTTTTTCAAAATTTGGATCTACAAGCTTTAGATCTGGTATACAGGGTGATTCGGTTTAGGTTTTATATGTGAGAATCTTGTAAATAGTAAGAACACATAAGTGGGTTAATTGAAGCAATGTTGGGTATTCAAGTTCCCATCACAGTGTGCCCAAATTTTTGTACAAATTAATTTTATTGTGTGCTAACGTTTTCTTACGAAAAAACACTTTTCTTTGTCAAAAAGGCAGTGTTTTTGTCATAATCTTAATTTTATTAAATACGGGCCTGAATTTTTTGAATCCATTTTATGAAATAGATTGTTATTCTAAATAGATACAGACAGCCTCACAATTAATGGCCACCCTGGCTATACGTTTAGCACGAATTGTGGATGTAACCATCATAACACCCCCTACTTAAATTGAGGAGTAACTTTATTTTGCCAACAAGTAGTAAATCAACAACTTCCCCTTCTGTCCTTTCGTGGTTGTTGGCTAATAACCACCCTGGCGTATAGCCAGGGTAGAGAATAATTTTGAGGCTAACTGTACAGCGATTACTTCATGCGTAGGTGTTTTTCGATTTTTCTAACTCAAAAATGCCATCTTTGTGAAAATAAAGTAAATACGAGTCTCAACAATTTTTCTTATTTATTATAGACACTCTTAGGATACTTGTTAGGAATTATTTTTATGTGGTTAATAACGTAGTATAGGAAAATATGAAAACTAAATAATGTTCGAAAATTGGTGGATAGCTTCTTTGATACCTTTTCTTCAACTCAAGAAACTCCAACTTTGACACTCACTCAAAACTGGGGTTAATAATAGTGTAAAGGGGTTTTTAATTTGTCAAACTCGTATGACAATATTATTTTTCTTCACCTTTTAAATTATATAGTTATCAGTCGGTATAATTCGTACGCTTTAAAAAAAAATAGATAACGAGTGGTACCCAATTTTATCGAACTACTCGGTTTTGTCCAACTCTCCCCTAAATGAATTGCTTTAAATGTGCCCACTCAACGAGCACAGCCCTTGGTACCGCTACCATATAGTATCTCTTTACGAAATGGGTTTAGTCTTAATTTAACCTTCGACAATTGCTCGCTCTTTCCGTAATGAATAGTAGTTTTTCCAAGTTATATTTTATACATATTTGGCTAATATTGTATAGTAGGGTTCTTCTTATTTGACCTATTTTTGAATTTTAATTCCGACGCCCCCTCAATCGACTCTAAACAATTCAAAAAAAATTATTCACGCAATAAAATTTTTTTTTTGATAGCGGCCAATACCAACGGGGTCGAAGTTTCTTATGTAAAATACACAGTTTTCTTTATATTACGCAATAAAAATGTTTTCTTCGGCTAACTCGTGGTCTAAAAATCCGGATTTATGTATCTGCGCATCCCCTCATCTCGTCTGCTTAAAATACAGGGTTATTCAAATTCGACCGGCACCATGGGGATCTCGCTTATTTGAAGAGATAGAGAAACGGTTAAATTAGGGCAAAGTTGCGGAATTTTAGGCCCATTAATAATCTGAAAAGAAAACTGCCCTAGCTGCTTTTGTTTTTGAGCTATTGACAAAAAACAAAAAAATCGAAATTTCGTTTTTTGACTTTATTTTCCTTATTATCAAAAATTTTTAAAATCTGACCGAACTTCTCCTAAGCCATTTTGTATTCTACATCCGATTCCGAAAACACCTTTGATGTAAAACGTTTCGGTTTTCTGGAACCATCATCAACTTTAGTTTTTTAAATAGGCGCAATCTTTTGTTTTAGCACCATCTCATAGAACCTTTTTTTCTGATTTCAAAAATGTGTATTACTTAAGTATTTATTTTTAAACGTTGTACTCAAATAAGCTAATTTGTTAATAAAAATTCAGGATCGAGCTGCTCTAGAATTAAAACAAAAGCCGGTATAACAAAACATAAATCCATGCTTCGATTACAACTCGAGATTTTGAAATTTAAACACCTTTAATAAGTTTTTAAAGTTTTTATTTCCTAAATTATGTAGTACATTAATATCATTGTTTACTCAGTTATTTTTGTAACCAGCGGTCCGATCGGGCGGAATCCCCGATTGCATCCCCTTTGAATAGATGTTAAGAGCTATTATATAAAATAATTTGAGTTATAAAACATTTATAACGTAGATTTCTGATTCCAAAACATAAAAAAATTACTTAAAAAAAACTTGAATCTAAACTGTATAGTGTATAAATATTATGTTGAAAAGTACAGCTCCGAATAGTTCCCTACTGTATAGTTATGTATGTTTATACAGTGTTCGGAGTTTAGATTCAAATTTTTTTAAAGTAATTTTTTTATGTTTTGGAATCAGAAATCTACGAAATTTACGTTATAAATGTTCTATAACTCAAATTATTTTATATAATAGCTCTTAACATCTATTCAAAGGGGATGCAATCGGGGATTCCGCCCGATCGGACCGCTGGTTAATTATACTAAGGCCGGTCACATACTTATACGACATGTCGAATGAATTTTGTTTACGACGTGTGTTGGATGCTCGTCGCAAACAAAATGTTGTAGACAAAACCTTTGTACTCGCACACCAGTTCGACACGATATGTCGTCAGATGAAGATGCATTAATACTTACGGTATTATTACAGCGAAGAAAAAAGAAAAAGCGAAAATACTGGGTGCACCCATACAGTTCTGCCAATCTGCATAGAAGCATAGTTACAAGTTGCACCAGTAATGAAATGCTTATAGACGCAGAAAAATTTAGGTTGTTCTATTTTTCTACTATTTGCACAAACTTTATGTTAGATGCAAAAGAATCAGCACTTGCTTCCATTTTTAACAAAAAGGAAGAAAATTTATAGACAAAATTAATAACAAATAATTACTTATTCACAGTTCAAGCAACAAATGTCGTTTGAAATTGGAACATGCACGGTCGTATGAAATTTGTTTACGACACGTTTTATCTTGTTTGCGACGTGTTTGATGAGTGTGTGAGTCTACATAAAAATGCAAGTGTTGCAATTTGAGAAGACATGTCGGCGACGTGTCGTCAACAAAAGTCGTATAAGTATGTGACCGGCCTAAGTATGTAAAATTAAATTACTTAAATTACTTTATAACTTAAATTATAAATTAAATTTTTTCGCCCCCCTTATAAATTTTTTTGGGTTGTAATTTAGCGACATCGAAAGGGGAGAGTTCGAAGGACCTTTCCGGGGCAAAATAACTCAATTTTTTTTACTTTCTTGTTCGCGACAAAATTTCTGATTTCTGATTCCAAAACATTAACTGTTTGGAGCTGTACTTTTCAACAAATGGAAAGTACCTAATATTTATACAGTTTAGGTTCAAGTTTTTTTAAGTTATTTTTTTAATGTTTTGGAATCAGAAATCTACAAAATCTACGTTATAAATGTTTTTATAACTCAAATTAATTTATATAATTGCTCTTAACATTTATTCAAAGAGGATGCAATCGGGGATTCCGCCCGATCGGACCGCTGGTAACTTTATAACTTAAATTATAAATTAAATTTTTTCGCCCTCCTTAAAAATTTTTTTGGATTGTAATTTAGCGACATCGAAAGGGGAGAGTTCGAAGGACCTTTCCGGGGCAAAATAACTCAATTTTTTTTACTTTCGTGTTCGCGACAAAGGCCTAAATTTGAAAATTCTCATATTTTTACCTTAATGGTCACCTAGCGCCCAAACGGTACGTCTGTCAAAAATTTTCCCTCGAGTAAAAACTTATAGGACCTCGACCCAAACAAAATGGTGCAAAAAAATTTTCGATCAGACTCTTAAATTTTCGGGCCCCCCAAAAGGGGTGCCCGAATTTTGTTATCGGGAATTTTTTGACGGAATCGTTAATCGGACCACAGAAACTACACCCATGCCTAATTTCAACATCAGCATGCTATAAATAAAAATTTTAGAAATTTTGAGTTTCGATGTTCAAAGAAGACCATTTCTTTTGTTTTTGAACTTTTAGATTTTTAATAAGCGAAAATGTGGTCCGGGGCACTTGCTCAACACCCATGCCGAATTTCAACTCGATTGGTAAAATTTTCATTTTTTTCAATTTTTTCGTTTGTTTTTAGGACTTTAAAAATCAGGGGATTCCCCGATCGATTTGAAACTTGGCACCGACGTAGCCCGGGGTGTCGTCGAAAAGACCTCCGCTCGGCATCGCTACGAATTGGTCTATGCCCCAGCTACGATTTTTGGCGACAAAGTCTAAAACCTAAAAAATTCCACAACTCGGGCCCTTTTGGCCTTAGCTCATTTTTAACGCCGAATTCGTCAGTTTCGACCCCGAATGGTATATATAAGATATAGTATAGAGATCGGTTCGGCCCAATAAGCGAACTTGCTTACTGGACTATGTCAAAATTTGTTTAGGGCCTTTTTGGCCCGCCGCCGGCGACAAACGACGGGGACTCGGTCCAATAACGATAATTAAGTAAAAAAGTCGGCACTTTTCTTCCCGTTCGTGCTCACGAATTTTTTGAATTTTTCACTTTTCTCGACTGCGCCATTTCAAATTGGAGACGCACCACGAATGCCCCGAAAAATTCCCTGCGGCCTACCGAACCAAATCGGGCCCTCCCTCTCTGAGAGAAGACGGGACGCCGTAGGCCTCCGCGTTCTTCCGCTATCCCCAAATTGTGGCTAAAAATCGACACTTTTTGTGAAAATTGCAGCGCCCTCTGTATGGGAAACGTAGAAATTATCTTGCGGTCATTTTTAGTAGAAGGTCCGAGCTAACTTTCGAGACCGATCCGAAAGCCGCAAGTGCAATAGGTAGAGCCCTGGGCTTCTTGGCGCAAGGGCCATTTCTTGTCCCCCCCTCCGTGGGGCGGGTGCGAGAGCTCTCGAGGAACCGATACCGGAACGACGATCTAGACCCCCTAGAGACGTCAGATCCGAAATTAAAATCCGCTCCGGAAAAAAAATTTTTTTGGTTACGCCGAAATTCCGAGGTTTCCTTACGTTCGGTAACCGCCGAAGGGATCGGTCCAAATAATGTCTGAGGCGATAGCCAGATGACGTCTAACGTTCAACCGTGAACTACATTTTTAAATTTTGGCCTAGATTTCTTTTTACAGCTTTTCAAAGTTGTACGACGATTTTTCGGAATTTTAAGTCGGCCGCCGCGCGGCCATCTCGTGCCATTTTTGGAAACTAATATCGGTGAGTTTATGGGGACTCGCTAGAATATCCGAATCTCGATTTTTGCACGGATTCGGCCATTTTGATTTTTTGACCAATGTAAACCTATAAAAAAATTTGGATCGTTCGGATTCGTAGAAAATTTGGAGGGGGATAGCTGTGGGCGTGTCTTACGTCCCTCCCAAATTTGAACTCTTGCAATCCACTGACGGCTTAGTTGCTAATTTTTATATAAAACTTTGCGTTTTTCTCACTTTCAAAGTCCCCCCACGCCTCCCCCTTTAACCCAATCGAAAATTCGATCTCGTAATCTCGCAAGTCTTAAAATAACGATTATAAAAACAGTATCAAGTCGGCACTCCGTGCCTCCCGGAACAACTTCGTTGTTCGCTTATTGAATTTAATAAACACAAATAAAGAAATAAAATTAGTCGTAATCGAAGCATGGATTTATGTTTTGTTATACCGGCTTTTGTTTTAATTCTAGAGCAGCTCAATCCTCAATTTTTATTAACAAATTAGCTTATTTGAGAACAAAATTTAAAAATAAATACTCAAGTGACATACATTTTTGAAATCAGCAAAAAAGGTTCTATGAGATGGTGCTAAAACAAAAGATTGCGCCTATTTAAAAAACTAAAGTTGATGATGGTTCCAGAAAACCTAAACGTTTTACATCAAATGTGTTTTAGGAATCGGGTGTATAATACAAAATGGCTTAGGAGAAGTTTGGTCAGATTTTAAAAATTTTTGATAATAAGGAAAATAAAGTCAAAAAACGAAATTTCGATTTTTTTGTTTTTTGTCAATAGCTCAAAAACAAAAGCAGCTAGGGCAGTTTTCTTTTCAGATTATTAATGGGCCTAAAATTCTGCAACTTTGCCCTAATTTAACCGTTTCTCTATCTCTTCAAATAAGCGAGATCCCCATGGTGCCGGTCGAATTTGAATAACCCTGTATTTTACCTGTAATCGTACTCGCTTCTACTTTAAGGGCTGCACCTTTTAAAATATGACTCGAGGAAAATATTTTCTTTTTACGGAGAAGAAAACAGTAGTCTTTAAGACGTACGTTCACATTCAAGAAATTGGTTTTAAAAAACCAATGTGGTCACTTCAAGACGACGTTCCTCTAAATCAACCCTTATTTAGGACAAATAATTATTTTAACATACCTATAAAATTAAATTCTCTTCCAATTGTGGTGGTTAATTAAAATTCTTTTAGGGTGTTAATGGATGTCCTTTTCGGACGCTTCTGTTCACGGATATTTTTTTAAAGAGTGTCGGCACTCTAAAAAAACTATAGTCGAATCTAATTAAGCAGGGGACGGTTAGTCCAATATTTTTTGTATTTTTTACGTTTATAAGTTCTTCCTGTGACGCTCAGAAACTAAATTAAATTATTAGGAAGGCATTTGTTAGACGTCACTGTGGCCCTTCTTTTGAAATGTAGTACCAACTCAAATGAACATATCTGTTGTAATAAAGGTAATAATAGTTAGTTAGCAGCATAGAATTTCCAGCTAATGAGTAGTCCCTAATACGCCCTCAGGTTAAATGCCAAAATACTCTATAAATGTTACCAAGGAAGAAAACTGTTATTATCATAAAAATGCATGAAAATTTCTTATTCTTTTCGTATGCGGTCTGTAATTTATGCAAAACGTAGTTTAATTTCCTAACTGATTTTCACTCTTATCCTTGCGAACACGTAAAGTACATCTATCAAAAAGAGCATCATAAATCTCTTTAAAATTCCTTTATTTTATTTTTTATACGATTTAAGTCGTTTCCGAAAAAGATAGCTCGATTGTGCAACTAATTGATTAAACCATTAAGTTATTGATGTCTTCCAGCATTATATTCTTTCTCGTAACACATCGACCATTAAGTTTTTGATTGATAAAAGAAACAAAAGTATGTAAAAGTAAAATTTATAATTCAAAATTCAATTATCATTCGTCGTATTTCTTGTAAAACTTTTAAATTTTTAAGTTCCTAATGGAAATATAAGTATAAGGTGTCGAATTTCTATTTTTGACGGGGTTGTAATCCATCATTTAAATTTTTATTTAAAAAGCTGCAAGTTTATTTCAAAATGGCGCACACTAAAATTCTTATTGTAGCGCCTCTATAAATTGCTTTTTAGTTGCAATAAAAGTGCAAAGCCAAAGTTCACGTTTTAAAATTAAAATAAAATAAAAAAAGTTGTAAATTTATAGCAGACGTCGCGATATGTCCTTTTTGAAACTTGGCAAGAATTAGATTTGCAATTTTAAAATCCTTTTTGGGGTTAGCGCGCATATTTGACGAAAAATAAGGGACGCGCAGATAAGGAGCTTTATTCTTAAAATTTTGATAACAAAAATAAAGAAATTTTCTCTGCGTGGACGTGATCTGGTAAAATGGAAAAATCAAACAATTTTCAGCGACCCTTTCTTTATAAAAGCTAAACCACTAACCGTTTCGTGCGTTATTCGTAAGGGTGTAAGGCAATCGAATGGCACTTTTATGACCAAATGCTGTGAAGCTTTGATAGCGTTTTTAAACTTGCCGAGTTGACGTTTTTCAAAGAGGAGTTTTTGTCATTTTTTGATAAATTTTCAAAACTTTGTTGCGGTTGGAAATCAACTAGCGTAAATAATGAGGGCTGATGGGGTGTTTTTAAATTTTAACAATGCAATTTGTTTTAGTTAATTTTTTATTTTAATAGCGGACTATTATTATAAGAATAGATATCGTGTTTCTGTAAAAAAAGTATCGATTTTTGGTTATGAATTATTAAGGAGTATCGGTAGTCGAGTTACTTATAAGAATCAATATGTGGCTTTTCTGGCCATACAAACTAGTAGTTTATTAAACTTAAAATGTAATATCGAAATACATTTTTCATTCTCTTTTATTCACAGTTAACTATGATAAATATAAAACGTCCGACAACATTCTTATCCCAGAGGACAATTCAGACGTAATTTATTTTTTACGACGCCGCAGAGAATTAGCGACGTAAAAATAATTATAAAATTTTCGATAAAATAATTTATTCTAATTTTCATGTAAAAACGATCTAAAAGTATAAAATGTTTGTAAACTTTTAGACGTCAGTTCCAGTCGGGATGTTTTCCTACTTGTTGTAACACGTAAAGGTATAAAATTTAAATTCGTATCTTTTGAAGCACAAATAGAGAATTAACCCTAATTAAAGTTAAAATGTTTTTTGAACAATTTTTCGAGACGCTCGTGATGTCATTACGTTCAATTTTCCACCAAAGTCTTTACTGATTACAACCCATTTTGGGCACTAAAGAAAACATCACGAAGAGGACGCTTCAAGAATGATAACGACGTAATGAAAAATGTTGTTTACTTTACGTATTGCAACTTGAAGCTTTTACATAAGCGAATTGTACATGCAGAATGCATACATAATTTGCTTAACAAACTTTTTAATTAAATGAGCATAATTCGTGAAGGTGGAAATGCACCAAAGCTAACTTGTGCTGAAAAATTTAAAACACTTTTTCTCGCGTAAACGATCGATTTTTTTCTAAAAATATAATTATTGGTTTTTCAAATTGTACTTTTGCTAAAAATAATAACTCGAAATAGGAAAAGGTAAATAGAAAAACTAAGTTCGTATCGGTCAAATCGATTTTTCGAGTGTGGTAGTAAACCAGGATCAAAAGCTAACACTTAAATACTTGACTAGTCCTCGGTAGATGTCGATGCCAGTTTAATAATTTCTTACAAATTATTTTGTAAAATTTCATCGCTGCTGTAATATTACAACTGTTCCATAATTTTTACCTACGTCAAACAAGATTAATACACGTATCAAACGATATTATTAATATTTTTCTGTTGGTCATGTAGGGCTCGGATTTATATGCGGTAAAAAGTAGCAAAATAAGTATTTCTTATGCGCTAAGAAACATGCGATAGATATCCGTTATAAACTTCAAATATTGACAACAATTATTTATTGATTTTCAAATTATAGAAATTTAAAAAAATTATTGGTTACTCGTTTCAAGCACGAATGGCATTGTTTAAAATCTTTGAAACCCTGTCATTTCCATCAGATAACGATTGAGCCTATTATCTTTCGTCTATCACCGAGAATCCTCAAGTAGCTCCTTATTCATCTCGCACTAATTATTCCACGAGATCAATCATGACATAAGTTTTAGGGACTCGTGAAACTTTGAAGGGACAAAACGTGTTAAGGAATTGATAAAGTATTTTACAGTACAATGTGAAATGAGAGATGGAATCGCAGCAAGTTCTTAAAATGATGAAGATTGCTTCGAACATCTAATTTCTAATGGATGATAAGATCGTTAATTAATAATGTGGAATGAGCTTTGACGTTTAAAAATTAAATTGAATTTATCTCATCAGTTCAGAATAAAACAGTTAAACGTATTTTAAATCCCTTTTAATTGGTGGTAATTGTTCTTCAATAATATCTGATTTGGACGTAATCCCTCTTGTCATGGAAAACAATATTTATGAAACGTCATGACATTTTGTTTTTATATTGTTTTCATGGCAAGAGTAGATAGTTATGTCCAAATCATGTAGTTTACTTTAAAAAAAATTTTTCATTGGTACAGTCAGCCTCACAATTATTGGCCAACAACGTCAAAAAAGCAGAAGGGGGGATTGTTGATTTACTACTTGTTGGCAAAATAAAGTTACCCTTCAATTTAAGTATGGGGTGTTATGATGGTTTCATACACAATTCAGGCTGAACGTTAGCCAGGGTGGCCATTATTTGTGAGGCTGACTGTATGTTCTCGAATTTGGTATGACTTGACGAATCAGAAAATGAAATTTCCTTCAATAGTTTATTCTGTTAATTTAACCAGCACCAACCGTCTTTTGTAATTAAAGTCGGTTTTGAGTTTTCAGTTGTATTCGTTATTGCTCGACGTAATAAAAATCACTGTATAATTTCCAGCAGCTAGGGTATAAAGCCAACTACACGCTTTAAACAATGGAAGTCGTTGAAAACACTCGTGTAGTTGAAATGTTGTTGAAAACCACCCTTAGTTATATTCTACTAGCTATGTATAATAGCGAGTAGGTACTTGAAAAGTCTTATAAGAAAGGCGTGTTAAAGACGACACAATTAAGTGTGCATTTCTATTGTTTCAAAAATAATAGGAGGTGTATAATATAAAACCTAATTAGACGGAATAAACTAACTTAAATCGAGTTTTATAAAATAATATGTTGATTTTATTGTGCACCGCGCTCGACCTATTTATAACACTACACGTATGAAGTTTAAAGTTTTGTAAAGTTTCATTACGGTAATACCTAATACATTAAACATTATTATAATTTTCTAAATTACCAACAATAAGTGAACTAGGTAGATATATCAAGTTAATTTCTACAAAATCGTAATTAGATTGCGTTTCCATTACAATAAACACGTAGAACTATCAATCATCATTGTCTCCTCTCGACTATTTATTACAGTTTTTATACAGGGTGGGTGTTTTCTCCTTACCTATTAGAGATATCATTAAAAGGAAGGTCCAATGATTATGTATTACCATTTACAAGCATTATGGGTAGTCATTAAGCATCACTACCAATCTTTGCTCCCTGAAATTTTTATAGAACCAACAATTTAATTATTTGTTATTTGGTACGCTTCTACCAAAGTTTAAAAAATACGAAATTCAAAATGGTGGATCCAAAATGGCGGCTAGAATCCACTAATTTTCATGGGATTTTCATGAAACTTCATATTTAAGTGTTTTCGAGGTCACTGATCACAAACTTGGTATCAAAAATTAGAAATTCAAAATGGTTGATCTTAAATGGCGGCTAGAATCCAGTAATTTTCACGAATCATGAATCTTTAAAATATGTTTCGTTGATATTTTCATTAACTTTCGAAACAGAAAATTAAAAGTAGAAAATGAATACTATACAGAGTGAGCCTGAATACTCGTAGATTCAGATTTAGATTAGAATGACCCATATAATTATATGGAGTTCAGTCAAAAATGTATTTCGTATATCCTAAAAGTATTTTGGAATATACATTATACAGGGTGTTTAGTTTAAGAGATAATGAACTTGACTTTGTTATTTTAAATAAAACACCCTATATTTTTTTGCATATTTGAATTCCCGGTAACATTTACAATCAAAAACGTCACTTTAATGCCAAAATCGAGTCATTCAGAGTCAATTTTGAAACCATGATACCAGGGCCCTAATCAAGGTTTTTTAAATCTGTTTACACCACCATAGCATAGATGTTGCCAAATTTAAAATTACGGTTTTTTAGAGGACCTATTTTTAAAATTAGTTTTTCCAAACTCCACTAAGCCACTAAAGTCCCCGATAACCTCTCGAAAGGAATGACGCCACTTCTAAATCACCCTATAGAAGACTTTTTTTGAACTACTTTAATATTACACAATAGTGACACTATCGGTCTCTGCAGTTTACTAACTTGTTATTTTGCTTTATTTTCTTCAACTCGCAAAGTTTTAGTTCTATGTATTATCCTTATTTCCTGCCGTAGGATGCAAAACGTGAGGCTTTGAGGTCCCCTCCACCGCACGGTTTTAATTTTACTTTAAATTCTTATAATAATTTGCGTTTCAATTCGTTCTTCTAGCAATGCTCAAAATGGACTTTTTTTTTCTAAACAAAACTAAAATTAGCATTCTCGTTGAATGCTTCTACAATAATTATTATACATAGCTACAGCGTTAGTACTTAGTATTTCCTACGAGTATACGTTAACAATAATTAATATTGGATTTTTTTATGTCATTGGTATCACTAT
Organism: Malthinus seriepunctatus; assembly: GCA_963924605.1. Classification (NCBI taxonomy): domain Eukaryota; kingdom Metazoa; phylum Arthropoda; class Insecta; order Coleoptera; family Cantharidae; genus Malthinus; species Malthinus seriepunctatus. The sequence continues at coordinate 771,169 of OZ004602.1, forward strand.
ACCAAGTTGAAAGCTAAACGGTAGATAACAAATCATCCGTGCAACTTATCAATAGGTGCATTCAGAGGATAGTACAGTTTCCGACAGCCGATTGATGACTTGTTTTCTATCTCTCTCTATTTTAGCACGTAGATAGAGATAGAGAATGAGAGTCAGCTGTTGGGAACTTTTTTTCGTCTGAATGCGCCCAATATAGGCCATAGAGCTCGGTGCCGTCGCTAGGCGACTGAACTACGCGTATTTTCCATAGTTATGTATTAAATTTTAATGTAAAAGAAACTTTTTAAATTATTCTTGTCCCAACGAAATTTATTAGGAAATTAGTGGCATTACTTAAAAAAAATTTCTGTTAGTGCTTTAACGTAAAAATCAAGCGAGGTTATTTTTTTATACCAAATCATTGAATAAAAAAATACCCCCTACTCTACCAGGAAAGAGCGATTTAGCTAATAACATGGATCGCAATAGACGAGTAAATATAGCGATTTCTGGTCAATTTCTCAAATAGAAATGGTATGGTTGCTTATACTTTTATTTATAAGGAAAGATCATGACAGCCAATAATAATGTAAACGCGATGGAATAAATGAGTCATGCATGGACTTCTAAATTGTCATTTCCGTCGTAGTTTCTCGGGGTTTGCTTTGCTCTAATCAATTCTGGGGCGACGAAGTCTTCTCTGTCCTATGTCCAAGAGTTGTATAAAATCCACAGATCGGAATTGCACACTCCACATCAGTAGCTGATTCTCATACAAAATAAATTTCTTTTCTTTTTCTAAGACACGCTGCCCCATGTTGGTCACCAAAATGACGTAGTTTCTTTCGACTTCTAACAGCCTGTAGAAATTTTATACGAACCTTAGATTTAATCCGTTTTTATCTGTGGAGTGGAGTCAACTCGGTGACAGCTTCATCTATTTAGGCCGACTTTTAATAGCCTGTTTATCCTTCGATTGAGTCGTTTTGCCGCTGACAGTTTATTGGGGATTTTCTTGTTTCATAAATCACAATTTTGGACGCAGAGTTTGCGTGCGAGTGCTTTTCTAGCTGTTCTTTAGCTTTAGTTCTTTACTTTTTCGTCAATTCTTGACGTAGCGCCTATGATTTAATTTCCTTATCCACGTATGATGAGCCTCTTGAGTTTATCTTTCGTTCGCTGCCTGTGCTCATTTTCTTGGGAATTAATAATCCACTAGTATCTCGAAATAGGTTTCAATATGGGCTTCACAAGCCGAATTGTTCTGCTTGTTGATTTCGATGGTTTAGTTGGCGAGATCCATACCTTTTCTTCATTTGTCTCTGGTCGGAATTCCATTCATTGGCCCCTCCCTTAGCACGGACCTGACATTTTGTACAATAATAGATAATATTAATTGCTTATATTCAAGAAATTATGCATCGTAAGCATTTAATTAATCTATTAGCTTCACTATTTATATCGATCGTTTAGTCAAATCCATTCTTGAACACTTTATAATTAGTTATTTATTTTAAAATGCCTATGTTATGTTGACTTATCGGAAAAACATACATTTATAGGCACACAACTGGAATAAATTTCAGCATTTTTATATAGGCTTTTCAATATCTAAATTGCAAAGTTGATGAAAATTTCAAATTGTATTCTTGTAGCTTTAACATTTTTTTGTATAAAACATATACCAGTCATTGAATTTTTCTATTTACTTAAGAAAAATAATGTTTTCGACATATAAAAGTTGTGTCAACACAATATGAAAATTTTATTATTTTCTCTCTCTGTTTATAACCATTATTGTTGTCTTTTAAAAAAGTGTATTTTTTTTAAACAAATTATTTAAAAATGCAATCTTAAACTTGACGAACAACCTGCGGCCTCTTCGTAATTAGAACAAAATTTTCTGTATATTTCGAGAAAGTGGAGGAACTAATTCCATAACTCTATTGAGCTTTTAATGCTTCTTGTTTTAGCCCGAAACGCTCATGCGGTTAACTAAATTAAACCACTCTTGACAAAGTTCTATGTAGTAACAACTTGTGATAAAAATAACTTTTTAGATCGATTTTACATCGGTGTGTGTTTTAAAAAGACAAATATTTTGGTGTTTCGTTCAAAAAATGTTTGTTGTTTACCTCTATTTTACAAACTTACAGATCGAACAGAAGTAAATCATCCTCGATTTTCAGTTCTCAAAACAAACACTTAAATTTTGCTGATTTCAATTTTCCGATCGAACCTCGTATGTTGAAAGTTTGTTGATCTAAAGGCAAACTTAAATCTTTCTTGTTGGTTCTATTAAAACTTGAATGCTAAATTTACAATTAGCAACAGCATATAAACGAGCTTTCCGAATAACATCATTAGGCTTATTAACATTTTAATTAATTTATAATAAAACCACAACAATCGAACAGTTTTTAATTAAGGGCGCTATTAAAATTCGCGATGTTGCGCATACAAGGACTGATTGGATGCGCAAATTGAACGTGGAAAATGTTTTTACTGATTTTTCTTGTGGCTTCTAATTGCAATTAGGCAAACAATTTTCAACAATATTACGTCTCGATAAAATTTCCAATTTGATTATCCTTTGTAGACGGTCTTCAAAAGTCTTTTATATTCGCATAATATTAAAAGTTCGCGGAAAACCTTTTTCATATTCAAATCATTTTTCTGCTATAAAAATAAAAATTTTATTATATTTAAAATTATGTTCTTTAATGTACATAGTAGAGAGGTGTAAGCCATAAAATTTACATGTACAGGGTGTCCCAAATCGTAAATAACATTCAATTTCCTAGCCATACAGGGTAATTTTTTAAGTGATCTAACATTGGGATCTAGTAAGGGTTACGAAGTTGGTTAAATTAGCAAAAAGTTGCATATTTTGATGACCTTTAAGAATCCGTTGAAAAAATTTTAAAATTCATAATGGTTTCCAAAACTGAAAATTGACAATTTTGTTTTTCGACTGTAGTTTCAAAATGGCTTATTTTAGAAAAAAAAATTTCGGGAAATTTTTTAGGAGGTCAAAAAAGCTATAAAACGATACCAAACTCGACTCTTAATCATATCGACGCTAGGCGTCGCGACGATCAACTTTTCATTATTTTATGGGAGACATCATTTTTTTGCATTTTTTTTACTCAGTAGGCTTGTCTAAATTCTGATACCAAACGATAACTTTCTATCTTCTACTTTTCTTGATGACAAAAATGACATCCCCCATAAAAATGAAAAGTTGAACATCGCGACGCTTAGCGTCGATGTGATAAAAAGTCGAGTTTGGTATCGTTTCATAGGTTTTTTGACCTCCTGAAAAAATTTTCCCGAAAGCCATTTTGAAACTACAGTCGAAAAATGGAAACTCTTACGGTTTCCGACATTCCAATGCTAGTCCCACTTAAAAAAATTATCCTGTATAGCCAATCATAGCCAACTAAATATCTCTCTATAGATAACTCCTGCTTAGTTTTCTACGAATTAATTATTTGTTACAAGAATTATTTTTGAATTGCATTGACACTCCGTTATCAAACGGACATTCTTTTAAACTAGATTAATTGAACTTATTCTGTAAGACGACTTCAATGAGGGCTAAGATTAAAATGGAATCCTTTTTCAAGATGGAAAGGATTTTAAGAAATGAAAAAAATAAGACAAAATTGTTCTTGATCGTGACAGCGAAATCCATTTGGTAAATGGTCGGTATGCTTTGATGGATTGTAAAGGAAACTCCTTTAGTTTTAAGCACTCTTTGGTAGTACCTATCATTATTTCTTCTCTTTTGTTACAAAGGTAATACGATAAAGTGGTTTTCATATCAAATTATTTCAAATGTTTATCTAGTAGACAAAGACGTTTTGCTGCAAACTTGACTGAAAACAGTTTCTTTATTGTATTTTCATCTATTTTAAGACTCATCACGGCACTTGTAAATCATCGTTGTAAACTTGTAAACACATTGATTAATTGCAATTTAAAGACTCTGTGGGTGAGTTTTAATTTAAAAATAGATAAATTAGAATCGAGTGGAAGCACATCATAAACATATTATACACATCGAGGCATCTTTCATTACAAAGTTGTTTTCCAAACTTCCTCAATTTACATCCCACATCTGACGATACTGTAAACTATTTTCCGGCAATCTTAAGTTAATTATCGATGAGTTTTTATCTCAATTATATAAATAAACAACTGCAAGATGTTAGGTAAAGCTTAATTTAGAATTTGTTTAATTTAACCAAGATGTGCCGTACCTACTCTCTATCTAAAAGATACTTTGTGTATAGCCATCAATTTAATTTTGAAACAAAAATTTCATATTATTTAAGGATCCGTTTAAAGGATTTCAAGTAACAAGCATATTTTCGTCTTGTGGTAGGTCAAAGACTGTTAAAAACTGCCACTTGTGTCTTAAGATATTGAAATTCAATTGTGGAACCATTGTCGTGCCACATCTATCTGTTTCGTGACTTTCCTGCCAGTCTATTTGTCTTTGGTTTTCCAATTCTTGCTACTCCATCTCACTTTGAAACCCGTTCACACACATAGGCCTTGACTTCCGGTTTGACCTGTACAGGCGACCTGAACGGTGTCCAGACGCTCCAGTTTGATCTTTACAGTGTGCAGGCCGCTTGAACGGTGTCTAAACACCAAGCAAGGCAAGCCTGTGTGTGTGAACAGGCCTTTACTCTTTTAGAATAGATTTAATTTAAAACTTCTCTAGTATAGGCTATGACGAGTTGTCGTTCTTAATATTTTTGTTTTTCCATCCATTTGTATCAACGTATACGACATTTTTTATTCAGTAATAGATATATCTAATTCCATTCCACTTTAGCGTGATTTCACTAGAAAGTAAGTAGTGACAGAGGCAATCCCGTTAATCCTTTCAAAGCTTCAAGAATCACTAATTATTTAATTAGATGGCGAGGCATTTAGCTAGCCGTAGAGTATTGACAACACTAGGCTTAGATATCGGTTTAAATTGGCAGTGTCGAGGTTATCAATTTTCACTTTGGTTGTTTAGCTTAGAGCCGTCAATTTACTAAATGGTGTTGCTTGAGTGATAATCAATAAGGCTAATCCGTTACCTGTTACCTTGATTATTAACACCTACTTCAAACTTAAATGTTAACATTTACATTTTTTTCAACATAAAAGTGATATTCATTCGAGAGTACGCGGACGAGGACAGAAGAGGAGACGATGCAACAGTTCATCAAAAGTGGAGATGAAGCTTGTGTGGCTTGTACAACCCAGTAAGTTGGGGGTTCATAATAGGCCATCCTTTATAATGGTATACCGATGCCTCTGCAACAGAAATAAGGGATGTTTTTTTTCCCATTTGCGGTTAGTAACTATTATTTTTTTCAAGCAAGGCGAAAACGACACGATAGCTCATGGTGGAGACGCTCATGTTACTTGTACAACCCAGAAAGTTGGGGGTCCATGATAGGCCATATTCTGTAATGATACACCGATGCCTCTGCAACAGAAATAAAGGAAGTTTATTTTATTTTTTCCCATTTTCGGTTAATAACAATTATATTTTTCCTGCAAGGCGATAAGGACGAGGATAGAGAAGGAAACGACATAACAGCTCCTCAAAAGTAGAGCTGGAGCTTTTGTGGCTTGTACAACTAAGTAAGTTGAGGGTCCATGACAGGCGATTCTTTATAACGGTACAGCGATGCCTCTGCAACAGAAGTAAGGGAAGTTCATTTTTTTTTTTCTATTTTCGGTTAATAACAATGACTTCTTTTTCATGCAAGACGATAAGGACGAGGTGGGAGAAGGAACCAACGCGACAGATCATCAAAGGTGGAGATGGAGCTTTGTGTTGCTTGTACAACGCAGTAAGTTGAGGGTCCATCGGTACACCGATGCTTCTGCAACAGAAATAAGGGAAGTTCATTTTTTTTTCATTTTTGGATAATAACAATTACTTTGTTTTCATGCAAGGCGATAAGAACGAGGTCAGAGAAGGAAACGACGCGACAGCTCATCAAAGGTGGAGATTGAGCTTTTTCGGTTAATAGCAATTATTATTTTCACGCAAGGCGATAATGACGAGGAAAGAGGAGGCGATGCGATAGTTCATCAAAAATGGAGATGGAACTTGTGTGGCTTGTACAACCCAGGAAGTTGGGGGTCCATGATAGGTCATCTACTGTAATGGTACACCGATGCCTCTGCAACAGAAGTAAGGGAAGTTCATTTTATTTTATTTTTTCATTTTCGGTTAATAACAATTACTTCTTTTTCTTGCAAGACGATAAGGACGAGGAGGGAGAAGGAAACGACGCGACAGCTCATCAAAGGTGGAGATTGAGCTTTTTCGGTTAATAGAAATTATTATTTTCACGCAAGGCGATAATGACGTGGAAAGAGGAGGCGATGCGATAGTTCATCAAAAATGGAGATGGAACTTGTGTGGCTTGTACAATCCAGGAAGTTGGGGGGTCCATGATAGGTCATCTTCTGTAATGATACACCGATGCCCCTGCATCAGAAATATGGAAAGTTTATTTTGTTTCTTTCCCATTTTCGGTTAATAATAATTATTTTTTTCATGAAAGGTGATAAGGACAAGGACCAAGAACAGAGGAGAGCAGAAGATGCTACAGATCATTAAAAGTAAATAAATAGCTTTTTGTGGTTGTTCAGTCCAAGAAGTTGCGGGTCCACGATAGTTCCTTCTTTATAATGGTACACTTATGCTCCTGGAACATAAATAAGGAAAGTTTATTTTGTTTTATTTTAGTACGTTTAAGTTCAGTGGCTTGCCACGCCAATACTGAAAAGTATCTCTGACCATGTATATTAATTGTGTTATCATTTATAAGAAAAGTATTTATTATTTATTCTCAGCTCGTTTAAAACTCAAAATTCTACTTTCCGGTGACCCTTGAATTGTCCACTTTGTTCTTACACCTCACCCAGTCGGTTATTTTTTCCATTAATGATATTATTGCCTATTTTGGCATTTAGATCTTCCATTACTACTAATTTATTATAAAATAGAAAATACGGAACTAATTGAACGAATTATGTTAATAATTGTTCTCATCAAGGCTTAGCATAATAGATTTATCTTATAGGTTTTTTTTTAACTGGAACTAAAATATATTTCATGTGCGTACTGAAAAAATCACTTAGGTTAATTACTGTACGTATTGAAAAGAGCATGTTGTACGTATATTGTAATAATGAGAGAAACTGGAAATGATTTATACATTTTACACGCTCACTTTGCAATTGAAACCTCGTATAAAAAATACTAAAAATGGAAAGCACTCTCAAATGTTCTTGTCTCCATTCATGAACTGCACTTAAATTTTGTCGGGCTGGCAATTTACATTTATAGCTAGCATCGAAAGGTACTAATTTTCACAAAAGAATCTCTTATTATTTTAGACATACATACTTTGATAATCTAAAAAATTGAGTTTTTGATTCCTTCTTATATTCTTTTGTATAAATTAAAATTAATAAAAAAATTAAGTCAAAAACTGTGCTTAAAGGCTACTTACTACAACAGTTGTAGTTATAAATGTAAAATGAAAATCTGTTTTTAAAGAGCCTTGGACTTGAGTTATTTAATAAGTTCGCTTAACTTAAAGATAGAAATTTCTTTTAGAATAATATTAGCATTATTAAAATTTATTGTTGTATTTTTTAAACAAAGTCATAGACAAAAATTATTATGTAAACGACATAATCGTTTGTTAAAATTTTCAACAAAAATATTTTTTAACTAGGTAATAGATATACAGAGTGACACATAAATTCGTGAATATAGAAAAACAGTTGAGTAGTATATGGTTCAGTAGACAATATCTAATGTTTCGTTAGTTGAATGACAGTGCTTCTCTGTCAGTGTCAAATTTATTAAAGAAAACCCCATGGCTATTGCTATTTTGAGTTAATTTTTGAAACTTTCATATCTAATCTCTGTCCAGCGAACAAATGCAGCTAAGTCACTCCCTAAAAATTTCTATCAAATAAGGTTGACGCATGTCAATTCTTGTGTGATTCTTATAAACCTTATTTTCAAAATTCGACCAATAGAAAAATTGTATTTGAATATGGCATGTTTTTTGTGGGAGTGGCTTAGCTGCATCTGTTCGCTTCATAGAAACTAGCAACAGACTAGTATTCTTAAATTCTTGTTTTCTATTGCAAAAACAGAAATAATTATGATACCAGTTGAAAGATAACTTTCTTAAACGTGTAATAACATCAAACACTCTATGACTCGACTATAGTTTACTCGAATCTTTTAAAATTAGACAATGATAATAATAACCTCACTTGACGTGGAAAACAATTCCAAATTGATCACGTGTCGAAAGTAATCATCTTTCGTCAAAATGGGTAATTATTCCTTAGTATAAAAACTTTTTATTATTAAAACTTTTTACGGTGATCATAATTTGTGCCAAGTACGCCATCTATTTCTTTTGATATTTGACAAATTATTATTTTTGACGTGTACGATTGGAAATTTGTTTTTCACGGCAAGAGAGAATATTATGTTAAAATCATCAAATTTTATTTTTAAATTTTAAATCTACATACAAAGTCATCGAATCGTCAAGTGTTTGATGTTTGATTGCATGGGAAGCAATTTTCTTTTGATCGGCGTCCTTTTATATGTTCAAATGCGAAGCAGGAATTTTAAAAACGATATTTATAGTTCAGTCAGGTTTAAATCACTCGTGACTCATTGTTCTAAAGTGTAAGCATCAATCTGTAGTAAACGTATGTCCGTTCTTAATCCACAATGTTCAGAAACGTCAAAATTAATTAAGTTAATTCCTTTTTTTGTCCGTGGTGGCGACACAGGATGTTGCGATGTGCATTTTAAGCGCGAATTTTAAATTAAATAAAGTTGCAGTTACAGTTTGGTTTATTTTAAGTTATTCTCTCCGTCCTAAATTATGGAATCAATTCTTATAAACTCTTTAAACGATGAATTAAACGCAATCGAAGTGCAATAACAGATTCCCAATCGATTTACCTACTGCGGAGGTTCAACGGCCAAGATTTTTTGTAAATGTCTGCCTTAAACCTCTTAAAAGTGGAAGACTACTAAAATATATGCTTTCAGGATACATCCTGACGCACACGGTGGAATACAAACCTGCGTAATGCTATTTTGCTTAAAGACTTATTCAAGGGCGCCAAAAAACTGCGATGAGTCGCAAGGGACTTTAAGTTGACCGAACTATACTTTGCTATTTCCCTGTATATTGTCATAACGTGCGTTAATTTTATTCTATTATTAATTAATTGACGATTAATTCAAAATAGAAAACGATTAGGTGAAATGTCTGGTACCACCGTACGATTAAAAATAGGGCACTGCTCCTTCGTACGTACAATATTTATTTTTAATTTTTCTGATATGTTTTGTATAATTCCAGGCTAAAAATCACCTATTCTTTATCGTTACATTGTTTTTGAATGGTGCGGGGGTTTAAACATAACCCTTTTACGATAAAAAATCGAGTGTCATAATTTAAAAGTCAAAATTAGAGGACTTATCGATGAATAATAAAAATAATCGAGCACGTATTTTGTACATACAGGGAGTTTCCAAAAAGAGGCATGTTTACGAGTTGAAAGTTTCCCTTTACTTAATTTCATTTTTTCTTGCTCAAACTTTTCTTTCGATTAAGTGCCGCATAGAAAACAAAACAACATAAATAGACGAGCTAATAAAAACAAAATAAAAGTGTAATTTTTAAAACAATGACGTCACATAAAATGTTCGAGTTACTGGTCGACGTCGCAATGCACCCTACGACGACACCGAGTCGACGCCGTAAGATTCCACACCTGTACATCGTGTTAGTACCGTCTCGACGCTTAAGGACCATAAATCATGAACTTTATTTTAAAAGAAATAGTAAAATATAAAAATCGTGTGTGTGTATGATTATTATTAGATAAATCGAGTGAGTTATGAAAAATTTATTTTATGTGAAAGTTTGTACGCACTTTTAATTTTCAAAAATATTTTTTTCAACTCTACTATTAACTATAGGGTGAGTTAATTAATTTTTTTGTTAATTAATGTCTCTTCGCATTAGTAGATGACTAAAAATTACTTTTTTGTTAATAAAATGCTCAACTTTTTATTTTTATAGCTCCGAGTTTTTAATTTAATTAAGCTGCAATTTAAACAATGTGCAGTTTGTAATTGTTCAAAAATTTATAGCAGTCACGAAAAGTAAATGAAAATTATTTACATAATTTATAAGGTTAGTTAGTTAGTAAAATTTTAATGAAAATCGATAAAACTTATTGTCTATACTAGTTGTATCCTTGGATAGGTAATTACTAATTTTAACCCTTTTATTTCGTTTTGTAGGAAAAAAGTAGTAATGATTGAAAATTGTAGACTTTGTGCATATAAAAAGTAATTAAACATGCTAATTTTGCCGCACGTATTATTCGGAAAAGCTTTACTTGTCGTAACTCGACCTCAAATCTCGGATACAACACCAAAAAGTTAAAATCCCACGATTAGCTTAAGAAAAACTCTTAAAACTTTTCGGCGGATAAAAACTGTCTGATTTTAATCCTATACGAGCTTAACACGTTTTCCCTTTTTTTTTTTAACTTTTTCGACGTGTTGTTTTAAGTTTTGACTACATTACAACTGACGTTGATAAATACATAGACACGAAAATCAACAGTTTTGTGACTGGAGTATCGTTTGACTATTTGACATAAGAGGAAACTTGACTGCGGAACTGATAATAGGGACATAACAATGTGCTTAGGATTTACGTCGAAGATAACATGCTCGTGATTAGTTGTTCTGTTCGTGTATTGTCATTTGACAACAAATATGTACTTTATCGATCCCCAACACACACACATACACAACAAATAACATTCTAGAACTTTCCCGTTTATTATTAAAATCTTAAAGTTATTCAAACTAATTATTTTTATTAACTTTATTACCTCCCACGTAATGTAACCTTTCAGAACTGACAATGTCAGATCTCCGAGAGTAATTGAAAATTAACAATGTTTCGTGTTGCCATGGCTAACTACCAAAACTCACGCTAATTTGTTACCAATTTTCTTTTAAAATACCTATCAAAAATGAAAAGCTTTCACGAAGACCTCGAAACAATTACATTTGATGTTAGCTCAAAAAGTATTTGTTTTTAGCTCCGCTGGTCGATAGATGAAAAAGTAAAAATAAATTAAATAGCCCAAATAATTTAAAAGAGTTTAGATAATTATCTACGAGCGTAATTAATAATACATCCCATAGTAGTTGAGTATCGTGACAAACGGAAAATGTTACGGAAAATTCGTCAAACAAAGTATTAAAATTTTTCTGTTGAAAGTGATGCATTAGATTCTTCGGAGGAAATTGAATTATTTATTAGAAAAAAAAATATTTTAAGTTCGTTGCTTTATGTGATTCATAAAAGAGTAAAAGCGAAATTTAGAAAAAAAAGTTTAGGCTGGGAAATAATTAATTTTGAAAAATTTTGAAAAAACACATCGAAAGTTCCTGTCCTGAAAATTAATTTTCTGATTTCTTAGCTTAAGCGGTTGCATAAAGGCGAACTATATTTTAATCCGAGAATTATATTTATAATTGTTAGATTTGGCAACGTTACACAGTAAATTAATAAACAAATGTCAAATTTTCACAAACTGTATTTAGAATTCAACACAAAAATAACTTAACCTCAAATTTTTATTTTTATTTACAAATCAAAATTTGACATTACAGTGTGAAACGTTGCCATATCAAAAAATTATAAATCTAATTCTTGGATTAAAATATAAGTTGCGTTTTTATGCAACCGAGCGTTTAGATGTTCATTCTGAAATGTAAAATGTGAAACTACAGGAACATGTTTGCCATTTTGTGTCGTATTGTGACATTAACATCTGTCAAATAAATTACTATTTTATACAGTGTAAGCGCTCGTATAGTTTTGCTTTTAATGTCATGACAGTGGCACCATCGTGAGGACGAGTCTTAAATAAATAAAACACCTAATTTCTCATATTCGCACTTAGAAATTATTAAAGAGGCGTGGCTAAATCTGCGCAAACTTATCCCTACCGCTCGCCAGCATAATTCTGTCTGTATTGCAATACCTATTTTGATATTATGATACCACCTGTATCAAGAAAAGCTTGGCTTGACCAGCTCTAACATAAAAGCGAATTAGATTTATAATCTTTAGATATGGCAACTGTACACAATAAATAAATAACTAAATAAAAATTTCGAAATTTGACAAATTAACCTCAAATTTTAATATTTATTAATAAACCTCAAACTTTGACATTACAGTGTGTAACATTGCCATAACAAAGGATTATAAATTTAATCAAAGAAAAGACACCCAATCATAATCAAGAATTCAGGTTACGCAGTTAAAAGTCGCGTGTATCTACAACTATGTTAGGTTACGATAAAACCTTTTAAAATGACGGTAAATTGTACTTTTCAAATTCACTGTCTTACTATTAATTTATATTCAATTTTAATGACGGTTACTTGTCAGATTTAGCGACCGAAATACTTTTAACTCGTATGTACTTCAAAATCTATGACAGCGCTGGCCACGCCCTCTCAGCTCGCTAATAAAGTTAGTGGGACTGTATTTAAAAATTTAAAAAGTGTGGCGTATTTTAGATGATATGATTGTATGTCATTTATTTAGCGGACCTGTGCATTAAAAATTTATGAAAAAAATTAACATGGGATTTTGAGCTAGTGTCGTTCCTTATTCGTTAGGGTATATTTTCATTGATCTAATTGTCGAATTAAAATTAAATTCTCTTTTATGGTACTTGGAAATAATTAAATTGAAAATTGCCGTTCTAGATTTCTAAGAAATCAAAATGAATAGTTTCGATTGCCTAAAATATCATTTTATTTAAAGCATTCCATAATTCGAAATCCAAATCATTTAAATCGTGAGAAATTCGTCAAATCATGACCACCTTTGTGACTTTGAAACTTTATTTACGCCTTTATTTACCAATTTCCTGCTTAACAGGGTTGAAGGAGTCAGGGAGAGTGTCTATGGGATTTTCACTTTAGGAAAATGTTAATACACCCTTATTCCAAACTTTTACCAATTTTAAAATTTTTTCCTTTGCTTTTTAAATTTGTTATTTGAAATAACGTCATTTTTATTACAGCACTTTTTATAATTTTCTTGAATTTTTGAAGAACTATGACAGCCAGGGAAGAAAGTTTCTAGGGCAATGGTAATACACCCTTTCTCTAAACTTGCATCATATTTCAAATTTTTGTCTTAACCGATATTGAAAATAACACTCTTTTTATCACTAGGTACTTTTTAACTTTTTTGATTGATCACCTTTGTTCCAAAAAGGCCCAAGTAAGACTTTCGAACGGTCCTTCCGATTGAAATTTATTTATTTTTGTAAGAAAAGTCTAAATTTAATCAAGACTGTGTGGAAATTCAACTTTTTATTATAAACTTTAATCAAGTTAGTGAATTTGCAACTCGTCCTGAAAAATCCTGAATAGATACTCATTAGATGGTTGATTTAAAAACTTTGCAACCTTATAATTTCCGAAAAGTAAAAGAAATTAAGAATTGTTTTTTATTTTCTTATACCTTCTACTCTCTACCTACTTTCTCTACCTTATAAATACCCTAAGCCTTCTTATACAATATTATTTAATGGCTTAATTAGCCTGAAAATTATAATTTTCTTTGTTCTTCTTAAATTTTTGGGTGGCAAGATTTATAACTACTTTGTGTAAGTTTTAAACTTAAATATTTTTTTAAATTCTATTTTTAATCACTGTTTAATTCAAGTTATCAGCATTTTCACAACTGCGAAGTTAATAAAAACTTAACGCGTTGAAAATATCTCGGATGCGTTTAAAATATACCTCATTTTGTCAAAGCACACAAACTTTGACTGAAATGTATAACTTGAGTTAACTAAAAGTTTTTTAATCTTAACTTTAGACTTTGTAAATTAAAATTAAACCTCAACAATTTTCAGAGGTGTATTATACAAGGAAGGTATCGTCTTGGCCACTCAAATGTATAGCTCGTGCGCTCGTTGATTCTCAACCACTGTAAGAGGGGTAAAAATGATAACTTTTAAGGAGGGATCTATTTTCATAAATATTTTTATAAAAATACTCCTTCATGCGGGTTGTGGTTATACCACACTGTCATAATTCGCTATCATTATTTTTACGAATAGTAGAATGTGCTGTATTAGCTGCAAACACTCCAAGGTCAAGAAAATGCATGTAAATACAAAACATGTGCAACTACAAAACAAAGCAAGGCGCACGCTCGCATCAAGCTCTAACAGAACTCGTTCTTTTATCAAAAAAATAGAAACGGTTGTGTATATCTGACGTCATGTCTAAATATCATTTTTTAAAAAAAAACTGAGTTAATATAGCCGAGCACACTGTCAAACCCGTTTTATAAAAATATTTATGAAAATATTGATAGTCGGATACCGTCATTAGAGTTATGTGTATGGACCTGGTATTTTTCTTAAATATATAAACACTTTTACTCTCTTTAGAACGAACATTAAGCAGGATGCAAAAATGTAGATACGTCAAACATACAAAATGCGCGATATTATTTACTCTGTTTTCAATAAACAGAATGTAGAAGTTAAACTAACTCGCATTATAAATAATATTATGTCTTTGATTTGGAAAATCATTTAATTAATTAGTGTGTTTCAATTAATGCCGGGTTAACTACGCGTCTAGAGTCTAATTTAGAGCCTAACATCCCCGTCTTCCCAATAACATGTAAAAAGTGGTGACACTTTATCCATCATTTTGCACAAATCATGTGAACACAAACCACCCTTAAAAGCCATGCATGGCCTACTGTGTCTTTACAAGTAATCTACTGCTAGTTGCTGGTGGTTAGTTCTTTAGGTTCTTCTACAAGTACAGCCAACCTCACAATTAATGGCCACTCTGGTTATACACTTAGCACGAATTGTGGATGCGATCATCATAATACCCCCTACTTAAATTGAGGGGTAACTTTATTTTGCCAATAAGTAGTAAATAAACAACCTCCCATTCTATCCTTTTGTCGTTGTTGGCTAATAACTACCCTGGTGTATATCCAGGGTGGCTAGTAATTCTGAGATTCCTAAGCTAGTTTGGAAACTCGAAGAACTACTCAACAGATTAAGTTTCAGCACTATTGTTCATGTAAAAGCTAATCATTGTTCCAAATTAACACACAAAAATGCATTAGCGCCTCCCGTCTCCAACAAAGGGCGCTCCCTGGGTGTTACGGTAAAAAAATAAACCGAGATAATATCATTTTAAAAATAATTGTAATATTAGTTTTGTGTAGAAAGAGCAAAAGAATCGTGACACGCTAAGAAAAAAAAATGGTTTGGGCACGCACGCCATTAGTTAAAATTACAAGAGGGTAGTCTTTGGTTACACTTAATTACGTGTAAACCCTACGAGCTTGTATTTTATTACATCAGGAAGGAAATCTTACGGAAAACAACCGGTTGTTGAAAGTTTACACTGAAAAACATATCGTGATCGTTTTGAGATTTGAAAATCTACATAAATTTTCTTATCGTTTTCAATTGTGACTCGATCTTGATGTTATAAAGATTATTGTTGGTGAAAGCTTTATGTTTTTAAATTCCGTTATAAAGGATAGTTTTATATCCACTTTCAGCGACTTAAGTTAATTTTTCAATTCTAAATTGCATTTATTATTACGTTTGTTCTATCTAAAAGAAACTTTTTATTTCTTGTAAAGTTTGCAGAGCGTACGAAGGAAATTAAATGTCATTTCCCTACGGAATAGGACAATTTAAATGGTTTTTAAAACTTACTAATTTCTTGAAATTTATATTTTTACTTTTCAGTACTTAGACTATAGTTGAAAAGTTTCCGAGCATGTAATTATCAAGAAAACTTTTACATAAACACACTGAAATTTCATACATTTTATATCAACCGATTACTTACTTTGTTTTTTTACTACTTTCATATCCTTGACATTTATCGGAAAAGGTAGCTATTATTGATATTATTATTAAATAATAAAAAAACCACATAATCAATTAATTTCAAACATCAACAAAATTAGTGGCTATTTGGCACTCGTTTGTATAAATTATTCAAATTTTTATTCACTTTTTAATATTCAAGACCACAAAGGGGGGGGGGGGTGAAATGAATAACTGTGTAATGTGCTGTATTCCTGGTTCATGTGCTTAAGGGTAGAGCGTACGGCATACAAGTTTGTTTAAATTCATATATTTTTAACTTCCTCAAAAGTCCAGGGAGAATATCTATGGAGCTTTCATTTTAGGATAGTGTTAACATACCCTTCATTCAAATTTCCACCAATTTTCAAATTTTTTCCTTTGCCGGTATTCGAAATATCGCCATTTTATTAAAGTATTTTTTCAAAATTCTTGAATTTTTTGATACTTTTTGAAAAGTTGTAACAGTCAGAGGAGAATATCTATAGCATTCTAATTTTAGGACAACGTTAATACAGTTTTACTCTAAAGTTTTGCCAATTTTCAGTTTTTTTCTTCACCGATGTTCAAAATAACTATCTTTTTATAATCATATAATTTTTTAACTTTGAAGGGTTGTAGTAGCTAGGAGAGAATGTTTATGGGACTTCCATTTTAGAAGCAAAGTCAGTACACTATTTCTCTAAACTTTAGCCACATTTCAAAATTTTTCTCCACCGACACTCGCAATAACGTCTTTTTTGTTAACATACCCTTTTTTAACTTTCTTGAATTTTTATGATATCTACTTTGAAGGGTTGTAGTAGCTAGGGGAGAATGTTTATGGAACTTTTATTTTAGGGCAATGTCAATGCACTATTCGTCTAAACTTTTGCCACATTTCAAATTTTTTACTCCACCGATACACGAATTAACGTATTTTTTATTAACATACTCTTTTTTTAACTTTCTTGAATTTTGTTGAAACCTACTTTGAAGGGTTGTAGTAGCTAGGGGAGAATGTTTATGGGACTTTTATTTTAGGGCAATGTCAATGCATTATTCGTCCAAATTTTTGCTAATTTTCAAATTTTTTTCCTCATCGATACTCGAATTAACGTATTTTTTATTAACATACTCTTTAACTTTTTTGAATTTTTTTGATATCTACTTTGAAGGGTTATAGTAACTAAGGTAGAAAGTTTATAGGATTTGTATTTTGGGGCAATGTCAATACACTATTCCTCCAAATTTTTGCTAATTTTCAAATTTTTCCCCTCATCGATACTCGAAATAACGTCTTTTTTATTAACATACCCTTTTTTAACTTTCTTGAATTTTGTTGATACCTACTTTGAAGGGTTGTAGTAGCTAGGGGAGAATGTTTATGGGACTTATATTTTAGGACCATGTCAGTGCACTATTCGTCTAAACTTTTGCCACATTTCAAATTTTTTACTCCACCGATACTCGAATTAACGTATTTTTTATTAACATACTCTTTTTAACTTTTTTGAATTTTTTTGATATCTACTTTGAAGGGTTATAGTAACTGGTAGAAAGTTTATAGGACTTGTATTTTGGGGCAATGTCAATACACTATTCCTCCAAATTTTTGCTAATTTTCAAATTTTTTCCCTCATCGATACTCGAAATAACGTCTTTTTTATTAACATACCCTTTTTTAACTTTCTTGAATTTTGTTGATACCTACTTTGAAGGGTTGTAGTAGCTAGGGGAGAATGTTTATGGGACTTATATTTTAGGACCATGTCAGTGCACTATTCGTCTAAACTTTTGCCACATTTCAAATTTTTTACTCCACCGATACTCGAATTAACGTATTTTTTATTAACATACTCTTTTTAACTTTTTTGAATTTTTTTGATATCTACTTTGAAGGGTTGTAGTAACTAAGGTAGAATGTTTATAGGACTTGTATTTTGGGGCAATCTCAATACACTATTTCTCCAAATTTTTGCTAATTTTCAAATTTTTTTCCTCATCAATACTCGAAATAACGTCTTTTTTATTAACATACTCTTTTTTAACTTACTTGAATTTTCTTGATACCTACTTTGAAGGGTTGTAGTAGCTAGGGGAGAATGTTTATGGGACTTTTATTTTAAGGCAATGTCAATGCACTATTCGTCTAAACTTTTGCCACATTTAAAATGTTTTACTCCACTGAAACTCGAATTAATGTATTTTTTATTAACATACTCTTTTTAACTTTTTTGAATTTTTTTGATACCAACTTTGAAGGGTTGTAGAAACTAAGGTAGAATGTTTATAGGACTTGTATTTTGGGGCAATGTCCATACACTATTCCTTCAAATTTTTGCTAAATTTCAATTTTTTTTACTCATAGATTCTAGAAATAGCGTGTTTTTATTAACATACCCTTTTTTAACTTTCTTGAATTTTGTTGATACCTACTTTGAAGGGTTGTAGTAGCTAGGGGAGAATGTTTATGGGACTTATATTTTAGGACCATGTCAGTGCACTATTCGTCTAAACTTTTGCCACATTTCAAATTTTTTACTCCACCGATACTCGAATTAACGTATTTTTTATTAACATACTCTTTTTAACTTTTTTGAATTTTTTTGATATCTACTTTGAAGGGTTGTAGTAACTAAGGTAGAATGTTTATAGGACTTGTATTTTGGGGCAATCTCAATACACTATTTCTCCAAATTTTTGCTAATTTTCAAATTTTTTTCCTCATCAATACTCGAAATAACGTCTTTTTTATTAACATACTCTTTTTTAACTTACTTGAATTTTCTTGATACCTACTTTGAAGGGTTGTAGTAGCTAGGGGAGAATGTTTATGGGACTTTTATTTTAAGGCAATGTCAATGCACTATTCGTCTAAACTTTTGCCACATTTAAAATGTTTTACTCCACTGAAACTCGAATTAATGTATTTTTTATTAACATACTCTTTTTAACTTTTTTGAATTTTTTTGATACCAACTTTGAAGGGTTGTAGAAACTAAGGTAGAATGTTTATAGGACTTGTATTTTGGGGCAATGTCCATACACTATTCCTTCAAATTTTTGCTAAATTTCAATTTTTTTTACTCATAGATTCTAGAAATAGCGTGTTTTTATTAACATACTCTTTTTTTAACTTTTTTGAATTTTGTTGATACCTACTTTGAAAGGTTGTAGTAGCTAGGGGAGAATGTCTATGGGACTTATATTTTAGAGCAATGTCACTACGCTCTTCCTCTAAACTTTTACCAATTTTCAAAGTGTTTCCTTCCCCGATATTCGAAATATCGCTATTTTATTAACGTACTCTTTTATAACGTTTTTGAATTCTTTGGATACTTTGAAGGGCTGTAATAGTCAGAAGAGGATATCTAGAGCAGTTTAATTTGAAAACAATGTCAATGCGATGTTCCTCTAAACTTTTGCTAATTTTCAAATTTGTTCCTTCCCCAACATTCAAAAGAACGTTCTTTTTATTAACCTACGATTTTTGACGTTCTTGGATTTTTTAAATACTTTTTGTAGGGTTGTAGCAGTCTGAGGAGAATAGATAACGCGTGGGTAGAGCTAAAACAATTTTTTTTGACAAAGCAATTGAGTTTTGAGTTTTGTTTTTTAATGTGTTTTAGTTTGTATAAGTTCCTACAAATAATAATTTCACAGCAAAAGGACCACCTTTCACTGTTTTCATGCTAATTACTAATAGTAATCCCCCTCCCCTAATCTTCTATGAATGCTCGATCAATCTCAATGCTATACCAAAGTGAGCTTTATTTTGTAAATCGCTTAATAATAATTATAGAATTTGTTGTGTAAATTTAATATAACATGCATAAACTGAATTCATGCGAGACCGAATACGTAATTAGATCAGAAATTTGAAATTCTAAAGCTAATTTAACAGAAACTATCGTTTATATTCGTAGAATTTAACCATCATATATCTATTAGTAGGCTCGAATGTAAACTTGATTAAGTTGACTCTATTAATTAGATTCGACGATAACTTGATTTTCTCTCGGAAAATAATTTTTTGTGTCCACAAACTTTGATGAAATAAAATATTTGTGTGTGTCGTTACTTTTCTAGTGGTTTTATCGGGTCATCACATCAAGATCAACGACCTTATAGAGTATAAGATCGATTTATATTGTCGCACTTGCATCCCCTTATTTTTTATAAAATTTTACGACGTACTTTGTTATCTTTTCTAACGTCAGGTTATAAAGGTTCGATCAATTTTTCATTAAAAGTTTTTCTTTTTAAGTCTTTCGCTGACATAGTTTGAGTTTAGTAGCAAGTCAGATGTCGACTCTCGTGACATTTTCGAACTCTCCTGAGAGAGTTTGTCTTAGTAACACAAAAAAGAGCACTAAAGAAGTTTTATGTTTATTTTCGCACTGACATAAATAAAGGTAATAGTTGATGAAAAAATACGAGAGAATTCTAGAAAACTGGACACAACAAAGCTTCCTCTAATTTCACTTACCGTTTTCGAGGTTCTCGATGGTACCTAAGTATCATACGTATCGGAAAATTAATTAGTATGGACTTTAAATTATAGTTTGTGCCAATGGAAAGTTGATTTTTTTAATTAGTAAAAAATTAAATTACGCCAGCGAAATCGATAAAATTAATAACAAATAATTTGTTGTAGTGATCATAAATGACATGGAAAAAGCTTTAATGTTCGATACCAAAATAGATAAAATAAAAACAACATTATCGCTGTTCATTAATAATAAATTAAAGTTTAAACTATAAATTCACAAATCGTTGAATCAATTTTTTTACGATTTATTTTGTTCAAACATTGTGAAAAAAAACTAATCGAAAGAAAATCGACTCGCATTGCAGTTAAATTATACTAAAATTACGTATTAATTGCGGAAAAATTACAAAATAGAGCATCTATACAAAGGCACTCGTAAATGTCGGATTTTAATTAATTATCAACAAATGAGTTAATAGAATCGTAAATTTTCCATCATCAATCAACATTTTGAAGAGCACTGTTAAATTTAACTACGAGCACTTTGGGAGCTTTTCTTTCAACTTATTTGCATTTTTTTTAAATTATTTAATTATAAAATACTTGAAAAGTGCTTCACGCGAAAATTGAGTTTCTAATTAAAACGTAAACAATTTGTGCCCGAGTTTGAATAAACATCTCAATTAATGCCTAAATTAGTACTCTCAAAATCTTTGGGTTACAATTTGTAATTTCTTCACGAAATATTTACATTAGTTGGGGATTATTTTTTTTAAACGTTTACAGCGCTTTTCCTAAGTGTTTTACAATGAAGAAAATAATTATTCATAGATTTAATTTCAAGCTTTTTTCTCTGTTGATGCATAAGCTTTAATGAACGTTGTTTGTATGTCCATAACAATGCGTTAATGGAGCTCATTAACCTACTGTTTTTGGGGCAGTTTTCGTGATATTAGTATAGTTTGAAAATACATATAAGAAGTTGACTTACAGTAGTCGAGTTCTTATATATTTTTTCAAACTATACTACTAACTTTTAAACTATAAAGTCATTATTCCAAAACCGTATTATTTTAGTTGAATTTTTTAAAGCCCCGTGCAGTTTTCGGGGGTAGAATAAGACCGCTGCCCTGACCCAGCATGTCGTAAAAGGCGACTATTGGGTCTCAACTTCGTGAAGCCTGAGTTCTCACGGAAGCGTCGTTTGTGCTTCTCGAAGAGAACCCGACTCGACCACCAAAGCTGAAGGTGGTGCTGACGTGCCAAACTATGCTTTTTCGACGACCACAATGCATTTATTTATTTTTTTTTACATTTTGGCATCGCTAAATCCTTTTAAAATACATAAAACACTTGACCTTTAGTGGTCGTCGAAAAATATCCATTCGTATTTAAACAAAATTGTTTTAAACTTTCTTTCTTTATGAATATTTATCAAAGTCATTTTTGTCGTACAACAATTTCCTTTTACAGTTACCCGCATTTTGACTCGACTGTTGAATAAGTATGATACGTAAGGAAGTAGTTGTAAAGAATATATTTTCAGGTTAAAGTTCAAGAGGAAATTGTGATCTGCACGTAATGAGTTACAATACTCGAGAGAGCTTTGTGTCCGCAATTATTTTGATTACATTTTTTTTTGATTTATTGCCTTCTCTTTTATTATTTAAATAATGTTGTGATGAGTATCTTCGGAATACGTTTCGAAAAATTCCAGGCACGTCCCTTTTTTATTGTTATCTCCATTTGTCCATTTGCATCTCAAATGCATTACAGCGCTTTATAGATTTTTTTTAGTTTAAACGCTCAAATAGTTATTTGCAGAGTCGAATTAAGACCAGCTAAGCACAGGGCCGAATCGAGGGCCGAAATATCTAAATTTCACGCCTTCAAACTTTGTCGCGCCCTCTGCTCAATTTAATTAATTGGTAATTTAATTACCAATTAAGTTAACTTACAAGTAACAGCAAAATAAAAAAAAAATTTCAAAGCCTACTCTTTACAATTTTGAATATTTAGCTATTTTCTTCGACTAGCCATAACTCGCTAACCTTTCCAAATCTAACCTATGTTCTTATAACTTTTTTTTCTTAAAAGGACCTAAGGAATACACCCCTGAAGTTAGGCAGATTCTTCCCGGGACACCCTGTATAATTTTTAAAATGTCCCATTGTAGTTAGAATCGATAAATAAGGGAAAACTAGTATACAATAAAACAATCCTTTTAAAACTTAAACAAAATAGCTAAAAAAAGTTTCCTCCGGTTAGTGATAGCCTTAAGGGTCTTCCATTTAGTATCAAGTATGATATTGATTGAATTTGTAGCGCTGCGTGATATCTGTTCAAGTTGGTGTGTCTGTGTATATTATATTATTCGTCAAAGTAAATTTAGTATTAGTAGACACATGAACCTAAATAAATAATTCTAAGCAGTTTCATTGTAATCTGTTTATTTGAAAGCCGTGGGTACCCTCTCTCTATCTTACAAAAAGAACTATGACCTGTAGTTTCGACTGTAGTTTCAAAATGGCTTACTTTAGAAAAAAAGATTTTAGGAAAAAATTTTCAGGAGATTAAAAAAGCTATCAAACGATACCAAACTCGATTTTTTATCACATCGACGCTAGGCGTCGCGACGTTCAACTTTTCATTTTTTTATGGAGGACTTATCATTTTTTTGCTCAAATTACTCAGTAGGCTTGTCTAAATTCCGATACCAAACGAGAGCTTTCTATCTTGTACTTTTCTTGTTGAAAAAAATGATAGGTACCCCATAAGAAAATGAAAAGTTGAACGTCGCGACGCCTAGCGTCGATGTGATAAAAAGTTGAGTTTGGTATCGTTTGATACCATTTTTTATGTCCTGAAAATTTTTCCTCAAAGTTTTTTTTTCTAAAGTACGTCATTTTGAAAGTACAGTCAAATAACAAAATAGCAAATTTTAAGTTTTTCTGCGTTATCGCGGAAACCATTTTGAATTTTGAAATTTTGTAGACGGATTCTTAAATGCCTTCAAAATATGCAATTTTTTGCTAATTTAACCAATTATATGGTTTCCAAGATCCCAATGTTAGTACCACTTAAAAAAATCACCCTGCAGATGCCTCGATCTTAATAATTCAGAAAATGGTTCGCACAATCTGAAGAATAAAAATCCGAACTCATACTAAGTTATCCCGTGTCAATTCAATTTGGGGTAGTGGGTACAAATCTCGCAAATTTATGTGTCCTGAAATATTCATCGACTATCTCGGAGCAAGTGAAATCTACGAAAAGGTGCTCGATGTTTCATAGCTGATCATGATGGTTATTTTACGAACAAAATCTGAAAGTGCCTTTTTATCGAACATTTTCCCTCGAGTCGCGTAGGTAACAAATCGCTTCGCATTTGTCCATTTTAAAATTAATTAAGGAGAATTTTGTTGAAGAGGAATTTCAATTTTAAATCTTTCATAAAATTAATTATATTTATTAAACATAAAATTTTATGGATTTTAATGAACTATAATTTGCATTTATGAGGCTTGAAAGCTAAAAGCTGTTTCTTTTACATTTCAAACTCGTAAAACACTAAAATAAACTCTTGGAGTGTTTAAATAGTCTATTACCGATACATTTAAAACGTTTTAAGATAAAAAAGAAATTTATTCCAATTTTAGCTTCCCTTTAAGTGTTACATGGTCTTTTAATATAACTAAATCAGTTCATCGGTCGAATCCATGTTTCATCCGGCACTTTTGTGCCGAGCGAGTGTTGAATAAAAATTCAATTTGAGATAAGCCCATCTAAGGTGTAAGTTTAATTTTTTTGAAAGCATTTCAAAAAGCCCTTTTTGTTTAATATAACCTTCGTATTTAGAAAGAACAACCGAAAGCTCGCCTGGATGCGAAGTATAAAATTTTAACTCGTCTAACTTAAATTGTTTAACAGGAAACGGAAGTCGCGAAAGTGGAGTTTGTATAAGTAAAACGTTTAAGATAAAAAATTCATAGTTATCAATAAAATTACTCTCTGATGGTTTACATGCTCTTTCAAATAATCCTTCCTAACACGGCCGGATCAAAGAGCGTTGGGGCTGGAGGTGCTAATTATTTTTGAGCCTTACAAAAATATACTGTAGTTCACAAAATAAATGCTTATTTATAGTCTAATCTCTGTCCACCGAACAGATGCAGCTAACCCACTCCCACAAAAAGCGCGCGATATTCGAACAGAATTTTGTATTGGTCGAATTTTGAAAATCCGGTTTACAACACTCCCACAAGAATTGACATGCGTAATCTCATTTGACAGAAATTTGTGGGGAGTGGCTTAGCCGCATCTGTTCGGTGGACGGAATATAGTTAAGGAAGAGGTTAGAACACATGAGAGGATGGAATTTTATTTTATGAATATGTTTGGATTATTCAGAAGGTAATAATATTAAAAGACACCGGTTCTAACTACATGGCTAAAGAGAGCGAAGGAGAGGGTAAAAAGGTCCCGTTTTTGGAATTTTCGGTTATATCTCGAAAAAGGTGTTTCCTAGGGAACAAGCTTCGTCTCGAGCGTTGCACAAATTAAAAATCAATAATTTAAATAAGTTAGATTAAAATTAAAACCATAGTGGGATTCGAATGGTTTAATTAATACAATTGTTTTTATTTTTAGAAAAATATGTTGTTTTTTCTACGACACCCCCAACACGACCTTTATAATGCCACCACTACATTTTCATTACACTTTCAATTACTTTTCTGTTCGTGTCGATATAACTAATTCAACTGGTAGTTTAGCGATCGCCTAATTTAATTTTAAAATAATATTTTTTTAAAATTATTTTTTGGCGTATTAAAATTAAATTATTTTTCTTTAGAGAATTTAAGCCAATTAAGGAACTATTTTTTATTTATTCTAATTAATAATTTCTGATGAAGCTTGAATAAAAAGTGAAACGTTAAAAAATAAATAAATGATTCCTTAATTGGCTTAAATTCTCTAAAGAAAAATAATTTATAAAGAATGAATAAATATTTTAATAAAAAAAGTTAATCTTAAAGTCGATTTTTTAACTTTTTGCAAGAAAAGGTTATTATAATCGAGAAAAAAAATTTTTATTCTCGACGTTTGGAGTCAAAAATTGGATTGGATGTTAGATTCAAAAAATTTTAAAAGAAAATTCAATTTCGAAAAAATTTTGAACCAAATGTCTGTGTGTGAATGTCCACCCCCTGGAGCCATAACCATTAAAGCGATTTTGATGCGATTTTGATTTTATTTAGCCAGTTTAAAATATTTTAAATTTGGGCCAAATTCATTTCTATTTGGCTATAAGATATTTCAAATTTAGCGATTTTTCGTTTATAACTTGGCCGGTAATTATTATTATAAAAATTTCAAAATGGCATTGCACGTCAAAAATATAGGGCTTACATCCTAACCAAGTCGATTTTTAAAATTGTTTCAAAATTGTCTATCTTTAAGGGACCAAAAATAGGTCAAAATTTTGAAATGGATTTTCTCAAAAACTGTTCGAGCTGAATTATACACATTTGGATATGTTAAAGATAACGTAATTCTCTATCGAAATCGAAATTTTTATTAAAATCGCCAGAGCGGATTCGGAGTTATGATTTTGTGAATGTCAGAATTTCAAAAACTTATAATTTCTTTAGTAATAAAAATGAAAACTTGAAAATTGTTATACCTACAGCTAAAATAATTTAACCTGACGAGCGGTAGGGATAATTTTGCGCAGATTTAGCCACGCCCCTTTAATAATTTAATACGTTGACCAAAAGAAATACCAATTTAAGTATCTGCGCATCCCCTCAGCTCGTCATCTTAAAAAATTATATCTGTATATCTGCTCATTCCTACCGCTCGTCAGCATAAAAATTATTGCAGTATCTATCTAGTATTTCACACTATTTTCGATTAAATGAAAGCTTCCAGTTAAGCCAGATAAATATCAAAACATCCTGTATATTTTTAAGTATTTTGAAAGCTTGTATAATTAGCTGTTACACGATATCAAACACTTTATATTTTGATTTCCAGTTTAACCGGAAATGGAATCAAATTTCTTAATTTAAATGGAACGCCCTGTATATTTTTTAATATATTTAGAGCTCGTAAAATTACCTTTCTGAAGATATTAAATTAAATTTTAATTAATAAAGATACAAAATCACAAGAACTGACGGGCAGGAAAACGTTCCTCGTATGGCCACATCAGTTGTTTTTTATCGGCTGCATGTTTTAGATCACAACTTAAAACTATAAATCACAAACAAAACTACGCAGTTAAAATTGATCAATTGATTTATATTCAACTAAAAATACTTTTCTAAGTAGTAACAACAAATATTTTTTTGTCAAATTATGAAAATTTATTCCTAAAATCGTTTCAACAAGAAAAGCGATTTGGCAGTGAAATTAAAAAAATATAAATTTGCCAAAATGCTGTTAAAATTAAAATAATTAGGTAACTAAAATTAGTTTTTTTCGATTTTTGGGCAGGTCCGGTTGGTTTAAATTTATTTCAAATAGAACATTTTTTTTTGAGATATTGGTGCTACCTTATAGAACAAAACATCCGGAAGGAGGGTTAGCAACCGTGCCTATAAGAGAATATGCGATTTAAATGACATTTTAGAGAACCATATGGATTATATAACTCATTCATTCCGTCGAGTTTACATTATCATTGGCTGTCATGATGTTCTTTTGAAGTGGGAGTATAAGCAACCATTTCTATTGGAGAAATTGGCCGGAAATCGCTATTGCGATCCATATTATTAGCTAAATCGCTCTTTCCTGATAGATTAGTGGGTACTTCTTTATTCAATAGACGCTACTATTATAATAATATAGGTGTCAAAATTTGACAAGGAATCCAAATGTGAAGAAATCTAGAGCGTGTTACATTCCAAAAAACAAAAGTTTGGGTCGCCCCCTTTTTGTGATTTACCCTGTACGTATTTAAATAATTTCAATATATCAAATATAGTTACGGCCTTGTTATCTTCAATTTGTAATTTTTAGTTTTATTTGTGATTTCCTGTAAACCTGGTGAGCATGGGTGGCTTTATTATTGGAGTAGGTTTTCGGCGGTGATGCAAATTTTCTTATAAATATACATATTTTTAGCTTTAAAAAAGTTTTTTTTCAACAAATTGGTATTCAACGGTAATTTATGATGACTTTTATTCATCACGAATAGGGGCGTAATACTCGGAGACGTCTTAGGATACTTGCGAGTAATAAGGAAATGAAAAACTATTACTAGAAGTGACGACCACATAACCAACACACTTACCTAGTTAGAAAGTTAGTAAAAAGAAAGTAACCCGAATGAATTATTAATAAATAAAAGTTTACTATAAAAATAGACTAAAATCAATAGGCAATGAAAATCATTTTTTTATATTAAAAATATCAACACTAATTTATTAAATTGATTAAATTTCCTTCCGTTACATCTTTAAATAATAACCAACATTTAATAAATTTATTATTCCATTATTGAAAAGCAATAAAACTTAAATATTTAATGTTATTAAATTTATTTTTTATATTAATATTCGATTTCTTCTCATTAATATTGTTAATAAGGGATGTTTTAATAAACTCTTTTAATTTATTTTCAAGTTGTTTCAAACTACCCCGCAACACTTTTAATAACAAAAAAACGACTTTCAATAAACGATGCGAATGTTTATGACTCGCTAATTAAATTTTCTTCTTTTGTGGAAAATTCATATTTGCTTTTTGTAGAAAACGAACAGTACGATACTAAAATTACATTTCAGATTGCACTAGCTCATTAAAATATCTAATGCTCGAGCTGGGGTATTGTATTGTATTGTACTCAGGGGTGTATTGGCCTCGAAGCCCTACAGAACTGCGACCATTGTTGATCTTTTGTTCACAACCGTACTCGTATTTATGTTCTCAGGACTCCAATCTTGCCAGCAAAGCATAGAATGTCCCTCAGAAGTTTGCTTTTCACTTCTTCAGGCGTCAATTTTTTTTCTCAGCTTCCCATTTTTGGTCTCCGCCCCTCTATGTGTTCTATGCGTCCAATCCGGAGGGCTTTTGAGCCTGTTCTAGCTAATTCATCAGCTATTTCGTTTTCTTCAATTCCGTATATATTTTTTCTCTTTTCAATAAGGTAAAGCATCCATAGGGTTAAATAAGAAAATTTTAAAGAAAAACTGTAAAAGCTAAATCTACATTATTTTTCATCAAGCAAGCGGATTGTTTAAATCAATTGTTGGCCGCTGGATTGGCTACGATAAGCTTGTTACGAATAAATTAAAAGAAAAAACTCGTAAAACATTATTTATTTATTCTTAATTGGCGTCAGCAACTAAAGCTATTGACGATGAACATTTAAACTAATAGATTTTCACAAAAATTGTTCAAAGTGAGAGCCGTTGTTTTCTACACAAAGTTGGCAACATTTAATAACCCATTTACATTAGCAGGCACTGTTCAGTCTTTTATGTAGCTCGTAGCTCCATATAAATAAGTTTTTCTTTTTTAATTTATTCGTAGCAAGCTGATGGTAGTCGATGGTAGTAGTCTTGGTTGTGCTCATAGCCTCTGTTATACCCAAACACGCTAGCCATTGCAATTTCTGCAACTTACCTTGTGTTACGGTTTCATTCGTTTTACGTAATACGTAATTTAGCGATTCCTTCATTATTTCACGCAAAACAGCTTCAATTAAAAGTTTTAGGGTAAAAGATTAAGTATTTAAATCAGTTAATAATTTTATATTTGCATATTTTATAAGGGCGGAAATTAATTATGAAAATATTAAAATTATTTTCAAGTATAGTGGTGGCCATGGGTTTCTATTTTATTAATAAAAATTTTACACTGACAGATAAATGCTGTCACAATGAACTAAATAGTGAGATTGTTTTTGAAAATCCATGGCTACCCCTATTTTGAGATACTCTCCAAATCCTACCTAATTTCTGCTGTTACGAAGCATTCAAAATTAATTTTGTTTGTTGATTTAGACTTAGAATTTGATTCCTGAAAACTTTGATTTGCAACTCCTTCGCGTTAATAGGGAAGCAGGAAATTACGAAAGTTTGATTTTATAGTTCAATCAGATTTAAATCGGCGCTGACTCATCGCTCTCATATGATAGACATAATTTACTATGTCCGTTCTTAATACACAATGTTAGACATATGACATATGTTTCTATGTACGTCTTTTTTTATTACAATATTAGACAAAGAAAAAATATTTGATACTGACATTTCTTATTACATACTGCGATAAGTCACAAGGGACTTTAAGTTGACCGAACTATACATATTAAATCCCTATGGCCTTAGACCTGTGTAGTCAAAAATAGCTTAGCATAAACAATTGGAACTAAATTCCGAAATCTCCACTGTTTATTTAAAATTTTATCTTAAAATCTTATAATTTAATAATTTATTTTATAGCGCGTGACAACAACGTATATTAGGGGGTTTAGCTATTGCGGTTGTTAATTGTAAGCTCTGCATTATAATGAAAGCAATGTGGCAAATGCAACGCTTCTAACCGCCTATTATTACCACGAGATTATGCAGTATGCAGCATGCACCCGTGTACTAAATTTCAAAAGTCGAGTGCTCCGTGATGAATTTCAAGTTCAGGATTTTAATCCGGAAACTCGCGCTCTATAATTGAACGTTAACTGCGTTGAATAACGACAGAATTGTTGTTTAAAAATTAATATTCTTCTAATATCGATTATAAAAACATGAAAAGTATAGAAGTTTTCATTTAAAAATTAAAAGGTATGGATCTATGAATGTAGTTCAAAGTACTTTTGGACTTTCTGTCTGAATTACAAAAGGGGAAAAATCAAACTAAAGTGGCATTTAAAATTTTTTAATATCTTATAAAAGTCAAAAGATAATATTTGAAAGGTCGTGCCTATAGAAAAATAGAAAATTTTAAATCGGAAGCTCTAAAGAAAATAATTTGTCGGTTGAAAGTTGAAAGCTCTTCTTCTAAAACGTGTGCGCTGTACGGGGTCATTTTCCTTGTTAGCTTTAAAAACTATTAATTATTAATTAGATTGATATTTACTGTAAAAA
The DNA here is from genome assembly GCA_963924605.1 of Malthinus seriepunctatus. Classification (NCBI taxonomy): domain Eukaryota; kingdom Metazoa; phylum Arthropoda; class Insecta; order Coleoptera; family Cantharidae; genus Malthinus; species Malthinus seriepunctatus. The sequence goes on from OZ004602.1 coordinate 801,778, forward strand.
AGTTTAAGTTTGAAAGTAAAATACAACCGGTTTATGCATATTTAAAAGACTTCGACATTTCTGAAAACTAGAAAAAATTCGTTACACCCTTAAGGACGGCATTTATGCCATTAGAAATAAATGGGGTTCAGATACATTTTTATTCCGTAAGATTTTTAAAATTAGGGACTCTATTGCAAAAATTCAAAAAATATATTAAAGTTAAAGGTTGAACTTAGGACCGGTGGTGCCAACAAAGATAGTTGCTACACTACGTATCAGATTGCGTGTTTTTGCGTTCTTAGCCGAGTTATCCACCGGCAATGATCCGCTGGAACAACTGTATGTAATATGAGCGGCCATGATAAAAGTCATAGCGTGGATTTTTACCACTTTGAGTTGTTAGAGTAAAGCAAAGATGGTGTATGCGTTCACTTTACTAACAAAATTAAATAATTTATCTGTATTGTCATGGTAGCAACTTGTGCTTATTTTTCATCACTTTCTACCAAAAAAGTGAATTTATTTTCTTATATCTTTTGAGGGACAAAGTTTGGTTAAACAAATTTAGAATCAAGCTTTAACTAACATCTTGCAGTTGTTTATGTATAATTGAGTTGAAAATTCATTGATAATTAACCCAAGTTGCAGTAAGTAAAGTTTGCCAAGACGTCAGATGTGAGGTGTAAATTCATAGAGTGGAAAACCAAGTTTTGTGAATGATGAATTTTAGCTTGGTCTAAAAATACGTAGTGTAAAAAAAATTGCTAACCTTTAAATTTTTATTTTAATGGAGCGTATCAGTTGTCATGAAGTTCAATTTTATTCCACAAGGTGCTCACAATCGACGCTCCCAAACGTCAAATTACAGTATTACCAAATTACTTTTTGTATAAAATTGAATTTGTTCAAATTTGTTTGAATTTTATCCAATAAAAGTAATTGGTAATGCTGTAATTTGACGTTTGGGACCGTCGATTGTGCGTACCTTGTGGAATAAAATCGAACTTCACGACAACTGACACGCTTCATTAATAAAGTTTTTTTAAAATTTTGCCTTTTAAAAAAATCGTAACTCCGGTTTTAGAAAATTTTAACGAAAGAAACGAAAGAAAAGCGTAAAAATTGTGAGAAAATCCATTTGCAAAATTTTCACTTCTACTTTCAGCTCTTAAAGGTGGGTCGTTTTGAAACAATTTCAAAAATCACACATCGTTGGGACACCTGGTATATTCAAGTTGTGAATAATAAGCTTTTTTATTTTGTTCGTGGAGCTACTTCACTCGCTCTGCTCGTTTCTTAATCTTCTCCCACTCACAAAATAAAACGTCCCTTTTAACACGTATATCATAAACTACTATTACCGACTATTATTATAATGTATTGCTTAAATAGATAGGTAATTATTAGCGATAATTACTAGGTATTAAATTAAAAGTAAATGGTGGTAGTGAACCTATTAATAAGAAAGAAGAAGCGAGCCATTAAATTGCTTAATTTATCCAAGTTTATGTGTAATAACAATAACAATATTTTATTGACAATTTCGTTTCACTTCTAAAACTAAAAGTTGCTCTAAAAAGTTACAATCACAAGAGATTAGAACCTGTCAATATCATATAAGAAAAAAGATGTAAGAGAAAAAGGCGTAAACTGAAATCCTGAGAGGTTTTTAAAATTGTATCCATCACATTTCGTTTTTTCTTCTCTAAAAAAATAACCATTATTAGCTCTAAAATTATTAAAAAATTAAATCGTAACTTTTTCTCAACACAAAATTCAAACCAAATTTGTAATTTAAAATTTTTAAATTGAGAAAACTTTTTTTTAAAGAAAAGTTTTCCTCGGAGAGACATTTAAAAATATTTCTACCTTTAGATAGAAAATTGCGAAAATTGGAGAAAATTTTAAGAAAAAATAATTTCTCACAAATGTCTTTGTGTTTGTTTGTGTAAATTAATAACAACAAAAACAAACCCTTAACAATTTGTTTGAGTGCAAAAGCAGCGAGCTCTAGCATACGTAAGCTTTTAAATGGTACAAACTTAATTAATTATTTTGCAGCTCGAAAACAAACCAACAAACTGTTTTAGTTTTGTTACACTAAGTTTAACATTTTTTTTCTCTTTCAGGTCCAATTTTATTATGGAAAAGTTTCGTGTGGCGATAACGAGAAAGGCTTGTGATTTTATTAGAGCGTCACATTGAAAATTCAAGAGGCGCCATGTTAGGGGCGACATTGAAAATTGTGTATGGCTAATAATGATCTTATTGGCTGCTGTTCTATTGCTAAACGGAGCTCATTTTGTAGGTGAGTAGATTGTTGATAACAATTTTGAGTTTGTTGCGGCTCGCTTTGGTATTTGTGCTCTTGTATAAATTTCGATTGTCTAAAATTTCGGATTTTTGGAACTTTCAAACTGTGAATTGAGAACAAAACTACCCTTAATTCTATTTTCGTACGTATAACTAATTACATCAATTTTGCTTAAATTTGTTTTGAATTAAATAATTGTGCTCTAGTAATGAATTGCATACAGTTGCTCTATATTTAGCCAGCAATATTAATGACATATTATGTAATTTAATTTTATACAATATGAGATAATTGTTTTGTAGATGAGGTAAACACGGTTTTCTCTTGTTTAGTTACAAAATGCTCGACAATGATGTAATGAAAATAATACGTTTATTTGCGGTTTTGTAGCAACGAGTGGTGACAATGCGAAGACAAAGAAAACATTTTGTTGTTGTAATTCATTGTAATTATTCCCTTTGGATATAATTTTTTAACTCATTCGCCCAATTTGGCTCAAAAGAACGCTCGAAGCTCTATTTTCCGTGTCTCGTCTTACAAAAAAGTGTATAAAATTCAAAATTATTTTATTTAACCGTTTGTAAAATTAGCGTTTTCATACAACTGGACATTATTCGTTTTGTTTTTATTTTCATCTAAATGAGAGACTTTTCTCCTATCTCATGTTTATGGAAAAGTTTAATTAAATATTAAAATACCGAGAATTCGAATTTACGGTACGTTAGCGGTGTAAAAGTTAATTTACTACTACAAATCTTTAAAGTTAGAAACGTATCCGTTATTACTCCACTTCTAATTTAACTTTGAAAAGCTTTTGGGTTTTAGAATATATAAATTTTTCTAAGTTGTATTATAAGGGCCGGTACTTTGAATCTCGGTTAGAAATCTCTTTAACTAACCAGGGCTGGGCTCCTGTAATTATTAGCGTATTGCTACGCTTGGAAGTAAGTAGTTTAGCATAGCGTAGCAAGAAACTAATAATTAGGGGATCCCAGCCCTGGTTACAAATAATACCGGAAATGCCTACTTTCAACAATTTTTTTTAACAAGTGCTTAACCGAGACTCAGAGTACTAGCCCTTACAAATAAAAGTGTAGAACTATACTCATCTGGGTTCTCAATAAAACTAAAAAATTGAAAGATCTGACGAGTCGTCGTGAGGCCTTCTGCGCCTATTGACCTGACCTATCATCGAAACTATTACCTAAAAATTGGAGGTCTGTTAATGTAATTTCTAAACGTCACGATTTACCCTAATCAACCCTTGAGCTTCTCACTACTAAGGAGCGAAACTTTGAATCTCTGTTAGACATCTGTTTAACTAACTAGAGCTGAGATCCTGTAATTATTAGCGTATTACTACGCTACGCTAAGCTACCTACCCTTTACGCTTCTCCTATCAATTTTCGAAGTTTGTAGGAGAGGGGTATAGAGTAAATAGTTTCCCAGCCCAAGTCATCAAATTAACCAACCGCTTTTAACTTTAACCAAGTATCTATCAGGCTTAACCGAAACTCAAAGTACCAACCCTAACTGATATAAAAGACATTATAGTGATAGGATCGTTTTATTGGCTCTACGCTAGCACTTTTGGGACGTTTTATAAAACCTCCATGTTCTCTAGTTAAGATTATAGCTGCGAACCTCCTGGCAAATACAGGGTGTCCCGGGAAGAATCTGCCTAACTTCAGGGGTGTATTCCTTAGGTCATTTTAAGAAAAAAAAGAAAAACCCAACCTCCACTTGAATAATTTTCATTCTATACTTTGCATTTTCTTTAGACCATCAATGGTTTAAAAGGATTTTGCTAAAATTAAGGCCACTGATTATTTTTCCTCAATTATACTTTTGGATTTTTTACTTAAGCACTGCTTACACGACGGCTTTCATGCATTTATTGACAGTAATTGGGTCGAGTTTAACTATAATATTATAAACCACGCTTTATTAAGTCCGTAAATTGATATCGGGCTACAACATTCAGGTTTTATCATTAATTTTTTTCTCAAGTCCAAAACTTTATTAAAAGGTGTAATATTTTTCCCGTGCTCCGCTAATAGTTCCTAGTAACTAGTTGGAGTAAATTTGCATTTTTGAATCACCTTGTAGAATATTCTATTTATTTTACATCGTAAATATTTTATAATTTAAAATAATTCCATTTCAAAACTGATGAATTTAAATTGTTGGTTTTAATAATGTATGATAAGAGGCACATTTAATCATTTTGAAATTACAATTGTTTATTCATTTTAGTTTATTTTAAAAGGCGTTGTAAATTATTAATTTCGTGTGCATGAATTTCTAAAAATGCTTTGTGCCTTTAGGATTTTTGCGATGGTGTTTCGAGTTCATCTCTTTGGCACTTTTCTTAAGGTCGGTTTTATATTTATTTATGAAATTGTTTTTTCTAATTTTGTTCATACTTTAAATAATGTTTTTCTGTTTTTCCTTTTTTAATGGTTGGGTCTTCCCAAAAACAAGACCCATTCTGGTAACCAACGGACATTTTAGAAATTTTTAAAAAGAGGCCAATTCAAGTTGCTTGTTACAAAGGTTGAAGGAGCGTAGAAACATTTTAATCTCTCAAAGAGAGCATTCCTCTCAAATTCGCCCACAAAGATAAAGAGTTGGTTGACTTTGTCTCACAGGTTGTGTTTAATTTACGTTGTGGTGCGAGAAAGCTACATCGTTGATTAATAAATTACATCCTTCTCCTTACTCCCCCAATCAAAAGTACACTTATACAAATAACTGTTTTGTCTTTTTTAAATTTTCCACTTTAATAACATCTCGATTACCATAATAGTTGAATTTTTTTTGTTTAATTTAATATGTGGGAAATGGTCAAAGAAAATTCTTTAAATTGTGTGAGGAAAATAGTTTGTTATTTTAATCTACACTGATAGTGGAATAATTTGAAAAATGTACGAAATTCATGAGTTGATTGTATAAGTAAAATATTAGATATTTTAGTCAGTTGTGTGTGAATTATGGAAGAGTGTTGTAGGTGTAGACGTCTCGTGTGCGCAATGAAAAATGAACAAGTAAATAGCAAAATTCGGTTTATTTCCTACTAACGTTCAAGAAAATGTACTTCCTTATCGAGTTGTCAAAATAGTGCAATGTACGAGGACACGACTTTCCAGGAGACTCTTTTAAAAGGCTTGCACTATGCAAGCTATTTTAGCAACCCCCCTGGGAACGGCGTTAGCCTATGTCGCAAAGTTGGTCGATAAGTCCACGATAAGCAATGTCATCCAGGTGTAATCCTGGATTTTAAATTCGTCCTTTTGTCATTTGTTTCTCTATTTATTTTGTTGTGCAAAGTTTTGCTGTTGTTAATTTATTCTCTTCTGCAGTTGACATCTTGTGGTTAAGATATTCTTATCGCTGAATATACAGTTCAGTATGGGTTTCATTTAATGCAAAATGTTTTCCTCTCCACTGTCGTTAAATATACAGTGTATAAAAAAACAGCGAACTGTCCTTACATGTCTTAGGCCGGTATTAGACTGTCAAAAATCTTTTGACAAAATTCTTTTTTAAAAGCTTTATTATAAAATACATATTTCACAGTGTAATTGGGTATATTTTATAAAATACAGTGTAATATTTAACTGTAAAATATTTAAAAAAAAGTTTTTAAAGAGGAACTTTGTAAAAGACTTTGACAGTCTAATACCGGCCTTATGTTCCTTTGCCTAGTGACCTAAAGTCGCATTTTTGATATTTTTATTACACTTTTATTACACTCGTCTTTTTATTCGCCTCGTTCGCAAGCTCGTTCAGCCAAAAACTGGACTTGTCCAAGAAAGTTTCACATTACGTACTTGTAACATAAATAACTATTAAGGATTCGAAAGAAATTATTTTTCAGACAACCGTTTAGTTGCTATTGCAACCAAAGTTTTAGTTTTCTTTTCTTTTTTAAAAGATCGTATTTTCCGCTTTACGGTTAGATACCTCCCTATAGTTACTGTGATGTCTTTAGAAGTTTATCCGTTTAGTTTTTCGTATTTTACTTTTTCCGCTCGGTGTTTATTTTTCAACGCCAGTTACTGACTTTTTCCTAGGAAAACAGTAAAAAAAACGGCGCTCTCTTCTATACAGGGTGATTTTTTTAAGTGGTACTAACATTGGGATCTCGGAAACCGTAATAGTTACGAGGCTGGTTAAATTAGCAAAAAGTTGCATATTTTGATGATCTTTAAGAATCCGTTTAGAAAATTTCAAAATTCAAAATGGCTTCCGAGATAATGCTGAAAAACAAAAAATTGGCAATTTCGTTTTTCGACTGTAGTTTCAAAATGGCGTACTTTAAAAAAAAAATTTTAAGAAATATTTTTAGGAGATCAAAAAAGCTATCAAACGATACCAAACTCGACTTTTTATCTCATCGACGCGAAGCGTCGCGACGTTCAACTTTTCATTTTCTTATAGGGGACATATTATTTTTTTTGCAAATATTACTCAGTAGGCTTATCTAAATTCGGATACCAAACGACAGCTTCCTATCTTGAAGTTTTCTTAATTTTCACAACTTTTCAGGTTATGTTATGTTATGTTAATATTTTACTTTAGGTTATTTTTTACGATAAAAAATAACGACTAAAACTTAGTTTTTAAATTTTTATAAAAGTAATTTATTCAAGAAATAAAATTTCATTACTAAGATAGGGGAGTCAATAGAGCTATAAAAACTGCGTTGTTTCGAAATTCGTGCCCGAAGCTTCGATTTTTCTGAAATTTTCACATTATCTTTTATATGGTGTCTATTTCAAAGTTTACCTTTTTTATTTTGCCGCGATCTATTTTCCTCCGCGGAAAACGGGAAACACTTTTTCCAGACAAGGTGTTCCAGAAAAACATCGACCAACTACTAAAATGAGTTTATGGGTTCAAAATAGGACATTTGTTCCTCTTGAAATTATATCTAAAAATGCACCCCTAAAAAGTTATTGAATCTCGAAGTTAATTTTCAAATATTAACATATCGCTTTATTTCCAAAACTACTGTAAATATTTTAATAATTTTTATACAGCTGATATATCTTATAAAAGGCACTCTGTAGTAAAAATTTCAAGATAATCGCAATACTGAAACTATCCCTTAGGGGGTGGTGCTAACTTGAAAACTCTGAAAGACTACTTTGGCGCCAAAAAAAAGGAAATGCGTTTACTATATTTTGTAGGAAATTTTAAAACAAGCGGTTTTGTTCTTCTAACTCTTTTTTCTAAAACCAGCGGTTATTGAGAAAAATTGAAAAATAACAATATTAAGGGTTGAATTTGGTAAAAAATGTTACCAATAAACCATCGCAAATCACCGGCAAACTTCTACAGTGCATTCTTGGTATTAAAATAGGATATTTGTACCTCTTGAAATTATATCAAAAAATGCACCCCTAAAAAACTGTGGGCACTTAAAGTTGGGATAAAAATTTTTTAAGTCCGTTTATCTCCACAAGTACTGCAAATATTTTAATGATTTTTCTTCTGCCAACATATCTTTTAAATGTCATCTTGTGGTAGAAATTTCAAGAAAATCACACGACTAGAACTACCCCTTAGGGGGGTGGGCCTAACTTTTAACCCTAAAAAAATCGAATTAAATAAAATAATTTTATAGGAAATTTTAAAATAAGCATTTTTTGCCTCTAATATTTTTCTTCTACAACCAACGGTTCTTGAGAAAAAATGAAAAACGCATATGTTTGGAGAATAATGTGATTTCTCCCTTTTTTTTTGTGAGTCTTCTTCTACCGAGGAAAACACCGCGCGGCCAAAAAAAACTTCTAGACTTTGAACTAAGGACTATATAGAAGATCATGCAAAAGGATTCAGAAAAATCGACTCTTCGGGGACTTTTGTCTACCAGGAATCATTGACGAAACAATTTAAAACAAGTATTTTCAAATGACCCCACTTGGTGAGCCTTTTTCTGCCGAGGAAAATATAGCGCGTCAAGGAAAGACTGGTAGACTTTGAACTAGTGACCATATAGAAGATAATGCAAGAGGTTTCAGAAAAATCGACCCTTCGGGGGCTTACTTAGGAATAATTGTCTTCATTGACTGAACAATTCATGCGCATTTAAGACAAGTATGTCGAAATTAATCCCCGAAGCGTCGATTTTTCTGAAACCTTTTGCATTATCTTCTATATGGTCACTAGTTCAAAGTCTGCCAGTTTTTTTTGACGCGCGATATTTTCCTCGACAGAAAAAGACTTGTAAGTTGAATTCTGAGATTCAAAGATTCGTTATAAATTGAACCTTTTTCTGCCTAGGAAAATATCACGCGTCAAAAAAAAACTGGTAGACTTTGAACTAGTGACCATATAGAAGATAATGCAAAAGGTTCCAGAAAAATCGACGCTTCGGGGATTAATTTCGACATACTTATCTTAAATGCGCGTGAATTGTTGAGTCAATGAAGACAATTATTCCTAAGTAAGCCCCCGAAGAGTCGATTTTTCTGAAACCTTTTGCATTATCTTCTATATGGTCACTAGTTCAAAGTCTACCAGTCTTTTCTTGACGCGCGATATTTTCCTCGGCAAAAAGAGACTCACAAGGTGGGCATAAAAATGGAAAAAATCTCATTATTCCCCAAACATATAACTTTTTCAATTTTTTCAAGAACCGTTGGTTTTAGAAGAAACATATAAGAGACAAAAAATGCTTATTTTAAAATTTCCTATAAAATTATTTAATTTAATTCGATTTTTTAAGGGTTACAAATTAGAGCCACCCCCCTAAGGGGTAGTTCTAGTGATGCGATATTTTTGAATTTTTTACCACAAGATGACATTTATAAGATATGTTGGCAGAATAAAAATCATTAAAATATTTTCAGTACTTGCGGAGATAATCGGACTTAAAGAAATTTTAATCCCAACTTTAAGAGCCCGCAGTTTTTTAGGGGTGCATTTTTTGATATAATTTTAAGAGGGACAAATGTCTTATTTTAATACCAAGAATGCACTGTAGAAGTTTGCCGGTGATTTGCGATGGTTTATTTGTCACATTTTTTACCGAATTCAACCCTTAATATTGTTATTTTTCATTTTTTTCAAAAGCCGTTGATTTTAGAAAAAAAAATTAAGAGAACAAAATCGCTTGTTTTAAAATTACCTACAACATTTAGTCAACGCTTTTACTTTTTTTGGTGCCAAAGTACTCTTTTAGAGTTTTCAAGTTAGCACCACCCCCCTAAGGGATAGTTCCAGTATAGCGATTATCATGAAATTTTTACCACAGAGTGACTTTTATAAGATATGTCAGCTTTATAAAAATTATTAAAATATTTACAGTAGTTTTGAAGATAAAGCGATTTGTTAATATTTTAACCCTAACTTTGAGAGCCAATAACTTTTTAGGGGTGCATTTTTAGATATAATTTCAAGAGAAACAAATGTCCTATTTTGAACCCATAAACTCATTTTAGTAGTTGGTCGATGTTTTTCTGGAACACCTTGTCTGGAAAAAGTGTTTCCCGTTTTCCGCGGAGGAAAATAGATCGCGGCAAAATAAAAAAGGTAAACTTTGAACTAAGCACCATATAGAAGATAATGTGAAAAATTCAGAAAAATCGATGCTTCGGGCACGAATTTCGAAATGTTTGCTTAATTTGAATGGACTAATAATTTGATTTATTTTTATTTCCAGCTCAAATTACTTTTCTAAAAATTTAAAAACTAAATTTTTTCGTCATTTTTTATCGTAAAAAATAACGTAAATATTATAATAAAGTAAAATATTAACATAACGTAACATAACATAACCTGAAAAGTTGTGAAAATTAAGAAAAGTACAAGATAGAATGTTGTCGTTTGGTATCCGAATTTAGACAAGCCTACTGAGTAATATTTGTTAAAAAAGTGATAGGTCCCCCATAAAAAAATGAAAAGTTGTACGTCGCGACGCCTAGCGTCGATGTGATAAAAAGTCGAGTTTGGTATCGTTTGATAGCTTTTCTGATCTCCTTAAAATTTTGCCCAAAATTTTTTTTCTAAAGTACTCCATTTTGAAACTACAGTCGAAAAACAAAATTGCAAATTTTCAGTTTTTCTGCATTATCTCGGAAACCATTTTGAATTTTTGAATTTTTTAAACGGATTCTTAAAGATCATTAAAATATGCAACTTTTTACTAATCTAACCAACCTCGTAACTCTTACGGTTTCCGAGATCCCAATGTTAGTACCACTTAAAAAAATCACCCTGTATTGTATTCATCTGATAAAGTACTATACCTCATGTTAACGTAATTATATTTAATTCTATAAAATCGAGAACATTAATATTAACACGGGGTGGTGTTGTGAGTTACTAGTGTGGATTATAAGGTCTGACGGGACCACGAACTATTAATTAATCAAGAGCTCTTTGTCTGGGGTCTCGTACGTATATGTGTTCTTATCTTTAGGAAAATTAGAAAACCGATTATCGAATCAAAATTTATTGACTCGAAAAAACATTTTGCTTTAAGCCAAATTGATCCGGCGACTTCAAATTTAATAATATGAAGTTTATTTGATCAAAAATTACAACCGAAAGTACCCTAAAGTTATGTTTATCGTACTACGTGGTTATGTCAAAAGAGTAAACACATTTAATTTCCTCTGTTACTTTCTCCTAACTATGTTTGTCTGTTACGAGTAAACTAAAGTAAAATAAGGCGTACATAACGAGAAAACAACATTTAATTCGTTTTCCTCTTTGCTGCAAGCTATAAACTAACAACAAAAAGATATTAGAAATAAGAAAACTTCTGAAAACGTAAGATTGTGGAGACATTAAAAGACGTGATTCATATATTATGAAACGTTTTCTAACAGCAAGTTAAAGAAAAGAAAAATGAAACAATTTTCTTTGCGAAAATAAACAAAGTTGGTTCGGAAATGCGACTTTTTCAGTCCACGACAAGGAGATTTCGTAAACTGTAAGAAATCTGAGATCTGCTAAATTAGACCAAAATGTTCCACTATCGAGCCCTATTTACCGATAAACTCAAAATTAGATTATACTTGTTGGAGTTAAAATATTATTGTAAAAAAATTGTTAAATTCTTTTAACGTATTTTATTTTAATTTTATGTCCTTATTTTTCAAGATATAAGCTACAACTTTGAAATTTTAATTAACAAAATAGAAATATTTTTCCCTTTACAGCGATTCGTAGCTCTCTCAGTATATTTATTTGCACAATAAAATATTAAATTTTGCTTTACCTTTTTTATCATTTTTTGTTTACTCTTAAATAAATGAGTATGCACGGTTTATAGCTTCTCTGAGAGGTTCAAGACAATTTCCATTAAGTTTTGCTTATAAATAATGTTGTTTATGGACCCAAAATATGAAATTTTAAAATGTTCGATTAGAAGACCGCGCGCTAGCTAAAAATTATATCAATTTTTTACAACATTCAGTGTCTTTCTCGACTTTATTTCTTAAAAAGCGACTAAGGGAAGTTTAACCTCTAACAAAAATTATAGAGCATAAAATTCTCTTTCCAATCCAATCAAAATATTTTTCCTAGTTGCAGTAATTAATTAATGAAAATAAATTAAAAATTAAAAAATTTATGTCAAGTCAGATTTTAGAACACAGATTTTAGAGTCTCTCCCGACTCTAACTCCTTGAGAACTGATCTGACGGTAATTTAACCTCTAACAAAAATTATAGGCCATAAAATTCTCTTTTCAATCCAATAAAAATATTTGTCCTACTTACCCTAATTAATTAATGAAAATAAATTCGAAATTAAACAATTTATGTCAAATCAGATTTTAGAACACAAGATGTCTCTCCGGACTCTAACTCTTTGAGAACCGATCTGACAGTAGTTTAACCTGTAACAAACATTATAGGGCATAAAATACTCTATCCGATCCAATAAACATATATTTGTCCTAGTTGCCATAATTAAATTTATGTCAAAATCAGATTTTAGAACACAGGGTCACAGGGTGTCTCTCCCGACTCTAACTCCTTGAGAACCGATCTGACAGTAATTTAACCTGTAACAAAAATTATAGGGCATAAAATTCTCTATCCGATCCAATAAACATATATTTGTCCTAGTTGCCATAATTAAATTTATGTCAAAATCAGATTTTAGAACACAGGGTCACAGGGTGTCTCTCCCGACTCTAACTCCTTGAGAACCGATCTGACAGTAATTTAACCTGTAACAAAAATTATAGGGCATAGAATTCTCTATCCGATCCAATAAACATATTTGTCCTAGTTGCCATAATTAAGTAATGGAAATAAATTAGAAATTAAAAAATTTATGTCAAATCAGATTTTAGAACACAGGGTCACAGGGTGTCTCTCCCGACCCTAACTCCTTGAGAACCGATCTGACAGTAATTTAACCTGTAACAAACATTATAGGGCATAAAATTTTCTATCCGATCCAATAAACATATTTGTCCTAGTTGCCATAATTAAGTAATGGAAATAAATTAGAAATTAAAAAATTTATGTCAAAATCAGATTTTAGAACACAGGGTCACAGGGTGTCTCTCCCGACTCTAACTCCTTGAGAACCGATCTGACAGTAATTTAACCTGTAACAAAAATTATAGGGCATAAAATTCTCTATCCGATCCAATAAACATTTGTCCTAGTTGCCATAATTAAGTAATGGAAATAAATTAGAAATTAAAAAATTTATGTCAAATCAGATTTTAGAATATAGGGTCACAGGGTGTCTCTCCCGACTCTAACTCCTTGAGAACCGATCTGACAGTAATTTAACCTGTAACAAATATTATAGGGCATAAAATTCGCTATCCGATCCAAAACATATTTGTCCTAATTGCCAAAATTAATTAATCTAAAAAAGTATAAGATAAAAATGTGTCGCGTTGCCTCTCCTCACTATAATAGCTCTTTAAGGAGTGATCTGAGAATAAATTTGCCTGCAATAACAATTGAAGGGTATACAATTTTCTATCAGTATCGATATCATTAATTTTTCTAGTTATCATAATTAATTAATGAGACATTTAACCCTTGAACGATAGGAGTCGAAACATGCACAGCTGCATTATTTCAGTGTGTGTGGGCAGTTTTACAGTTAACGAGATCTCCACATCACGTTATGTTGGATAATTAATTTGTTAATTTAAGTAAAATATTTTGCATTGCAAATTAGTATTAAATCACTAAAAGTATATTGAATTGCACTTTGCAATTCAATAGTTGGCCTCTGAGGATAATATATCAAACATCACATTCGTTTTACATTTCATTTAACATCAGTGTGCATAGCATGTTCGAATGTTCATATTATTTTTATCATCCTTCTCTTAACAGAAATGACATGTTATGTAATTTTATCTTTATATGTCTTTGTGTTGAAAATATTTTTCCGAAGCTCCGAGCTTAGTTTCATTTATTTATTATTCGTCGGTCGTGTGCTTGTATTAAATGTTTATGCCTTAAGGACCTTTTTTACAACAATTTAATTATTCTTCTTTTTAATTAATTCTAAAAGTTACATTTTATGCACTTTATGCTTTGATTTAATGTTTTTTATTCGCTGCAACTGCTTTATACAAAGCAAAAAGACTAATAGTTTTTTAGTAAACTTACTCATTAACAACATCAAACGTAACAAAGTTAATTATTATTAAAAAATTTATTTTTTTATAATTAGGCACGTTAATCCGATTGAATCTCGAAAATCGTAAAAAAACTGCATATTCAGACTAGTTTCCTGTCGAAGTAATTTTTCTCTGGTTAACCAATTTTTTTATTAGATTGTGAAACCTTTTTTAAATCCTTTACAGATCTCTTTTTGTACTTACATGTATTTCGAAGTAAAGACCTCAAACCGATTTTTTATACGTCTCTATAAAAGCTTTTGTCAACGCACATCTTGTATTATTCAACTTTCAATTCGAGCTTTTTAAGGAAGCGACTCTCATACTGATAGTCCGGTAAAATAAAGGTTTTGAAAAAGAAAAAATTAATAACAGGAATTTTATTGCTGGAATGTGATGGGGGTGACCTGCTGCGTATGTGATCAAAATGCACCACCCCCATCTCTTGAGCTTAACTCAAGGGACGTGTAACCACTTTTAGTTTTTGCAAGTTTTCTCCAAAATTAAGCGATCTAGAGAAAAATTACTAGAATGTCATTTTAAAGATAATGAGTTTTTTAAACAATATGTTCTATAAACATTTTCTATTAGAACAATGGTTTTCTCACAAAATGAGATTTAAGAGTTTTAAAAAATAATATTAAGCAGGCAAGTCACTATGGTGCAAAAAACATGCGTTCTGATAGACAAAAAACTGTTTTACTCCGAGATGAAGTACGATGAAGTTAAAAAAATATATAGGAATTTAAAGCTGAAGGTTTCAGCTTTCATTTTCATATCTTTTAAGTTTACTTCTGTTACATCTTGTAGTATTAAATAACAAATGAAGTTTTTCATGTACCATTTTTTCAACAGCTTAAGATATTTTGCTTGAAGGATTATTTTTAAAATTTAAAAGTACTGTATATTGTTAATAATTGTTTAAGGAAATGAAACATAATAGCTTCTACTCTAATATCCTAAAATTAGAACGTCTTCGAATTTACTGGGACTAAAGGAGCAACTGTTGTATTCGTGACCCTGTAGCCCCGCTACTATCATGTTTAGAGAAAAACCTCAAAGTACTGATTTTGTTACAAATTTTATGCATATTATTTTTTAATTAAGATGGTTTTAACGTTTATATCTTCACTTTGGAGAAAACTTGCAAAAACTAGAATTAGTCACACGTTTGCCCTCCTCCTTACGTAAGCTCAAGGGGTGCGGATGATGCTTTTTTATCACATACTTTTTCACCCTGGTTTTTGAATCCCATTTGACTGGGCTAGTTGGTTTATTTGCCCCTTCTCGTCTCGTTCTTCGTAAACAATAAATAAAAACTGTTTATGTTGAATAAATCGAAGTCATTGGAATATGTCAAAATTGCATTCTGGAGTTATTTTTTTATTTTATACCGTTCGTATATAGGAATAGAAAATTGTCTTTATAAAATGGAAATGAATAAGGGAGGTATGAATTTTTAAGCGTAATAGTGTTATTAAAATGACCCCGTAAATAAAAATCGATGGGAAAAAATATTAATAAACAAACTAAACTATAATGATAGAATAAAGTTTACTTTCATTATTACAAACATTGAGGTAAAAATATTTCTTTACCAATCGGTTTTCTCATATTTACTGAATTATATATTAGACGAATAACGATTTTGTGCTTGGTATAATACCAAGTGCTACTCGACATTTGCATACAAAGTAGTACATGTATTTTACATGAAAATTAGACCACAATAAAGTCTTAACCTACATTTTTTTTATTATTTCAGGTTCGATGCCTGGTGGACCCGGAGTCCCTGAAAATATAACCGTTACTTTCCTTAATCCTACTTCAGTTCGTGTTTCTTGGTCCACATCAGTCGAAAACGTATACAAATACGACGTAACATATAAACCGACCGATGCCAGGTGGGTTCGATAAACTAATAAAATGTGCTAAGTACAGGATGATTTTTTTAAGTGATGCTAACATTTTGATCTTGGAAAGAGTTACGAGATTGGTTAAATTAGCAAAAAGTTGCTTGTTTTGATGACCTTTTAGAATCCGTTTAGAAAATTTTAAATTTCAAAATGGTTTCCGAGATAATGCAGAAAAACTGAAAATTGGCAATTTCGTTTCTCGACTGTAGTTTCAAAATGGCTTACTTTAGAAAAAAAATTCTCGAGAAAAATTTTTAGGAGGTCAAAAAAGCTATCAAACGATACCAAACTCGACTTTTTACCACATCAACGCTAGCGTACGTCCATACGATAATGAAATATTGAACGTCGCGACGCTTAGCGTCGATGTGATAAAAAGTCGAGTTTGGTATCATTTGATAGCTCTTTCGGTCCCCTCAAATTGTTTCCTGAGAATTATTTTCTAAAGTAAGCTATTTTGAATCTATAGTCGAAAAACGAAATTGCTAATTTTCAGTTTTTCTGCGTTATCTCGGAAACCATTTTTACCACTTAATAAAATCACACTGTATTTCATAAAAAAAAAACTTTTCTTCTTTTATTTTGCCTTATAAAAAGTGTAATTTTAATCAAAGAGCAAGATGGAGAAAATTGGGCCAACTTGAATTATTCACGAAAAGGAAACAATTCTGCGAGTGCGGTTTGATTCGGAAATTATTGGAATTGCAAAAAAACAAATCAATCTTAACGTTCTAATTTTATTAACCTAGAGAAGCCATAAAAATGTAATAATTGTACGTTTGTACATTTATGCGTTTTGTACGTCTAATGTAATTGCATTTCCACGTTAGAATTTCCACCATTAATAATACAGGATTCTCTTTTTTCGAGTGCGTGATTGAGGAAATGAAACCTATAAAGTTAGTTTAGAAATAAAAGGATCTTTCTTGGAAAATATGTGGGTAAAAAAATTCTAAATATAACCGCTAATTAATTTTTAACAAACGATCTACTTACGTGTAATTTATAAAAGAACTTTACCTACAATGGGGCTTATTATAAATTAATATTAATTATAAATTGAGCTACAATTTACTATACGAGTCTTATTAATTGTATCTTTGTTCGCTTTCCTATACTTAAATTGTTATTTAAAATCAATCGTTGTTTCAAAAATAATAATTTGGCCACGAACGACTCCATCGTAAATATCGAGGCAACGAGAAAGAGAATCTTTGTAAAATGTCGAAAAAATGTGACACTTTAATGGAAATTCCTCTTGCGCTCCTGCAATTAGATTTTGTAAATTGTAAAGGGTCGCTATGTGTTAGAACGAATTTCTTGCTTAAATTAAACTAATTTTCCGCGCAATTTTACACTAGTAAAATGTAATTGTACCCGGAAAGAGTCGACGAGAGAAAAACGATTTTCTTTTGTTTTAACCCACTATAGTTCGTACTTTGGTTTCAATTTACGTAAATGTTATAGATAAATAATTTTAACGAGAATGAACCAGGCTGTTAGTTACAGGGTGGTGGCGGTTGTTGCTGGAAATTCAGAAGCAGTAACGCTAAGTGGATTGAAAGCCGATACCCAATATCAGTTAACGGTAGCTGCCGTTTGGGGTAGTAAAAAATATCGAAGTAGGCCTATAGTCTTCCGCACGCTGGGTAAATTTTTTATTTTTATTTAAACGATCGTTTGTTAAAATATTTCATTTGTAGAGCCTCCACGGACATCTCCCCAACAAGATATAATGAGCGTCTTCGCCACGGGGGTTCCCACGTCCCCCGATAGTCCGGAACCTCCAGATTTCGAATATCCACAAACTAGTTCAACTGTAAGTTGGTGTTTTTTTATTACTTTTATAACGAGACTAATTTAATTATAAAAGCGATTTAATCGATACTCGTATACCACGCGCGTTTCTTTTTGAAATTTTTGATACGGTAACCTTTTACTTAATGACTGCAGATGCTATGCGACAGCTTTTGTATTACAAAATCGCTTTTAGAAATCGTAAAAATAGTAAACTAGATTTTGATGGGTATTTCAAATAACGAAAGCAATTTATTAGTTTCAAAGGTTACGACTTTATACGGATCGTTAAGGTCGAAGAATATTTTACGTTGCTAATTTTTGACCGAATCGTTCATTAACTTTCATTTTGGTAATTGATTAGGTGTGATCTATCATCGGCCGATCTTAAAATGACTTTTGTTCTTTCATCTTCTTTACTTGAAATTAGGGAGGAAGGTGGCAGCCCTCCGTTATAAATTATCTGACATAAATGTTCTTCTTCAGAGTGGCATCTGGCATCATCCTCCTCCTATTGTATTGTATTGTATTGTACTCAGGGACTTCTAAGTCTTACAGAACTGCGACCACTTGTTACTTCTTTTACTCGTAGTTATGTTCTCAAGAATCCAATCTTGCCAGCGAAGCATATAATGTTCCTAAGAAGTTCGCTTTTCACTTCTTCGGGCGTCAGTTGAGCCCCCCTTAAGTGTTTCGGCCTCAGCTGAGCCAATGCTTCGCAATTGCAGAGAATGTGTTCGGCGGATTCGATCTCCGATTCACAGAGTCTGCATATGTCACTATCCTCCAGTCCCAGTTTCTTTGATAATAGAAGAAGCTTTTTAGCATTCGTGGTCGAGTACTCAATGAATTTATTCGCCTGCCTTTGTCCTGGTACAGTGAGAATTTTTGTTCTCTGTTTCCCATTTTTGGATCTCCGCTCTTCTATGTGTTCTAGATAGTCTACAGAATGGTTCGGGTCCAATTGGGAGAGCTTTTGAGACCGTTCTAGCTAATTCATCAGCTATTTCGTTCCCTGCAATTTCCTCGTGACCCGGCACCCAATGAAGGGCAACTTTGTTGTCCCTTGCCAGTGTTTTGAGGGATCTTCTGCATTTCCAAGTGAATAAGGACTCAAAGCTATTGGCTTTGGGTGCCTTTATCGTAGCTTGGCTGTCAGCCATTATGTAGACTTTTTTGTCCTTTAAATTCCTTCCTAGGCGTTCTCGGACACATAGATCTATTGCATGAGTTTCAGCTTGCATAATTGTAGCGTGGGTTCCTCAAGCTACTGTTGCCCTATATATGCCTATAGCTGTTCCTCGTTCAATTTTAGTTTCATTTTAATACCATATGGAGGAGTTTGGTTCTAGTTGTATTGATTGACTTCCAATCGTGTTGCGGTTCTGAATGACCACCTCGAACGGTGTCTGGAAGCCAAACACTCTTGGAATGACATCCAAGAGTTTTTCAAGCAATTCTGGCTGTAGAAAGTCCAGCATCTTTAGGTGACCTGTTCTGTCACCCATTTTGAATTTCTTGCTCTGTGCAATTTTTATGGTAGTTTTAAGATCCTCTTTCTTCACCCGTAGGTGAAGGGGTAGTAGGTCGAAAAGTGCCTCCATAGCTATAGTCGGGGTTGTGTTTATGAGCACAACCCCTGTTGTACCTGTTATACCCAAACACGCTAGGCGTTACAATTTCTGCAAATTGTCTTGTGTTGTGATTTCATTCGTTTTTGTTCACCACGCGAACGAAGCGTAATGTGACAATGGGTCTTATTGTTAATGTATATGACCAATAGATCATTTTGGATTTAGCGTCCATGTCTTTCCAAAGAGTTTGCGGCACTTTAGGAATAGTATTTTCTATATGAAATTTCCAGTTGAGTTTAGCATCTAGAGTTACTCCTGGATATCTCCCTTTACCTCTTTGGAAAACTCTACCGATAGTCCCTGTTTCCTACGCTTAGTGAATGGGACTATGGTGGTTTTTTCATTGATCATTTTTAAAAATTGTATATTGAGTTAAGTACGTGGAATACTACACTGATAAACCAGAGTTCGTTCCCAGTTCAAGTCAACAAAATTTTACGACCACTGTCCTCTCGGTAGGCAATGGCAAACCACCAACAATAATTTGTCTAGTAAGTTTTCTAAATGGAGGCGTTTAAAACGCTTCCATCAGTGGTTCGGAGTCTACTTTAAACTGTAAAATCGATATCGAAACAAATACTTGAAAAAATGGGAACCTATATCCGAATATAGGCACAATATAATGGCACTACAAGAAAGTCGGTTAATATTTTTTTGTTTGACGATTTTGCCAAGTTCAAGCACCGCAAGCATCACTCAATCCCTGTATTTCAGTAATTCAGTGCAAATAAGATACTTACATGAATTTATTTAAATTTCTCTGATACGTTTTCTTTCTCATCCGTAACTGTTTAACATAATTCGATCCGATACAGTTCTTCTACATTTTATCGCTTTTTTCCACATTAATAAACAGCTTCGATATAAAAAAATACAGTCGAGTTATACCAAATTGAATTGTATCTGATCGAATATTCGAATGGATCAACGCTTAAGCTCCTGTCTTGTTTCTTTGGCAAATGCAAAATTTGGATCTGTCTTTCTTTGAGCCCGAACGTAAATTGATAACCGTCGAAATACGATGAACGATATTTCACAAAAAAGATTTATACGGATAATCCTTCCAATCGTTTGAGATGTCACGCATTTTATTTATAATAAATATGTGAATAAGAGATCACGAGAAACGAGATCGGTTGCTACGTGCAACGTCCTTTACGACCATTACTCGTGCGTTTCATTTAATAGCAGTCAGAAGAAAACGCTATATCAGTTCACCCCTTGTCAGGACTGGACTGGCCCGGCGAGCTACCGGGAATTTCCTTGTAGCCCATGATGTGACAATGAAAAAAATGTATTGCAAAAATTCAGATAAATTGAAAAAATCAAAATTATAAACCTGTACTATCAGATTTCCTGGTACTAATTTTTTCCCAGTTCAGTCCAATCCAGTCCTGCCCCTTGTCCTATTATAAATGGCGCCCGAGAAGCAATTTTTTGCCATTTTTATACAACTGCTGACCTTTAATAAGGTTCGTGATTTAGTTCATAAATCAAACATTAAATAGTATGTACTCACTGCAATTATGCGGGTGCTTTCTTTCGGCAAAGATTAATGAATTAGTGCCTTTATGCGAGGTTAGATTAAATCAGATTTCTATTTTAGAAAAGCCTAAGGTGTTTTTATTTTGCAGGTACGTGGTGTAGAAATAGGTATAGTATTATTGGTACTGGTAGTATGGGTAGGAGCGATAGCGTTATTTTTCAATCGTTGGGGCAAAATTCGAATGTTGCTGCCGTACCAACCGGATTATAAGGAACAACTCAAAGTACCGGGGACGGCAGCGTGCGCCGCCGCCGTAGCCGCAGGAAATACTTGCGCGCACGCCTCGGGAGATCACATGTGTTCGCAGGTACTTTTAAAAATTTATTAATCTTTAGTTAATTATACTATTTTTTTTACTCTTATGTCATTATTACTCAAAGCAGCAGGATATGACATAAATATGGATGAGTTTGTTAGGTACTTTTAATCATTTTGAGTTTATGATGCTTTTGAATGTTACATATGAAATACAAAATACATGGAAGAAAAGACTATAAAAACAAGCGCATATTTAGTTAGAATATCACAGATTTTGAAACGCTTCATATTACATAAACAACACAACAGCACGTTACTTAAAAGTAAAAAGTTGTATTTAAGAATTTACAACAATAATTTGTAGTTAGACAAATAAAAACTTATACTTTATAAACTTTCGCTATTTTACAATTTCAGAAATAGTTTAAATTTCGATTAAAACATACAACATACTTCTACAGTCAATTTAAAACTAATCGTAAACTTTAATTTAAGTGTCATCGACAAATTACTTTTAGAATTAGTACCATGTTATATTAAACTAATTTTAAATTAAGAAAAGATAGATAGACAACAATTTAATTATTCAGTTAATTCGGTTTTCGATCGGAAAATTTTGAGAACTGCCTATTAAATAGTAAAGGATTACTCACATGTCTTATGGAAAATCATTGTTTATTTAGTAAAAATTTTGGAATTAAGTATTTCATAGGTTGTTCAGTAATTTAAAGTCATAATGGTCGCAATTTTCCAAATGCCAGAATTGACCTTTATAAGACTGAAAAATTCATAATGTCACTTTAGTGTCGTTATTTCCAATTTTTTATTCTTCGATTTTACCTATTTTTTTTTTAAGTTCGAATAGTAAGGGACCCATAAGAATATGTTTATTCTAAGCAAAAAAATTGTAAATGGACAGTCTAATAGTGTGCTTTTATTAATTTTAGGCTCATTGTAGAGGCCCGGCTCTGCATAAAGTGTAAGATTTAGCATTCATATTTCAAGGGTAGCTTTCCTACATCCTTTGAATTGACGTCCCTAAAATTTTGAAATTATTTCACATCTAGTTTACCCACAAATTGTCAATAAGTAAACTCATTTCTTTTTTTATTTTAGGAATTTTTTAGAAAGCCGGATTTTGCCTAATCGTTAGGATTTAAGTATTCATATTTAAGGATAGCCTTAATTTGACCTTTGACTTGATGTACCCAAAAGTTTTAAATTATTTCACGTCTAGTTTACCCACAAATTGTCAATAAGTAAACTCATTTCTTTTTTTATTTTAGTAAATTTTTAGAAAGCCCGACCCTGCCTAATCGGTAGGATATAAGTATTCATATTTAAGGATAGCCTTAATTTGACCTTTGACATGATGTACCCAAAAGTTTGAAATTATTTCACGTCTAGTTTACCCACAAATTGTCAATAAGTAAACTCATTTCTTTTTTTATTTTAGGAATTTTTTAGAAAGCCGGACTTTGCCTAATCGTTAGGATTTAAGCATTCATATTTAAGGATAGCCTTAATTTGACCTTTGACTTGATATACCCAAAAGTTTTAAATTATTTCACGTCTAGTTTACCCACAAATTGTCAATAAGTAAACTCATTTCTTTTTTTATTTTAGGAATTTTTTAGAAAGCCGGACTTTGCCTAATCGTTAGGATTTAAGCATTCATATTTAAGGATAGCCTTAATTTGACCTTTGACTTGATATACCCAAAAGTTTTAAATTATTTCACGTCTAGTTTACCCACAAATTGTCAATAAGTAAACTCATTTCTTTTTTTATTTTAGTAAATTTTTAGAAAGCCCGACCCTGCCTAATCGGTAGGATTTAAGTATTCATATTTAAGGATAGCCTTAATTTGAACTTTGACTTGATGTACCCAAAAGTTTGAAATTATTTCACGTCTAGTTTACCCACAAATTGTCAATAAGTGAACTCATTTCTTTTTTTATTCTAGTAAATTTTTAGAAAGCCCGACCCTGCCTAATCGGTAGGATTTAAGTATTCATATTTAAGGATAGCCTTAATTTGACCTTTGACTTGATGTACCCAAAAGTTTTAAATTATTTCACGTCTAGTTTACCCACAAATTGTCAATAAGTAAACTCATTTCTTTTTTCATTTTAGTAAATTTTTAGAAAGCCCGACCCTGCCTAATCGGTAGGATTTAAGTATTCATATTTAAGGATAGCCTTAATTTGACCTTTGACTTGATGTACCCAAAAGTTTTAAATTATTTCACGTCTAGTTTACCCACAAATTGTCAATAAGTAAACTCATTTCTTTTTTTATTTTAGTAAATTTTTAGAAAGCCCGACCCGGCCTAATCGGTAGGATTTAAGTATTCATATTTAAGGATAGCCTTAATTTGAACTTTGACTTGATGTACCCAAAAGTTTTAAATTATTTCACGTCTAGTTTACCCACAAATTGTCAATAAGTAAACTCATTTCTTTTTTTATTTTAGTAAATTTTTAGAAAGCCCGACCCTGCCTAATCGGTAGGATTTAAGTATTCATATTTAAGGATAGCCTTAATTTGAACTTTGACTTGATGTACCCAAAAGTTTGAAATTATTTCACGTCTAGTTTACCCACAAATTGTCAATAAGTAAACTCATTTCTTTTTTTATTTTAGGAATTTTTTAGAAAGCCGGACTTTGCCTAATCGTTAGGATTTAAGCATTCATATTTAAGGATAGCCTTAATTTGACCTTTGACTTGATATACCCAAAAGTTTGAAATTATTTCACGTCTAGTTTACCCACAAATTGTCAATAAGTAAACTCATTTCTTTTTTTATTTTAGGAATTTTTTAGAAAGCCGGACTTTGCCTAATCGTTAGGATTTAAGCATTCATATTTAAGGATAGCCTTAATTTGACCTTTGACTTGATATACCCAAAAGTTTTAAATTATTTCACGTCTAGTTTACCCACAAATTGTCAATAAGTAAACTCATTTCTTTTTTTATTTTAGTAAATTTTTAGAAAGCCCGACCCTGCCTAATCGGTAGGATTTAAGTATTCATATTTAAGGATAGCCTTAATTTGAACTTTGACTTGATGTACCCAAAAGTTTTAAATTATTTCACGTCTAGTTTACCCACAAATTGTCAATAAGTAAACTCATTTCTTTTTTTATTTTAGTAAATTTTTAGAAAGCCCGACCCGGCCTAATCGGTAGGATTTAAGTATTCATATTTAAGGATAGCCTTAATTTGACCTTTGACTTGATATACCCAAAAGTTTTAAATTATTTCACGTCTAGTTTACCCACAAATTGTCAATAAGTAAACTCATTTCTTTTTTTATTTTAGTAAATTTTTAGAAAGCCCGACCCTGCCTAATCGGTAGGATTTAAGTATTCATATTTAAGGATAGCCTTAATTTGACCTTTGACTTGATGTACCCAAAAGTTTTAAATTATTTCACGTCTAGTTTACCCACAAATTGTCAATAAGTGAACTCATTTCTTTTTTTATAATAGTAAATTTTTAGAAAGCCCGACCCTGCCTAATCGGTAGGATTTAAGTATTCATATTTAAGGATAGCCTTAATTTGACCTTTGACTTGATGTACCCAAAAGTTTTAAATTATTTCACGTCTAGTTTACCCACAAATTGTCAATAAGTAAACTCATTTCTTTTTTCATTTTAGTAAATTTTTAGAAAGCCCGACCCTGCCTAATCGGTAGGATTTAAGTATTCATATTTAAGGATAGCCTTAATTTGACCTTTGACTTGATGTACCCAAAAGTTTTAAATTATTTCACGTCTAGTTTACCCACAAATTGTCAATAAGTAAACTCATTTCTTTTTTTATTTTAGTAAATTTTTAGAAAGCCCGACCCGGCCTAATCGGTAGGATTTAAGTATTCATATTTAAGGATAGCCTTAATTTGAACTTTGACTTGATGTACCCAAAAGTTTTAAATTATTTCACGTCTAGTTTACCCACAAATTGTCAATAAGTAAACTCATTTCTTTTTTTATTTTAGTAAATTTTTAGAAAGCCCGACCCTGCCTAATCGGTAGGATTTAAGTATTCATATTTAAGGATAGCCTTAATTTGAACTTTGACTTGATGTACCCAAAAGTTTGAAATTATTTCACGTCTAGTTTACCCACAAATTGTCAATAAGTAAACTCATTTCTTTTTTTATTTTAGGAATTTTTTAGAAAGCCGGACTTTGCCTAATCGTTAGGATTTAAGCATTCATATTTAAGGATAGCCTTAATTTGACCTTTGACTTGATATACCCAAAAGTTTGAAATTATTTCACGTCTAGTTTACCCACAAATTGTCAATAAGTAAACTCATTTCTTTTTTTATTTTAGGAATTTTTTAGAAAGCCGGACTTTGCCTAATCGTTAGGATTTAAGCATTCATATTTAAGGATAGCCTTAATTTGACCTTTGACTTGATATACCCAAAAGTTTTAAATTATTTCACGTCTAGTTTACCCACAAATTGTCAATAAGTAAACTCATTTCTTTTTTTATTTTAGTAAATTTTTAGAAAGCCCGACCCTGCCTAATCGGTAGGATTTAAGTATTCATATTTAAGGATAGCCTTAATTTGAACTTTGACTTGATGTACCCAAAAGTTTTAAATTATTTCACGTCTAGTTTACCCACAAATTGTCAATAAGTAAACTCATTTCTTTTTTTATTTTAGTAAATTTTTAGAAAGCCCGACCCGGCCTAATCGGTAGGATTTAAGTATTCATATTTAAGGATAGCCTTAATTTGACCTTTGACTTGATATACCCAAAAGTTTTAAATTATTTCACGTCTAGTTTACCCACAAATTGTCAATAAGTAAACTCATTTCTTTTTTTATTTTAGTAAATTTTTAGAAAGCCCGACCCTGCCTAATCGGTAGGATTTAAGTATTCATATTTAAGGATAGCCTTAATTTGACCTTTGACTTGATGTACCCAAAAGTTTTAAATTATTTCACGTCTAGTTTACCCACAAATTGTCAATAAGTGAACTCATTTCTTTTTTTATAATAGTAAATTTTTAGAAAGCCCGACCCTGCCTAATCGGTAGGATTTAAGTATTCATATTTAAGGATAGCCTTAATTTGACCTTTGACTTGATGTACCCAAAAGTTTTAAATTATTTCACGTCTAGTTTACCCACAAATTGTCAATAAGTAAACTCATTTCTTTTTTCATTTTAGTAAATTTTTAGAAAGCCCGACCCTGCCTAATCGGTAGGATTTAAGTATTCATATTTAAGGATAGCCTTAATTTGACCTTTGACTTGATGTACCCAAAAGTTTTAAATTATTTCACGTCTAGTTTACCCACAAATTGTCAATAAGTAAACTCATTTCTTTTTTCATTTTAGTAAATTTTTAGAAAGCCCGACCCTGCCTAATCGGTAGGATTTAAGTATTCATATTTAAGGATAGCCTTAATTTGACCTTTGACTTGATGTACCCAAAAGTTTTAAATTATTTCACGTCTAGTTTACCCACAAATTGTCAATAAGTAAACTCATTTCTTTTTTCATTTTAGTAAATTTTTAGAAAGCCCGACCCTGCCTAATCGGTAGGATTTAAGTATTCATATTTAAGGATAGCCTTAATTTGACCTTTGACTTGATGTACCCAAAAGTTTTAAATTATTTCACGTCTAGTTTACCCACAAATTGTCAATAAGTAAACTCATTTCTTTTTTCATTTTAGTAAATTTTTAGAAAGCCCGACCCTGCCTAATCGGTAGGATTTAAGTATTCATATTTAAGGATAGCCTTAATTTGACCTTTGACTTGATGTACCCAAAAGTTTTAAATTATTTCACGTCTAGTTTACCCACAAATTGTCAATAAGTGAACTCATTTCTTTTTTTATTCTAGTAAATTTTTAGAAAGCCCGACCCTGCCTAATCGGTAGGATTTAAGTATTCATATTTAAGGATAGCCTTAATTTGACCTTTGACTTGATGTACCCAAAAGTTTTAAATTATTTCACGTCTAGTTTACCCACAAATTGTCAATAAGTAAACTCATTTCTTTTTTCATTTTAGTAAATTTTTAGAAAGCCCGACCCTGCCTAATCGGTAGGATTTAAGTATTCATATTTAAGGATAGCCTTAATTTGAACTTTGACTTGATGTACCCAAAAGTTTGAAATTATTTCACGTCTAGTTTACCCACAAATTGTCAATAAGTGAACTCATTTCTTTTTTTATTCTAGTAAATTTTTAGAAAGCCCGACCCTGCCTAATCGGTAGGATTTAAGTATTCATATTTAAGGATAGCCTTAATTTGACCTTTGACTTGATGTACCCAAAAGTTTTAAATTATTTCACGTCTAGTTTACCCACAAATTGTCAATAAGTAAACTCATTTCTTTTTTCATTTTAGTAAATTTTTAGAAAGCCCGACCCTGCCTAATCGGTAGGATTTAAGTATTCATATTTAAGGATAGCCTTAATTTGACCTTTGACTTGATGTACCCAAAAGTTTTAAATTATTTCACGTCTAGTTTACCCACAAATTGTCAATAAGTAAACTCATTTCTTTTTTTATTTTAGTAAATTTTTAGAAAGCCCGACCCGGCCTAATCGGTAGGATTTAAGTATTCATATTTAAGGATAGCCTTAATTTGAACTTTGACTTGATGTACCCAAAAGTTTTAAATTATTTCACGTCTAGTTTACCCACAAATTGTCAATAAGTAAACTCATTTCTTTTTTTATTTTAGTAAATTTTTAGAAAGCCCGACCCTGCCTAATCGGTAGGATTTAAGTATTCATATTTAAGGATAGCCTTAATTTGAACTTTGACTTGATGTACCCAAAAGTTTTAAATTATTTCACGTCTAGTTTACCCACAAATTGTCAATAAGTAAACTCATTTCTTTTTTTATTTTAGGAATTTTTTAGAAAGCCGGACTTTGCCTAATCGTTAGGATTTAAGCATTCATATTTAAGGATAGCCTTAATTTGACCTTTGACTTGATATACCCAAAAGTTTGAAATTATTTCACGTCTAGTTTACCCACAAATTGTCAATAAGTAAACTCATTTCTTTTTTTATTTTAGGAATTTTTTAGAAAGCCGGACTTTGCCTAATCGTTAGGATTTAAGCATTCATATTTAAGGATAGCCTTAATTTGACCTTTGACTTGATATACCCAAAAGTTTTAAATTATTTCACGTCTAGTTTACCCACAAATTGTCAATAAGTAAACTCATTTCTTTTTTTATTTTAGTAAATTTTTAGAAAGCCCGACCCTGCCTAATCGGTAGGATTTAAGTATTCATATTTAAGGATAGCCTTAATTTGAACTTTGACTTGATGTACCCAAAAGTTTGAAATTATTTCACGTCTAGTTTACCCACAAATTGTCAATAAGTGAACTCATTTCTTTTTTTATTCTAGTAAATTTTTAGAAAGCCCGACCCTGCCTAATCGGTAGGATTTAAGTATTCATATTTAAGGATAGCCTTAATTTGACCTTTGACTTGATGTACCCAAAAGTTTTAAATTATTTCACGTCTAGTTTACCCACAAATTGTCAATAAGTAAACTCATTTCTTTTTTCATTTTAGTAAATTTTTAGAAAGCCCGACCCTGCCTAATCGGTAGGATTTAAGTATTCATATTTAAGGATAGCCTTAATTTGACCTTTGACTTGATGTACCCAAAAGTTTTAAATTATTTCACGTCTAGTTTACCCACAAATTGTCAATAAGTAAACTCATTTCTTTTTTTATTTTAGTAAATTTTTAGAAAGCCCGACCCGGCCTAATCGGTAGGATTTAAGTATTCATATTTAAGGATAGCCTTAATTTGAACTTTGACTTGATGTACCCAAAAGTTTTAAATTATTTCACGTCTAGTTTACCCACAAATTGTCAATAAGTGAACTCATTTCTTTTTTTATTCTAGTAAATTTTTAGAAAGCCCGACCCTGCCTAATCGGTAGGATTTAAGTATTCATATTTAAGGATAGCCTTAATTTGACCTTTGACTTGATGTACCCAAAAGTTTTAAATTATTTCACGTCTAGTTTACCCACAAATTGTCAATAAGTAAACTCATTTCTTTTTTCATTTTAGTAAATTTTTA
Source organism: Malthinus seriepunctatus (assembly GCA_963924605.1). Classification (NCBI taxonomy): domain Eukaryota; kingdom Metazoa; phylum Arthropoda; class Insecta; order Coleoptera; family Cantharidae; genus Malthinus; species Malthinus seriepunctatus. The sequence continues at coordinate 830,941 of OZ004602.1, forward strand.
GAAAGCCCGACCCTGCCTAATCGGTAGGATTTAAGTATTCATATTTAAGGATAGCCTTAATTTGACCTTTGACTTGATGTACCCAAAAGTTTTAAATTATTTCACGTCTAGTTTACCCACAAATTGTCAATAAGTAAACTCATTTCTTTTTTTATTTTAGTAAATTTTTAGAAAGCCCGACCCGGCCTAATCGGTAGGATTTAAGTATTCATATTTAAGGATAGCCTTAATTTGAACTTTGACTTGATGTACCCAAAAGTTTTAAATTATTTCACGTCTAGTTTACCCACAAATTGTCAATAAGTAAACTCATTTCTTTTTTTATTTTAGTAAATTTTTAGAAAGCCCGACCCTGCCTAATCGGTAGGATTTAAGTATTCATATTTAAGGATAGCCTTAATTTGAACTTTGACTTGATGTACCCAAAAGTTTGAAATTATTTCACGTCTAGTTTACCCACAAATTGTCAATAAGTAAACTCATTTCTTTTTTTATTTTAGGAATTTTTTAGAAAGCCGGACTTTGCCTAATCGTTAGGATTTAAGCATTCATATTTAAGGATAGCCTTAATTTGACCTTTGACTTGATATACCCAAAAGTTTGAAATTATTTCACGTCTAGTTTACCCACAAATTGTCAATAAGTAAACTCATTTCTTTTTTTATTTTAGGAATTTTTTAGAAAGCCGGACTTTGCCTAATCGTTAGGATTTAAGCATTCATATTTAAGGATAGCCTTAATTTGACCTTTGACTTGATATACCCAAAAGTTTTAAATTATTTCACGTCTAGTTTACCCACAAATTGTCAATAAGTAAACTCATTTCTTTTTTTATTTTAGTAAATTTTTAGAAAGCCCGACCCTGCCTAATCGGTAGGATTTAAGTATTCATATTTAAGGATAGCCTTAATTTGAACTTTGACTTGATGTACCCAAAAGTTTTAAATTATTTCACGTCTAGTTTACCCACAAATTGTCAATAAGTAAACTCATTTCTTTTTTTATTTTAGTAAATTTTTAGAAAGCCCGACCCGGCCTAATCGGTAGGATTTAAGTATTCATATTTAAGGATAGCCTTAATTTGACCTTTGACTTGATATACCCAAAAGTTTTAAATTATTTCACGTCTAGTTTACCCACAAATTGTCAATAAGTAAACTCATTTCTTTTTTTATTTTAGTAAATTTTTAGAAAGCCCGACCCTGCCTAATCGGTAGGATTTAAGTATTCATATTTAAGGATAGCCTTAATTTGACCTTTGACTTGATGTACCCAAAAGTTTTAAATTATTTCACGTCTAGTTTACCCACAAATTGTCAATAAGTGAACTCATTTCTTTTTTTATTCTAGTAAATTTTTAGAAAGCCCGACCCTGCCTAATCGGTAGGATTTAAGTATTCATATTTAAGGATAGCCTTAATTTGACCTTTGACTTGATGTACCCAAAAGTTTTAAATTATTTCACGTCTAGTTTACCCACAAATTGTCAATAAGTAAACTCATTTCTTTTTTCATTTTAGTAAATTTTTAGAAAGCCCGACCCTGCCTAATCGGTAGGATTTAAGTATTCATATTTAAGGATAGCCTTAATTTGACCTTTGACTTGATGTACCCAAAAGTTTTAAATTATTTCACGTCTAGTTTACCCACAAATTGTCAATAAGTAAACTCATTTCTTTTTTCATTTTAGTAAATTTTTAGAAAGCCCGACCCTGCCTAATCGGTAGGATTTAAGTATTCATATTTAAGGATAGCCTTAATTTGACCTTTGACTTGATGTACCCAAAAGTTTTAAATTATTTCACGTCTAGTTTACCCACAAATTGTCAATAAGTAAACTCATTTCTTTTTTCATTTTAGTAAATTTTTAGAAAGCCCGACCCTGCCTAATCGGTAGGATTTAAGTATTCATATTTAAGGATAGCCTTAATTTGACCTTTGACTTGATGTACCCAAAAGTTTTAAATTATTTCACGTCTAGTTTACCCACAAATTGTCAATAAGTAAACTCATTTCTTTTTTCATTTTAGTAAATTTTTAGAAAGCCCGACCCTGCCTAATCGGTAGGATTTAAGTATTCATATTTAAGGATAGCCTTAATTTGACCTTTGACTTGATGTACCCAAAAGTTTTAAATTATTTCACGTCTAGTTTACCCACAAATTGTCAATAAGTGAACTCATTTCTTTTTTTATTCTAGTAAATTTTTAGAAAGCCCGACCCTGCCTAATCGGTAGGATTTAAGTATTCATATTTAAGGATAGCCTTAATTTGACCTTTGACTTGATGTACCCAAAAGTTTTAAATTATTTCACGTCTAGTTTACCCACAAATTGTCAATAAGTAAACTCATTTCTTTTTTCATTTTAGTAAATTTTTAGAAAGCCCGACCCTGCCTAATCGGTAGGATTTAAGTATTCATATTTAAGGATAGCCTTAATTTGAACTTTGACTTGATGTACCCAAAAGTTTGAAATTATTTCACGTCTAGTTTACCCACAAATTGTCAATAAGTGAACTCATTTCTTTTTTTATTCTAGTAAATTTTTAGAAAGCCCGACCCTGCCTAATCGGTAGGATTTAAGTATTCATATTTAAGGATAGCCTTAATTTGACCTTTGACTTGATGTACCCAAAAGTTTTAAATTATTTCACGTCTAGTTTACCCACAAATTGTCAATAAGTAAACTCATTTCTTTTTTCATTTTAGTAAATTTTTAGAAAGCCCGACCCTGCCTAATCGGTAGGATTTAAGTATTCATATTTAAGGATAGCCTTAATTTGACCTTTGACTTGATGTACCCAAAAGTTTTAAATTATTTCACGTCTAGTTTACCCACAAATTGTCAATAAGTAAACTCATTTCTTTTTTTATTTTAGTAAATTTTTAGAAAGCCCGACCCGGCCTAATCGGTAGGATTTAAGTATTCATATTTAAGGATAGCCTTAATTTGAACTTTGACTTGATGTACCCAAAAGTTTTAAATTATTTCACGTCTAGTTTACCCACAAATTGTCAATAAGTAAACTCATTTCTTTTTTTATTTTAGTAAATTTTTAGAAAGCCCGACCCTGCCTAATCGGTAGGATTTAAGTATTCATATTTAAGGATAGCCTTAATTTGAACTTTGACTTGATGTACCCAAAAGTTTTAAATTATTTCACGTCTAGTTTACCCACAAATTGTCAATAAGTAAACTCATTTCTTTTTTTATTTTAGGAATTTTTTAGAAAGCCGGACTTTGCCTAATCGTTAGGATTTAAGCATTCATATTTAAGGATAGCCTTAATTTGACCTTTGACTTGATATACCCAAAAGTTTGAAATTATTTCACGTCTAGTTTACCCACAAATTGTCAATAAGTAAACTCATTTCTTTTTTTATTTTAGGAATTTTTTAGAAAGCCGGACTTTGCCTAATCGTTAGGATTTAAGCATTCATATTTAAGGATAGCCTTAATTTGACCTTTGACTTGATATACCCAAAAGTTTTAAATTATTTCACGTCTAGTTTACCCACAAATTGTCAATAAGTAAACTCATTTCTTTTTTTATTTTAGTAAATTTTTAGAAAGCCCGACCCTGCCTAATCGGTAGGATTTAAGTATTCATATTTAAGGATAGCCTTAATTTGAACTTTGACTTGATGTACCCAAAAGTTTGAAATTATTTCACGTCTAGTTTACCCACAAATTGTCAATAAGTGAACTCATTTCTTTTTTTATTCTAGTAAATTTTTAGAAAGCCCGACCCTGCCTAATCGGTAGGATTTAAGTATTCATATTTAAGGATAGCCTTAATTTGACCTTTGACTTGATGTACCCAAAAGTTTTAAATTATTTCACGTCTAGTTTACCCACAAATTGTCAATAAGTAAACTCATTTCTTTTTTCATTTTAGTAAATTTTTAGAAAGCCCGACCCTGCCTAATCGGTAGGATTTAAGTATTCATATTTAAGGATAGCCTTAATTTGACCTTTGACTTGATGTACCCAAAAGTTTTAAATTATTTCACGTCTAGTTTACCCACAAATTGTCAATAAGTAAACTCATTTCTTTTTTTATTTTAGTAAATTTTTAGAAAGCCCGACCCGGCCTAATCGGTAGGATTTAAGTATTCATATTTAAGGATAGCCTTAATTTGAACTTTGACTTGATGTACCCAAAAGTTTTAAATTATTTCACGTCTAGTTTACCCACAAATTGTCAATAAGTAAACTCATTTCTTTTTTTATTTTAGTAAATTTTTAGAAAGCCCGACCCTGCCTAATCGGTAGGATTTAAGTATTCATATTTAAGGATAGCCTTAATTTGAACTTTGACTTGATGTACCCAAAAGTTTTAAATTATTTCACGTCTAGTTTACCCACAAATTGTCAATAAGTAAACTCATTTCTTTTTTTATTTTAGTAAATTTTTAGAAAGCCCGACCCTGCCTAATCGGTAGGATTTAAGTATTCATATTTAAGGATAGCCTTAATTTGACCTTTGACTTGATGTACCCAAAAGTTTTAAATTATTTCACGTCTAGTTTACCCACAAATTGTCAATAAGTAAACTCTTTTCTTTTTTTATTTTAGTAAATTTTTAGAAAGCCCGACCCTGCCTAATCGGTAGGATTTAAGTATTCATATTTAAGGATAGCCTTAATTTGACCTTTGACTTGATGTACCCAAAAGTTTTAAATTATTTCACGTCTAGTTTACCCACAAATTGTCAATAAGTAAACTCTTTTCTTTTTTTATTTTAGTAAATTTTTAGAAAGCCCGACCCTGCCTAATCGGTAGGATTTAAGTATTCATATTTAAGGATAGCCTTAATTTGACCTTTGACTTGATGTACCCAAAAGTTTTAAATTATTTCACGTCTAGTTTACCCACAAATTGTCAATAAGTAAACTCTTTTCTTTTTTTATTTTAGTAAATTTTTAGAAAGCCCGACCCTGCCTAATCGGTAGGATTTAAGTATTCATATTTAAGGATAGCCTTAATTTGACCTTTGACTTGATGTACCCAAAAGTTTTAAATTATTTCACGTCTAGTTTACCCACAAATTGTCAATAAGTAAACTCTTTTCTTTTTTTATTTTAGTAAATTTTTAGAAAGCCCGACCCTGCCTAATCGGTAGGATTTAAGTATTCATATTTAAGGATAGCCTTAATTTGACCTTTGACTTAATGTGCCTAAAATTTTGAAATTATTTCACGTCTAGTTTACCCACAAATTGTCAATAAGTAAACTCTTTTCTTTTTTTATTTTAGTAAATTTTTAGAAAGCCCGACCCTGCCTAATCGGTAGGATTTAAGTATTCATATTTAAGGATAGCCTTAATTTGACCTTTGACTTAATGTGCCTAAAATTTTGAAATTATTTCACGTCTAGTTTACCCACAAATTGTCAATAAGTAAACTCATTTCTTTTTTTATTTTAGTAAATTTTTAGAAAGCCCGACCCTGCCTAATCGGTAGGATTTAAGTATTCATATTTAAGGATAGCTTTAATTTGTCGTTTGATTTGATATCCCTAAAATTTGGCAGCTTTTCGCATCTAGTTCACCCAGAATTTGTCAATATGTAAATTCATTTGTTCAATTAAACCTGAGCCAAGTGAATAAAAATAAGTATTTGCTTATAAGCTTTTACTTATAAGTAAAAGTTATACCTTTACTGTTCAACGGCATATAAGGTATATAGTGCTGAACTTTTATAAACGATAGGGCAATGACGACTAGGGCTGGGAACTATATCGATATATCAATATTTTTATCGATATATCGATATATCGAAATATCGATATATCGATATTTTTTTAAAAACATATCGACTAGTCGATATATCGATAAAAATATCGATATATCGATATTTTTCTCAGCCCTAGTCGTCATTGCCCTATCGTTTATAAAAGTTTAGCACTATACCTTTTACTTATAAGTAAAAGCTTATAAGCAAATACTTATTTTTATTCACTTGGCCCAGTATCTTTTAAAACTCCAAGTAAATTCAACTAAAATGTATTTTATTAAAATAATAAAAAAAAACTATAAGTAAATTAAACTTAGTATGGTCCTGAATTTTTACCACCCTGTAAGAGTCGAACTATGGCATTTGGAAAGTTGCGCAAATGAAAAACCTTAATTCAAAAATTTTATCATTTACATCACCTAAAGAAGGCTTTAAAGATTATTTTTTCTAAAAAACTTTTGTGTTTAGAATTAATTAAAAATAATGCTTGAATTTTTAATTTAAATTCTTAAGACCCTTAATAATAATTAATTTAAATTTCGATTGGCTCCACTCAAAAATTTAATATCGAAGGCAATTTGCTCTAATTTCTATATTTTAACCTTTGCAACTTTTTAGTAATTTTCCGATTATGTACTTATATGAAAATCGACTAATTAAATTTTCTTTGACATTGTAATGAAATTTTGAAGTTTACACAAATTTTCCAATAATATCTGGAAAGTAATTTTCACAATCTACATAAATGGAAAATGTCGGTTTGTAAATAGTGGCTTATTTTTCTATAAAATTCTATTAACAAGATGTGAACGGGGCGCGTTTAGAGATCGTGACATCAATAATTTTCATAAATTACAACTTTAATTAAAATTTCAAATTAAAACTCGATGTTTATTTTACTAAGTTTTGACATAAATTTCACAATTAATTAGAACGAAAAGTTTTTATTTCAAATTTTTTTTTATTTTACGGAAAACTCTTTGGCTTGGAAAATTTTTTAAAGAACCGCCAGATGTTTATTACACACTTGAAAGAACATTATACGTTTCCTTTTTTTATATTTTTCTCCGTTAAATTGCTATAGTATTTGCTTTGTTGAAATGTTTTAGTTTTACAAGTCGAAACGGAATCGATATCCCAAAAATGCTCTACAGCACTCTTGGGCATTAATGATAACGACTCGCTCGCTCCCAACTAAAATAAATTCGCTTTGTACATCTATCTATCTTTTCGCGTTTTTAAAAAGAGTTTGGTTATAATTTGTATTTTTACACCACACGTAAATATTAACAGTGCGAAAGACGAGATCGACTTGGTATATTATCCAGACCTCAACGTGGTCCTCCCGTTTGCAACTGTGAAGTTATGGGAAGATTTTTTGACTAATTGGACTTAGTCTATCAATTCAATTACTCGATCAACAAATTCAAATCGGTATTTGTCAAATAAAAAAAGAGCAGCACAGTAGAATGCTTGTTTTGTGCGTCCTATAGATGAACAAAAAAGGCTTTATACAAGACGTGATACGATCGGCGTCGATTGGCTGCTTATTGGAAATTGTTTAGAGGAGAAATTTAAGAAAAATCTTCCTAAGCAGTCCATTAACATCTTTATGGGGATATTTGGGCTTTCTTTGTTGGCTCACACTTAGTATAAGTATACATAGTATGCCATTCCGGTGTACGAAAATCGAACTTGGCTGCGCATGACTTTAGAAGGGGTCAGCACGGACGTATTCGGGTACGAATAAGTCGCGTTAGGTACAAGTACGTGCAAGTTCGGTAGAAGTCGCGTCGTGTTGACTTCTCCTGACGTCACTAGACATCACAAAACCTGCGCAATGGCATACTATGTATACTTATACTATGGACACAATAATAGACGTAGGGCAGCTGTGTGGTTAGCTGTTTGTGGTTCCATAGATCTTCGCTTGCTTTTAGCACTCTCTAGGCGAAATTTCTAAGTACGCCACTGATCCCGTATTACATCCGAATTATTGTACTCTCTTCAAGCCGTTTAGAGATTTCAAGTGATCAAAACCATTCCCAATAAACTACCAACCGGCGTTCGTCGTAACACACCTTGTATAACGTATAGAACATTTGTTATAAAAAACTTAATTTAAACAATTAGGCTCGATACAAAGCTTTCATTTTTGTTTTCATTTTATTAATTTTCGTAAAAATTAGTGACGTTACATTGAGTGCCCCAAGAAGTCTTCTGTAGTTTGGTTATTTACTTACTCGATTGTGCAAAAAAAATTTAATTATGTCATAAGCCAATTTAATTTAAATAAGTTAGTAGTAATATATAAGGAAGCTATGGGAAGTATCTCGATTTCCTATATCAAGGCGTTAAACTTTTGGGGTAAATATTTTTGATTCCCGACGAAAATAAAAAATTTGAAATGATTTAATTTGAACATTTATTTACATTTACCTACCCTTAATTGAAATTAATAAAAAATAAACGACAAAATTAAGAGGCTTTTATTTGGAATTATTGGAAAATCGATTTGAAACGTTGATGTAAAAAGAGTAAAATTATAATTTTAAATTAAGTACGAACGTGTGGTATTATGTACGTCGTTACTTAATTCAATTAATCATTAGTGCACTCGAACGAACCAACAAAGTCACATTTAATAAAATAATTAAGGGGTAAATTAGCCTAAAAGTTACCACATTAACCTAAATTTATTATTGGTACCGCTAGTTGTAAACTAAAGTTTAGTGTTAAGAGCAAATATTTGATAATTAGCATTACGTATTTAGTTTAAGAAATAAAATTTATTATTTATTAAAAATAAAGAAGGGAAAAAAGGTGGTGGATAATGGAGAAAACTATGGCGTTTGTTGCACGTTTAATAATTATTCAAATTGAATTGATCAGAAAAGTTATGACTAATGAGTTTAAATATTATCACAAATAACACCCAAAAAAATAAAAACAATTAAACATTTCAAATCTAAAAACTTTTACCACCCTTCAACCCCTCTAAAAGGGAATTTGCCGGTGTCAAAATGTAAAATATTAAGGGCTGTTCAATTATGCGCGACGGAATACTATGTTCATATTTTAATAATATTCAATTTATCGTGGGTTCCGATAGTGGGTCAAAATTTTAAAATTAAGGGTGTCCACAGACTTCTATTTAACTTAGATGAAGATTTTGTTACATATGGAATGAAATATTAGTAGTATAACTATAGGGATTCTAAACCGAATGTCACGTCACATCAGAATAAAAATAGCGGGAAATTAAAATTTGGAGGCAAGTGGGCGTGTAAATTTCCACGTCTAAGAATAGGAAAGTCCACGTCTAAGAATAGGTGTGAAGTAGGTAAACTTACAAAACAAACCACACTAATGAAGATTGGATATTTGAGAACGAGTCTGCGGACTCGCTTTAAAATTCAAAACGAGGCATTGTAAATCAAAATTTTATTTTGTCACCTCTCTGCCATTTCGTTTTTTTGCTTTCTCCTTTTTTGTGATATAAAAATGGTTAATATTGTTTCGTTTTTTAAACGTTTTAGAATAACCTACTCAATCGGAATCGTGTTGTGTCAACACAACAGATTTAAAAAAAAAATAAGTCGGTTATTCAAATTTTCAATAACGGCAAGTTTCCTTTGATAGAGTTAGTTTGCATTTGGGTTGAACCTGTGAACTTGGTGCTAAAAGATGCTTATAAGAGTCTCGAAATCTGTAGATCTGATGCCAAGCCAAATCTAACGATAACTCCTAGGTGTCCTATCGCGCTCAACAAGTGATTTTATAGTTTCAACTTGTTTATCTGTATTATATGGCAATTTTTAATTAAAATATGTCCAAGGGGTTGATTGATCTCCAGTTAACTGCTTTTCAGAGGCACTAACCTCTTTTATAAAAGCAAACTGTGCCTGGAGTGCTTATTTATAACAGATGAGAGTCGGTCGCTGTTCAACGAACAGATACAACTAACCCATCACAAAATGTGACAACTATAAATTCCATTCCGTTTCATCGTATGAGCACCATCACAAAATTAAACCTGAGCTGAAGCTCATCAGTTTTAAAATGTCGAGGTCCTTTACTTCATTTCGCTTATTTCTACTTAAATTGCAAAAACAGGTAGCATCAAACGATTTTAAAGGCCCGTCCACACACACAGGCCTTGCCTTCCGGTTTTGTCTGTGCAAGCGGTCTGAACGCTGTCCAGACGCTCTGGTTTAGCCTGTGCAGGCCGCCTGAACGACGTTCACATGCTCCGGTTTGGTTTGTGCAGGCGGCCTGGCAGAAGCAAGCCTGTGTGTGTGGGTGGGCCTTTAGTACCTAGTAATTTAATTGCAGTCCTCTGTTCGACGAGTCTTCGGTGGATAATTTGGCTTGGCATAGATCTAAGTCATGCTTTTGAGATTAAGTACACGTTCGCTTGACGTACAAGCTATACCACTAACCTCTAAAGGCCCGTTCACACACACACAGGCCTTGCCTTCTGGTTTGGCATGTGCAGGCGACTTGAACGGTGTCCACAGACCCTCCAAAGGCAAGCCTGCGTGCAAGCGTGTGTGGACGGGCCTTAACGGCTAATTTTGATTAGAGACCAAACTAATATTTAGCTATTTGTACGTGACGTAAAGGAAACAATTTATAAGATGTTATTCGCGCGTTATTTTTTCTTTATTTTTTTAAAGCAGGGGTCTTCAAAAGTTTAACGAAGTCTGGTTCAAATCGATAGCGTTTTTCAATCTTCCAAGTCGAAATTTGTAAGTAATTGGCTTGAATTAAGCATTGTATGGTTTGTGTATTTTTAGCGAAGCTCCAAGTGGCTTCTATTTAAAGCTTAAATTTTAAAAAAGGTGTTTTAGTGCTCCTATTTCTAACTGGTTCGATTAAAAATTTGTAGTTTTAATTTTAAGTACAAAGCTCGCTTCGCAATCTCGTCGAAGATCATAGCTTTAAAATTTCTTCGTTTCAAAACGAAAATCTTGGTTTGCTTGTGATATTAAAAAAATGTAACCCGCATTAAAAGCGTTTAAAATCGCTAGGTATGTTTAAGGGTACGTACAAACTTACGAAGAGAAAGTTTGCTCGTTTTTTAAAAATTTATATTTTTTAAATAATAAAAACACATTTTATTACGTTGGCTCACTTTTAATAGCACTGCGAAGAAAATAAATTTTGAAAATTTATCGCTTTAAAAGACATAAATTCAATGTTGACTATGTGTGTTGGTAGGAAGGGTGCTGTATGTTGGATCACTGTTTCCGCTACCCGCGGCGGACACGGGAATCGCGCGATTGCGGGTGCCAGTTTGCGTTGTTACACAGGGCGGACTGCACTTAACGCAACCCTTCACCACAATCAGTAAGTTGCCAAAATAAAATACATCCGTGTCGTTTGTAAAAATAAAAGCACAAACTTTAAAAGTTTAAAAAAATTCTTTTTTCAAACATCCTGTACAGGGTGATTTTTTTAGCGGTACTAACCTTGGTATCTCGAAAACCGTGAGAGTTACAAGAGTGGTTAAAATAGCAAAAAGTTGAATATTTTTATGACCTTTAAAAACCCGATTAGAAAATTTCGAAATTCAAAATAGTTTCTGAGATAACGCAGAAAAACTGAAAATTGGCAATTTCGTTCTTCGACTGTTAGTTTCAAAATGGCTTACTTTAGAAAAAAAATCCTTGGGAAAATTTTTTAGAAGGTCAAAAAAGCTATCAAACGATACCAAACTCGAGTTTTTATCACAAAAAATTATAGGTCCTATAAGAAAATGAAAAGTTGAACGTCGCGACGCTCAGCGTCGATGTGATAAAATGTCGAGTGTGGTATCGATTGATAGCTATTTTGACTTCCTGAAAATTATTCCAGATAATTTTTTTCTTAAGTAAGCCATTTTGAAACTATAGTCGAAAAACAAAATTTCCAATTTTCAGTTTTTCTGCGTCATCTCGGAACCCATTTTGAATTTTTTAATTTTCTAAACGGTTTTTTAAAGGTTATCAAAATATGCAACTGTTTGCTTATTTAACCAAATCTCGTGAAATTCTTACGGTTCCGTGATCCCAACGTTACTACTACCACTTAAAAAAATTACCCTGTGTAACCAATAAAGTGACAATTTGCCAATCTTTGAGCTTGTAATTTTTTTCGTATATTAATAAATTAATTTCGTCTTAATTAAAATTTTTTTTGCTTAATTTCGTTTAATTTATTCGGGATCGTAGTACGGAATTAAAACGTTTGTTCGTTTGCAGAACTTTAGCTGCAAACCAAATACATAATAATTAAACAATTTACATTTTGCATGGACAATTTAAATTTGGGTCACGTTTACGGCTTTGAAGTTAGAATATCGAACTGACCATCATTGGCTTTCTGTCACATTATGAATTAAAAATCAATATAAATTATTATAGCGTGGTCTACCTCCACGACTCTGATAATTATTATTTATTATTGTTGTTGTTAATACATGAAATTTTAAAAGCTCAACTTTATTAAAGTTTTATAAATAAATCCAACTCTCCGTATATTTTAATTTATTAATTTACGCATCGGAGTACGAATTAACTCGTTAAAGTTTCTCGGAATAAAAGCAAAAGTTGATGAGGTCTCTGACATTTTGCAGTTTAAATAATGAAAGTTCACTGTATAAAAATGTTATAGTTTTTACTTGCCAACGTCTAAATCACCACGATATAAACTACAATTTAAAAAGTAAATCTCCGACTATCCTTGAAATTGAAAATGTCTAAATGGGCGGAAAAAGAAAATATCTAAGTAGTAAGGGCTTTAACAAACTGTAATTGTGCTCTAACAATGTGCCGATTTTTCTATTTACCTTCTTTATTTTTTTTATTAAACGAATCGTTCATTAACAACAATACGAAAAACGTAAACAAACAAATTATCCACTTGACTGTTTGCAAACATTTATTGTGTTTGCTTTTTCTTTATCTCTAAGGGGTGTCACGCTAACATAAAAAGAAAATTAGTTTTTTATTTAGAATTCAAAGTTACAATTAGGGATCATTTGCGACCATAATATACTCAAAGTTTTATTTGTTCTCCCTTAGGAGAGTCTAAGTAGGTTGTGGTTTCAAAAACTTTTTGTTTCGGATCAATTTGTTTTGAAACTCCTCAAGGGCATAAATGTCAATTTAAAAATAAAACAGGCATGTTGTCTCCCTGTATGTAAAAAATCGGAGTTGAGAAGGGGGTTCTAAAGTCCCCTTCTTTTATAATCGGCTTTATAAGACTTTTTACTTCACGATCACACGATACCAAAGACTTCATATTTTGACTTCAATTTTATAATAAAGCAGGCACGTTGTCTCCCTGTATGTAAAATATCGGAGTTGAGAAGGGGGGTTCTAAAGCCCCCTTCTTTTATAATCGGCTTTATAAGACTTTTTACTTCACGATCACACGATACCAAAGACTTCATATTTTGACTTCAATTTTATAATAAAGCAGACACGTTGTCTCCCTGTATGTAAAATATCGGAGTTGAGAAGGGGGGTTCTAAAGCCCCCTTCTTTTATAATCGGCTTTATAAGACTTTTTACTTCACGATCACACGATACCAAAGACTTCATATTTTGACTTCAATTTTATAATAAAGCAGGGCACGTTGTCTTTCTGTATGTAAAAAATCGAAGTAGAGAAAGGGGGTTCTAATTTCTACCTTATGCCGGTATCCGACTATCAACATTTTCATATATATTTTTATAATTTTTTTTATAAAACTGGTTTTGACAGTGTGCGAAGTTTTTCTAAAAACTGTATTTATGTCATTTCGCGACTTTACGTAAATATTTTGACGTGACGTCACATATTTATGTGATGTCAAACGGTTCTATTTTTGTTGATGAAAGGACGAATTCTGTTGGTTTTTGATGCGAGCGTGCGCCTTGCTTTCTTTTGTGGTGGCACATGTTTAGTACAGGTCTCATGTTATAAGTATTTACGTGTATTTCTTGACCTTGGAGGTTGTGCAGCATATGCAACACATTCTACAATTTCAAAAAATAATGATAGCAAATTATGACAGTGTGGTGTTACTATACCCACATGATGACATGATGACATATTTTTATAAAAATATTTATGAAAATATTGATAGTCGGATATCTGCTTTAGACGCCTGTAGTAGCCGACTACTTCGGGCACCTTTTGAGTTTAAATACCCCGAGATTGTTTTGTTTGCCACAATGTGGGTTGTGTGTCCCTTCAGGGAATGAAAAATTTTTAACATTTTATTTACTTAAACATAATTTTTTCTAAAAGTAAACAAAATTTAATTAAAATGAAACGCAGAAAATAAAAATTAAACGTTTGGTGACATTGAACAAACTGAAAACAAATTAATACTCGAATGGTTTTAACGTAAAGGGGTAGGTCGGTATCGGTTTAGGAAGGTCAGGTTTTTCAATTATTGGGGGTGAATCTGCACGTAATGGACGGTGTGTGCGATTGTCCTTTGGCACGTCGGCCTTCGGGCCTGGATACAAACGGTAAAGTCAATTGGAAAGTGCTATTCGGCACGTCGGTGTTAAAAATGATTCGGGATATTTTTAAATTTTATAAATAATTTGAAACATTGGAAATTTACATTTCCAGTACAAGGGGTTATAAAATAAACAATTTTGTTTTTATTCAAATTGGGTCGTTAATGTCCTTACTGGACTCGTTAAACCGTTGTCATCATCGTTATTAGAACATAATGTAGTTATTCAAGAAAAAAAATTATTAGTAAGCTGTGAGATTGCTCAACCCGTTACAAATTGGTGCCCGAGCATCGGGGACCTTTCGAAACTCATCTTTTCGATTGTTAACTGTTTTTTTAAATTAATGTGTTTAATGAACTTTTCACGAGCGACTTACGATTTGGCAAAATTAAACTATAATACCTACTAATGACGTTTTTCTCATAAGGAAAAGTCTCGTGTTAATGTTCACTTAACAACCCGAGACAACGCCTGCTCTCTTAGAGATAAACACAACAAAGCAATAATTTTTTTGTTTAACGTTTTCCTGTATTATACCTACCCTTCTACTAATTTTCGCCACCGACCCAAAACGGAAATACGAGCTTATAACGAATAAAAAGAAATAATTTTTAACAAATTAGTCTTTTAATTGTGGCTTAAAATAAATTACACTTTCTATTACAAATGGCGTGTTTTATGATTACAATTTAACAAGGGTGAAATGTAGAAATTATTAAGCTACTTTCTTTAGATGGATCATTATACACATTTCCAAAATTTATAATGTTGGGAATTAAATAAATTATTTTTTTAAATTTACCACATACCTACAAGTGTATAATATGTAATTAATTTGCATTATTTTCGCACGACACATACAACTAATAATAAAAAATTTAATTAACAAAAATTAATTGTAACGAACTAATTAAAGTTTTGTGCTCAGAGAGGTAAAGTTCAAGGTTTAAATAATAATTTAAAAAGAAACATTAATTCGAAATAATTCTTCCAACACGCGACAAATTGTAACAACATTAAAAGATTTTGTTTATAGCGATTCGCGTGTTTGTTATTTATTTATTTCTTAATAAAATTGCTAGGTTCGCACAATCTTTTACTTATAATAAATCAAAAATTTATGGATGGTCGTGATAAACTTTAATAAAGTTGAGAATATTTAAAAAAAATAAATTTTGTTTAATAGTTCACTCTGTACATTTAATTATTAAATTACACACCGCACTACAACAGTACCTACCACTGCAGCACCCTTTTGCGCCAATCGAGAGGACCAATTACCAATCTAACCGCAGTGATCTAAATATAATACAACCAAAAACCACTACAATTAATAAACAAAATGCTTTGTTAATTTTATTTTTTTTAATTTTCATATCATGATTGCACTCTGTATTATTGATTTACAAAAAAAATTAAAGCTGTGCTTGATTTGTTGTTGGTCCTTAACATTTTAGTAGTTTTCATTGAGCTTACAGCACCGCTTATGTTTTGCACGAAATTTTTTCTACTTATACAAATACACAGTGTTTCCAAAAAGTCTCGCAGAAACTCTTGTAAAAATTTTCTTTGACAAATGAATTTGACTTGGCGGACTCACTGTATGTATATAAATTTTGCATTGTGTTTGAATTTAAAAATACGTCTTTTACATTTTAAGAGAATGATGAGAGCTTTTATTGCAAGAGGATTTTTTCCTTCCTTTCTTAGTTTTACGATACATTCGCTTACAATATTTTAACAATCCATCATATCAGGGAGTCTAAAACTATGTAGGTAATTGATGGTTTTAACACCGTGAATTTGAAAATTGCGATAAATGAGCCTCGCGAAGGTGTTCAAACAAATATAGAATTGACAAAAAAATATTCAATAGTTAAATAAAACATAGAAAGGTTGCAACGTGAGTAATTATTTTTTGCTCCAGAAAAAGGCAATTTATGCGTGTACTCGAGGGTTACAAGTAACGTTTAATGAACACCATATTATGTTAAATTGGTTGTCACTATAAAATAAGAGCCACCACTGTACCGGATTTAGAATAGTTTTGAGTACAGAGAAGTATAGCACGTAAAATCGACCCTTCCCATCACTCGGTGAACAATTACTACAAACTTTAGTTTCTATTTAATTTAACAACTCTTTGAGCCCAAGAATGCGAAAGATATATTTTAAGTTAATAAAAAACTTCGGAATAAAACCAAAAATTAGGTAAATATCAAAAGCTTTTAGAAACACTCTGTATATTTTTAAATAATTTTAACTAATGTAAAACTAGTTGTCAAATCAATAACCAAACACTTCATATTTTGACTTCCACTTTATTCAGTCATAACACAAAATTAAATGTTAAATGGAACATCCTGTTTATTTTAACATATTTAGAAATTTTACAAAATTTTCTCTAAGACGATACCAAAGACTTCATATTTTGACTTTCGGTTTATCCAAAAATAATAGAACCTCTCTAAATTTAAATGGAACACTTTGTATATTTTGATATATTTTGAAAGCTCGCTGAAGTACCTATTCCGACCATACCAAATATTTCATGTTTTGACTTCCGGTTTATCCAGAAATAACAACTTTTCTAAATTGTTTAAAGGCAACACCCTATATATTTTGACTAATTTTGAAATCTCCCACAATTACCTATTTAACGATGCCCAACACTTCATACTTTGATTTCCCATTAACCCATAAATAACTCGAACTTTCTTAATATAAATGGGACACCCTGTATATTTTGACATATTTTGAAAGTTCGCACAATTACCTATCAGACGATACCCAACACTTCATACTTTGATTTCCCATTAATCCATAAATGAGACAAAATTTCTTAATATAAATGGGACACCCTGTATATTTTGACATATTTTGAAAGGACCAATAGGACGATACCAATCACTTCATATTTTGACTTTCAATTTTCCCAAACATGACATCAACTTTCGTAATTTGAATGGAACGGAACACGAATATTTTTTTATTTTTTGAAATTGAATAACCATTCTACATCCGGTATATCATTTTTAACCCTTTGATCCATACGAAACTATTGGTGAATTATCTTGCAGTTTAGTTGCGATGCGATTGTGCAAGAGTGCGTAGATTTTTGTATTTTGTAAAAATACACTCCCCGACGCGACCGACGTATTCAAAGAGTGCGATGTTCCTCTATCATTTAATTATTTTATTATTCGAAGGTAAGCTTTTAAATTACCAAATTTTCACATTGTATATTCAATTTAATTTTCAAGCCGCGGGTTAAAACTTTTTATTTTGAAATTCGGCATTGTGTTTGTGAAATAAACAATGGCCGAAATTATAATTTAATGATTACTTATAATTATAATTAAATGGTTAATTATAATGTTAAACCGATGTGTTACAATAATTAATATAATATGGAGAAAATAAATTAATAAAACGTGTAGTGTTCTACTCGTTTTCCCTGGCTATTTTTTTAACAAAAAATTGTGACCCCACAACGCGCGATTATACAATAAAATTTTAAGGGTTGGTACGAATAAAAATTTTAATGGGCACCCTCTTTTTGTGCTTTAGTTGTGTTTTTAGAAGAAAATTTATTTACTCAAATTTCAATTGTTGTGCTTAAATTGAGATTGGGGTCTACAGGGGTACAGGAAACATCGGTTTACAGGGTGATTTTTTTTAAGTGGTACTAACATTGGGATCTCGAAAACCGTAAGAGTTACGAGATTGGTTAAATGAGCAAAAAGTTGCTTATTTTGATGACCTTTAAGAATCCGTTCAGAAAACTTCCAAATTCAAAATTGTTTACATGATAACGCAGAAAATCTAAAAATTGGCAGGTTCATTTTTCGAGTGTAGTTTTAAAATGGCTTACTTTAGAAAAAAAATTCTCAATAAAAATTTTGAGATCAAAAAAACTATCTCGACTAAAACACCAAACTCGACTTTTTATCACATCGACGCTTGGCGTCGCGACGTTCAACTTTTCATTTTCTTATGAGGGATTTTCTTATCATTTTTTGCACAAATTAAGCAGTATGCTTCTCTAAATTCGAATACCAAATAAGAACTTTCTATCTTGTATTTTTCTTAAGTTATACAACTTTTTAAGCTATATTACGTTACGTTATGTTAATATGTTCCTTTGTGTTATTATTTACGATGAAAAATAACGACTAGAACTTAATTTTTGAAGTTTTAGAAACGTTAGTTGATCAGGATATAAAAAGAAATCAAACTATTGTTTATTAAAATTAATAATGAAATTTTATTTTCTGATTAACGTACTTTTCTAAAACGTTAAAAAAATATGTTTTAGTCGCTATTTTTCATTGTAAAAAGTAACATAAAGTAACAATAACATAACCTGAAAATTTGTGTAAATTAAAAAAAAATACAAGATAGAAAGTTCTCGTTTCGTATCCGAATTTAGACAAACCTACAGAGTAATTTTTGTAAAAAAATGATAGTTCGCTCATAAGAAAATGAAAAGTTGAACGTCGCGACGTCTTGCGTCGATGTGATAAAAAGTCGAGTTTGGTATCGTTTGATAGCTTTTTTGATCTCCTGAAAATTTTTCAGAAAAATTTTTTTCTGAAGCCATTTTGAAACTACAGTCGAAAAATGAAATTGCAATTTTTCAGTTTTTCTGCGTTATCTAGAGAACCATTTTGAATTTTGAAATTTTCTAAACGGATTCTTAAAGGTCATCAAAATATGTAACTTTTTGCTAAGTTAACCGATCTCGTAACTCTAATAGTATCCGGAATCCCAATGTTACTACCATTTAAAAACATCACCCTGTAATAGGTGTAGGGAGTTAAAGAAAATTTTTAATAATGTAAAAGTATGCTAAATATCCCTCTTAAAGAATCCAAACTTTGTACTACTTGCTTGAACACCCTGTAAATAAAACCTTGAAGTTAGTTGTAATAATTGACCCTATTATTGCATGGGCTTGTATGTAGTGCAAGAAGAAAAGCTTGAAAATTTCACTCTTATAATACAAAACTCTTACAACTTGACTCGATGGCTTAAAATTGAAATATTAAAATTCGTAAGATCAGACACTTGATGAACATTAATTTCGTCGGAGCAAACAAAATTTTAAAGAGCTCCTAACACAATTCAAATTTTCCGACTCTTTAGTTTTTTCGACGTGGAGCAAACTTTTTAATAAATTTAAACGAAGCGAAGATTTTTAACGTGGAAACTTTTTTACGTGCCATCTGTTTTATTAGGCCATTTTAGGTGTTTTTCGTAGCTTCTCTTTAATAAATATTGAATCAAAAGACGACGCTTAATCCCTTATTGCGCTCCATAACGATTCACTTAAAAAGAAACGATGGCTGGAGTTTTTCTTTTACTTTTAACTGAAACCTATAACTTGTATCGAACTTTTACCAAAGGTCATCTCGTACATTAGGTTTTGTTTTAAGAATTTAAATTTTTTAATCTTCGCATGGGCACATAATTTTTTTCATTTTTAATTAATTACCAAGCCAAAAAAATCACAACTTGCAATAAAAGTATCAAAAACATTTTTTTTAATTGTTTAGCATTTTCGAAACGATCTCAAAAATTTGCTCATTCAGAAATCGGTTCAAAAACATGGGAGTTATTTAAAAATTAAAATTGAAATCTTTCCATTTGTAAAACTCTTGCCCATGCAAAGATTAAATATGCGTGACAGTTTTTATTTGATTTGGTGTCATAGATAAAGTGTTTTATGTCACTCTTCAGTAGGACGTTTTAAGACACTTTTGAGTAGTTTTCATGAAAATTCTTGTTTTTATTAAAAGTCGTAATAACACCTTTTTTTAAAGTATATCTACTTGTGTGTCAACAGTTTTCCTCAAGAATACTAAATATTTGAATAAAAAGTTTCATTTTAACAAGTAGAAATGAGTTTCCCTCTATAATTTTTCTTCAAATAAAGTGAGAAACTTGCAACTTTGGATTAAAAAAAGTTTCAGTTCACTTTGTCGAGTAAATAAAATGAAAATTGTGACACATACATGTGCTAAAAATGGATAGCTTCTGAAAGGACGTTTCCAGAGTTTAAAAATGTAAATCGATGTACATACAGTGTGTCCCCGGATTGAGTTCACTATATGTGTAATAGACAAAAAATTTCGGAATTTCGTTTTGATGTTCTAGAATTCAGCCCTGCTTGGCCTGAAATGAATTTTAAGCACATTCTTAATTTTTAAAAATGAAGGCCCCCGTGGCAATTAAGAGAAATCTATTTTCTGTTCAGGTAAAGTGTCGTTTTGGTCAACAATATAGCAAAATCTCATTAACAAAAGTTGTTCAGAATATGAAATTATGGCTCTATACAAAATTTCAAAATGATCGGCACACTTTGATTAAATCGGTTTTGATTGTATGTATCAACAAAAAATCGCATCGTACGTATAGACTATGGGCCCATAACAGAAAACTGGTGGTAATATTATGTTATTGGTGTGTCACAGAACAAGAAATGAATCATAATTGCTTTGTAAATTGAGATAAAATTTTATTCAAAATGTTAAAATAAAATTAATAATGAATTGATAGATCGGGCGTGGTTTGCTCTTATTATTTTGAGCGATATTGATATTTAGAGTGAAAATAAATAAGAAATAAGTAACTGCAAGGCATTTTTGTATGTTTCAAAAATCATTTCCTAGAATGTTGACTGTAGAACAACGTGTTAATCAAAGTGTGCCGATCATTTTTAAATTTTTCATAGTCATAATTTCGTATTCTGAACAACTTTTATTAATGACATTTTGCCGTATTGTTGCCAAAAAAGACACTTTACCTAAACAGAAAATAGATTTCTCTCAATTGTCACGAGGGCCTTCATTTTTTAAAATTGAAAATATGCTTAAAATTCATTTCAGACCAAGCAGGGCTGAATTCCAAAACATCAAAATGAAATTCCGAAAATTTTTGTCAATTACACCTATAGTGAACTCAATCCGGGGACACACTGTTACCCATATACCGAATGTCAAATGGTTTTTGTTGACAAAATTTGTCATTTGTGCTATTTAATAGCATGTGAAAGTATACAGAGTAGTAACTACATCCTGGCTCTTGACCAAGAATGTAGAGAAAAAAATACCTGCAAAGTTGGTCTATTTTCACACATTTAAATGTTGGAAAACTTTGTGCAAGTTTTTTTAATCTCTCTCTTTCTCTCTTTTGGATTATTTGTAATAGTCCAGTCAAATAAGGGTTTAACCTCGGAATACAAGTCTGAAAGCAAAATATTTGCATAAATCTATGTTTTGACGTTCTAAAGAGTTGCTTAAAAGTCTCACACAATCGCGTGTCCGCGGGTCAAGATTATATAAGGTCAAAGGTGGCAAAAATCGTTTTTTTTTTTCAAATATCTCGTTTACTAAGCATCATACGTCTTTAGAGGTTATTATAAAACTCGTAGATCATAAAATTCTTTACAATTTTGATCTAATTCATTTTTTGTGCGATCAACCGTTCTCGAAATATAGCGCGGAGAGTGGGAAGCCCTCTGACACTAACTTCTCTATTTTAAATATTATTTTTATATAGTTATTAGGCTGTCCATTAAACATTTTTACTCCCAGGGAAAAAACAGTTAGTATATGACAAGAAAAATATCACCTCTAAATGTTTTTGCTCTACATCCATTATAACTTGTGCCACCGAGGGGAGGGGTTGCAGTTGAAGCAACCATCCTGTATACATTTAAAAATTAATATTTTCGAAACTGTGAGTCTAAAGGACAAACATGTGGATATTGCTGAAATCAGAATTTCATAATCTATCCAAATATCGAAAAAAAATTAGGGGTTGCAATTTAAAAAATCTTTGAACACATCACTGCTTTGCAGTGCTTTTCTTGAAAATTGCATACTGGCATTATGATAGCAACAGAATCTACGTCATTTTCAGATAGTTTTCTAAGAACCTTAGACTAAACTCCGATGTTATAATTTTTCTTTAATAATTTACAGGGTGTTCAAAAAGTGCTGACTTTTAAAGGAAATTTCAAACCTAAAAAACTTTTTAATTTTTAATGGAAAACCCTGTATTTTCTGACAGTTTTGAGTGCAGAGATAAATTTACTATTGTTTCGCATTACCATTACCAATTGCATACCTATCATTGATGCTTTTTACATTATTCTTTATCCTATATAAGCTTGCGCGCCTCCCACTCTCCGCGCTATATTTGGAGAACGGTTAATCGTACAAAAAAATTAATTAGATAAAATTTGTAGATAATTTTATGGTCTACAAGTTTTATAAGAACCTTTATTGATATATGATGCATAGGGATCGAGATATTTGCAAAAAACGATTTTTGTAACTTTTGATCGTGAATATCTTGACTCTCAAGAGAGGTTAGCTCTTTATTTCATCCTTTTTGAGTGTACTAAGAGGTGTTTCGATAAAAGTATGGATCAATTAAGGAATTTCGGCACTAAGAGCGTCGAAAAAATGACCACAGTACTGCGATGTCGAGATATCGAGACAGAATTGACATACTGGTACTTATAGAGGCACTGACGCGCGTTAGACTCGTTTATTATTGAAGAATCAACGACGTTGCAGTTGCAAGTATAATAAATTGTTAAATACGAAAAATCTATAGAAAATTGTAGGAAATTTGAAATAATTTATTGATATATTTTAAAAAAAAAAACTAAACTTATATTCACTTCTTAAATGTTCAATAAAAATCACATTTTGCAAAAAAAAATCACGTACCACTTTTATAAAGCACAATTTGGCACCAAAAAATCTAAACACGATATTTTTAAAAATCACAAACCACAACAACACAAAAATCAAAAAATCGCTTTTAATAGCTGCTTCGATTGAAAAAATGTAGTTTCTGTAGGTAAAAGTTGTCCACAAATTAGAATTCTTTTGCATTTGTTAAAACCAACTTTTTTCTTAAAATAAATAAAAATTAAAGTTATTAATAATTGTTTTTGTTAGAAATGCCGTTGGACCAACACGTCGATCGAAAAGGAAACGAAAGTTCACTCAAAGCATCGCAAACAACGATCAAGAACAAACTCCGCTATTTTTATATCGAATAGTGGTCCGGGATTCGATTCGAAAGAATTTATGCGACGCTATGGTTCGATATCAAAACTATGTAGAAAAGCTAAAAGTGTAGATAACATGTCTTTGGATGAAACACAACATTTTGGATTACCGGCATTGTCGGTGTCCGGACCTTCACCGCCCGTGGACGAAGATTTCAGCGATACCGAAAGGTTCATACAAGCTTAAGTTGTCGTTAATATTCTGACCTCAAAAAGCTGAAATTTTATAACAAAATTGTTAAAGTTGCCATTAATGCTTCCCCCTATGTTAGGCTCAGGGCTGGATTATAACCATGAAGCGCGTGAAGCGCGTGCTTCGGGGCCCGGTGTTGTGAAGAACTTGGAGGAAAGGACAAAACTCAATAAACATATAGGACTCGAAAACGGTGGGTCCTAGGGAAAAAATTATTTTTCTATTTATTTTTTCTCTATTTCTTATAGTTTTCGAGATAATCTGCCCGTAAAAGGCGCAAGATTCACGAAAAACGTGAGGAAAAAATTTGTTTTCATACATTAACCATTTTTACGGGCGGATATCTCGAAAACTAAAGGAATAGAAAAAAAATTAATAAAGACAATCTTGTAAAAAATTCCATAAGCTTTAATTTTGCTAAGAATAATTTTTTCCCTAAGATCTATCGTTTTTGAGATATAAGCGAAAATCCTCAAACAGAACTTTTCACCCTCTCCCTCCCTTAGCCATGTAGCTAGGATCGGGGACTTGTAGTATTTTAATTTTTTGCCTCTGAACTACTCCAAACACATTTCTGAAAAAAAAATTGGCCCTCTTCGATGTTCTCTAAGTATCCACATTGACATCCATCATTGACTAGAACCAGAGTATAAATTAAAATTTGTTTTGTGGACTGAAGTGTATTTTTTGAGGGACCCGAAAATAATTTGCGCCTCACACCCCAAAGTTTGTTGATCCGGCGCTGGTTAGGGTTTTGGGCAAAAACGAGAAACTGAAAGGGTAAAGAGCGCATCTCCTCGTTAGCCTAATGAGAAAAAAAAGAGAACACGTTTGGGAATCGACGGTATTCTCTCGCCGAACGACCCAGTTTTCTTTTTGTACGTCCCAAATTAGAAAAGGTTTCGCAATGAAATATTAGATGCCCGGTCCCCCGGTAGCCGAATCGGTCACAGCTTCTTTCAGACTCTTACAAAATTTCTCTGGTCTCATCGGTTTAAAACTCAGACCAATAAACAAGATGGACATCGTTATTTACATTTTTATTTATCCCCTACACCTTTCTTTACTTTTAATTCGTAGAGAGGGCGCTGGCCTTGGTGGGACTGTATTTTTAAAATTTTTTAACGAGATATTGACAAATTATACAGGGGTGGAGCTTAAAAAATTTCTCTTCAATTCGTAATCCAATTCGAGATTGTTGGAATTTGAAAGCTTTTGACGTCATTAAATCGACAAACGACTAGTATATAATTAAAAAATCTAATACAATTTTCTTTTGCAGCGACGAATCTGATTTTCAAAACTGAATTTTTGAACCCGACTCGTAAATTCTTTATTCCTCTACCTACGTGATCAAGATGTACAGCTAATGAAAATAATATTAGCTCCATTTAGTTTTATTCCGCAAATCGGTTTGTTCGTTTACAAAATTCCAATAGAGTGTTAAAAAATATTTTTTCGCTTTTAACTCGAGGGTGCTTCGAGCCTACGAACGTTAGGAGGATCTTGGTGGTCTTTTAAATATCCCAAAATGTGTAAAAATGTGCTAAAGCCGTTTGGTGCGACGTTTTCAGTTTTGAAGTATCGATTCGATTGTTTTATCATAATCGTCCTAAATTTAAACCTACGAGGTGCATTCGGAATAGAAATGTGCGCCAATCCGAAGGCACGTCAAATTGTAAATTTTTCAAGGCTCTTCCAAAATTTATCTTCAGCTTTTTAGGTCAATGCCAATTAATTGTACCTATAATTGAATATCGATGTGTTTTGATTAAGATTTTAATTGCGTTGAGTGAATATAGTGACTTTTTGACTAATTTAAGTAAAAACTCTTTAAGCGAATTCAAGTTTGGCTACACGAGAGGACGGCAGCAATAAAATAATAGTGAAAACAAGAATAAGTGTGCCAATTATTTTGAACTGCACATAAAAACCGTTTCTTTAAAAAAAAGTGTATTTAATTGTGTAAGAATTATCCAACTGATTGTACTTAATTAATTTCTAATAAGTAGGTACGTATTAAGGGTGCTCTGTCCACTTTCATAATTTTGTAAATACCTACACACTTTCGTATTTTATATTTGCCATAAATTTTAAGTAAGTTTAGATTTTAAAAAGCTTTCTTCGTAATTAATTATTAAAGGGACCAAATCAGGTACCAATTTATCAAAATTTTTAAATCGACCAGATTGTGCATAAGGACTTTTTTTAATAAATGTCTCGTACCGAAACTTTAATCAAGATTCCAAATATCAAAAATAAGCGTCAATTTTACAAATTATTGTACCGCCCGTGTGCGAAGCACTACTAAATTTCGACACTTTGAGATAAAAAGTACGTTACATTTATCGTCTCGATCTCTTTCTTATACCTACCTATAGGTA
Organism: Malthinus seriepunctatus; assembly: GCA_963924605.1. Taxonomy (NCBI): domain Eukaryota; kingdom Metazoa; phylum Arthropoda; class Insecta; order Coleoptera; family Cantharidae; genus Malthinus; species Malthinus seriepunctatus. The sequence goes on from OZ004602.1 coordinate 856,850, forward strand.
AAAACAAAAGCGAGTATTTGGATTATTTTTTATAAAATTAATTACTAAAAATTTCAATTACGTGTAAAAAGAAAAATAGAAAATACTTGCTCAAAAACCTTCTCCTTTTAAATAAAGTAACTTTTTAGTACATCGACTTTAAATTTAAGCCTTTAGAAACTAGAAATTACTAGAGAGGAAATAAAAATACAGTCAAAAGCGGTTAAAACGACTTTGAAGGGAGCGGTAGTTGTACTAAGAAATTTGTTTTTAAACAAAACTATACAAAAAGATCCGATATGTCGTACAAAGCGGTGTCGCTCTAACTGGTTTGGACTGTAATTCCTTCTAATAAGAAGACGCGTCAATTAATTTCATTAATTAATTGTAACGTCCTATACTTATAAACATGAATTATGTGTCTAAAAAATTTTTTCCAAGAGACTGATGTTATCAATTCTGTACCAAGGGCACAAAATAATTTTAATTTTTAACATATCATTTTGAATTTGTCGCGCAGAGCGATTATTGCTCCGTAAATAGTTTTAATTCAAATTACAGTCTCGCAGAAATAAATTAAAAAAATTAACGATTAGCTATCGGTATAATGGATATTAATTAAAGCCTTCGTTTTTAGTTATTTAGAACGACATTTACATTTCATTTCTATTAATTTCGACGTCCACCTTTTAACATCAATTTGTAAAAATAAAATAATTTAGTTTTCGATGTTACTGTGATTCTATAATGCCTTCTACTAAACGTATTATACTCCTTTTATTATTTTACGTAGTATTTATTACCTAATGCTTTCTTGTAAATTGCTGTATATACATATCTACCTAAATAAATACAAATATAAAGTATTTATCTTTTTTAACTTATATTCAATTAAACGACACATCTATTTTTATTTCTCTTACTATTAAATTTAACAATATTTTTATTTTAAAATTATCGCTCGTTTTTTTCAAGCCACCTAGCGGCAAGTAGCTAAACATTTTAAACGTAGTGTTTGGTAGTGTTTACATAATCGTACAGATGGTGCCACCCGTTGTTATTTTTGTGTCGGTACGATTTATGTCAAATGTTAGGTTACGTAAAATTTTTAATTTTGATTTAATTATTACTTGTGTGCACCTTGCAACATTAAAACAATAATAATACCATTGATTTATTTATACCAAAAATGGCAAGTAATGTTAAAAGCGAAACAAAATGTGGCAACATTCGATCATATTATTGGCAGCTTCATTATACCACCTATTTGAGTGTAAATATTACAAGTGAGTTTTTATAAAATCTATTCATTTACTTTAAAATATAAATGTTTTTAGGTGATGGTTAATCGATTGTATAAAAAATTGTCGCACAAACGATAAAAAATTATTTTGATGTCTGCACAAACTTTTGGATAATCCGACCTACTAGTCCGCTAATGGGATCTAATGTAAAGTATTGAAGTTTTAAGCTCTATATTATATCAAGTAAAATCTTGTAGTCATTTACTTCTTGTTTTTACAGGGAATAATTTTACACAAATATACTAGTCGGGAATTAGACGACAAATAAAGAAGACAAACAGTTCTCAGCTTCTATGGACATTAAAAAGTAAAAGGTACCAAGTTTGTTAGACAATCAATTAACAATTTGTGTAAACAAGCTTTTAGAAGATGTAAACTACCAACTACAAGCCCATCAGTTAATATTCCAATCGAGATGTCAGATATAGAATAAATTCCATTCCAGTTTTGGTCAGTGAATTTAGAAGTAATCAAAACAGCAAACTTGTGGAGCTCTCTGTAAGTGTTTATTTCTCCTTGCATGAATAATAATCTTCTTGAGTCTCACACATATACATAAAAGCTGTCTTTTAATTTTTATAGTTAAGTCATTTACCTCCTGTCTTTTTAGAGAATAACTTCCCACAAATCTAAAGGAATCTGAAGCTACACAATAAATAAAGAAGACGAGCAGTTCCCAGCTTCTATGGATAAAAAAGTAAAGTGTACAAAAATGTTGGACAATCAATTAACAATTAGTGTGAACAAACTTTTGGAAGATCTAAACTACTAACTACAAACACAGAGATTGATATTCCAATCAAGATGTCAAGTATAGATAAATTCTATTCCATTTGGTCAGTGAATTTAGAAGTAATCAAAACAGCAAACTTGTGGAGCTCTCTGTAAGTGTTTATTTCTCCTTGCACAAATAATAATCTCCCACATATTGATGAAAACTTATTCACTTTTTAATTTTTATAATCAATAAATAAACAAAGAAGTATAACTCGGTTATTATTAACAACTCTAAATTCTTAATCCGTTTCATTTATTAATTAAAATCTTACAGTCATTTACTACCTACTTGTCTTTTCAGAGAATAGCTTTCCACAAATATAAACGAATCAGGAACTACACAATAAATAAAGAAGAGCAGTTCCCAGCTTCTACATTATTACAGTAAAATGTACGAAATTGAAAAATTGAAAGCTTTTGAAAGATCTCAAGTACCTGCTACAAGTTCACAAATTTATAATCAATTTGATGAGTTAATTTAGAAGTAATAAAGACAACTGCAGCAATCGAATAGAGCTCTTTGTAAGTGTTTATTTCTCCTAATATTTAATAACATTATGCATTTAATCTTACAGAAAAAGTAGCCTCAAGACGCTAAAATGTAGACAAATATAATAGAAGATGGGTGGCTACAAGAAACAGCAATAATATCAAATTATATTCTAAAAAAAGTTAACTGTGGAGAATACCTACATAACATTGAAGGCGGAAGAATGTCATAAGAAGTAGCTAAATGTAGGTCCAAAAAAAAAAGTCAATTGGAACACCTAGCAAACTAATACAACTGACAGAGGCCAAATGACTGAACCTGGTAGGAAGGAGAAGAATGTGGACATAAACAAACGTAATTTTTCAAACTTGAATATTTTTATGAGAGTTTCATTCTGCTAAATTTCAATTTGTAATCTTTAATTGCCATAGAAATATAAATTTTGTAACTTCCAGTTTATTTTAGATCTGCTAATAATTCGAAAATTAATTGATTTTGTGCTTTTAGATAAAAATAATTCAACGATTGACAAAGCAACCTGATTATCAAGTTTGTAGCAAAATAATTGCTCCAGGAAGCCTATTTATTGCTACACCACTAACTTAACAGCGTCGGATCGGGTAACTCCTAAATGGATAAAAAATATTCTTCCATGGATGTGGAATGGGATTTTAAACAATAACGAGTAGCATTAATTATTATAAATCTATTGCTAATACTAATTTAGTGGTGTGTTCTATAATTTATCGCTCCGTTAATTTTTTTATAACTTTAATTTTAAAATGTTAAATTATGGGGCACCATCAGGAAAATGATTTTCTTTTCTTTGTTGTAAAAGCTGTAGGGTATCTATCAAAACGAAATTAATACAAACATTACAATTACCTAGTTCAAAGAAACTAAATTTAAAAAAATAAACTTTGTAATTTGTTAATTTGCTTTTCTTTTAATGTTTTAACAGTAGTGAGGAATCAGTCGATTATGGAGTAAGCTCTTTTTAATGTAAGTGGAAAAATATGCAAAGCATAAGGTCTGTCATTGACTATTACATAAATGTTCACTTTTAAAATGATAAATATAAAAATTCAAAAACAAATAGTCATACCTCATTATCATACAGATAACAAATTTATTAATTTTATTTGTAGATTGAACTTCAGTCTATATTTGTTAGTTCGAGTGTTAACATAAGTGTAATTTCTCCTCGTAACAAGGATACCTACACACAGCAAGGAACAGAAATATTAATAAGGTACAGCAAATGCTTAGTACAATTATAAATTTATAGCTCTTCTAGTTTCATTTTAACATTTTAAACGATAAATTGTGGGCCTCCTAAAGTTCAAAACCGATTTTATGTTTCTTTGTTTACTAAAACAATTTAACATAAACATTACAATAAGTTAAAGAAATTAAATTTTAAAAGTCCTGGTGTAACTAATTAGCAGCTAGAATTAATTATGAATTGAAATAATTTTTTAAGAAATAAATTATCGTGAAAAGCAATTTGCGCCCATCATATAGGCAACCCCTTAGTTTAATACTCTCATATCATTGGATGATATATCTTTAGTGTTAGGGAATGAGTAGGAGAAAGTTAATATAAGTCCGATTTTCGCCATAAGTTCAGATTCTTATCAGTAACACAGATCAGCAAATTTTAGAAAAATAAGGGTTACTCTTGTGAAAATCAACTTGCAATTTTCGGATTTTTTTTGATTGGAAGTTGTTCGTAATATTATTATAAGTATTTCCACCCAATATTAATTAATTTATTGTAAAAATTGAAATATTGTGATCTACAATTATTTCATAATTTAAGGTAATTGTAAATGCTTGTAGTAGTAATTATTATAAGTCATTTGTAATTATATAGGGTGTATTGGATTTATTAACATCCTTTAATTTATTAAAAACAGTATAAATTAATCAATCTTTTG